>JAMWBK010000007.1:0-1200000 GCA_029953675.1 Rhodosorus marinus
CGTAACCCCAGACCTTCTAACGTATTACCCCAGACTAACGTAACCCCAGACTAACGTAACCCCAGACTAACGTAACCCCAGACTAACGTAACCCCAGACTAACGTAACCCCAGACTAACGTAACCCCAGACTAACGTAACCCCAGACTAACGTAACCCCAGACTAACGTAACCCCAGACTAACGTAACCCCAGACTAACGTAACCCCAGACTAACGTAACCCCAGACTAACGTAACCCCAGACTAACGTAACCCCAGACTAACGTAACCCCAGACTAACGTAACCCCAGACTAACGTAACCCCAGACTAACGTAACCCCAGACTAACGTAACCCCAGACTAACGTAACCCCAGACTAACGTAACCCCAGACTAACGTAACCCCAGACTAACGTAACCCCAGACTAACGTAACCCCAGACTAACGTAACCCCAGACTAACGTAACCCCAGACTAACGTAACCCCAGACTAAGCCGATTGCTATCTAGGGAATCACTCACAACAACCCCGCTACCGGGGTCTCATGCTACGTTCAAAAGAAAAAACAGGAACCAGTGGGTTCTCCAACTGGTCCGCACGTAGAGCGCCAAGCGCAATCGCCGCGTTGCCCTGCCATAGGATCCTGTTTAACTGGGATCGTGCATCCCTCAGCTCCTCATCTCGATGCAACAAGTGTTTACAACTGTCCCGCAAAAAGTCTTGCGTCAACCTCCCGCTCCGCCCAAAGGTCTCTATCGCGATCGGGATGAACTTCTCCTCGGGCTTTTCCACACTCATCGCCTCTTTATAGTGCGCGAGCTTGTAGTTCTCCGCCAGTTTCGCTGCATACCCGTTTTCTGCACTGCCACGCCTTATGTACTTTTCCTGTAGCGGTGAAATCACCGTCACATCGATCGCGTACTTTTGAAAGGTCTTTGGATGGGTCGCCACGATATCTGGTCGCAGCTGGTAATTCTCAAAATACCTCTGCGGTTCTTGCTGTATGTCAAGAAAATTCCATCGGTTGAGCCATCTCCCTAGCTCCGTACAGAGCTCGTCGTGCCGTCTCTGCCATAGTCCCGTCGATGTTGGACAGTGTTGAAATCGTTGCACCCCATTTGGGCCATGTTTCCTACGGCAACTGGTGCACTGCTCCGTTGTCCGCAACCCCGGAATCGGCAGCCCCAGCAGTTGTCGAACATTTACCTGCAATTCCTGTGAGTCCAGCTTTCTCGGCTCTAGCAACGGTAGTTCCCGCAGCCATACCCCCGAACCCGAGCCGGCCGCCGATCGGATTCTTGCACGGTGTTCATGCGAAACGCCCTCGTTGCCGACCAAACGTTGGAACGCGCGATGGTGTGCCTCCCTAGAGAGGGTTTGTTGTATTGAACCATGGTTCCAATCGCGAGGGGAGTCCGCTACTTCAGGTGCGGCTTCGTCTCTCAATTCGGGCAGCTTGGCCAGTCTCCGGATCCGCGGCGGCGTGTCTGGGCACAGTCTCCGCTCTATAGCACGACTAGACGCGCGGATTTGCTCACCGATCGTCTCCGTTGACACCTGCAGTCGGCCTAGGTGGCTGATGTGTATGTCGCCACCTTGCCTGACCTGTCGCTCCACCTCCGTTATATAGGGCCACTGACCCGCATGGTCTCTCAGGGTCTGCGCCCAGGCCGAGAAGAACGCAATCGGCTGTATTCTTGCACGGGTCGCGAACCCCAATCCGCCCCATCGGCAGGGCAACGAAATCTGCTCGTTGACCGGGTGTATCAGCTCATCCTCGACCAAGGCCGTCGTGCAGAGGCCACCAAACAAGACCTCTAAGTGGTATCGGCTCATGCTGTCCGCTTCCCTGGCCAGAGCTCGTCCAAACGGGTAGGCAAGGCATCGCAAGGTGTAATCCAACCTCGTTTCTGCGCAATACCTGTAAAGCGCAAGCTGGATAGGCAGTTCCTCGGTTGGCAGGCTCGAAATCTCCTTGAACAGCTTCTCGTGTTTGTTCTGCAGCCGTCTACACTCGTGCTCGATGTACTGCCGAGTGCCGATGGGGATGGAGTGGATTGTGAGGCCTTCCCTAGTCACTTGCACGCCGGGAATCGCACGGTTCACCAAGCGTGTAGTGGTGAGGGATCGACCATAAAGGCTGCATTTGCTGAGCTGCAGGCGGGCTCCAAGGCACGGTAGCAGGGTCTGTCCCCATTGGAGAGCCTCCTTCAATATAGGCAATGCGCCGACCAGAGTGATGTCGTCATGGATGGCGACGATCGTGACTCCCTGAAACTTGTTGCTGAGTGCCTTGAGAAAAGGGGCCAGGGAGAGCGCATGTAGCACCGGACCTAAAGGGTCGCCTTGTTGTACTCCGGTTTCTGCTTGCAGCGTCAGTCTGTCCTTGTGCAGGTGGTTGTCTTCTTGCGTCGTCCGCCATCCACAAAGCGTCGGTGTTTCCCCATCGCCTCCATATCCGAGCCTATACACCGCTGTGAGCTCAGGGAAGTGCTGGGCCACCAGTTTCTTGGCAAGTCGCCTATCAATGCGGTTAAAGGCGTTCTCGAGGTCCAGTCGAAGTGCAACCGAGTCTGGTTCACATGACAGGTGGGCCTGGATGGCGTGCAGTGACCGTTCACAGCCACCGCTGACCCCGATTCCCAGCTGCAACGGCACCAACAGCTCGCGGACCCGGTCCATCACCGCTCGCAGCCCCCACTGAGTTGCCACTTTGCGTAGGACCTCCGGCACGCCTATTGGGCGGATCCCTGCCTTGGCCTGGGAGTTACCCCCCTGTGCTGGCTTCGAGAAAGGCAGAAGTCTACTGCTACGCAAGGCTCGTAGCAGAAGGGGTGAGAATCGCCCGGGCGCGGTGGCGAGTTGGCGCAAGACCCGAATCAGTGCTACCTGAGTCTGTTGGTTCGCCCCTTGCAAATGTTCCGCGCGCATTCCACTCGGTCCAGGGCTCGTCCCTTGAGGTAGTCGTGCCACGATTGAGAGGAGGCTTTCGTCGGCAGCCATTTTTGGATCCCACCGCCTCTTCAGTGTGTCGTTGTCCGTCGTGAGTAGGCCTTGGAGGGCTTCCACAATCTCCACCGGTGAATCCACACTGGCGGGGCTCGGAAAGAGCTGTTGTAGTTGCCGCCAGGTAGCCGCTGTGAAAGGCGCCATTTCGGTGGCCTCGAGTCTTCTTGCAGCATCCGAGAGGCGGCCGAGTCGTGCTAGTTTAAGTGCTTGTTTGCGGCGGCCATCGACTCGTCGACGAACGTCTTCGGCACCGTGTGATGTAGGTGGGGGTTTCATTGATGCGGCTTTCTCCTCAAGGGCCGTCCAGACCCGCTGGAACTCTCCTTCTAGTACATGTGCGACCTGTACCCCTGTGTCAAGGGTGGAGTGGCCCAGGACCAGACCCGGAAGGCCGACGAGAAGCAGGCTCGCTAATGGAGGTGCTGTCGCGTCCAGAGAAAGCTCGAGGGCAGCCCGAAGAAGCCGGCTCCATGTAGAAACGTGTGCTCGGGGCACGAAGCGTCGTGTGGGCACCGGGCAATGTGTGATGCGCGTCCAATGCCTCCCCTCCTCCGTGATCTCAGCTACGAAAGCGTTCCAGCGGCAAATCCAGGCCTCCCGGTCAGAGAAGAACAGAGGCTCTTCTCGTGGGCGTTTACGTCCCCTGCGTCTGGACGGCATTATGATTGCTCGTTGTCCTGCGCTTCCTGCTGAACCGACGGGTTTGTATTGGCTGCAGTTTCAGGTTGTAGTCCATTCTCGCTCGGTGTGGGGTCGAGGGGAGCTGGTGTCATTTCTGCATCCGTGCTAGATCCGTTGGCAGACCGGCGCGAGCGCTTAAGTTGAGGAGGTTCCGGCAAGTTGCACGAGAGTTCCGCATGGGGATTGTCCTCTTCTTCCACATCCTGCGGTACTTGGGATGTTCCACCGGAGTCACCCTGAGTGGCAACAGTCCCACAGGCTGCCTGTGCATCGTCCGGAGACGACGAGGCTTCAGCGGCTGCGTTTGGTGCGGCTGCAGTCGTTAGGGGTTCCGCGCTCTCCCTGGATACCGCAGGTTGCTGTTGAAGGGCTTGTAACTTTTCAAGCCGTTGGTCCAGCATCTCGTGCACTCGGGCGAGAGTTGTAAACGAGAGATGTCGACGGCTCAGCCGCGCGCGGATGCGTATGATCTGCTCGATCGCTCGTCTCAGCGTTTGAGCCCTGACATCTCCGCCGGCGAGTCGTTGCCGCTCGTTGAACCCCAGCAGGTTATCCGCCTCTAAACCGTGCCCGGTGTACAGGCTCACCTGTCGATCGGGGTGTCGCATGGTAAAGGATCCGAAAATCCCAGTCCGGAACACCCCCGGCTGATTGCGCTTTGGAGAAGAGGAATTGCATCAGGGTGGCACACGAGGCTCACGTGTGAAGAGATAAAGTCCAAATGCGCCACATACGAGCCGGGAATGCCCAACGCCCGGCAGAGGACCGTAGTGAAGTCAGAAGCAGCCACCTCATCCTGTCGTGGGGGACGGATATTTCGGAGGGTAACAAGCACTGGCGTGGTCTCAGGGCCCCAGCTGGCCCCTCCCACTGTGGCGTGTAACTGCTTCAGGGCGGCATGTTGCGTCTGCGGCCCAGGCCTTCGCATGGTGCGGATGGGTGTCTCTACACCGTTCTCTGGTACTTCTACCGCCGAAACCGCCGCGTAGGTGGGTCTGGGGGTGTCATTCCCAAGGGCCGGGAAAGCCGTCTCAAACCGGACACCCGCAGGGACACCTGTCCCGACCGGAACTTGATTGAAGCCCGTTCCGGCCGCAAGTTGATTGACCACCGCCGTCGGCCGGTGATGCGCCGAAGCTCCCGAGGGATTCGAAGTCTGTGCAGAAGCTTGCCACATGTGGGGCTTCTGTGCAAGTTCCGTGAGGCGGCTGGTGACATTATGTATCTCTGTGGTACTGTTAATTCGCGAGTAGAGATTGAAGACTGCTTTGTAGAAGTTCGCGATGTCCTGCTCCCCAATTCCGAGGGCGTGATAGCACTGATCGTAGCTGCGAAGTTGGTGGAGGAACGTGTTAGCGGGAGAGGATGACGTAGAAGGCTCTGTCCGACTCCCCTCCTGGCACGGTTCTTCTGGGCGTAAAGTAGTCGCTTGTAGTCCATCATGTGACCCATGCCCGTCCTCTCGTTCAGCAATTGGAGAGGCAGGCAGCATTCCGCTCATTGCACCGGTATTCTTCGAATTCCCCTCCCCAAACGAAGGGGAAGTGCCAGTGTTTGGCATATTTTACCCCAGGCGAACCAAACCTACAAACTTAATTTCGAACCTTATCCAATAACCCCAGATAACCCCAGACACCCCAGACTAACCCCAGACTAACGTAACCGTGAGCTTTATTGGGCAGTCGCCTAATGCGACGTAACACTAAGCCGATTGCTATCTAGGGAATCACTCACAACAACCCCGCTACCGGGGTCTCATGCTACGTTCAAAAGAAAAAACAGGAACCAGTGGGTTCTCCAACTGGTCCGCACGTAGAGCCCAGCTAAGGGTAACCCCAGACTAACGTAACCGTAAGCTTTACTGGGCAGCTGCCTACTGCAGCGCAACACTACGTCTAATCCTATCTAGGGAAAAACTTACTGGAACCCCGCTACCGGGGTCTCATGCTACGTTCAAAAGAAAAAACAGGTACCAGCGGATTCTCCAGCTGGTCCACGCGCAAAGCGCCTAATGCTATCTCTGCGTTACCTCGCCATAGTTGCCGGTTTATCTGGGATCTCACGTCTCTCAGCTCCTCACTCCTGTGCAGTAAGTGCTTGCAGCTGTCCCGGAGGAACTCCTGTGCCATTTGCCCCGTACTACCCCAGACTAACGTAACCCCAGCTCTCTGCAGATTTCGTCATGCCTACGTTGCCACAGTCCAGTTGATGTTGGGCAGTGATGAAACCGTTGTACCCCAGTCCTTCCGTGTTTACTCCGGCAACTAGTGCACTTCTCGGTGGTCCGCAATCCCGGAATTGGCAGACCCAGCAGTTGTCGAACGTTTACCTGCATCTCAACCGCACTCAATTTTTTCGGTGTCAGCGTTGGTATTTCACGTAGCCAGACTCCCGACCCGGATCCCGCGGCAGACCGTCTTCGAGCTCGGTTTTCAGGGGAGATTCGTGGGTTGGTGACCAGCTTTTGGAATGCGCAATGCTAAGACATTAAAAGTTCGTCAGGGGAAATCCGGGAATTGAACCCGGGACCTCTCGCACCCCAGACTAACGTAACCCCAGACTAACGTCACCCCAGACTAACGTAACCGTGAGCTTTATTGGGCAGTCGCCTAATGCGACGTAACACTAAGCCGATTTACCCCAGACTAACGTAAACCAGCCCCCGAATAAGGCAGCTCCTCAACCCCACGTACCTGACTGCTGCCCCTGCAGCAAATTCCCCCCCTGACCAGTCTGCGGTGAAGCAAGGTTCCTTACAACAGACCCTCTCAAGAGAGGCACACCTTACTGCTTTCACCCGACTGGTCACGGATCCCTTACTCGACCCGGAACATCGTGCCCGAATCCGTTCCGCTGCAGGAGCAGGTTCAGGCGTCTGGCTAAGAGATTTGCCACAATTCGGACCCCGAAAATTGAGTGGGAGAGGCATGCACCTGAATATCCGACAATTGCTGGGTCTCCCGATTCCGGGACTGCGGACGACGGAGAGGTGTACTACGTGCAATAGTACACACCGTACGAACGGTGTACAAAGATTCCATCATTGTCAGACCTCGACTGGGCTCTGGCAACGGCGACATGATGAGCTCTGCACTGAGCTGGCGCGTTGGCTTAACAGATGGCAGTTCAGAGATGTTCAGCAAGAACCTACAGACTACTTCACGAACTCGAATCTACGACCTGACTTGGTAGCTATACACCCTCGAACCTGGCAACGATTTGCGATCGATGTGACGGTGGTGTCACCCCTACAGGCGAGACACCTAGCCAACAGCAAAGACAACAATGGTTATGCAGCAAAACAGGCGGAGCGTTGGAAACTTGCACACTACAAGGAGGCGATGGCGACAGAGCATCCAGATGACAAACTGATTCCGATTGCGATAGAAACCTTCGGCAGAACAGGGCAGATGACCCAAGACTTTCTCCGTGAGGGCTGTGGGCACATGCTAACTAAGCAGTACGAGTTGAGCAACGCGCGGGCTCAACTAAACAGAACACTCTGGGCAGGGAACGCAGAGCTCGCGTTAGGGGCTTTGCGCGTGGATCAGTCGGACCAGCCACTGATCCCTTATTTTTCTTTTTTATCGTAGCTAGAGACCCCGGGAGTCGGGGTTAAACACACACATTTTCCCTAGATCTTGATAGAATTAGTGTTGCGCTGCATTAGGCAGTTGCCGAGTAAAGTTTACAGTTACGTTAGTCTGGGGTTACCCCAGAAGAACCCCAGACTAACGTAACCGTAAGCTTTACTGGGCAGCTGCCTACTGCAGCGCAATGAGTCCGTCGCAAATCTATTAGCGAAGTGCTTGTATGCTCCTTTCGACTCCCTTTGCGCCTTGGGTGAATTCCCCCGCAAGAGATTCCTATATTAGAAGCATGATTATCTCTCTGGGCTCTGTGCTTTGGCAGGGATTTATCCAACAGGACTTACGTCATAACAGATATCCCCGTGGCAGAAGCTGAAGCCGTGATCCCACCCCAGACTAACGTAACCCCAGACTTCCGTGCCGCATACCCGGTCTCCCAAGACGCTTTGTGGAGGTGTGTTCTTTGCAAAGGCGAGGTCACCTTCACATCGATCACGTAGAGCTTGCCTGTTCGTGGGTGTCGGGCTAGAATGTCAGGCCGAAGCCGACTGCCTTGGTAGTGTCCGGTCGGTTCTATTGTCGCTTCTAGTCGCCATTGTCTCAGCACTGTCGCCAGGGCGTCCCTGACCATGTTATGCCGAATTGTCCAACTCCCGGTAGAGCTGGTGCAGTGGTGAAGGCGTTGAATGCCTGCAGCGTCGTGTGGTTGGGAACATATCGTACACGTACTAAGTATTCGTACACCCGGCAGGGGCAATCCCAACAGTTGTCGAAGGCTCAGGTTCAGTTCTCCGCTACTTAGGCCGCGTCCGTGTTTCCTTGGCAAGTCTCGCAGCCAAGTACCCCCTCCTGATCCCTTGCAGGAGCGTATTCGCGCACGTGCCGTCTCGCTGATCTCCGCGTTCTCCACCATTTCCTCGAATGCCCGTCGGTGACTCCAGTTGGAGAGGAGTTTTTGGGTTGAACCGATCAAGGGCCTGTCGGGTGGTGTGTGCGGGTTCTCTGCTTGTTCTTGGCTCTCCAACGATTGCCATTCTGTTAGGCGGAGTATGGGGGCCGGTGTTCCTCGTGCCAGGCAGCGTTTTGAGTGGAGGCTCGCTTCGATTAGTTGTGCTCCAAGTTGATCCGTCGAGTGGAGCAGGGGTCGAATGTGATGGTGCTCGGTCAGGTTCGTCGATGTGCAGGCATCGAGTAGCGCTCCTAGGTGGCTAGATCCAGTCCAATTGAGCTTCAGAGTCTGTCGCCAACTGCTGAAGAAGGCGAGGGGTTGTATTCGTGTTCTCATCGCTAGGCCTGCGCCACCCCATCGACCCCAGACTAACGTAACCCCTACCATTTCACCTGTGACGACAGCCGCCGTACCACATACGTTGATCTTGCTGTTCCTAACCCTCAAGCTAGTCGTTATCTCCCGGCTGCGGGGGAGCGCCGTGGATCTGCCGCCGCCAGCATGAGACGCCGCAAAGAGATCAAATACGCGGGGGCTTTGTCTTCCCCTGGTGTTCGTGCTTCGGCACTAGCACATCGCTTGGTACCCCTGATCATTGAGTGCTTTGGGTTCATGGACTCTGTTGGTTCTCGCTGGCTTCGGGAGTTGTTCCGCGAACGCCCTGACCGTCTTCAATCGTTGTTTACCCGTTTAAGTTTCCTGCTGTGGCGCATGAATGCCGCTTTGATGTTGGAGGCGCGAGTACTTCGCCGCGCTTAGTCTTTTTTTCCCCTCGGGGTTTTTTTTTCAGCCTCCGATTAAACCATTCGTTCGTTCGACTAGGGAGATGTCGTCGTGTACCGCGGCGAGGGTAAGTGTTGGAAACCTTGGCCGCAGACCACGCAGGAATGGGGCTAGAGCAAGGGCATGTAGCACTGGCCCTAAAGGGTCTCCTTGTTGGGCTCCAGTGCGTGCCTCCAGACTAACGGAAGCGGACAAGCACCTCAGGCCAACATGAATATTCAGAATAACTGGAGCCGTCACTGTCAATCCTAATAGGGTGACAAGAAACACGGCACTCAACCTCATCATGATCAATCCGCTGTCTCTGTTCGAAACAGATGACTCCTGCCGCCGGTCTGCAAAACCTTTTACTTTCCTTCAAAATTCAAGTTTCAGCGCTCGTCAGAGCTTCCGCTTATACCAATAAAGGACTTGCAAAGAACGCCCAGGTCATCTGGATCAGATCCCAGCTCCACGCAAAGACCGCGGACTTTGTGCGCGTGCATTTCGGCAGGATGAAAATGTCCAATGGAATGTTGGTGTAGAGACAGCAAAACCTTCATTGCCCAATTTTTATGTCCTGATTAGCATCGCCCCTCCAAGAGGCACAAAGATTGCGCGCGTGGACATGCGTCAGCCTCCAAGTATCTTCATCATCGCATGGTTGCCTCAGGTTCCCTGGAAAACTTTCACGGGCTTCAGAGTCTCTTCGCATGAACATGGAACATGTGAATGGAAGGAATGTAATTTGTACCGCTTGGTAACAAAACAGCTAGAACATGAAAAACATCACCCAAAAATAGAATTCATGTTTCCACCCACACCACCACTATGCCAATCGGTCCAATTAACATTGTGAAACTGGCTAAGGAGGGTTTTTAAACAAGTTTTTGAGAGTTTGTTGAAAGACTTTTGCAAGTATCTTTCATCATCGTATGGTTGCCTCAGGTTCCGCGGAAAACTTTCACGGGCTTCAGAGTCTCTTCGCATGGACATGGAACATATGAATGAAAAAATGTGAATTTGCAGCGTTTGTTAGAAAAAATATCACCCAAAAATAGAGTTCATGCTTCCGCCCACACCTCCACCAGAAAAAATATCACCCAAAAATAGAGTTCATGTTTCCGCCCACACCACCTTTCCCAATCCATCCAATTAACATTGTGAAACTGACTAAGGGGGGTTTTTGAAAAAAGTTTTTATGAGTTTATTTAAACGCTCTTGACTTGTTTCATTTATCATGTTTAAAATGCGTATTTATTTCCCGGCGATGGCTTGAGCACCGATTAAACCATTCGTTCGAGCACAAGGAAAAATGGTTTAATGGGTACCAATGGGCAACCAGTGAGTTTCTCCGAGCGGAAGCTGCAGTTCTGTGAATCTCCTGCACAAGTACAATGAGCACCCTACTGAGTACTTGGCGCTTTTACGGCGTTTGAGTGCCGCCCTGTGGTGATATTCTAGCAACATGCTTGCCAAGGCGCGCCATCGGCGCCTGGGTTTGCATGCTTCCCTCCCTAGCTCTTAGTTCCTTTTCACACCTTGCGTAGCGCTTCAGGCTATGCTAGAAAAAAAAAAAAAAAAAAAGCTAGTAAAATCCAGTAAAGCCCATTTGAACGAATCCTCGGTTTGAAGTGAACCTTTCGTGGTGGTACAACTTCTGGTCTCGAAGAGTATTTTCCTGGAGTCGAGCCTCGTGCTAGTATGTCTGGGAAAGGGGGTAACTCCAATCGGCTAGTGGCGATTTTTCTTCTTCTCTTGCAAGCCTCCACTCGGGACGGCTGATTCCTAGTAAAACCCGGAAAGATAATCATGTTCGGACAATGTTCCCTATAGAAAGTAGTCTTCTACCCCGCGCTGGGGTCTCCTTAGCCCAGTCCCTCCTGTTTTCCTTGCCTATCTCTAGCGCTACATTCGGTAGTTGGGGAACAAGTTGGAGTAAACGGAAAACTGTAAACCCGCAGTCGAAAGATCGTTCAACTCCTCAGGTTTGTTGTGTTTTGCATGTTCGCCATTGCCTTTTTTTTTTTTTTTTACCTGGTTAAGTGGTGAAGTCTGGGAGTTTTCAGTGGTCGACACCCGGGTGGGACAGCGGGGGAGGGCACCTTGGGCATGTCTAATCGCCACCCTCTTCCCGTTTTCTTCCCGTCCCCAGTCAGCAAATTCTCGTCTAGTCTCCTGTACTGTATCACAAGCTTCGAATACCGGCGAGAACTTCTTCGCCGGTCAGATTCCATAGCCATTACACACTCATCCAACCTGATTCACTTTTTCTTCTTCTCTTGGAAGCCTCAACTCGGGATGACTGATTCCTAGTAAAGCCCGGAAAGATAATCATGTTCGGACAAGGACCCTATAGAAAGTAGACTCCTAGTTTTCAGCGGTCGACACCCGGGTGGGATAGCGGGGGAGGGGTGTCAGGACCTTGGGCATGTCTAATCGCCACCCTCTTCCCGTTTTCTTCCCGTCCCCAGTCAGCAAATTCTCGTCTAGTCTCCTGTACTGTATCACAAGCTTCGAATACCGGCGAGAACTTCTTCGCCGGTCAGATTCCATAGCCATTACACATTCATCCAACCTGATTCACTTTTTCTTCTTCTCTTGGAAGCCTCAACTCGGGATGACTGATTCCTAGTAAAGCCCGGAAAGATAATCATGTTCGGACAAGGACCCTATAGAAAGTAGACTCCTACCCCGCCACGTTCTTTCACTTCCAAAATAAGATTCGTATCCGGTGCAATGTTGTAGTGAGCGACTAATGTAACCCCGCGCTGGGGTCTCCTTAGCTCAGTCCCTCCTGTTTTCCTTGCCTATCTCTAGCGCTACATTCGGTATTTGGGGAACAAGTTGGAGGAAACGGAAAACTGTAAACCCGCAGTCCAAAGATCGTTGCAACTCCTCAGGCGTTGTGTTTTGCATGCTCACCATTGCCTTTTTTTTTTTTTTTTTACCTGGTTAAGTGGAAAAGTCTGGGAGTTTTCAGCGGTCGACACCCGGGTGGGATAGCGGGGGAGGGGTGTCAGGACCTTGGACATGTCTAATCGCCACCCTCTTCCCGTTTTCTTCCCGTCCCCAGTAAGCAAATTATCGTCTAGTCTCCCGTACTGTATCACCAGGTTCGAGCTTCGCCTCCTCTTCACGTCATCAACAATGTTCGACAATGTTCCATGGGGAATCGGGAAATCTGATTCAACCACCTCTGCTATGAGCCGATCGACGACATTACTACGTCTCATGCACCTGCTCTCGCCGAGGAGCTGAGCATGAAAGCTGCCTTGATGTTGGAGGCGCGCGATCTTCGCCGCTAGTTTGGGGTTACGTTAGTCTGGACTACTGCAAACCGAAGATCTGTTTACAGTCCTCAGCGATTCTGCTATTCATTTTTGTAGAGACTATAGGATATTGTGTCCAATGCGAACAACTGGGAGAGGACAGATTGCGTTCGACCTGGAATGTTAATGGCCTCCGTTCTTTACCGACACTGGGCATATAAGTAAACAAGCACCTCCGTCGGTCAAGACATTGTGACAACATCAGACACAAACCTGCATGAAGAAAGCTAGAGAAAGCAAAGGCATGAAGAAAGCTAGTAAAATCCAGAGAAAGCAAAGAAGGTAAAGGAGCTGGAGGAAAACCCAGTTCTAGTAGCGCAGGAACTTGGAAACAATGACTTGGAAAAGAGTTCTGCTGTGGTCGGTTTTGGTATTATGGCTGTCTATTATCTCGGATGCCGTACCCTGCAGCCAGCCTAAGAGCTCGGTGCTTCCGGAGCATCTCAACACCGTGAGCAGACAGGCGGAATGTGATGGCGTCGGACCGCTGCCGGATTCCGTGCAACTGGAGAACATCCCAGGGTTCGACTCTAACTGTGTGAAGCTCGGAGACATTTTGACGCTTCCTGCCACTATATCTGAGTATGCCCTGTCTGCTTCTGGGGACCAGGATTCCAGCGCGATGGAGATTGTGAATGACATCATCGCTCCCGTCCAGGTAGCGATAGAGGTGGCTCTACAGTCACTTACGAATAGGGCGAATAATAACATCTGCTTTGGCAACTTTGCTGGAGGTGACCTCAAAGCAGAGGCAGACATCGATCAGGATCCTATGATGTACAACAAGTGCAAGGAGCTGCCGGTTATGTCGTCAGTAGAGTGGTCTGTATTCGCGTTCGCGATCACGACACCGTTCCCTGGATGCGTTACGGAGAAGAGTTCGACAGCAGCGTTCTGCGCAGCTGTTAGCATATGTCCGGACACCGGAATTCCCTCTGCAACACTCGCCATCAACGGGGCCGCTCTCGAGTGCCTCGGGCAGGACATGTCCGTTTTTAGCGGAGGAATCACCGCCGGGCTTTCCAAGGTCGCATCTTACGGTCTCGACTTCGTCACCTTTGGATTCTCATTGAGCAACTCGCTGGTCACGAAGGTCTACCTATACACCGGCCAGGATGACAGAGACTACAAGCTCATCGACTACGAAGTCCACGGCGTCTACCAGGACACCGTCAAGCTGAAGCTCAAGCTGGAGAAGTGGAACCTGCCCAAGGTGCTCGACCTTTCTGGATCACAGAAGCGAATCGTCTCAGTGAAGGGGTTGGAAAATGTTGAGTTTGAGGACACCGTCAAGGCCTTCGAGCCCGGCACCGACTCCGACGGCTGGGACACAGACATGCTCGACCTGCTCGAGTCGATCACAGACGTGACGCTCCAGGCGGCTCTGAGCATACAGCTCAAGATGAAGTTCAAGTTCTCTGCCATCCCGGGGCTGGGAAAGATTCTTCCGGATTCCAACTCGATGACTCTCGGAGACGTGGATATGTTCTTCACCACCGGAACAGTGACCCCGCCAGGAGACGACTACAAGGATATGGTCCTCAAACCCGGAGTCTACGCCTTTGCTGGAAGCAATGCTGTTGCCTCCGTTCTTGTGGGAATTCTGGAGTATGCGCTTCAATTCGTGGGAAGCATCCTGGACCTGTTCGATTGGCTTCCATTCAAGATCGACGCCTCAGACCTGATCCCGAACTTCGACGTCGGAGCATCGGACAGCTTCGCCTTTGGATTTACGGCGAACACCGACTGTACTGCAATCATGCTCAACGTTCCGTTAATATTCGACTTTCTGGGCTATGTCACCCTTGAATGCAAGACCGACTACTCGTCGTTCAGGTGCTCGGTTACCACTGAGTTCAACAGCAAGTTCTTCGAAGCCATCGGCGAGGCGATCGAGGAGGGAGTCCTGTGGATCATCAATGAGACCGATGAGTTCTTCAATAACATTGGAAACACGATCGGAGCTGCCTTCGAGGACGCCGTTGAGGGTGCCGTCAGTGCCTTCTCCGAGGATAACCTGAAGGCTACCGCGAAGCTGATCTCAAAGGGGGCGCTCAGTATTGCAAACGATATCAAGGACGAGCTCGAGGGCTGGGGCAAGTGGTGCGAAACCGCATTTGACGATTTTGGTGATGCAGTTGCTGATCTTGCAGCCGGCGCTGTCAACGATATCTGCAGTGTTGGAAAGTCTCTCGTGGATGAGGCCGAGGAGGCCCTCAACGATCTTTCAGATGCGCTCGAGGATGCAGCGGAGTATGTCGGAAATTTGTTTAGCTGCTCTCAAGGGAGTATCATCCAAGCCATCGCGGGATGCTCTGATTGCTGTGAGGGGATGGAAGCGGCCGTCAAGGTCCTGGAGGAGGTTGGAAACGACATCGAGGATGCCATCGTAGACATTATGGATGGGCTCACCAGCGTCATGGACGATTTCGCAAACGGGGGCTTCGACGAATCTCAAAGCTACGAAAAAACCACAATAGACGAAAAAGATACGTACGGCTGCAACAAGGTGAAGGTCGAGAAGGTAACAAAGGAGTACTTCTGGTTTGTCGAAGTCAGCGAGAGTAGAAAAACAGTCGCAATAATTTCGGACGAGGATTGTGTCACCGCCGCGCTTGAACAAGCCAAAATCGTTGTCGAAAAGTACAACTCTACCGCCATCGCCCAAGATGCATTCCAGACAATCTCCGATGAAAACAAGGACGCTGTGTTCGGCGCTTCGATCACAGCAGACGATCTCTTGGAATTTGCCGACCTCAGTTGCTCTAGTGAACTAGAACGAGATCAGGTGGAGTCCGGAACCCAGATCATGCCAGTTACCGTCACCTGCAGCGCCAATTCTATTGGCTCGGATGGATCCTTCACGGGAGACGTTGTCACGATCTCTCAAACCGGGAACGTCGATATGTCAAACGCGACGAGCAGGGGAGAAGCCGTTTCCCAGCTTTGGGATGATGTCAAGGCCCAGCTTGCGGAGGAGATCACCCCGACCGTGGCTCGCACACGGTAAACCATTTAAGAACAATTAGTGAACTCACTTGTCTCAACCTAAAGCGACTACACGTACAAGGTGGTTTTTACCCATTTCAGTTTGTAAAACCAACTTCGTGGATTCATGAACTACAACATTACTGTTTAGTCGATTGAGTTTCTTGCTGTGGCGTATGCACGCTGCGTTGTTATTGGAGACCCGCGACCTTCGCGGTGCTTAGTCCTTCTTCCCCTCCGGGTTTTTTTCTTTTAGCCTCCGATTAAAGTATTCATTCATTTACCATTCGTTCATTTACAAGGTTAACGCCTCTTTCGACAAAGGAATTAAACAGACAAACCACTCCACCAACTTGTTCCGTTTATTCCAATTTGTTACCTTTTATTCCAACTTGTTCCGTTTATTCCAACTACAGAATGTAGCGCTAGAGAGATACTAGAGGAAGACGGGGGGGCTATGCTCAGGAGACCCCAGGGCGGTACTACCGAATGTAGCGCTAGAGAATACGCTACGAAAGCAGGATGCGCTAGGCTACGGGGACCCCAGAGCGGGGTAGAAGACTACATTCAATAGGGAACATTGTCCGAACATGATCATCTTCGCGCATTGCATGGATCGCTACGCGAGCCGTACCACGCCATAGTTCTCGATTAAGGTCCACACGCAGGAGGGCTTGCGCGTCTGTTTTGTGTTCAAGATGTACATCAGTTTCTTTGATGAAATCTTGGGCGGCTTGACCAAGTCGTCCAAACCCTTCGACTGCAAAAGGTACAGATTGGAAGTCGTTGTGGTCATCGATGACATCACGATACTTGGATCGTTTTCCGGCCTCAGCGTTGGCGGCAGCATACCCGATATGACTTGGAGCTCGAGCGACTTTGTGGACTCGTAAGGAGGGGGTGCTGGAATTGCTCGACGAAACTTCGGCTGCTACCGCATCCCGTACCCTCGCACGCTGATATATTCTTCTCTATTAATTTGTTCCATATATTTGTGGACGTCTCATCCTTCCAGCAAGCAAAGCCTTCCAGCAAGCAAAGCCTTCAAGCATAGCCTACGTTCAGGGCGAGGGGGTCGACTGGGGTATCTGGCGAACGCGGTTGCGGAGTTGGCTTCGGGAGCTGTTATGGGGACGAGCTGAAGCGATTGAGGATTCTCCCCTCGACCGAGTTCTTGCCGATGACGGAGAGGCTAGCCCCGGGTCACCTGTTGCAGACTACCCGGGTTTGAGCCGATTGTGGAGCTCCCGCACTGATGTGATTCAGCATAGCCTCACCTGGGGCCAACACAGTGCCGCTCACATAGTCATGCTCAATTCTCCTCTCACTCCGCCTACCACTGCCGCTCGTCTCCGCGGCATGGTTGGCCACCTCTCGCACTTGTAGTTAACCACTCTACCGTCGTCATTGAGTCATCGTCTCGATGCTTTCCAGTTCCGTTCTGCCGCACGGATCTATCTCGGTTTGCCACAGGCTCCGTGGCACTCTAATCGGCCGTCTTTCTGTCAGGGATGTGAGAGCCGGATTGACGCTTGTGGCTACCACTTCCTAGGTTCCTGCGGACTGTTGAGAGGTCTCCGTAGGAGGCGTCACACTTGCCTTAAGTACATCCTCAGCGAATTTTTGACTCGGATAGGGCATACGGTTGAGGTTGAGTCGGAACTGCCCAGATCAATCTCGGACTCTGCACCGCCCCGTTGTATAGCCGATCTCCTCGTCTCCGACGCTGCTGCCAGACACTCAACATATGTGGACCTTGCGATTACCTGCCCCGTGGCCAGCGCCCACCTCACCGCAGCCGCCCGCCGCCGGGGGGCCGCGGCTTCAGCCCTTCGAAGAGTTAAGGAACGACGGTATGCTGAGAGCATGGCCAGTCTGCCTTGCGCTGAGGGTCGCTCTCACCGGTTCCAGCCATTCATTGTGGAAAGCTTTGGTCACGTGGATAAGTCGGGTTTAGAGTGGTTGCGGAAATGTTTTGCTGAGCATCCTACTGAATATTTGGCGCTCTTGAGGCGTTTAAGTGTCTCCCTTTGGCGATATTCCAGCGACATGCTTTCCGAGGCGCGCCATCGGCGCCTGGGGTTGCATGCTTCCCTCCCTAGTTATTAGTTCATCTTCACGCCTTGCGTAGCGCTTCAGGCTATGCTAGTAAAGTCTAGACTTCAATGGTGGTTTACGTGCTTTAAGTTTCTTTGTGTGGCTAATGACTGCTGCTTTGTTGGTTCTAGCGGGCGATCTTGGCCTTGTATAGAATTTTCCACCTTTTGGGATTTTTTTTCTCGATCTCCGATTATAGCTGTCATCGCCTCAGTACATCTCCATAACAGCTCTCTCCAGGACCGAAACCTGGATCGATTCTTGTCCGGCATAGCGTCGCGTCTACTGAACACCTGTTGCGGACCATTCAATCATGATGCAGGCCATCGGAATCCCAAAAGCACGGGCGAGCGAACGTTTTATCTTTCGTCATATTCCCTTGGACTGCAGATGAGTACACTTGTTTTTCTTTGACCGTTTTACTCGTCTAAGCCAAAGACTTACAAAGCCCGATGCGCTACGCAATACGTAAACTAAGGACTAGGGGGGGGGAGCATAAAAGCCCAGGCGGTGGTGGCGCGCTCCGGCGAGAATGTTGCTAGAGTGAACGAATGAATTGTTTAATCGGAGACTAAACGAAAAAACCCCGAGGGAAAGAAAAAGACTAAGCGCCGCGAAGGTCGCGCGCCTTCAAACCCGCAGGATTCGATGAGTACTGCCATAGAGCGACACGTGGACGGCGATTCAGCACAGGATATTCTTCAGCATGTTTAGCAAATAAGTGCCATGCCACAGAACGCCAAGCTTGAATTTTTTTTTTCCAGATTTCCAGATGGCAACAGCTTTCCACAATGAAAGGCTGGAACTGTAGAAATGGGTGGAGTACACTGGGGTTACACTTGTCATGGAAACTACCGTACGCCTTCATGGCGCTTTAGTCGCGTCACAATAGCTAAATCTACCCCTGAGAAAAGAAGAAGAAGAAAGGCACTCGCGTAGTGGTACAGTATCCGATAGATATTCGTTCATCGCGTTGGTACACTTCTGGCGCATGAATGCCGCTTTGATGTTGAAAGCGCGAGTACTTCGCCGCGCTTAGTCTTTTTTTCCCCTCGGGGTTTTTTTTTTTTTTCAGCCTCCGATTAAACCATTCGTTCGTCTGATCCTTGAGTTCTCTGGGATTATGGACACCGTTGGTTTTCGTTAGCTTCTGGTTGGCCAGCTGGTTTTTTTTCCTTCAGTCTCCCGACCAAACAGAATCTTCCTATTCAATTCACGTGGTAGCATCCAGTCAAAATCGCTTCGAAACACCGGTTGATATATTTTTGTTTTTCAGCGGAGATTCAAAGGAGTCAATCAATTAAATTGAAGAGCAAGAATCGAACAGGTTCATTTGCGAAGATATGACACCACCTGTCTTCTCAGGACAAGGCGCGGTTGGGTGCTGACGAGCATTGGAAACTTGCAGGGAAAGATGATTCCTATGATCCAGCGAACCTGTGTCTCGAGGAACACGCGTTTTTGTGGTGATTTAAGGGGGTCTTCGCCGTCGTTTTCATCTTCTTCGTTGAACGTCTATACACTTTGTACAATCCCTTTGGGCGCTTTTAGCAAAGATGTTAAGATATGCCCATAAAATTGCTGGGGGCCGATTGGCTCGCATATCAGTGGGATTCGAGGTGGTAGTGGTTGGCGGCAGCCCATATAAAGAGGTTGAGGGGAGTCGCCAATACCTCCGCGGTTGCGAAGATTTCGCAACTTTGAAGTGAGGAAGTTCGAAGTAACTGGATTGAGGATTGTGGAAACTGGTTCGATGAAGGTTCTATTGATTGTGGTGTTCATTTTCTGTGCGCTTTGTGCGCTCAGTCTGCCAGTTGAGTTCCAGTCGGCTATGCGTCGTTTCGGTGCTAGTTCCAGGCAGCAGACAGCTTCGACCTGCGGTGCACAGCTGGCCAACCGGAGTATATTGATAAACAACTTCAATGCAGGCGGGGGGCTGACAACAGATATTCCGCCAGATATAGATCAGTATACTAACCTTCGGTTTCGCCTTTGGTCGAACACCGCAAAAAAAACTGGCCTTCTGCGGATCGAGAGCGAGTTTCAGTCTCATTCCCCGCTGGAACTGAGACGAATGCGCCTCTACGTTGGCCCAGGCAGTTGTGCCGACTTTCGGCGTGACGAGATCGCTAAGATCGCGAAAACGAGGCACTTCAAGAAGGGAACAGATATTATGTCAATGAGGTTCAATCTTGGTGACAACGTCAGCGCTCCGGATACTCCCCGCGCGTGCTGCAACCTATGTGCGTATGTACAGCCTATTATCCACGATGCGAGGAATGGCGAACGGGTTCATATCCTGAACGAAAAGATTGAGCAATCCACTAATGAAAGAAAAACCTTCTGCAGAAAAGGAAGAAAGGATGACTTTCTCTGCGACCTCCCAGACATCTGTATCAACGTTATCCGAGGAACGGAAGGCGACGATGTCCTCATCGGTACGCCTTACGATGACCATATCCTAGGACTCGGAGGCAATGACAAAATCATCAGTGGGGATGGAGCGGACTATGTTAACGGCGGTGATGGTCATGATTTCATCAGAGGTGGTCCTGGAAGGGATGAAATATTGGGTTCGGATGGAAACGACAATCTGAAAGGAGGTGGTGAGTACGACAAGCTTTTTGGAGGGGACGGAGATGACTATATTGGGGATTCTTCAATGGAGGAGGACACAAGAACGAATCCGACTGATTTTCAGTTTTGGCACAACCTAGCTTATGGAGGGAACGGCGACGATACGATAGTTAGTGGAGACGGTCGCGATCTGATGAAGGGCGACGCAGGGAATGATACGATCATTGGGGGTCGCGGGGATGATATAATGCGGGGGAATGAAGGAAACGACTTATTGATGGGAGGTGACGGAGATGATTCCATGGAGGGTTCCGAAGGTGCAGACCTGATGTACGGCGGTGATGGCGATGATTCCATTGAGGGTAGAGAAGGTGCTGACCGGATCTACGGCGGTGATGGCGATGATTATTTAGCTGGTTACCGGGGTCCAAAGTATTCTGGCTTTTATGACACCGACCCAGACAAGGTTTATGGAGAGAATGGCGATGATTATCTCATTGGCGATGATCAGGATCTACTCGATGGAGGCGAGGGTGACGACAAGTACTACACACATGATAGGAAAGAACTTATACCCCAATAAAGTTCTTTCCTATCATGTGTGTAGTTCCAAAAAAAATAAAAAATGATCCGCATAATATCAAATATTACGATATTATACTGGTTAAACTGTGGATTAGTAGTTTTCTACCACCGCACTAGAATCCCCTAGTTTGAGCGATGATTACGTCTATATTTGAGCCGACGACAGTAAAGTTACGAAATCGACATTCTTTCTGGGGTCGACTTGATGAGATTTGCAAATAAACCCAGTAAAACCACCACCAGCAAATAAAACCATCTAGTTCTTAGTTCCTTTTCAGCCTTGCGTAGCGCTTCGGGCTATGCGAATAAATCGAGAATATCATCACAACGCGACACTGATACGAAAGATGCTACACTTGATCTTAGCCAAAAGGCCGAGAAGATGGGAGATTAGCATGCGCGGGAAAGCCTGGAGGGGGGCGTACAAAACTAGCACTGAAGAAGGTGGTCTACCCTTGTACTGAGTTCCAGTTATTGATCATGCAATCTTTTTTTTTTAATTGCAAATGGATACTGAACCTTCGAGATTGGGCAGGTTGAGGGAATGTCCACGTGCACTCAAGGGCCCTCCCCCCTAGGCTCGTTTCGACGTTGGTCTTCTTTATGACTGTCAATACAATAGTGTGCTAGTGAGTACCAAACCCAGTTGAGTACCTCTACAAATCGTTTATATGTGTTTCTGCAGCTATGCTTCGACAGGGGTGAACGTGTAGGTGCACGTAGCGTTCTGGTAGAACGCATCGCAGGACACCTGGTAGGGCTCTGTTGGCGGGTAAAACGGCATCGCCTCAATGACCGTCCCTCTGATCGCGGCGTACAGTAGCGCGGAGATTCCGCCAGAAATAGGGAGTGTGATGATCCACGAGAGCCCGATCTTTCCAATCAGACCCCAGTTGCTCTTCTTAAACCCGTCAGGCTCGTAGAGCCCGATCGCGATGACAGCCCCGATCAGACAGTGGGTGCTGGAAACTGGGATCCCGACGTACGAGGCGATGAGGACTGTGAAAGCAACAGCAAGCTGGGCACTCTGCCCTCTGAGAGGAGTAACGACCGTCAGGTTCTCACCGATGGTCTTCATGACCTTGGCTCCGAAGAAGTACAGACCGACGATGATGAACACGCAGCAGTAGAAGAGCGCCCAGTAGACCGGCTGGGGGGTCTCCACCAACGCACCGCTGTTCAAGGTCTGGTAGATAGCCTGAAGGGTTCCAGCAGCATTGGAGATATCATTAGCTCCCGCGGCGAATGACATGTAGCAGGCTGACAGAACTTGACCGCCTGCGAAGCGCTTTTCGATCTGGAAGTCCCACAGATCGTCCGGCTTGTACAGGCTCACGTCCTTCTTGTTACCTTCACCACCGATGAACTTGGTGAGACCCTTGAAGAACTTTGTAATCGGACTCTTCTTCCTGCTCTGCTTGACTCTGTCGATAGTCACGGTCCTTCCCATTCTGGACAACTTCGCTTCGTCAGTCACCGTGCGCATGGAGGACAAGCGTCCGATCTTAGCTCCGTTCTCCTCGTCCAGAGACAGCTCCTCGAGTAGGTTGTCCTCGATGAGTTCGTCAAGGAATTGTTGGTTCTCTTCCTCGACGAAGCCTCCGCTTAGATCCATTCTATCCAGCTTCCGGTTGGTTAAGCCGATCGCCCAGAGGTATCCGACGATTCCCACAAGCGCACCACACCCAACGGCAATACCCGCGGCCGGACCGTACCAGTAGTCGTCGTAGAGCCCATGTCGGACTGTCGTGATCACGAACATGACTGTCGTGAAAGTGACCAGGAACCAGACGGCAGCGGTGTAGATGTGCTGCCTGTGAAGTGCCACTGGCCTCCATTCGGGGTCGCTCTCGTGAGTATCCCTGAATGGAATGCAGATCCAGTACTTGGCAGTGAGGTAGAACGCCGATGCGAAAACTCCAGCCAGCAACGGTGAGATGACCCATGAGATCGCGATCTTTCCAACCCCCGGCCACCATTGGATTCCACTAGCTCCCAGCTCAACGAGACCGAAGCCAATGGTCGCTCCGACAATGGCGTGCGTTGTGCTGACCGGCATGGACAGCCATGTAGCCACTGACACAAACATGCCAGCTGCAAGAGCGGAGGTGAGCATACCGAGCATGTAAAGAGAGGGAATTTCCTGGAAGTCAGTCCAACTGACGATGCCTTTCCCCACTGTCTTCGTAACCTGACCTCCGAGGGCCATTGCACCGAGTGTGATGAAGACGGAGGCCAGGATACAAGCCATCCTCACGGTAAGCACTCTCGATCCTACGGAAGTTCCGAACAGGTTTCCAACGTCGTTCGCTCCCATGGCCGCGGACTGCCACATTGTGGCAAACAAAGCCACGGCGAAGATCCATGTGAATGGCCCCAAGACCTGGGCCGCCACATTGGGCGCAATAGTCACCACCTCTGTCGCAGACATCGTTCCCCTTATCTCAGAAGTTGCCCAAGCGCGTCTGCTGCAAACACTACGCGGTCTTCTCTTCGGCAGATGAGTTTCTCGCGAAACGTAAACACATGTATCTGTATGCTTACTATGATCAAGAGCGTTTGATTTCTTTGCATGGGGGAATCGTATTCCTCCTCCTTCCGAGACCGCGTTATCCTCCAACTATATGTTGCTTTCCGTTCGCTCCCATCGAGCCATTCATCGAAAAGAACTAGACTTCTATTGGTTTCAGCCTCCAGCGTTTGATGTGGGGAATCCCAACAGTTTACACCAGCACTAAGCGTGCCAACCTTTTTTTCTTCCCGCTATTCATGAGCTCCTCCTCACGATAATACGAACTTCCCTGCGAAGGAGCCCATCCAGAATCCATCCAGGCCAACTCCAATCGGGAAGTCTGATTCCTAGCATCACTGGCAGCGCAACTTCCAACATTCCGAAGGAACCGTCCTCTGCTGTAAATTACAAAATTCATTCAATGACGAAGACAGCAAAAAAACAAACAAAAAGGGAACAAGCCAGAACCCAAATACGTTCTAAAAAAATATAAAATTTGGGAAATCCGGCTACCAACTAGATTCTGGTTCTCACTCACTCCATCGCTCCGCTTGCCTCCAAAAAACTAACCCGGGAAGCTCCTCGTGCCTCTCAAGCTTCTAGAGTTACCCGATTCCTCCATCCGACCATTGTCAGGCCCTTACCCTGCGTCCCTCTCAAGTACAGTTTTAATAATAAACATGGCATGTTTCATTCTAGATTCGGAGTGGAAAAAGGGGGGGGGGGGGTTTCGCGAAAACTGGTACCGTCAGCCCATGGGACGGTGCCAGACGCTCTCGACCCCATAGGACAGTTGCCCCCATATACATAGCGTTTTTGCGATGAATTTGGACTCGGGCATTTAGGCAATATTTTCTAAAATTTATCAAAGATATATATATAGCAGAAATAGTAAATCGACACCCCATCAACGATTCTTTGGGGGAGGCCGCAGGGGGGGGGCCTCTGCGCAACCTTAGGCAAACGGCGGACATTCTCGAGTTGTTTTGGGCTGATAGATAGTGTAGGTTTCGCACTGGCTGCGTTGTGTGTTCCGCGAACGACCCCAGGACGTCTGGATCGCCGCCTCCTCACGGAGACCCTATGTGGGGCTCGAATGATTGCTTCATTTGTTTGACGCGCGTCAATCCGCGTCTTTGTTTCTTCTCGTTTCTTAGAGTACGTCAGCCTCTGAATAAAAGACGAAACGGCGGGACGTTTCGCGACCATGTTTACAGAAGAGAAAACTTCGGTTGGTTAACCTTTTATACGATGGGCCTCGGCGACGATCGCTTGGGCGGAGACGGAGGAGCTCGGGAACAAAATTTCTATTTATAGATAATCTAACGGATCCTCTGGGTGGAAAAAAACCAAGGTCGAAACGGGATTCTATAAATAGAACTTCGATTTCGATGGGGGACTCGTGGAAAGATTCCCGCGGGCGAGCAGAATACCAGAAATACGGTATGAATATATATTTAACGATACTATGGAACAATATAAACTCACTTTTGGGGAAAAAAACAAACCATGTTTAGAAACGAGATGTCACGACAGTAACAGATCCTCGCGCTTGGAGTCGGGCGGGGCAAAAAAAAAGAAGTGGTGGCTCTTTTTTGACGCCAACATAGGGAGCCGGCGTAGCTCAGTCGGCTAGAGCGCCAGGCTTTTAATTCGGCTTACATCAGCCCCCTTGGCCGTACGAGATGGGTTCGTCGTGCCCTCTCTGCTCTCAGACTGAAGACAACGCAGATTTTGGCGCCCACCTGCTCGCTAGTTGCCCGGCGGTGAAAGGTGCTCGAACCCGCCGCCATACACGGATCTTGAACCTGTTATACCGGGAACTTCGGCCTATAGTCCGGCAAGCCGGTCTGGAAATCGAACGTGAGAAACCTTTACCCGTCGCGGACTTTCAAAATGATGAACGCCGTGTAGCCGACCTGGTGATCACCTGTGACGACAGCCGCCGTACCACATACGTTGATCTTGCTGTTCCTAACCCTCAAGCTAGTCGTTATCTCCCGGCTGCGGGGGAGCGCCGTGGATCTGCCGCCGCCAGCATGAGACGCCGCAAAGAGATCAAATACGCGGGGGCTTTGTCTTCCCCTGGTGTTCGTGCTTCGGCACTAGCACATCGCTTGGTACCCCTGATCATTGAGTGCTTTGGGTTCATGGACTCTGTTGGTTCTCGCTGGCTTCGGGAGTTGTTCCGCGAACGCCCTGACCGTCTTCAATCGTTGTTTACCCGCTTAAGTTTCCTGCTGTGGCGCATGAATGCCGCTTTGATGTTGGAGGCGCGAGTACTTCGCCGCGCTTAGTCTTTTTTTCCCCTCGGGGTTTTTTTTTTTCAGCCTCCGATTAAACCATTCGTTCGTAAACATAGGGACATCTGAAAATCATCTGAGGAGGTTTTTTTTTTGGTTTTTGGGGCGGTTGTCTGGAGTGTTTCGACTTCGGCGTATTTTTGGGGTGCCAAGGTGTGTTTTGTTCCCTCCGGGGAGGGCGCTGCTTTTCAGGGTTTCCTTCCCCCGGCGTGTTTCTCCGCCGGGAAGGGGGGTGGGGGAGGGGGTTGGTGTTCTGGTGCGCTTCTTCCCGCCCCGCGGTTTGGTTGGGGAATTTCTTGGTTTTCTCGGTGGGATACACGCCTCTATTCGAGGGGGTTTTTGTGGTAAAACTTCTCTCTGCCGCACTCTTGTGTATGGCGGCAGTTTCCGCACTCGTTGCTGCGGCTGGCGCAGCCGAAACGCTCGTTGAACTGCGCGTGGGCTCCTTCAGTACAAGTGCCGCCCTTGCCAATTGCGACGAAGTGTTGTCGCATGCTCTGATCTCGAAACTAACCAGTCTCCTCCTCGTTGCTTCCCAGGAGCACCGCTTGCCTCTGCTCAAGACGTACCTGGAGAACTTCCTGGCTAACGCCGGTGCCTGCGTGCCACCCGCCACCGATACTCCCGCAGGGAGCTCTGTCCCGCGCCTTTTCCCCCAGCCGCGTGGAGCGTGCCACACAGCTCGTTCCTGATGCCCTTGCGAAACATGGTTTATTCAAAATCAAATTGGGTTTCCAACCGTTTCGACAACCCATATATTTCTAAATATAGTATATCCAAGCGGTATGCTAATACGAACGAATGGTAGGGATGATGAATCAGCACGTTTCGACGCTGCAACATTCGTTGAGATGGTGCTTGGAGGAAACTGACAGCGCTGACGTTTGTGGTGATCTAGTCTTGGGGGGGCCGCTCTACCTGTTGCCCACCTTGCCCTCCGACTGAAAGGAAATTGATAACGTAGTCTGTGGTTTACTACGTGTAAAGGATGGTTGTGAGCGTCGAACTCGATCCGTGAAACCTGAAATGCGAGTAAAATCCACGACGACCTACCTACACATGAGGATCGCATGAAGAGAAGATAGGTTCTGGCCACAGCTGTGGGGACTGAATTCTTGAATCTGATTCAAGAGCATCCCTCAAGGGCGTGGTTTTACTGTGTTTTGTTTTTTTTGATACCGATTGCCCGAGGCCGACAAGTTGCGATTGGAGTGTTTGTTCGCTACACTGGTCAACCTCCCCCCCCACCGTCAAGTTTTCTTGCGCAATACCAGAAATTCCTCATATCCAACATCCGCGGAGTAGTTCGCATTCTGCGGACAAGAAAAAAAAAAGCCGAAGTGTTTGCTCCGCGTTGCGTGGGTTGATGTTGATGAGCTCTGTCTGATTGTTCGCCCTACCCTGTGACGATTGGATACAAGAAGGATGGTAGGTTCTACAATGAAATAGGCTCATTCAAAAGGAAAACAGAAGGTTCCGTTTCGACAAAGCCGCACTTTATTTGGGGAGAGCAAGCATGAGACTGAAAGCTTAACGCAGTTCGTTTTAAGGATGCATGGACATTAAAGTCCTTGAAATTTTGAAAGCATTTAGAGTGGATCATTATGCTTACCCGTTAGAAGCTTCACCTGTTCGGAAATTTGCATCATCTCGGGGGGTTATTGTCGTTCGATTTCAATCTAAAATGGTGATAATCCCAGAGTTCCCGTTCAATATGGAGGCCCGGCTTCATTATTCGTTCCCAAGAATCGAGGTTCAACGCCTGGAGAGGAATTCATAATTAGACCCAAAGCAATGCATTGGAGGACCTTGTAAGAAATGCCCGATAGTAGCAAAACTAGTCGAGAATTCTTGCTTGGCGGAGAGGATCACCTTCGAAGATGTGAAAGACTGTGCGTGGTGAACATGGTGACGTTCCCAAGCAGAGCGTTCATTGAACATCTCCATATGAGGTTCGGTCCCGAAGCTGGGCGGGAAGTTCAATTATTTCGTATCCAATCCATAATTGGAAGCCGCCCAGCTATCAGTCCGGATTTTTCATTTGTTTACATAAGCGGCGAGTCATGTCTCCAGCAGTGTACGCGATTGCAATGAGAATGACCATGTTTTAGTCAATATCATAGATTAATGCGGCGCGAAGTTGGTTCGTATGGAGGCCGCGCTTGCCCTGGATCCGCAGGGACTCGACTCCCTCAAGTTCACTGCGCACAGCGATCAGGAAAACACGCCGCGGTCCTTCGGTTCATTCTGAACAACATAAATTTGCGCTTCTTGGAGGTTGTTGTGGAGTGCAGTTCCGAGCAAGGTCAAAATGATGACATACCAATGAGCAGGAGACGTTGATGCAACGATGAACATTAAAACAGTCGTGTTATGGGGACTGTGCATCCTTTTTGGGCTGCTTTTCAGTTGCCCAGTAAAAGCAGAGGACTCCGAAGTTTGTGAAGGCTGGGGATTGTCGAGTACGGCATGCTTGATGGCACAAGATGTGGCATCTGGCTACGCCGATGGTGAGGAAGGAGGTGTTTTCAACGTGTACGCACCGTTTTTCTACGTCATCGATTTTTCGGAGGACGAGACGTCTTCGACGAAGCTTTTCGGGTCGGATCAAGATGTCGTTGTATACGGATACTACATTCTTATCAAAGGAGCCGCGGGGGCGGTTGCGAAGATGCAGGGGACGAACCTCTCGATCATCGGGAGCGTCGTGGAGATAAAGACGGATGGAGACTTCGAAGTGAACCTCACGGCAAATGAACTCACCTCCCTTCCTCCTGAGGCTCCGGAACAGCCGGATGTGCCAGGTCCTCCGAAGCAACAATCACACACCGATAGTCCGAATGGCGAGATGGGCAAATGGGGCTTCACGGGTTACAAAGGGCACCAGGGCAGGAGCGGTGGGAACTTCACACTTATCGCCAAGAGCCTGGATGTTGCGAGCTTGTACTCGGGCGGCTTCAAAATGACTGTGACGACAAATGGAGGTGAAGGTGGAACGGGAGGAATAGGTGGACAGGGTGGCAACGCTCAGCAGGGCGTGGACGGTATGCCCTGTGGGCTTAAGGACGACTGGGTAGCAAGCCGGTGCTCAGCCTGGTGGTGTAATCAGTGTCCGACTGATGCAGCATGGAATGGCGATAAAAAGATTTGTCAGTACTACAACCCCGGCGCGCCGCAGCAGGGAGGGCCCGGAGGCACGGGTGGTACCGGAGGAGACGGTGGAAAGGCTGGAGAGGTGAAGATCTACTCAAATGTTGTTGTGGGTGGCGAGAACGTTGAGTTAACTAGTGAAGATGCCAGCGCGCTCTTTATTGGCCAATCGATCTCAGGCTCGGGGGGGACCGGTGGGCGTGGAGGTGACGGGGGAAGCGGGGGCACGCTTACCAACAGATGCGGGGTTCGAACATGGACCAAGAACATCATCCTGAACGTCAACTACTATGAGTCATTTGATTTCCGATATCCTCCGCAAGGCGACCAAGGGTGGTCCGGTGGCTGGGGAGGCGGAGGGTCGATCTCCCATTTGCCACTTGAGAAGTCATTCCGGGGGGGTGGTTGGCGCTGAAGTGGAGGATTGGGATGACAACGACTTTGAGCAACCCCAGGAGTATGCGTACGTAGACTACATACAGCCACCTGCCTACATTGACTTCGGTCTCAGCCTTTCGAAGAAAATGTTGAGGGTCATGTTCTTCAATGACAACATCGACCAAAACCAAAACGCCTACGCGATGATCATGGCCTCAACGTCGGATATGCTCTATAATGCGCAGCGTGCTGCCAACCAGACTGCCGATGACACCGTCAGGGAAAAGTATACCTCCCTCGCTGGCCAGGCTATCTCGATCATCCAGGCTGCGAACCAGCTCACAACCTCGACGACGAGGCCCGTGAACGAGGTCAGCGTGATGAGCTTCGAGTATCTTCTGGACTACCTTGAGGACAGACGTGAACTCGGAGCCGAGCTGGAGATCTACTACGACATTTTCAGAGACTCAATCGATGACGCTGCGGCCTCAATGGAGATGCTCACCAACGCGACTAGCAACGCACAGAACGGCATCTTGGCTCAGCGGTCGAAGCAGGAGGAGCTCCTGGTGCAGATGCAGGAGGTAAATCGCTCTATCCTCACCGCAGAGGAGAACATTAGGCAATACTACTGGGAGATGGACCAGCAGCAGGTCGCTATGGACGAGTGCTGGGAGAAGGTGAAAGCTCAGATGGTGTTCGAGACGGTAATGGAGTTTACGAGCTTCGCTATGAGCGTCTTCGACCTGGGATTCTCGGTGACACGAGTGCTGTCAAAGGCTGGGGGCTGGTCGAGCAATTCGAAGTCCGATGCGGCAAAAACCGCGTTCAAGGGTATCGACGGCTTCAGCGGGTTTAAGTTTAAGGCGATAACCGACCTTACTAAGGAGATCCACAGCTTCTTTCCTTCCGCGGGAGATTCAGCGGACTGGTCCGCGTACACTCCAAGCGTGGACGCAATCATGGAAGACATTGGAAATCTAGCTTCCGATACCCTAGCAGATCCACTCGACAGTCTCTACGAGGCCGATGACTACGAAGCGGCTATGGCAATCGCTGCGCAGTTGAACTCGATGCAGGACAACATGAGCTCGGCGATGGTGGCAATGGATAGGAAGGAGCTAATGGACTACGTCAGCTTCATGAAGAAAGACTGCTACTCGTCGGCAAGCGGTTTTCTCAGGGCTTTCGATACGGCAGACATGTGGGTTGAGCAGAAGAATGATCTGATCGCGCTTTACACGAGCTACATGGCTTACCTAAAGCAGGTTACGGCGAGGAAGCTCTACCTTATGAACGTCGTTGACGCTCTGAACATAGAGATCAAGAACAACATGATCAATCCCGCTGCCCCGGCGGTCAAGATCGCCCACGAAAGCAACTACAACTCACTCGTAGACGACTTCCACAGGGATCTCGAGTTGGTTTTTACCTCGAGGGAGTACCTAATGATGGGACTTTCCACTACCGGGCTGAACACGATCACCCTCGCCGACTGCGAGTGGGAGGCGTCCTTACTGGACATCTCCAAGAGCTTGTACTTTCAGTGCGCCTCAGAGTCGATTCTTAAGCTTCGGCAGTCGTTGAAAAATTGGTATGAGAACATCTACGAGCTCCACCAGTTGATGGAATACGGCGCCTACTGGGGCCCCGTGGAGCTTAACGCCGAGACGATCGGAGAAGAAAACTGGGCGGAATTCGTGAAAACAGGATCGATGAACTTCTGCATAGATCCATCAAATAAGGCGTTCAATAGCCTACCTGGGCTGGTATCTCCCCTCTTCTTCCCGCTGATCTCTTTGGACAGTATATATGCCGTGTTCGACGGCGTCAGCGATAGCGCCGAGCCCGTTTTGGATATCACCCACATGGCCAGCTCCGGTATTGTGCGGGTCGCTGAGGGAGACGACGAAGAATCGATGTATAACGTGAGGAAGTTCTCGCACACCAACAGGCGACGTACTTTTATGTACTACGGCAGCGCCCCGGATGATGAGGAGCAGAGTTTGGCTGATTGGATGGCGTCGAACTTCATTCGACAGCACGCCATATTTTCTGAAGAAAATTACCTCGATATCAGCCCGTTCAGCAACTACCGGCTGGATACGAGGTTGATAGACATCGAAGGTATCGCAAATATTCGGCTCTATTTCACCGGAAGCTATGTGAGGTCAAACTTTGCCGACCCTCTTGACGATAAAATACCGATCATGTGCAACTCGTTCTCGCCGGAAGAAACGAGCACTCCCTCGCCGACTCCGGTATACGAAGCGACGCCAACCTCGACTCCCTCGCCGATGCCGTCAGTCGAAGCGACGCCAACCTCAGCTCCGGACGAAGAGGGAACGAGCGCTTCCGCCCTGTTCGAGGAATTCAGGGAAAAATCTGCTTTCGTGCCCGCTGAAACCATGTTGAGTGAAATAGGATCGACTGCTTGCGCTTCGTACAGCTCTTCTGTAAAAAGAGTTGTGTCAGAATCCTCAGTAGGTCAAGTCAGCGCGTGCGAGATCGCCATCGGAGCAAACGATGGAGTTTATCTGCCAAAGATGATGAAGATGGATTGGGATTGGTCCGATAAGCCGAAGAGGACGCAGTGGAAGAGACCGGAAGGCGTTGCAGTGAGCTCCAACAAGAAATCTGTAATCTTCAACCTCTCAACCGCCGTCCTCAGTGAAAATATGAGGGAGGCCAAAGTTACCGTCGTCTCCGAGAGCTGCCCAGCAAGTATCAAGGTAGTATCTTGCTAGACATTGCACGTACCGCACCTAGCCGCGGAAGACTCGAGCCACTAATAAAAAAAAAAACAACCAGCGACCTCCCGCTGCGTCGTGGATTCTGGTCTCCGAAGCAGAAACAGGGTGCTCAGCATATGCCTATGGGACCATGCTGTCACATGCCCTGTGGTAATCGCCCATCTGAGCTCTGCCGCCCTCCGCCGAAAGGGGCAGCTCCGTCGAGTGAAGGAGTGACGGTACGCTGAGAACCTGTCCAGCCTTCCCTGCATTGCGGCTCGTTTCTCACGGGTTTCAGCCGTTCATTGTGAAAGGCTTTGACCACCTGGAAAATTCGAGTTTCGAGTGACACAGTGCCGCTCACGCAATCTTGCTCAACTCTCACTTCACACCGCCTGCCACCGCCGCTCGCCACCGCGGCATGTGAGGCCATCTCTGGCACCTGTGGTTAGCCACTCTGCCTTCGTCGCCGGGTCACCGTCTCGATGCCTTAGGTTAGCCTGGGGAAGGGAAACGCGCTAGAACGCCAGTCCTCAAAAACTACCCGGAAGAGTGAAAAAAGCAGGGAGCTCGCAAGGATCCCGCAGGGACTCGGATATCCTGCTCCCTCACTTCGGAGAAAGCGTCATTGGGATGAGAATCAGGGTGGGAAGGAGAAGAATTGTCCCCCGCCCCTGGCCTCAAAAGAGGACGCTTGGGCGGAGGGAGACGCAGAGAGGAGAGGGACGCATAAGCAGCCGCCAAAGAGCCGGCAACGCGACGCCGAACACCCGAGGCCTCGGGGGGGCTCGGCTTGATAGCGAGCGGATCCACCGAATCCCCGCCAGCCGAACTACCACAACTAGTACATTTCCCCGACGTCCGTATTCCCGGTATCGGCAAGCCCAACAGCTGTCTTACATTCACTTGCAGTTCGGCGGTACTCATTTTTTTCGGCGCGAGCGTCGGCATTTCCCGTAACCACACTCCTGAGCCAGCTCCGGCTGCGGACCGAATTCTGGCCCGATCTTCAGCCGAAATTTGCCCGTGCGAAACCAGTCTTTGGAAAGCTGCATGGTGTGCCTCTCTGGAGAGGGTTTGTTGAATGGAACCATGTTTCCAAGCTGGGGGATCGGCTTCTTCTGCTCCTGGGGCGGGTTCGGTTCTCGGCTTCAGGGTGGCCAAATTCTTGATTCGCTTCGGGGCGGGTTCGGTTCTCGGCTTCAGGGTGGCCAAATTCTTGATTCGCTCCGGGGCGGGTTCGGTTCTCGGCTTCAGGGTGGCCAAATTCTTGATTCGCTCTGGGGCCTCGGGTCGCAGTCTGCGTTGTGTTGCTGCTGCAGACTCGCAAATCTGGTCGGGAAGCTGTGCTGTTGACCTTTGGATTCTCCTCAGTGCGTGTGTTGCTGCATGCACTTTCGAAGAGGATTGTTCTTCGACCCTGGTGACATATGGCCATTGCCCGTTATTACCTTTGAAGGTCTCGCACCAGGCCGAGTAGAAGGCGATGGGCTGGATCCGCTGTCTCGTAGCAAAGCCCAGTCCTCCCCAGCGACAGGGGAGTGCTATCTGGTCTAGCGTAGATTTTTCGTAGTCAGGGTCCTCGATGGTCGTAGTAGTGAGGCCTCCAAATAGTGTATCTAGGTGATAACGCGTCAGGGCGTCCGCTTCCCGTGCAAGTGTTCTTCCAAAGGGGTAGGCGAGGCAGCGTAGAAAGTAGTCCAGGCGGGGTTCAGAACAATAACGGAAGAGGGCCAGTTTCGTAGTCAGTTCTTCAGGGGGCAGGTGCACTATCTCCTTAAATAGTTTCTCGTGGTTGTTTTGTAGCCGCCGGCACTCGCTTTGGATGTAAGCGCGAGTTCCAATCGGAATGGAATGGATTGTAACTCCGTCTCGCGTCGTCGTGACGCCAGGGATCTCGCGGCTGACCAGTCGTGGCGTGGTCATCGAGGTGCCGTACAATGTGCACTTGGCAAGCTGCAGTCGGGCTCCGAGTGAGGGTAGTAGTGCCTGTCCCCAGTGTAGTACGTCTTTCAGTAGTGGTAGCTGCCCTACGATGGTGATATCGTCATGGATTGCCACAATGGTTAAATTAGGTGCTTTGTTGTGCAATGCTTCCAAGAAAGGCGCCAGGGAGAGCGCATGTAGGATCGGTCCTAGGGGATCTCCCTGTTGAACTCCCGTTCTGGCCCGAAGTGTCAAGCGGTGGGTGTCGTCTTGGTCTGCATCGTGGTTATCACGCCATCCGAAGAGTGTAGGAGCTTCCGTGCTGTCGTTTCCGTAGCCAAGCCGGTACACGGCTTTCAGCTCGGGGAAATGGTGATCCAGGATTTGCTTTGCGATGCGGCGGTCAATGCGGTTGAACGCGTTCTCCAGGTCGAGCCGTAAGACGACGGCGTCAGGTTCGCACGAGAGGTGTGCCTGGATCGCGTGTAGTGATCGTTCACAACCACCGCTAACTCCGATGCCCAGTTGTAGAGGTATGAGCAGTTCCTTAACGCGGTCGGTGACCGAACGAAGGATCCACTGTGTGGCCACCTTTCGGAGGACTTCGGGGACTCCGATCGGCCGGATGCCAGGTCTCGCTGCAACGGTTGTGTGCTCGTGGGTTTTTCAAACGGCAGTAGTCTGCTGCTACGCATTGCCCGGGTCATCTGGGGTGGAAACTTCTCTGGTGCCGTAGCAAGTTGCCGGAGAACGCGGACTAGAGCCACTTGGACGTTCTGGGGGGCTCCCTGCAGGTGTTCTGCTCGGAGTCCGCTAGGCCCGGGGCTAGTACCTTGGGGAAGCCGGGCTATTATCGCGAGGATACCTTCGTCTGCTGCTAGTCGGGCATTCCATCTTCTCCGGAGATTATCGGTGTCCTTGGAGAGCAGGTTTTGTAGGGCTTGGTCGACATCCACCGGTAGGGAGCACTCCGTCTGGTCCGGAAAGAGTTCCTCCAGTGGTTGCCACGTAGCGTTGGTAAATGGAGCCAGTTCGGTGGCCTGCAGTCTGCGGGCCGCGTGTGAGAGGCGTCCGAGATGTGCCAATTTCAGGGCCTGTTTTCGCCGCCTTTGCGCCTGTTTCTGGTCTATTTCAGGTCCGCTTAGGGCAGTACGAAGGGTCTGGTTGGAGCCATATTCCTCGAGCGCAGTCCAGACAGTGTGAAACTCGCCTTCGAGTACGTGCGTGAACTGCGTGCCGATTGGAAGAGCAGTGTACCCGAGAACCAATCCTGGGAGCCCGGAGAGGAAGAGGCTAGCATTCACTGGTGCGCTGCGGTCCATTGTGAGCTCCAGGGCGACCCGAAGGAGTCTGCTCCAGTCGTTGACGTGTGCGCGAGGCACGAAGCGTCGAGTAGGGACGGGGCAGTGTGCGAGGCGAGTCCACAACCTTCCTCTGTCCGTGATATCGTTGACGAAAACATTCCAGCGTTCAATCCAGTCCTGTCGCTTGGAGAAGAAAAGAGGTTCTTCCTGTCTGCGTTTGATTCCCCTATGTCGGCTCGGCATTATTGGGTTGTGTTCCTTTTCTCCTAGTGCTTCCTCAGCTTTTAGGTCTTCTCGACAGAATCGGGCGCGTCACGCGGTGGCAGGCGGTGATCTGCGGCGGGCAGCCGGGATCCTCCAGCAGCGGCAACCTGTGGTTCCATACTCCGATGATCTTTCTTCACCGCTCCGTTTGCTCTTTCCCTCGGAAGGCTCCCCTTGGGACTCCTCGTTTGAATCAGTGTTGGAAGAGTACCGCGCCGCGCCACATCCCAGTGCGCGGTTAGTGGTCAATCTGGAGGCGGTGCGTGAGTTGGTTCATGATGCTCCGAAGGGCCGTTCCCCAGGGCCCTCGGGGCTGCGGGTGGAATATCTCCGTTTCTTAAGTGATGAAGGTTTGAAGGCGTTGGCGTGGGTGGTCGAAGCGCTTGTGAATGGTGATCCCCTGTGTGAGTGTGCGTGGTTCTTGGTCGGGCGTTCGCAAATGTGTCTGCTTTCGAAGCCCGGCCACACGGCCTCGAGCCCTGCTATTCGCCCTATTGGCCTGGTTGAGGTGGTCCGCAAATTGGCGGCGCGATGGTTAGTGAAAATCCTGGTTCCCGAATCCCGCCGTTCCTTTGGGCACGTGCAGTTAGGTGTGGGCTATCGTGGTGGCTGTGAGTTGTTGTCTGTTTTACTCCGTTCGGAAATGGCGTACTCCCCAGATTCTGGGCTCCTCTCTGTAGATTTTACCAATGCGTTCAACCGCGTCTCTCGTCCGGCTCTCATGCACGTGGTGCGCGAAGTCTTCCCTGCAGGCTTTCCCTTTGTTAGTAGACTTTATTCTCCGCTTGGTCGTGGGGCTACCTATGACACCCTTGGCGCTTCCTCACACACGTTTGCGGCGCGCACAGAGGTACAACAGGGTGATCCCTTGTCCCCTTTCCTACATGCCTGTGGACTACAACTCGTCTTGCTTTGTCTTCGCTCCGAATTCCCGCAGGTTCGTACGGTTGCATACCACGACGACGTGTGCCTCCTGGGGCCCCCTGATACTCTAGCGCTCGCTTATGATCGTCTTCGCTCCTTGGCTTCGCGGGTTGACTTGGAGGTTAATCATCACAAATCGTTCTACTGGGGAGGTGTAGCTGCACAAGAGCAGCAGGTACCTGCGTCGTTCCAGGATATTTGGAGACCGGATGGTTTTGTCCACTTAGGCATCCCCTACGGGTCGCCGTCCTTCGTTGAAGGCGAGTTCCTGCAGCTCCTCGGTAAGCACAGACAGCTGGTTGCAGAGCTTCGACGGCTACCTCCGGGCTTTCTCCAGTGCTCGTTGTTGCTGTTTCGGTATTGTTGCAGTCAGCGGTTAACCTATTGGCTTCGCTCACTTCCAACTCATTGGGGCCGGTGGTTGGCCACTCGTGCGGATGCTGAAAGTTTCCGTGACCTGGGGTATTTTCTCGATGAAGAGCTGAGCGCTCTGTCGCGACCCACCTGTGATGTTGTGCGCGCCCAGGTAGGCCTCCCATTGCGATGGGGGGACTGGGCCTCTGCAACCACAGGTCCAACCTGCAGCCGCAGTAGGGGCCTGGGGAACCGCACTTCCCACTTTGAGCAGCTTGGGTATCTCGAAGTTCCGCAATTTGATGGTGAGCCTCCCGGTGTCTTGCTTCCCAGCGTACCGGAAAGCGCCCAAGACTTGTTTCTGGAGCTCCAAACCGCCCTGAATTCCTGTACTAGTCTCCCCGAAACCGTTCAACCCCGTCTTCCTGACTGGCGAGCTGTACTTGACCGCTCTCGAGGCTCTGCCCCGGTGATTCGTCCTGCGCCTGAACCTGTTCTAGGGGAGATTGACCCAGTGGTTGCCGCAGAAGAAGAAGTTCCAGTTGATCCTCCTGATGATTCCCAGCGCGCTGGGAGCCGAGCTCAAGCACGCACGGATGCGCTGCAAAATATCCTTTCTTGGGACTTGCACCGTGCTGCATATGGCCGACTCCTCGCGCAGATGGTCTCATCTTCTCGCGCTCGCGCCCGCCTACGTAGTCTTGGAGGGGTTATTAGCTCTCAGTGGCTCATGACAGTACCAGCGTTTCCGCCACTCACACTGTCGGATTTCGAAGTGCGTACTTCACTGCGCTTATACCTCGGCTTACATCAGCCCCCTTGGCCGTACGAGATGGGTTCGTCGTGCCCTCTCTGCTCTCAGACTGAAGACAACGCAGATTTTGGCGCCCACCTGCTCGCTAGTTGCCCGGCGGTGAAAGGTGCTCGAACCCGCCGCCACACACGGATCTTGAACCTGTTATACCGGGAACTTCGGCCTATAGTCCGGCAAGCCGGTCTGGAAATCGAACGTGAGAAACCTTTACCCGTCGCGGACTTTCAAAATGATGAACGCCGTGTAACCGACCTGGTGATCACCTTTGACGACAGCCGCCGTACCACATACGTTGATCTTGCTGTTCCTAACCCTCAAGCTAGTCGTTATCTCCCGGCTGCGGGGGAGCCCCGAGGATCTGCCGCCGCCAGCATGAGACGCCGCAAAGAGATCAAATACGCGGGGGCTTTGTCTTCCCCTGGTGTTCGTGCTTCGGCACTAGCACATCGCTTGGTACCCCTGATCATTGAGTGCTTTGGGTTCATGGACTCTGTTGGTTCTCGCTGGCTTCGGGAGTTGTTCCGCGAACGCCCTGACCGTCTTCAATCGTTGTTTACCCGCTTAAGTTTCCTGCTGTGGCGCATGAATGCCGCTTTGATGTTGGAGGCGCGAGTACTTCGCCGCACTTAGTCTTTTTTTCCCTTCGGGGTTTTTTTTTTCAGCCTCCGATTAAACCATTCGTTCGCTTTCTGTTGCGGAGCACCTCTTTTACTCCCCCCCGGTAGCGGGGTTCCAGTAAGTTTTTCCCTAGATAGGATTAGACGTAGTGTTGCGCTGCAGTAGGCAGCTGCCCATTAAAGCTTACGGTTACGTTAGTCACTTGCCCCGTGTCCGGTACATATTTCGCTTCTACCGCTCTCCCCAGGGGGGCAGCAGTTTTGTACTTCGCCGCGTGAAGGAACGACGGTACGCTGAGAGCATGGCCAGTATTTCCCGGAAGAGGGGCCCGTCTCACAGGTTCCAGACTTTCATTGTGGAAACCTTTGGGCATCTGGAAATTCAAGCTTGGCGTGGCTACGTAAGTGTATTACCGAACATCCTGAAGAATATCTGGTGCTTCTTCGCAGTTTAAGTATCGCAATCTAGCGGTATTCCAGCACATGCTCGCCGAGGCGCACCACCGTCGCCTGTGCTTACATGGTCTTCTTCCTAGCACCTAGTTTCCCTTCACGTTTTGCGTAGCGCATCACGCAATGTTTGTAAAACCACCGAGGTTGCTTTACAATAGGTCCTCCGACACGTTGTGCCTCGTGCTCGTGAATTTTTGTTGCCTAGTCAACCAGGCTATGCTAGTAAAGTCCAGTCAACTGGGTGTTGGTGCTCCGGCGGTTGTGAAGCAGCTGTACACACTCTTTCAGCCCATTTACACTATGAGCCAGACCACATTCTCCTGAAACTCGACCTAGCGAACGCGTTTAACCGAATCGACCGCAGGCTTGCAAGACGCATTCTTGACGTTCGCTTTCCGTAGCTGGCCCCCCTCTACTTTCTCGGCTATGGGCGTTACTCTGCAGACGGCTCGTACCACTTCGGATGGCTCCCTGAAGAAGGTTCTTCCTCTAAGGATGGACTGTTGCTACGCTCGCTTACTGACGTTCAACAAGGCGATCCCCTCGCACGGGAGCTCCTTCCCCGTATCTTATGGCCATTCACGATTTCTTTCCCAACCTCACGGTGCTCGCGCTACACGACGACATTAGCTGGGTTGGCCCCTACTACACCGTGCAAGAGGCCTTCTAATGGAGTCAAAGAGTCATAAGTTTTCTCGGCGCCCGATCTCAACCAGATAAGTACGTCCTCTTCGGACATATGATTTATTTGCCGCGACTTGTCAATCATGACTTTCCTGCCGTTGATGTTACGGGCCACGGAGTGATGCTAGACTCCGTCCGAGTGGACAACGGGCCTGTGTGCTGCAAACATGTCGCAAGATGCAGAATGTACATGCCAAGCTCGTAAGGCGGATTCAGGCACTCCCAGAAGGCGAATTACAGACGAAACTGGCCCTCTTTCGCTACTGTGCTGGTCCCCCCGTGGGCTTTCACCTCTGGCGCCTGGCTCTACCTTTCGGCGCGGTTCCTGCTTCTGAGGCGGACGCAATCACCTTGCACGAGTTGGATACGTTGTGCGGAAGTTTGCTTATCCTCGAGGGTCTTCCACCGGAACAGCTCGATACCGTGCAGCCCAAATTCGCCTACCGGGCAAGTGGGGTGGGCTGGGCTGGGCTTGGCTACACGCCCAGCCCACCCTAATTCAACCGATCGCCTTTTACGCTGCATGTCTTCGCACTCTCCAGCATAATGCCGCTGAAAATCCCTTTCTGAGACGTCTTGGCACAGCGAGTCGCAGCAGATCCCAACGCGGATTTTTCCCTGGAGGATCTCGCCAGTTATACAGATCACTTAGAACACCAACTACTGCTCGCTAGCTGCTGGAAGACCTCCCGCCTCAGCTCTCGTACGCCGGTCCGTATTCGCACGCTCGCTCTTTGCTCTAAGGCGCTTCCCACCGGTGCTGCTGGTACTTCTTCAACCCATCCCCCGCTCGCAGGTCCTCTACAACAAATACTCTCGCAGGAGAGCCACCGTAGAGCGTTTGAGGATATCGGGGATAATTCTGCCCTTGAAGATCGGACCCGCGCTCGCGGCCGATCCCCTTCTGGTGCTGGCGCCGGTGGCTGGCTTCGTGACCTTCCCAGCATGGGATCTGAGCTCCTCTCCGCCAAAGAAATCCGCTGCAGGTTTACGCCTTCTTTTGGGACTCCCGATACCTGGTCTTCGCACTACTCCTGAATGCACAGTAAGTGCCAAATTTCACACTACAGGTGGGACTCAACGTTTATTCCACTGTTCTACTTCGGCCGGGAATTGGACTCTGCGCCATAACCGCATTCGTGATCAACTCGCGCGTCACCTCCGTCGGTAGCACCTTCATGATCTTCCAAGTCGAGTCTTTCGGGGCTTTCGGGGGTAGTCGTCTTCGACCAGACGTTGTCGTTCGTCATCGAACGAGGAACGAATGGTTTAATCGGAGGCTGAAAAAAAAAACCCCGAGGGGAAAAAAAGACTAAGCGCGGCGAAGTACTCGCGCCTCCAACATCAAAGCGGCATTCATGCGCCACAGCAGGAAACTTAAGCGGGTAAACAACGATTGAAGACGGTCAGGGCGTTCGCGGAACAACTCCCGAAGCCAGCGAGAACCAACAGAGTCCATGAACCCAAAGCACTCAATGATCAGGGGTACCAAGCGATGTGCTAGTGCCGAAGCACGAACACCAGGGGAAGACAAAGCCCCCGCGTATTTGATCTCTTTGCGGCGTCTCATGCTGGCGGCGGCAGATCCACGGCGCTCCCCCGCAGCCGGGAGATAACGACTAGCTTGAGGGTTAGGAACAGCAAGATCAACGTATGTGGTACGGCGGCTGTCGTCACAGGTGATCACCAGGTCGGTTACACGGCGTTCATCATTTTGAAAGTCCGCGACGGGTAAAGGTTTCTCACGTTCGATTTCCAGACCGGCTTGCCGGACTATAGGCCGAAGTTCCCGGTATAACAGGTTCAAGATCCGTGTGTGGCGGCGGGTTCGAGCACCTTTCACCGCCGGGCAACTAGCGAGCAGGTGGGCGCCAAAATCTGCGTTGTCTTCAGTCTGAGAGCAGAGAGGGCACGACGAACCCATCTCGTACGGCCAAGGGGGCTGATGCAAGCCGAGGTATAAGCGCAGAAGTCATCACCGCGCAGGTAAGCAGTACGTAATTGATGTCAAGGTGGAATCCCCACACCGGCCCACCTCCTCGTTCGAGCCGCACGTCAAACTGGTTATGCCGCAGCTAATGCTGAGGCCGGCAAACGAGTCAAATACCGGGGTGCCATCTGTGACCACAATGACTTCCAAATTGTACCCTTCGCCGTCGAGCTAACATTGAGGCCGGCAAACGAGCTAAATATCGGGATGCCATCTGTGACCACAATGACTTCTAAATTGTACTCCTCGACCTCGAGCTAATGCTTAGACCGGCAAACGAACCAAATATCGGGATGCCATCGGTGACCGCAATGACTTCCAAATTGTACCCTTCGCCGTCGAAGGGTTTGGACGACTCGGGCAAGCAGCCAAGACTTCATTACCGAAACTACTGCGCATCTTGAGCACAAAGCGGACTCGCAAACGGCTCATTCGTGTGGATACGTGTTCGTGTGGACAGTAATCGTTCGAATTGAGAGCTATGGCGAGGCACGGCTAGTTTGGCGATCCATGCCATGCATGCCAAAGATAATCATGTTCGGACGCTGTTCCCTACAGAAAGTAGTCTTCTACCCCACTCTGGGCTCTCCTTAGCCTAGCCCCTCCTGTTTTCCTTGCATCTCTCTAGCGCTACATTCGGTAGTTGGAATAAACGGAAATAGTAAATCCATCCTTTTCCCGGACTGTTGCTATCACTACTTATCTCGCTTCTGCTCGTGAGGTCACCTCTCGGTGTATAGCTCTCTTTGCCATTATTTTTTTTCTCAATAGACGAGTTCTCAGCTCTAAGATCCTGACGGAGATAGAAATGTTTGTCGAGAAGATAGATGAACTGATAGTCGATAATGGTGGTTTACCGATAAACGGAGAATCGAGACTAGAACCGACTCATCTCCAAGCTCCTCAAGGAGCCCGTCCGCTGCTGGTGACTGGTAATGATGACAAACTAGGAACAAATGCACCAACCGTTCGAATCTTTTGCACCCTAGAGATGAATTAGGAAAAGCGCCAGAGGGGTTAAATCCGATTCCAAAGATAAGCACGCGGCTATGTGGATGCCCTATCGATCACCTTTCCATCTCCACAGTATTGATCAACTTCTCCCACATCAATACATCTGTAATTCATATTAGGACTATAGGGATTTGGTGACATTATGCACTGTGTATCCCCACACTCGCAGACGCAGAATCCGTTGTAGGTTTCAGTGAAGGCCTAGAGATGAATTAGTAACAGCCCAAGCTTGGTTAAGCACAGAAGGCAACAATTTAATAATCAGCTCCGGATATCGTATTTATCACCTGATAACCATCACAGTGCTTCAGAGCGAATTGATCCACGGCAGAGCAGGTCCGATAAACGCTGTCGTTTAGGCTTATGCACTGGGTCGACGTAACCTCACATTCCGTACAGGTACAGTTGCCGTTCTCATCTTTTCCAGGAAGCTTCAGTTACGGTGATGGTTTTTGTCTTAGAAAGAGTGCAAAACTTGTGCTGAAGGTTCAGGACGATTGAGCACTTACCACTACACCACCGCACTGATCGTAGGGGTTTCTACACAACCCTTCCTCCGTTCTGCATTCAAATTCCGAATCGAGGCAACCAGAACACCCAGTGATCATGAAAGTGCAGATCGTGAGAGGATTACCGTCGCTCCTCGTTGTCAAAGAGCAGTATTCGTCGTCTGCATCAGGAGCCATGTAGGCCCGAATTCGTTTCCCGGTATCCAGATCTGTGACCACTGCGGCTGCAGCAAAATCGGGGAAACGGGTGCAGCAACTATCGTTTCCATAGAGCACCTCTGGACATGCCTTCATACTCGACTTCGTGACGGTACCGGTAAAGCCGTTTTTCTCCTTCATCTTTTCGACATCCTTGTACTTGTTCCAGAGGAGACTTTCAGAGACAGTCCAGCGAAACGCTGCCCAAAGTCTGGTCAGCTCGTTGCCGTCGGCAGCTGTGAAGGTGAATCTCATACAGTTGCCCTCATCCCGAGTAGGCACTGTTGATGTACAGATCTCTCCCAGAACCTTTCGTCCAGACTTCGTGACTAGGTTTCTGCAGATATCTATGTACTGGAACTCGTCTTTCCTGGGATCCATACTGCAGTCTTCCCAGTCTGCTGTCGCCGTGCCAATCATCGCCAATACCAGCAAAAAGAAGACGCTGAACCGTTTCATTTTTCCTTCCATGCCTTTCGTGCTTGTTGTTTTACTTCCTTAGTTCCGTTAGGTGAAGACGTCTCTCTGAAAATGTTCAATATACATGTTATGACAATATATACATATATTGCTCGCGATGACATAGCGTTGGTTTTGTCCCTAAAGTCCGGGCTATTCTCTTCCCCTTCTTCGAATACAACCCGAGATGTTTCACACCGCAGTCCCCGCAACCGGGTCAGCTTGTTGAGTTGAATGATGCTAAATTTTTGTCAGCAAGTGTTAAACAATTGAACGTGGGTCTGGTCTTTTTTGGCATTTTCATATCTGCGAAAGCTCCATTGGAATTTCTGTGGCAGCCTGTTATAGTAAAAACCCGCGTGTACGGGGCGTCATGAACTCGGGCATGGCGTCCTCCAAACTTTGCCGCATTCTGATGAAAATAATTGCAAGCAGGACGCTGGTGCGGACATGCCAATATCTGTCTGTTCACGCTCGCTACTGGTGACTAGGACTCTGTTAGTTTCTATTCATCAACCAAACGACGAAAAGAGAAACAACAAAAAAAACGCTCTAATCCTCTTGGAATTCCTCCTTCAAATCTACACAACTCCTTGTCGCCTACAAAGCCACACGAAAAGGGATGGACCCAAATTCTTTCAAGGCTAACTCTGATGGCTCACGCGGGGGCTTTGTCTTCCCCTGGTGTTCGTGCTTCGGCACTAGCACATCGCTTGGTACCCCTGATCATTGAGTGCTTTGGGTTCATGGACTCTGTTGGTTCACGCTGGCTTCGGGAGTTGTTCCGCGAACGCCCTGACCGTCTTCAATCGTTGTTTACCCGCTTAAGTTTCCTGCTGTGGCGCATGAATGCCGCTTTGATGTTGGACCATTCGTTCCGATGTTGGAGGCGCGAGTACTTCGCCGCACTTAGTCTTTTTTCCCCTCGGGGTTTTTTTTTCAGCCTCGGATTAAACCATTCGTTCGATGCCTCATTAGATTCTCATAAGATGAATTTGTTGCTGCTCCGCGGATAATGCTAAGAGCGCCCTTTACCGTCTTCAATCGTTGTTTACCCGCTTAAGTTTCCTGCTGTGGCGCATGAATGCCGCTTTGATGTTGGAGGCGCGAGTACTTCGCCGCGCTTAGTCTTTTTTTCCCCTCGGGGTTTTTTTTTTTTTCAGCCTCCGATTAAACCATTCATTCAGCTAAGAGCAAGTCAAGGCGAATATTGGCAAAACACTCAGGAATGTTCCTGGAAAAAAGCGATCTTCATTGCATGGGGACGGTTTTGTTCTATTTATAGAGTTTTGGATTTCAGCGATTCTATTTTAGGGTTTGGTGCCGAAAATGATTGGCTGGGATTGATTCGACGACGAACGAATGGTTTAATCGGAGGCTGAAAGAAAAAACCTCCAGGAGAAAAAAAGACTAAGTGCGGCCAAGAACTCGCGCCTCCAAAATGATTGATTGCTGCCGTTTGCCCATTTCGTTTCACACGTTCATTTAATCGAACGAATGTTTTAATCGGAGGCTGAAAAAAAAACCCCGAGGGGAAAAAAAGACTAAGCGCGGCGAAGTACTCGCGCCTCCAACATCAAAGCGGCATTCATGCGCCACAGCAGGAAACTTAAGCGGGTAAACAACGATTGAAGACGGTCAGGGCGTTCGCGGAACAACTCCCGAAGCCAGCGAGAACCAACAGAGTCCATGAACCCAAAGCACTCAATGATCAGGGGTACCAAGCGATGTGCTAATGCCGAAGCACGAACACCAGGGGAAGACAAAGCCCCCGCGTATTTGATCTCTTTGCGGCGTCTCATGCTGGTGGCGGCAGATCCACGGCGCTCCCCCGCAGCCGGGAGATAACGACTAGCTTGAGGGTTAGGAACAGCAAGATCAACGTATGTGGTACGGCGGCTGTCGTCACAGGTGATCACCAGGTCGGCTACACGGCGTTCATCATTTTGAAAGTCCGCGACGGGTAAAGGTTTCTCACGTTCGATTTCCAGACCGGCTTGCCGGACTATAGGCCGAAGTTCCCGGTATAACAGGTTCAAGATCCGTGTATGGCGTTCATTTAAGCACTGACAAGGTTTGTACAGCTTACTCCAAGTAAACCACCACCACCACCACCACCACCACCACCACCAAACCGAATATAGCGCTAAGGATGCGGAATGTGTAAAGCAAATGAGGCTACGCTAAGGGCACACCAGGACGGCCAATACTACTTTCTATGGGAAACAGTGTCTGGACGTTGTTCGCTAACTGGGTTGGTTCGGATCGACGGCATCCATTGGCACATGTCGATCGTTTCATCCAATCGGTTGAGGCGGATCCTGGATTAATGTAGAGGACCTATGGAAGCGTTGCTGATACTTTGAATTAGGTGAGAGGTCTGAGGCGTGCTGTGTATGTTCACAAAAATATTTATTCACTCGTTGACTGGGTTGGTTCGGATCGACTGCATCCATGGTCGATTTCTCCGTCCAATCGTTTAAGAGCAGATCCTCTGTTAATGGAGAGGATGTATGGAAGGAAGCGTCGTTGCTGACAATTCGAATTCGGTGAGAAAACTGAGCCGTATTGTGTTTTGTTCCAAGCCTATGGAAATGTCTAATGGGAGGAAACACACAGCTAAGGGTTTTGGTTTTGGTCTTGGTTCGGTTTCGTTTGACTTTTTTCAGCGCTCTGAGTGTTTTGTCTCTTTCTGGTGCAGTCACACGCTTCTGTGGCTGTTCTCCAGCTCTCTCGCCTTTTTGGGGGCATGTGCGCAACAAGTCGTCTGCTTGTTTTCTTTTCTCCATCGCTGGAAAATAGTCACTAATATCTGCTCCTCCTCGATTTCCGCTGTCGAAGATCGTAGGTAAATGAACGGATTCGGGAGCAGAACGTATCTTCTTTCGGCTCGTGGTGAGAATTCTGCGCTGTTTTAGCCCGAGCAAATCAGAAGGTGTTACGTTAGTCTGAAGTTGAGAGCGACCATAGAGTAGTGGTATTTCGCTGTGGTAGGTAGCTGCCTAATAAAGACTACGGGGTTACGTTAGTGGGAAATAGGTGCAGCAACTATCGTTTCCATAGAGCACCTCTGGACATGCCATCATACTCGACTTCGTGACGGTACCGGTAAAGCCGTTTTTCTCCTTCATCTTTTCGACATCCTTGTACTTGTTCCAGAGGAGACTTTCAGAGACAGTCCAGCGAAACGCTGCCCAGAGTCTGGTCAGCTCGTAGCCGTCGGCAGCTGTGAAGGTGTATCTCATACAGTTGCCCTCATCCCGAGTAGGCACTGTTGATGTACAGATCTCTCCCAGAACCTTTCGTCCAGACTTCGTGACTAGGTTTCTGCAAATATCTATGTACTGGAACTCGTCTTTCCTGGGATCCATACTGCAGTCTTCGTAGTCTGCTGTCGCCGTTCCAATCATCGCCAATACAAGCAAAAGCAAGACGCTGAACCGTTTCATTTTTCCTTCCATGCCTTACGTACTCGTTGTTTTACTCCCTTAGTTCCGTTGGGTGAAGACGTGTCTCCGAAAAAGTTCAATATACATGTAATGACAATATATACATATATTGCTCGTGATGACATAGCGTTGGTTTTGTCCCTAAAGTCCGGGCTATTCTTTTCCCCTTCTTTGAATAGCACCCGAGGTGTTTCACACCGCAGTCCCCGCAACCGGGTCAGCTTGTTGAGTTGAATGATGCTAAATTTTTGTCAGCAAGTATTAAACAATTGAAGGTGGGTCTGGTCGGTTTTTGCATTTTCATATCTGCGAAAGCTCCATTGGGATTTCTGTGGCAGCCTCTTATAGTAAAAACCCGCGTGTACGGGGCGTCATTAAATCGGGCATGGCGTCCTCCAAACTTTGCTGCATTCTGATGAAAAAATTTCAAGCAGGACGCTGGTGCGGACATGCCAATGTATGTATGTTCACACTCGCCACTGGTGACTAGGACGCTGTTGGTTTCCATTCATCAACCAAACGACGAAAAGAGAAACAACAAAAAATACGCTCTAATCCTCTTGGAATTCCTCCTTCAAATCTACAACCCCTTGTCGCCTACGAACGAATGGTTTAATCGGCGGCCACAAAGCCACACGAACAGGATTGGACCCAAATTCTTGCAAGGTTAACTGGGCTTTACTAGCATAGCCTGAAGCGCTACGCAAGGCGTGAAAAGGAACTAAGAACTAGGGAGGGAAGCGTGCAAACCCAGGCGCCGATGGCGCGCCTGGGTTGGCAAGCATACTGCTAGAATATCCCCACAGAGCAGCACTCAAACGCCGTAAAAGCGCCAAGTACTCAGTAGGATGCTCAGCGAAACATTTCCGCAACCACTCTAAACCCGATTTATCCACATGACCAAAGCTTTCCACACTGAAAGGGTGGAACCGGTGGGAGCGACCCTCGGCGTAGGGCAGACTGACCATGCTCTCAGTATACCGTCTTTCCTTCACTCGTTGAAGAGCCGAAGCAAGCTTAACTCAGATGCCCCATTAGATTCTCATAAGATGAATTTGTTGCAGCTCTGCGGAAGAGCAAGTCAAGGCGAATATTGGCAAAATACTCAGGAATGTTCATGGGAAAAAGCGCTCTTCATTGCATTGGGAAGGTTTTGTTCTATTTATAGAGTTGCGGATTTCGGCGATTCTATTTTAGGCTTTGGCGGAAATTGATTGGCCGGGATTGATTGCTGCCGTTTGCCCATGTCGTTTGACACGTTCATTTATTCACTGACTAGGTTTGTACAGCTTACTCCAAGTAAAAACCACCACCACCACCACCACCACCAAACCGAATATAACGCTAAGGATTCGGAATGAAAGCAAATTAGGCTGCTCTAAGGACACACCAGGACGGCCAATACTGCTTTCTCTTGGAAACAGTGTTCGGACGTTGTTCGCTAACTGGGTTGGTTCGGATCGACGGCATCCATTGGCACATGTCGAACGTTTCGTCCACTCGGTTGAGGGCGGATCCTCGATTAATGTAGAGGACATATGGAAGCGTTGCTGATACTTTGAATTAGGTGAGAGGTCTGAGGCGTGCTGTATTATGTTCATAAAAATCTTTATTCACTCGTTGACTGGGTTGGTTCCGATCGACGGCATCCATGATCGATTTCTCCGTCCAATCGTTTAAGAGCAGATCCTCGGTTAATGGAGAGGATACATGGAAGGAAGCGTCGTTGCTTACATTTTGAATTCGGTGAGAAAACTGAGCCGTACTGTGTTTTGTTCCAAGCCTATGGAAATGTCTAATGGGAGGAAACACACAGCTAAGGGTTTTGGCTTTGGTCTTGGTTCGGTTTCGTTTGATTTTTTTCAGCGCTCTGACTGTTTCGTCTCTTTCTGGCGGTCTTGGTTCGGTTTCACTTGATTTTTTCCAGCGCTCTGACTGTTTCGTCGCTTTCTGGTGGCAGTACAACACGCTTCTGTGGCTGTTCTCTAGCTCTCTCGCCTTTTTGGGGGCATGCGCGCAACGAGTCGTCTGCTTGTTTTCTTTTCTTCATCGCAGGAAAATAGTCACTAATATCTGCTCCTCCTCGATTTCCGCTGTCGAAGGTCGTAGGTAAATGAACGGATTCGGGAGCAGAAGCGTATCTTCTTTCGGTTCGTGGTGAGGATTCTGCGCTGTTTTAGCCACAAATCAGGTGTTACGTTGGTCTGAAGTTGAGAGCGACCATAGAGTAGTGGTTGGGGCTGCCAATTCCAGGATTACGGACGACGGAGAGGTGTACTATCTGTCATAGTACGCTACGTACTAATGGCGTACAAAGATTTCACCACTGTCCTACTTCGACTGGACTGTGGCAAAGGCGCCATGATGAGATATGTACTTAGCTGGCGAGATGGTTTAACCGTTGGAAATTCCGAGAGGTCAAGTAAGAACCCATAGAATACTTCAGAAACTCGAATCTGAGACCGGATCTAGTGGGTATCCACAGTAGGACATGGTAACGTTTTTCCGTTGATGTGACGGTAGTCTCACTCCTCCAAGCACGACACCTACCTAAGAACCACGACACCAACGCATACGCCGCGAAACATGCTGATAGATGGAAATTAGCGCACTACAGGGAGGCTATGGCGACTGAACATCCCGATGATGTGTTCATCCCGATAGCGATTGAGGCCTTTGGCAGAACCGGTCAAATGACACAGGATTTCTTACGAGAAGGGTGTCCATATGCTGACAAAGCATGAGGTTACCAATGGTGATACTCCAGCGGATACAATGGATACTGCGTCAACGCTTTCGGAAGAGAACTTTCTACTGGACTTCATGCAGAAGTTCTCGAAGTACACCGCCCTTTACGAAGATGTTGGAGTGGCAGTCACAGAGATGCAGGTTTTTTTCGTTAATGTGGACCGGTTGTACAGCAGGGCAAGCACAACCGCCGACCTGAAGGGGATCAATGATCATCTGGAGCGTTTGGGTGCAAACCCCATGCTGTGGAACCCCTCGAAAGTGCCGCACGGAGGTCAGCCCCGCCATGGACAGCACCAGAAGATACCCTATCAACTCGGGAGTCAATCCACCGATCAGTCAACAGAGGAGTCTGGGGCGGGACACCGAGAGATGCCCACCATGGGACAACAGCAACTGGACAGCAGAGTTCGGGACAGTCTGGGGTGGGACAGCAGGATCTAGCATTCCCCCCCTTGGGACATACCCCTCCCAGTGGCACGTACGCACAGCGTGCGGCCAAGGCAGCCGGGATGCGTCAGCAGACAGCCCTCAGACAACTGCACCACGGTTGGAGGAAGCAGATGGGGCCCCGATACACTCCCAGTGCTCGCGACGTTGCGAAACGTACGCCCGCCGCGCAACGAATTGGTGGCGCTCTCGGATTACAAACAAGTCCTGTGCACAGCGCTGGGTATTCTGGTACCCCTAATTGCACATATCGACTTTGTCGCCACCCACGCACTACTGGTATGTCATCCGGACGCGATACCCTTGATCACGAGCGCCATTGCGAGGGGAGTGTTCCATTCACGTGTGTTTGGATCCTTCGCGAGACGCCGCCAAGATCACCAGGTAACAATTCACACCGGAGTCGAGCCAGAAGCGCGGAACCTGATCGAGTACAATGAGAGGCTCGCACTACAGACGCATGAAGTTAGCCAACGCACACTTGAGCGAGCCATTGAACAGATGGAGAGAGTTAAGCGCCTGATTTCCCTGCAGTCGATGCCGTTCACTACTCCCCCCCTTCGGCTTCCATCCATGCGCATCTGGATGCTCGCATGGAGTATCTGCGCTCGCGCCTTGAGTCGCAGGAACCCGCAGCCCACCGCATGGCCTCCACTGTCACGTAAGAGGGAGTGAGATCCCGCTCCAGACAGGAGCTGATAACGAAAGCGCACCGATTCCCGAAGTCACACCGGGCAATGCACAAGCGAATTACCGCCAGATATTGGGGCCTCTGAAACTTCGGGTACCGGCAGCTCCGAGGCCCAGCCGACCACTATGGAAGTGGTCCATGATGAAGATACCCCCGCCACGGACGAGACACGATCTCTGAAGAACCGAGACAGCAGGACTCTGCGCCCGAAAACGCCCAATCATGAGCCAGGTTCGAGAAAGCGGCTGCGAGACACCGCGTTGATCACCACGGATCCGGAGGCTTGGGAACAACGGCTTCACATGTTCCTAGTTGCACAGACGGACGACAGCAGCCGCTGGTGGATGGTCACACATAACTCCGTACGGACCCGTGAACACGTACCTAATGCACAGGCCAAACATTGGAACCTACTACTCCACCGTGCACTAGGTCTGGCATTGAACACTGCAGCGGCTCTGCTCTTACGCCTCTTCATCATGGCATTACTTGCGTGGCGCTAGGAATCTGTGATCTTCAGATCGGGGAACAAATGGGGCATCTCTTGGAGGGTGAATTCTCAGTTGTATGGAAGGCGTTAAATGTGGCGGCCACCAGCCAGCCCTCTCCTAGTGAGAGGAGAGCTGATAACCAGAGAGAAACATGGAAAAATAGACAGGTTGTGAAGCTGGCTCATTCTGGGCGCCTCTCTGCATCTTCACAGCGCCTTGAAGCCACGGAGCTCGCACCGCAGACGTCGTCCACGTGGAACGCTCTGCGCGAGCTATTTCCAGACGCCTCGATGGAACCGTTACATCCGGATGTTGCGAAAGAATGAACCGAATTCTCGACGAAGCTAGAGATCACCCTCCCCGCAAATGGAATCCGTCTGACGCGAACGACGAATCACTCCTCTCACTGATCAATAGACACCCGCCAAAAACGGGTCCCGGGCCAAGTGGCCTTCGCGCCGAGCATCTACAGTCTGTGACTTCAACGAATAGGCCTCTGTTGGTACGGTTCCTGCGCTGCGCCTCGTGAAGAATCCTGAAATATTTCCACGTACGCTGCGGCAAGCCCTGAGTAGCAGCCGACTGCTGCCCTTCATAAAGCCCGACAAGGAAGACGCCTCTGAAATCGCAGTCCCTCGACGAGTTCGTGTTCGCCCGATCGCGGTTCCAGAAGTTTTACGAAAGTTGGCAGCCCAGTGGGTGCTTCGCGGGGTTTCAAGTAGACTGAGCACGTTTCTTACTCCACAGCAACTAGGAATCTCCGTTCGTAGTGGATGTGAACAAGCCCTACACGCCGTTCAAGCCCACTTACACTACGAACCTCGACACGCACTGCTGAAACTCGACTTGGAGAACGCGTTCAACCGGATCGACAGGAGAGTGGGGGCATTGGTAGCTGATGCCTGCTTCCCGGAGCTGATGCCAATACTCATCCTCGCGTATGAGGAGTCAGAGGAAAGTGCCCCCCTGCAGTTTGCCTGGGCGAACTGCAACGAAACTGAGCACAAAATCACCGATCGCCTGTTCCTGGAGGCCAAGACGGGAGTGCAACTAGGGGACCCCCCGGGACCGGTGCTACTCGCACTCGCCCTAGCACCTTTTTTGCGGGGTCTGGGAAGAAAGTTCCCCGAGTCGACGCTCGCGGCAGTGCACGACGACATTTCGTTAGTAGGTGAGCTACAAACCTGTAAGACCGCGCTGTTATGGAGCCAGGAGGCCTTGTCCGGCATCGGAGCAAAGCTGCAACGTTCGAAATGTGTTCTATACGCACCACGGTTGGACACTCCCAGGGTGGTTAACCTCGACATCCCTGGGGTTGAGGTGACACGAGCCGGGACTACATTGTACTCGCTACCTATTGGCACTCGCAAGTACGCGGAAGAAAGATGTCGGGCCATTCAAACGAGACATGCGAAATGGTAAAGGCCATCCAGCGTCTCCCTGATGCAGAACTCCAAGTCAAGCTTGCTCTCTTTCGGTCCTGCGCAGGATCGAGACTCGACTACCACACACGTGGGCTGGCGTACCCACTTGGACGTACGGTAGCGCGAGAGGCCGATGCCATCACGCTCTCGGAGCTGGAAGGACTGTGCGGAGGACTACGACAACATCAAGACATCAGCGAACGAGAGGCTAAAGCAGTTGAACAACAAATACGACTACCCTGTCGATGGGGAGGACTTGAATTTGCCACTCGAACTCGTATTCAACCTGTTGCCTTCCACTCAGGGTGGAAAAATAGCGTGCAAGGGACCGTCACGCCGTCTAAATTCCTAGAAAGGCTTCACCGGGAGTGTGTTGCGGTGGCGCAAGGGGAATCGGTTTCAGGGGTTCGACTAGCATGGACAACTGACGGACTTGCTAGGCAACTGGTGGAGGCAAGTCGCGGGATTGGACGACGGTTGTCAACGACCACAAGTGCGCGGATCAAGAGGATGGCGGAATGGCAGCTGAGTGCGGAGTCAGCCCAAGGCACAGCTGAGGACGCAGAAGGAAACCAGAGGTTTGACGGTCCAATACAAAAAAAACTCTCGAGAGTGTCACCGGCAAGCCTTTGAGGTACTTACCGGGGATCCAACGCTGGAAGATATTGACCGGGCGCGTATCCGATCGGCAGCCGGAACAGGATGTGGGGTATGGATGCGAGACTGTCCTAGTACAGGGCCGAGGCAGTTGAACAGAGGTGAGATGATCTAGAGCATCCGGATGCTGTTGGGGCTACCACTAACAGGACTAGCTCGGTCCTACACGTGCACAATTTGTGGACAAGCTCACGATGTACGAGGAATTCAACGTCTACATCCCTGCCGAACGTCGTCAGGTATGCGCAAAAAGCGACATGATGAACTAAAAATGGAGCTGGGCCGATGGATGCGCGAATTTTACGGAACTACAAGTGGAGCCGCAAGGGTTCTTTTCCGGGTCAGGTATTCGACCAGATATTGTAGCACGGCATCCGACGAGCGGGCATGTGTACGTGGTGGACGTAATGGTGAAGTCGCCGCTTCAACGTCATCAACTGAGACAAACGAGCTGGAGAATCGGATATGCAGCGGCGAAAGGGGAGCAAAGCAAAGTGGCACACTACCAGGAGTTAATACGCAGGGAGGTGATACTCGTACCATTCATTGTTGAGACGTTTGGACGGCTGGGACAGGTAGGACTAGAATTTCTGCGAAAGGCCACTGCTCATCTTCATGATCGTGAAACACACCTAACATCGGTGAGGGGTCAATTAAATCGGATTCTGTGGCAGCGTAATGCTGCGCTATTAGAGCATGCGATCGAGAAAGATCGCGCGGATAGAACAATATTTCCATTGAGTAGAACTTAGATGAGACCCCTGGACAGGGAGTCCAAGTGAGTTTAGAGCGAGCATATAGTGTGGTATTGCGCTGCGGTAGGTAGCTGCCGAATAAAGGCTACGGGGTTGGTGAGCGACAAAGGAGCTCCAGACCTACCATGGCGTTACCCCTTCGTGATTTAGTGAGTAAATCACATTTCAGCCATTTTGCGGCATGTAGACGGTAGTTCATCATGAAAGAACCCGCGACTACGCGATGACTCCACCGCAGGGCATTCTCAGTACTGATCTTGATACGTCAGTTTATTCAGAATCTGGCTTTATTAGCGTAACCTAAAGTCTAGCATCTACAGACACTGTGCCCCAATAACATCAGGCGAAATCGTAAAGGATCTGAAGATCAACGTGCTTGGAGTAATCTCTACTCCCGTCGTCGCTAGGTCTATACACACGGATATCTCTTGCAGTCTCTTGAGGGGAATACAATTTGAACGTCTGGGTTGAGAAGAGAGTGTCGTCATCGAACGTAAGACCTCCGTCGGAGTCTTTAACGGTCACCTCGATTTCTTTGTAGTTTCCGACACCAAACTGGAGCTGCTCAGAGCCCCAGTTGGGCGTGTTGTCGTTGTCGATCTTCTTACTTGACTTGGATGGAATCTGCGGAGCATTTCCAATATATCCAACAGGTCTGACAATCACATATGGATCGGAATCACCAGCGTACCAGGGATCGTTATCAGGGACGACGCCACTGCGCACGATGACTGTCAAATCGCCATGGTTGTACTCACAGTGCCTGCCATCGAATCCCCTAGGGCATCGGCATTCATATCCGGACCTCCGGTTGATGCACTTCCCACCGTTGATACAGTGGCCCAGTCGACAGCTGTTCTCCTCAGCCGTTGCTTCAGTCTTAAACCGGAGGACTCTGTTACAGTTCATTGGCGATGTGCACATCTTGTAGTACTTTTCTCCAAGCTCTGTCGGGTAGAGCTGCTCGTATATCACGGTCCTCTTCCCTTCGCTCTTTGGGTCCATCACTTTAACGCGGAAGTACTGCCAACGGCCAGCTCCGAACATGAAAGACTTGTTCGGCGGGTTAAGTTCGGAGAAGTTCACGGTCTGAATCTTTGAGCGCCTCTTTCCTTGGTCGTCCACCATCACCACTCGGACCTCCAAAACTCCGGAAAGGTTTCTCTGACCCTTAAGTTTGAGCGTAAACCGCCTCGAAGGAATGTAGGCTGGGCAGTTGTAGAGCCTGTTCACGGTTCGAATATCACCATCGCTTAAGCTGTCCCTCGGTTGTAACGGCGCAGAGTCTGGTACAGGAATGAAAGTCCGCTTTCCATTTTTTGACAAGAATTTATCGCCGTACTGCATGACGGAGAAGAAGTCCAGAGCAACGCCCTGATTATCAACCTGATCGCAAGTGTTCTCATCGAAGAGTCGCTGGTTCTTCTTTCCTTTCAGAATGTTCTTCCTGGCGGTCGCAACGTAAGCGCCCCGGTCAGGTCGGTTTAGCTCGTCCCAGAGCCCCACGGCGTGTCCAATCTCATGAAGAGCTTGTGATGTCAGGCTGGGCCTCCCATGGCACCTTGGATGAATGGATACCTCACGAATTCCAGCTTTATATCCGACTTTCGTATCGTAACACGCTTCACGCTTCGAGACTAGAACTATTCGGTTATAGTATGACCTCTGCAAAAACTTTAGACACGTAGTCTTCTGATACTGGTCAATTGCTTTCTCATATGCATCCCTCACGTCTGAATCAAGAGAAGCATCGTACTGATAGTAGATCCGCTGTGTAGGCCAGACTCGCGCAGAGTCGCGTACAGAAGAACTCCCCAAGCACGCCTGAAGCAGACAGAAGGCCAACAACAGCAAACTCGCAGAACCTCCGTTCGCCATGCTTCTATCGAACAAGAGAAACAAGCCCGCTTAAATCCAGAATTGGTCGACGGAGTCAGCTGCTTCCGTCTAGCTCCTGCAATTTTCCGGCCGGTGCTTCTCTTTATTCCTAGGCGAATGCCGTCAATGCTGGATCAACCAGACCCGGATCCATTTCTTCAAAGCCTGCTTGCACTTCGAGGAAGAAACCACTAATTTCATTTCGTAGCAAGAGTTTTCCGTACAGGGTATGATGATGTTCTCTTAACTGTCAGCTTGTGGTGATCCTGGCCGGGAAACAACCAGAAACCTTTATCAACCGACATCTCCCCAGCCCTCCGAGCTAGGCTATTCCCTTCAGAGAACGGTAAAACGAAAAATGGACATCGCCGTAACAACTTCCTGCATTTTGGATAGCCCGAACCGTTATCCCGCAGCGTTCGCCAGCTATTTGGCAGCATAATTAATCAAAGCTCTGGCATAGTTCATAGATATAGCCAGCTCTCTGTGATCTGAGAGACGGTGTCACGTATGGGCTCACAGGAAATTCTTAGTATGACGCCCATTGGTCTTGCTTCACAAGTTCACCTGGGTCCCGTCCCAACTCACGGCCCGCCGTAGAACCCGATCGGGTGTTCATAGTATGCATAGAATCAAAACCAAAGAAGGGAGACATTGTCGAAGCTTTAGTCAATGTCATTGACGGCAAACCGGAATGCAGCATGAGGTCAGCGCTCTCGCGAGCGGATCCCGGATTCGGAGCAATCATCGAGGTTCGTACAATGACAACAGATCCTTCGTAACGCAACCCCGTAGCATTTCCTACGCTTTACATTGCAATCCCAGTTGACGTTATGACTAATAGCCCAGTAGCCTTATTCGTCCTAGATTTACAACCAGAGGCGAACGAATGGTTTAATGCAGGGCAACCAGAGGCAGGGCAATCAGCGGCAGGGCAACCCGAGGCAGGGCAACCCGAGGCAAGGCAACCCACGGGCAGGGCAACCCACGGGCAGGGCAATCATGGGCAGGGCAACTAGGGGTAGGGCAACCAGAGGCACGGCAACTAGGGGCAGGGCAACCAGAGGCAGGGCAACCAACTGCAGGGCAACTAACGGGCACTAAGGGCAACCCAATTCGCTTTTTTAGTAATATTATGGGAAATCGCACTAATACTTTCAAACTATTCTAGTTTTATTATCTTGTCCACCAAAAAAAGAAATAATTGGTGGGTCGGTTTTCCTTTACCAATGATAAAGACGAAAATGGTTCACGCAGTATTTTAATTAGTCCAACGAATTTATAGTTTTTAGTTACTATAAATTGTCATGTACTTATGTGCCCTAAGCACCGAAACGGATTTAAAGCTTAGGTTGAGTCGGTGCTGCCTGCTGGGCCGGGCTTCGCTGGGCTTTATTGGCTTTATTAGCATAGCATGAAGCGCTACGCAAACCGTTAAAAGGAACTAAGAAATAGGTAGGGAAGCGTGCAAACCCAGGCGCCGATGCCGCGCCTCAAGCATGCTGCTCGAATATCGCCACAGAGATACACTGGACTTTACTGGACTTTACTAGCATAGCCTGAAGCGCTACGCAAGGCGTGAAGATGAACTAATAACTAGGGAGGGAAGCATGCAACCCCAGGCGCCGATGGCGCGCCTCGGAAAGCATGTCGCTGGAATATCGCCAAAGGGAGACACTTAAACGCCTCAAGAGCGCCAAATATTCAGTAGGATGCTCAGCAAAACATTTCCGCAACCACTCTAAACCCGACTTATCGACGTGACCAAAGCTTTCCACAATGAATGGCTGGAACCGGTGAGAGCGACCCTCAGCGCAAGGCAGACTGGCCATGCTCTCAGCATACCGTCGTTCCTTAACTCTTCGAAGGGCTGAAGCCGCGGCCACCCGGCGGCGGGCGGCTGCGGTGAGGTGGGCGCTGGCCACGGGGCAGGTAATCGCAAGGTCCACATATGTTGAGCGTCTGGCAGCAGCGTCGGAGACGAGGAGATCGGCTATACAACGGGGCGGTGCAGAGTCCGAGATGGATCTGGGCAGTTCCGACTCAACCTCAACCGTATGCCTTATCCGAGTCAAAAATTCGCTGAGGATGTACTTGAGGCGAGTGTGACGCCTCGTACGGAGACCTCGCAACAGTCCGCAGGAACCCAGGAAGTGGTAGCCACAAGCGTCAATCCGGCTCTCACATCCCTGACAGAAAGACGGCCGATTAGAGTGCCACGGAGCCTGTGGCAAACCGAGATAGATCCGTGCGGCAGAACGGAGCTGGAAAGCATCGAGACGATGACTCAATGACGACGGTAGAGTGGTTAACCACAAGTGCGAGAGGTGGCCTCCCATGCCGCGGAGACGAGCGGCAGTGGTAGGCGGCGTGAGAGGAGAATTGAGCATGACTGTGTGAGCGGCACTGTGTTGGCCCCAGGTGAGGCTATGTTGAATCACATCAGTGCGGGAGCTCCACAATCGGCTCAAACCCGGGTAGGCTGCAACAGGGGACCCGGGGCTAGCCTCTCCGTCATCGGCAAGAACTCGGTCGAGGGGACAATCCTCAATCGCTTCAGCTCGTCCCCATAACAGCTCCCTCCAGGAACGAAAGCCGGACCGATTTGCGTCCGGCACGGCGTTGCACCTCCTGAACGCGTGTTGAAGACCATCGTAAATTGTCAAAAGCGGGGGCGGCAGGGTCACTGGATCCTCGTTGGTCAAAGCTCGAGCCAAGAGGCAGGCACTTCGCATCTGGAAGGTCACCAACGTTCGCAGCGCGGTAGCCCAGCAGGCAACCGCCGCTGGCGAGCATACCAGCCCACGGTCTGCGACGCCGAATCCCCCTAATCGCAACGGTAGAGCGATCTGTGCACGAATTAAGTCCCTGTCGGGAGCAGCTTCAAGATCGAGGGGCTCATCCAAGAGCGTTCCCCAGTGTTGCAGGGTCATTTCGTCGGCTTTAGCCGCGATCCACGAGCCCCAAGCTGGAGGCAGGCTGCGCAACCAGTAGTTGAGTCTGGGACCGGCACAAAAGCGGGAAAGCAAGCAGGCCGATTGCAGCATGCTGTCGGGTAGGTGCTCAATGGCGTCGGTGAGTTGCTTGTGCCGTGCCAAAACTCGCTCGCAGGATGCTTGGACAAAGTTGTCAGTCCCCAATCCGACGCCGTGGTGTTCGAACCCTTCACGTTCGCTGATTAGTCGCATAGTGGGTGGCAGAGAGTTCAGCGACACGTCCCTCGCGGGGAGAAAGCGACATTTTTCTGTTTCCACAGTCAAACCGACGCGACGTGCAATCGCTTCGATCGCGTTCAGTCCCCTAGCCAGGGTGTCAGGGGTGCCCAGCAATGTTACGTCATCGTGGTACGCGCAGATTCGAAGATCCGAGACCTCAGTCGAAAGACGTAAAAGTACGAGCTGTAGGGCACAGGCATGAAGAAGAGGTCCGCAAGGGTCGCCTTGTTGGACGCCAGTATGTGCTTGAAAAACAGTGCCCTCCGTTGTCAAGTAGGGGAGGCTCTCCCCTCCGTAAATACCCGATAGAAACGGCCACGCCTCCGGAAACACGCGTCGGAGCACCTCTAGCGCATGCGTCCGCGACACGCTGTTGAATGCGTTCCGGAAATCAACCACCAAGACTCCCCACTCCGGCCTACTGGCGCGTTCTAGCTCGATCCCATGGGTGATCAGTTCGCAACCCCCAGAAAATCCCACCCCTACTTGCAAGGGCGCCATAAAAGCTGTGACGCGCTGGCGAAGGCGCTGGCATAGCCACCTCCCGGCTAACTTCCGTGGGCTCTCCACCATCCCGATCGGCCGGAGACGCGGGTGGGCCGGCTGGTGGTCAGGTTTCGTGAGCAAGCAAAGCTGTGCCTGCCGGAGATGTTCCCATGGCGCAGACGCACCCGATACGCCCTGGAACAACTTGTTAAGGATCCTCAGAAGCGCGCTCTGGCCAGGCTGGCTCAGGGCCTGCAATAGCTCTGTTCTTAGTCCGGAGGGTCCGGGACAGCGTCCCCGACGCGAGGTACGAAGCAAATCCTCCACGTCAGACTCACTGAGCGTCAGATCGATGCGAAACCTGGCCAACTCCGGACGGTCCAAGAATACCTCGAATTCAGGGGACAAATCCACGTCGGACTCAGGGAACAAAGACGACACCGTCTGGGCGAGACTATCATCGTAGGGGAGGACAGGCGCGTGGCCCTCCAAAACCCGCGCCGCTCGACTTAAATCGCCCACTGCTACCAATTTCTGTACTCGAGCTGGCACGGGCGACACTGTGCCATGCCGAGTCCGACGGGCGGATGGTGCTGACGACGCCAAATAGCTGCGCTGTAGTACTTCGAAGTCTCCCTTCAAGAACAGGGCCATTCGGTCTCGTACTCGCCATCTGCGCTCCGATGTGTGAATGGGGGCCAGAATCAGGCGCGGCATGACACCCAGAAAAACCCAAATGACTGTGTCCCGAATGTTGCGAGCCAGGCTCGTGAAGATGAAATCGAGAATGGTTCCAGCTACTAGAAGGTCTCCACGAGGAAGGACGACTGGGGGAATGCCCCCACGGAGGGGAAGCGAGCCTCCTTCCAAAGAAATCCACCGCCGGAGCCAACTCCGAAAACGCGTACGCCAAATGCCCCAGTCTCCGCCCTCCTTCAGGACATAAGACTGTAGATCCATAGGCTGCGACCTCGCAGCCGTGCCTGGAGCGCTAATCGTGCTTCTCCCCCTTAGACCCGGGGGAGTCGGTCCTCGCTCTCTTACCTCCTATCCGCACCAAAGTCGTGAGCCGCCCACTCCGCGAGGCTCGCGGAACGGATCCCGCGGGCTTCAGCAAAGTAACCTGGGCGTCCTCCACCGCCATTCCCTCAGTCTGCTCCCCTGCCTCACCACTCTCGCTGGAAGTAGTGCTGGAAGCAGAGCCCTCCAAAATCCCCACCCGCTGCAGCTCTGTATTGTAGCGCGAAGTCAGCACAAGTCGCCTCTCCAGATCGAAGAAACTGGAAACCGCCATGCGCAGGTGACGAGGGCCCGACCGGAACCGCTCCAACAAGATCCTCTCAAGGCGCTGAATCCGTAGCCAATGGATCGCTGCCGCCTTCACGCTGCTCTCATGCTCAGAGAGCCCTACCGTTTCTCCCGGAGACAGGAAATTGCCCGAGAAACGGTCAAAATCCAAGTGCAAAACCACCTGCGGGTTGCAGCGCAGCCACCGGGCGCTCTCAGGCCACTGCTCGGTAGGCTTCGCCAGCAAGGCCTCCAGGTACTTGGCGGCGGTTGCGGAGACCAAAAACAGCACATCGCGGCCCTCATAGTTTGCGAAGAAGAAATCACCCCGGCTGCACCCTAACGATTCCGCAAAAGTGTCCCGGAAGTCTCGCATAGACGGAACCTGTCCTCGTGTAGTCTGGGGCCGGACATTTCGCACCCACAGAAATTGGAGAGTGGTCTCCACAGGTCCATCCTGAGGCTCGCGAGATGGTATGAAACGGAGCATAGCCGCCGTACGTGTGGCAGTGGTGCCCTTCCGCAAGACTGATGCGTACGAAGCGCCCCCCTTGCGGCCACCACGTGCCCCCGAAGTAGCCGGGAGCTGGTGACCACCTGAGGGCTGGTCCAAGAGAGGGAAGTCCACAGCTGCAGTCTCCTCCACACCGGTTGTCGCACAGTCACCACCACCATTGCCTCGAGTCCCCGAGCGCTGAAGCGCGTTTGGGCCCGGCCTGCCGCTCCCCAACGTCGTACTGTCCCGCGCAGAAGCAACAGCCCTCGCCTGTCCCGGGACAGGTTTATGTTGATTGACCGGATGTTGACTGCCTTCAGCCAACGCTGCCACTCTGGGGCAATTCAAATTCTCGTCCGAATTTGAATTTGACCTGGCCAGCAATCCCGATTCCAGCCCACCTAGCTTCTGGGTCAGCTGAGGGAGCACTCCACGATCACTCGCAGCCGTGATCAGGCTGGTGACAGCGGAGATAAGTGCACGCGCCTGGGTGCCAGAAGCGCCTTCCAAGTCAACCTCGGAATAAAAGGTGCCGCAGCTGAGGCGAACACGGAGTCCCCCACCTGGCAGTGCCTCCTTGGGAGGAGGCTCCGTCGAGCGCGGAGATATCCCTACCATCCTGAGGGAATGCGCAAAGGAAACGTTGCACCACCAATATGAAACCGCACCGAGAGAATAATCGACCAAACCCAACCCAAATAGGAAAGGCCCCGCAACACACCCACCCGGAAGACAGAAGTAGTTGCAAATGCAAACGACGCCCCGCGGAAAATCGAGGGGAAGGCGTACCAGAGGGAGCGCTTCCCGTAAACGAACACGCTCGCGACCGAAAAAGAAACAAAACCCCAATCCTCGACAACAACTACCCTAAAACGTCCGCAGTATAACTCTACTAGCATAGCCTGAAGCGCTACGCAAGGCGTGAAGATGAAATAATAACTAGGGAGGGAAGCATGCAACCCCAGGCGCCGATGGCGCGCCTCGGCAAGCATGCTGCTCTAATATCGCCACAGAGAGACACTTAAGCGCCGCAAAAGTTCCAAGTATTCAACACGATGCTCAGTGGAACATTTCCGCAACCACTCCAAACCCGACTTCTCCACGTGACCAAAGCTTTCCACAATGAAAGGCTGGAACCGGTGGGAGCGACCCTCAGCGCGAGGCAGGCTGGCCATACTCTCGGCATACCGTCGTTCCTTCACGCGGCGAAGGGCCGAAGCAGCTGCTCCCCGGCGACGGGCGGCAGCTGTGAGATGGGCGCTTGCCACAGGGCATGTAATCGCGAGGTCAACATATGCTGAGCGCCTGGCGGCAGCATCGGAGACGAGGAGATCTGCGATACGGCGGGGCGGTGCCCTATCTGAGACCGATCTGGGTAGTTCCGATTCCACCTCAACCGTATGCCCTACCCGAGTCAGACATTCGCTGAGAATGTACTTGAAGCGAGTGTGACGCCTCGTACGAAGACCTCTCAACAGTCCGCATGAACCTAAGAAATGGTAACCACATGCATCGATCCGACTCTCACATCCCTGACAGAAAGACGGCCGATTAGAGTGCCAGGGAGCTTGTGGCAAACCCAGGTAAATCCGTGCGGCAAAGCGAAACTTGAAGGCATCCAGACGGTGACCCAGTGATGACGGCAGGGTCGTTAACCACAAATGTGAAAGATGGCCTCCCGTGCCGCGGAGGCGAGCGGCGATAGGCGGTGTGAGTGGAGAGTTGAGCAAGATTGCGTGAGCGGCACTGTGTTGGCCCCAGGTGAGGCTATGTTGAATCACATCAGTGCGCGAGCTCCACAATCGGCTCAGACCCGGGTAATCGGCAACCGGTGACCCGGGGCTATCTTTCCCCTCGTCGGCGAGTACTCTGTCGACGGGAGAGTCCTCGAGCGCCTAAGTTCGTCCCCATAACAGCTGATTCCAGGAGCGAAATCTGGATCGGCTCTCGTCCGGCACGGCGTTGCACTTGCTGAACGCCTGTTGCAGGGCATCATAGATACTCAAAAGCGGCGGCGGAAGGGTCACGGGGTTTGGGCTAGTCAGTGCTCTAGCCAAAAGGCAAGCACTTCGCATTCGAAAACTCACCAAGGTGCGAAGCGCGGTAGCCCAGGCGGGGACCGCCGCTGCCGAGCATCGATTCCACGGTCGGCCACTCCAAATCCGCCTAATCGTAAAGGTAGGGCAATCTGGCCACGAATTAGGTCCCTGTCAGGAGCCGCTTCCATATCCAGGGGTTCATCCAGGAGCGTTCCCCAGTGCTTCAGCGTCGCCTCGTCCGCCTTGGCTGCCATCCACGAGCCCCAGTGCGGTGGAAGGCTTCGCAGCCAGTAATTCAGTCGGGGGCCGGCACAAAAGCGGGAGAGCAGGCAGGCCGATTGGAGCATGCAATCCGGTAGGCGCTCAATGGCGTCGGTGAGCTGCTTATGGCGCGCTAAAACTCGTTCGCAAGAGTCTTGGACAAAGTTGTCACTCCCCAAACCGACGCCATGGTGCTCGAGCCCCGCATGTTCACCAAGGGCCCGGAGACTAGGTGGCAGGGAGCCCCTCGAAACTTCACGCGAGAAAACGGCATTTTTCGGGTTCCACGGTTAGACCTACTCCACGTGCGATTGCTTCGATCTGGGTCACTCCCCGAGCCAAGTGCTCAGGAGTGCCCAGCAACGTCACGTCGTCATGGTAGGCACAGATGCGAAGCTCCGGCACCTCAGCCGCCAGTCGCTGGAGCACGAGCTGCAAGGCACAGGCGTGAAGTACCAGCTCACAAGGATTACCCTGTTGGACGCCAGTACGTGCTGCAAAAACAGAGCCCTGCGTTGTCAAGTAAGGGAGGCTCCCCCCTCCGTAAATACCGGATAGGAACGGCCACGCCTCCGGGAATACCCTGCGAATCACCTCCAAAGCATGCGTCCGCGAGACGCTGTTGAACGCGTTACGGAAGTCAACTACCAAAACGCCCCAATCAGGCCTACTGGCTCGCTCGAGTTCGATCGTATGGGTGATTAGTTGGCTTGGCTTGGCTTTACTAGCATAGCCTGAAGCGCTACGCAAGGCGTGAAGATGAACTAATAACTAGGGAGGGAAGCATGCAACCCCAGGCGCCGATGGCGCGCCTCGGAAAGCATGTCGCTGGAATATCGCCGAAGGGAGACACTTAAACGCCTCAAGAGCGCCAAATATTCAGTAGGATGCTCAGCAAAACATTTCCGCAACCACTCTAAACCCGACTTATCGACGTGACCAAAGCTTTCCACAATGAATGGCTGGAACCCGTGAGAGCGACCCTCAGCGCAAGGCAGACTGGCCATGCTCTCAGCATACCGTCGTTCCTATGGGACGCGACCCCCGAAAAATCCCACCCCTACCTGCCAAGGCGCCATAAAGGCGGTGACTCGCTGGCGTAGGTGCTGGCATAGCCATCTCCCGGCGAGTTTCCGTAGACTCTCAACCATGCCGATTGGCCGGAGACGCGGGTGTGCCGGCTCGTGGTCGGGTTTCGTTAACAAGCAAAGCTGTGCCCGTCGCAGATGGTCCAGAGGGGCAGACGCACCCCCTGCACCCTGGAACAGCGTATTCAGGATCTTCACCAGGGCGCTATGGCCAGGCTTGCTCAAGGCCTGCATAATTCCGTTCGTAGCCCAGAGGGTCCAGCGCAGCGTCCACGACGGGAGGTCCGGAGCAAATCCTCCAGATCGGACTCACGGAGCGTCAGGTCGATGCAGAACCTGGCCAACTCTGGACGGTCTAAAAATGCGTCGAATTCGGGGAGCAAGTCTACGTCGGACGAGGGGAACAACGCCGACACAGTCTGGTCGAGGCTCTCGTCGTACGGGTGTACAGGAATCTGACCCTCCAAGACCGTGCCGTTCGGCTCAGGTCGCCAGCCGCCATCAAATTTCTGCACTCGAGTCGTCCTAGGCGAGTCTGTCCCAGCACGAGTCCTCCGGCCGGATGCCTCGGATGACGCCAAGTAGCTCTGCTGCAACACCTCAAATTCCCCCTTCAGGAACATGGCCAGTCGTTCTCGGACGCGCCATCTGCGCTCCGATGTGTGAGTAGGTGCCAGAATCAGGCGCGGGATGACCCCCAAAAATTCCCACATAGCGACGTCCCGTTAATTACGCGCCAGACTCTGGAAAATAAAATCCAGGATTGTCCTGGCCATGGAGAGCTCTCCTCGAGGGAGGACCAGAGGCGGAATCCTGCCCCGGAGGGTTAGGGAGGCTCCTCCAAAGAAATTCATCGTCGGAGCCAACTCCGCGGGCGCGTGCGCCAGATGCCCCAGTCTCCGGCCTCCTTCAGGACATAAGCCTGCAGGTCCATTGCTGCGACCTCGCATCCGTGCCCGGGGAGCTAATCTGTGCTTCTCCCCCTTAGACCCGGGGGAGTCGGTCCTCGCGCGCTTGCCTCCTAACCTCACCAAACTGGTCAACCGGCCACTCCGCGAGGCTCGCGGGATGGCTCCCCGCGGATTCAACAAAGTAATAGGGGCGTTCTCGACCGACATGACCTCCGGCTCCCCTTCCTCGCCACTCGCACTGGACGCGGTGCTTGGAGCAAAGCCCTCTAATACTCCCAAACGCCGTAGCTCTGCCTTTTGACTTGAGGTCAGCACAAGGTGCCTCTGCCGGTCAAAAAAAGGTAGAGGCAGCTGCGCGTAGATGGCGTGGACACGACGCAAAACGCTCCAAAAGTATCCGCTCCATGCGATGAATGCGAGGCCAATGCATGGCTGCAGCTTTCACACTGGTCTCCTGCTCAGATAGCCCTGCTGTTTCTTCGGGAGAGAGGAAAGTGCCGGAAAAACGGTCGAACCCGAATGCAATACGACCTGGGGTTGAGAACGCAACCAGCGGGCGCTCTCAGGCCACTGCTCGGTAGGCTTCTCCAGCAGGGCCTGCAAGTACGTGGCCGCGGTCGGCGTGAGCACAAAGAGGACATCGCGACCCTCATAATTTGCGATAATGAAGTCTTCGCGGCTACACCCCAAAGACTCTGCAAAAGTATCCGGAAAATCTCTCATGGACGGGACCTGGCCACATTTAGTCTGGGGCCGGACGTTGCCCACCCGGGGGAATTGCAAAGTGGTCTCCCCAGGTCCGTCCTGCTGCTCGCGAGAGGGCAAAAATCTTAACATAGCCGCCGTTCGTGCGGCTGTGGTACCCTTCCGCAAAACTGAGACGTAAGACCGGGCCCCCTTGGGACCACCGCGTGCCCCCGCCTTGGCTTGGAGCTGTCGCCCACCTGAGGGCTGGCCCAGGATGGGAAAGTCCGCTCCCGCTGAGGGAACATTCGAAGGATTAGGCAGCTCTGCACCCCTCTCCGAAGAGCACCAGCTGCGGAACCACCTTTGTCACCTCCAGATCCCGGAGCTCCCCTCACCTGTCCCGGGACAGGTTGTTGATTGACCTGGAGAAATTGACTGTCTTCTGCCAACTTGGCCACCCGGCTGGAATTCAAATTCTCACCCGAATTTGAATTTTCCCTCGCCAGGAGACCCAATTCCGGCCCCCTTAGCTTCTGGGTGAGCTGAGGAATGACACCTCGATTGCCCGCGGCCGTAATCAGGCTTGTTACAGCAGAGAGCAGGGCACGCACTTCCGTACTAGGCACTCCACCTGCGTGGAGAAAGGGCCCGCGCGAAGAGACACTCTGTGTCCACCCTCAGTAGACACCTCCGCCCTCGGGATCCCCGGATCCTCAGGAGTGGAGCGCGGAGGAACCCCGGTCATCACGGAAGAGTATGTTCAACAGGAGTTTCACGAAGGAACCATACCAAAATATCCCGCACAATCCAGCGCCGCAGACCGAAAACTCTGGATCGAACACACCCAAAGGGGGAGAATCCCCGATAATCAACCACGAAACCCCCAAAAGCGGGAGAAAAGACAGCGAGAGGATGCGCCTGCAACGAGGAAATCCTCTCGGACCGCAACACGACTCCAATCGCAATCCGGAACTAAGAACTAGGGAGGGAAGAGTGCAAACCCAGGCGCCGATGGCGCGCCTCGGCAAGCATGCTGCTAGAATAGGCTTTGTTAATAAAACCACAAAGCGGGATCAGGAGCAAAAAGCCCTAGCAAAAGCATTCGTAAGGGTTTCCGGTGCTAGTTTTCGATGGTTTTTGCGTGGCAAGTGGGTTCTTCGGTGGGAGGTGCTTCTCTCTGCTGCCTTTTCCCCCGTTTTTTCGGGTTTTGTGGTTGGTAGTCGGATCATTCACCTTCTGGTTGTTGGGTCGTGACGCGGAGTTTTCTCCTGTGGAGTTGGGTGGTGTGTGTTTTCGGCGGGGGATTTGGTGATTAAAGTATCGTCACTAAATTCTCTCGTGATGGTAGGGGTTTCCCCGCGCCCTGCTCCCTCGGGAGCGGAGCTCCCTGTCAACGAGGTGTCCTTTGGGGTTGGGCACCGGGTGTGTCTAAGTTCGGGCCCCTTCTCTACGCAGGTGGAGCTGCAGGGCGCCACTGGTATGGAGGTACGAGCCCTCATGTCAGCCGTCACCACCCTAATCACCGCCGCGGGGGACAAGGGCGTCCTGCCGCAGCTGACCCAACGCCTTGGTTTGCTGGAATCCAGCCTCCTGGCGCCTGCTCTAAAATCTAACATGGTGGCCACGGTGGCTACGCGGCCCCCAGGCAGTCAAAATCAAGGGATCAGTCACTCTGCGACTGTTCCCGAACAGGTGCGGGCTGCCGAGCCCGCTGTTGGTCGTCCCTCGACTGGCACCTCTTCGGGGAGGGGTGCAGCTATCTCTACTCCTTTGCACGTCCCTACAACGGGAGCGGACTTTCCTGTGTGCTGGGCCAGCCCTCAGGTGGAGGACAGCTCCAGGTCAAGGCGGTGACACGTGGTGGCCCTAAGGGGGGCCCGTCGTACGTCTCGGTTTGACGGAAGGGTATCACAGCCGCCCATACGGCGGCTATGCTAGAATATTTTGCCCTTTCGCGAGCAGCAGGGCGGACTTGACGTGACTACTTTGCAATTCCTTTGGGTACGCAACGTTTGGCCCCAGACTACACGGGCAAGGTCCCATCCAAGCGTAATTTCCGGAATACTTTTGCGGAGTCCTTGGGCTGTTGCCGAGACGACTTCCTTTTTGCGAACTACGAGGGCCGGGATGTTCTTTTCGTGGTCACTGCAACAACGGCCACGTACCTGCAGGCACTAGTGGGCAAGCCTACAGGGCAATGGCCTGAGCGTGCCCGCTGGTTGCGGTCTCATCCCCAGGTCGTTCTGCACTTTGACTTTGACCGTTTCTCGGGCGCTTTCCTGTCTCCCGAAGAAACAGGGGGACTCTCTCAGCACGAAACCAGCGTGAAAGCCGCAGCCATCCATTGGCTACGCCTTCACCGCATTGAGCGTATACTTTTGGAGCGTTTCGCGTCCGGGCCACGCCACCTGCGTGCAGCCGTCTCTACCCTTTTCGACTGGGAGAGGCGCCTTGTGCTGAGCTCGAGTCAAACGGCGGAGTTACAGAGGTTGAGGGTAATAGAGGGCTCTGCTACCAACACCATTTCCAGTGAGAGTGGTAAGGAAGGGGAACAGAATGAGGGCATGTCGGTGGAGAACGCCCCTTTTACTTTGTTGAAGCCCGAGGGAGCTATCCCGCGAGCCTCGCGGAGTGGGCGGCTGACCACTCTGGTGAGGTTAGGCGGAAAACGTGCGAGGACCGACTCCCCCGGGTCTAAGGGGGAGAAGCACGATTAGCTCCCCGGGGTACGGCTGTGAGGTCGCAGCCGATGGATTTGCAGTCTTATGTCATGAAGGAGGGCGGAGACTGGGGCATTTGGCGTACGCGTTTACGAAGTTGGCTCCGGCGTTGGATCTCTTTGGAAGGAGGCTTGCTTCCCCTCCGTGGCAGAATTCCGCCTGCCGTCCTACCTCGCGGCGAGCTCTTAGTGGCTGGGAACATCCTGGACTTCATCTTCACGAGCCTGGCGGTAACCTTCGGGACACCGTCATTTGGGAATTTCTGGGGGTCATGCCGCGCCTGATTCTGGCCCCAATTCACACACCGGAGCGCAGATGGCGTGTCCGAGATCGGCTTGCCATGTTCCTGAAAGGGGAACTCGAGGTGTTGCAGGAAAGCTACTTGGCGTCGTTGGAACCAACCGTTCGTCGGACCCGGGCTGGAAGCGTCTCGCCCCTGACGGCTCGAGTACAGAAATTGGTAGCGGTGGGCGACTTGAGTCGAGCGGCGCGAGTTCTGGAGGGCCAGGCGCCTGTCCTCCCCTGCGAATAAAGTCACGCCCAGACGGTGTCATCTTTGTTCCCCTCGTCCGACGTGGACTTGCTACCCGAATCCGAGGCATTCTTGGACCGTCCGGAGTTTGCCCGGTTTCAAATCGACCTGAGTCTCAACGAGTCTGATCTGGAGGATTTGCTTCGTACTTCGCGTCGTGGACGCTGTCCTGGACCCTCAGGGCTTCGAACCGAATTATTGCAGGCCTTGGGCAAGCCTGGCCGGAGCGCGCTGCTCAAGCTCCTGAACACACTGTTCCAGGGCACATCGGCTGCGTCTGCCAATGGGAACATCTCCGAAGGGCACAACTTTGCTTGCTCACGAAGCCTGGCCATCAGCCCGTCCACCCGCGTCTCCGACCGATCGGTATGGTCGAGAGCCTACGGAAGCTAGCTGGAAGGTGGCTATGCCAGCGCTTTCGCCAGCGGGTCACGGCTTTCATGGCGCCCTTGCAAGTTGGGGTGGGATTTTCCTGGGGTTGCGAATTGATCACCCACGGGATCGAGGTGGAGCGTGCCTGTAGGCCGGACTGGGGAGTTTTGGTGGTTGATTTTCGAAACTTATTCAACAGCGTCTCGCGGACGCATGCGTTGGAGGTGATCCGATGGGTTTTTCCGGAGGCGTTGCCCTTCCTCTCTGGTCTTTACGGAAGGGGGAGCCTCCCCTACTGCACCAGGGAGGGCAATGTTTTCCAAGCACATACTAGAGTCCAACAAGGCGATCCTTGTGGGCCTCTACTTCATGCCTGTGCCTTGCAGCTCGTTCTCCTGCGGTTTTCCTGGTCTCGCGACTGAGGTGCCGGCTCTTCGTATCTACGCCTATCACGACGACGTGACCTTGCTGGGCGCCCCTGAAACCCTGGCTCAGGGGTTGACCCAGATCGAAGCGATTGCACGTGGAGTAGGTCTGACGGTGGAACCCAAAAAATGTCGTTTTCTCGCTCCAAGTGAAGTTTCGATGGCCTCTCTGCCATCTAATCTACGAACCATTGGCGAACGTGAGGGGTTGGAGCACCACGGCGTCGGTTTCTGGAGCAACAACTTCATCCAAGCCTCTTGCGAACGAATTTTGACTCGGCACAAGCAGCTCACTGACGCCATTGAGCGCCTTCCAGACAGCATGCTGCAATCGGCCTGCTTGTTTTCCCGCTTTTATGCCGGTCCCCGACTCAATTACTGGTTGCGTAGCCTACCACCCGACTGGGGTTCGTGGATCGCCGCCAAGGCCGACGAGATGACGCTGAACCACTGGGAAACGCTCTTGGATGAACCCCACGACCTTGAAGCGGCTCCCGACAGGGAATTAATTCGTGCCCAGCTCGCTCTGCCGTTGCGCTTAGGGGGATTTGGTGTGGCAGATCGGGGACTCGTCTGCTCGCCTGCAGCGGTCGCCTCCTGGGCAACCGCGCTCCGTACCTTGGTGACTTTCCGGATACAAAGTGCCTGCATTTTGGCCCGAGCACTGACTAGCGAGGACCCAGTGACCCTTTCGCCCCAGCTTTTGACAATCTATGATGGTCTACAACAGGCGTTCCGGAAGTGCTAACGCCGTGCCGGACGAGAATCTATCCCGTTTTCGCTCCTGGCGGGAACTGCTATGGGGACGAACTGAGGTGATTGAGGATTCACCCATTGACAGAGTTCTTGCCGATGAGGGAGAAGCTAGCCCCGGGTCACCTGTTGCAGATTACCCAGGTCTGAACCGATTGTGGAGCTCCCGCACTGATGTGATTCAACATAGCCTCACCTGGGGCCAACACAGTGCCGCTCACGCAATCCTGCTCAACTCTCCCCTCACACCGCCTACCACCGCCGATCGGCTCCGCGGCATGGGAGGCCATCTCTCGCACCTGTGGTTAACCACTCTACCTTCGTCGCCGAGTCACCGTCTCGATGCCTTCCAGTTCCGCTCCGCCGCACGGATCTGCTTAGGTTTGCCACAAGCCCCGTGGCACTCTAATCGGCCATCTTTCTGTCAGGGATGTGAGAGCCGGATTGACGCTTGTGGCTACCACTTCTTGGGTTCATGCGGACTGTTGCGAGGTCTCCGCACGTGGCGCCACACTCGTCTCAAGTACATCCTAAGCGAATGTTTAACTCGGGTAGGAGATACGGTTGAGGTGGAATCGGAACTACCCAGATCGGTCTCGGACACGGCGCCGGTCCGCTGTATCGCAGATCTTCTTGTATCAGACCCTGCCGCCCCCCGCCGAGGGGCACCCGCTTCGGCTCCTCGACGAGTAAAGGAACGACGATATACTGAGAGCATGGCTAGTCTGCCCTAGGCCGAGGCCCTACGCCGAGGGTCGCTCCCACCGGTTCCAGTCTTTCATTGTGGAAAGCTTTGGTCATGTGGATAAGCCGGGTTTAGAGTGGTTGCGGAAAAGTTTGGCTGAGCATCCTACTGAGTACTTGGCGCTTTTACGGCGTTTGAGTGCTGCCCTGTGGCGATATTCTAGCAGCATGCTTGCCGAGGCGCGCCATCGGCGCCTGGGTTTGCACGCTTCCCTCCCTAGTTCTTAGTTCCTTTTCACGCCTTGCGTAGCACTTCAGGCTATGCTAGTAAAGCCAGAATATCGCCACAGGGCGGCACACAATGCTGCTTTACTGGCTTTACTAGCTGCTTTACTAGCATAGGCCCTGCTGGCGGTGGTCTTCAATGATTGTATTTATTCGGAGAAAGTGAGGAAACGAAGAAGGACACATTTCCTATCATGAGTGAATGCGTGATTCGGGGCTGAGAAAAACGGGGGGTAAAAAGAACGATTGAAGGCGAAGCTCACGCGCTTCCAACATCAAACCGGCGTTCATATGCAATAACAGGAACACACCTATGACTCCCCGTTCCCTCTCATAGGACACCCACCCGAGTTAGTTTTCCAATAAATCAAACAGGCAACTCAAACGGGTAAACGACGAGGAGATTCGCTCGGGGTGCTCACGGAACCCTTCGCGAAGCCAACGGGAACCAACTGGAGCCAACGGAATCCATAAATCCAAAACCCTCAATTACCAAGGACACCAGGCGATAGGCGGGGTGATTGATTTGGAACCTGCACGCTGTAGTGCTAAAGGAAGCTAACAGAAGTAGCGAGCGTAACTAGCCCCCTCAACGGGATAGTAAACCAGATTCTCAGGGAAAATACTCCTTGGAGACGAATCGCGCGCGATCACATTGAGCGCTTGAGCTTATAATTGATTCCTGCCCTGGCCGAAGTTAAAATCTCACCATTGCGCTCAATATTTGATGTTAAGTCCGCAGCATATTCCGTTGCCGCCTTCCCAAACCGTCCAAATACCTCCACAACAGAAGGAACAGACATAAAGTCATTGTATAATCCATTGAATCTCGAGAATGTACCCGGTTCCCAACTTCCCCTGGGACCTCAATAACGAGCAGGACGACGCGATGCGCTAGGGCTGATTAAAGTACCCTAGCGTCGGTAAGCAGTTTCATAGTAAACGTTCCGCTTAAGGCGGCGCATGATGGTGGCAGCAGCACCGCGGTGTGGCGACGGGGACAGGGAGTAGCCACGATTCGCCAGTGGACAGGGCTGGCAAGTCGTACGATATCAACATAAGTATTCCGCCGTCCATCAACATCCGCAACCACCAAATCAGCAACGCTCGGGCCCTTAAGACGGGTCTCAAGCCGCGTCTAGTATTGATTTAACCTCGTGTCTCTCCGGTTCGCAGGAATCTATCGAAGAAGAAGATTGAAATCCAATCAATATACTTGTTGATTGATAAATATCTGACCTCAAGCTGTCGTTATCGGACACTTATCAGACGAACCCCATTTTTGCTTTCCAGTTCAGGCCCAGTGATTTCTTTTCGTACACGAGCCGAAAGAAACACTTTTCTTTTATTACATAATTCTGGTCTAGTAAACTTGTACGAACCATCCGATATTTATCGGACCCTATCGGACGTTTTTATCCGACCCGTTGCGACATCCCCGAAAATACAATCATTAACTGAAAATAAAAAATACGAAAATAACTTGAAAAAAGCGTATCCATAAATTAAGAGAAAACGAAAACACTGGAGGTGCGTGATCGGTAAGCGGTTGTGAGCGTCTGCTCAGAGATACACTAGGCTGTGCAGGTAGTACCAGAGGCCAACGGATCTATGCGATTTTGCATGGTAGTGTGATCTGGACTGTCCTCACACACGGATCTGGAATCGAGGGTTGATAACCCAAATGATCAACGCTTATACCTCGTCTTTGAGGGAAGTACTCGTGTGCTGACGGAGTCGTTGAAACAATCTAACACTGGCACAATGAATTTTCAGTCAACCTCTCTCCGAAAAGCTGCGCAGATCACTTTGCGAATAAAGTTCCTCCTCAAGATTGGAAGCCAAACAAGAAAAGAAGAAGTCGAGATTCTCGATATCCATCCAGAATCTTCGCTGCCGTCGTGAAAGAGACCCGCGAGAATCTGACGAAAGAGATTTCGAGCACCAAACCACTACAGCCCTTCAACCGGCAATTTCATTGAAAACGGATCTATTGCGTTTTCGGGCGTTTTGCATGGGTTCGTGGAAGTGATTGGAATTTTCGGATCCGCTAGGAGCAGACTTGAGAAGTAGTTTGGTAGTCTTCTAACGCTCTACTAGGCCGCGGCTCGAATTCACCTGAGGTTGAACGTGAAACAGCGAGCTGAAACTAAAACTTGGTGCAGGCTTTTGGGTTGCTAAGCTTGGAACTTACTATGGCGTTTGTTGTTGGACTTGGATCAAAGTTTCTGAAGCAGAATGCCCCGGCGGGTTCAAAAACTTCAGTATGTAGAAGATCCCTGGTGGTTCTCATGAATGGTAGGCTTTCTGGGGTTGATCGAACGTCGTGGTGAGTTTTCTAGCCGGATCGACTAACCGTCTGGCATTTGACTCTCTGTTTGAAGAATCGGAGGGATCAAAGTCGTACAAGTACTTAGTTTTGGGCGGCGGTAATGCTGCAGGATATGTTGCGAGGGCACTCGTAGAGAAGGGCGTTGACAAGTCTGAGGCCGCTATTGTTTCTAGGGAGGAGGTTGCGCCCTATGAGCGCCCAGCTCTTTCCAAGGCATTTCTTTTCGCTGATCCCCCCGCAAGACTGCCTGGTTTCCACACTTGTGTCGGCGGCGGTGGCGATCGTCAGGCACCAGAATGGTAAGCTAGAACCGTGACAATCCTTCCAAAAGGCGCGACTGTGCTCTGCATATCGACAACTTTGGCTGATCAATGCCACAATACTGGGCACACGCAGGTACGAAGAGAATGGCATAGATCTGAACCTGAACGAGGAGATTGTGGTAGCTGATCTGAATGGAAAAAAGATCAAAAGTAAATCTGGCGCTGAGTTCGGCTTTGAGAAGCTAATCGTGGCTACTGGGTGTGCACCAATTAAACTCAGCAAGCTCGAAGGCGCAGATCTGAAGGTAAGCCACAGATGAAAGCGCCGCTGAAACATTATATGATCTGACGTCCCGCTCTTGTCATTTTGTTAAGGGGATCCACTACCTTCGTGAAAATGCCGACGCCCTGGAACTCTACGATTCGTTGCATGCACACAAAGGTAAAGGTCTTACCCTACCCTCTTTTTGTACTCCCGAGTGGTTCTTCCTCAATTAGGCCATCCGGCAACGACGTCTCGCTCGGATTTAGGTGAGGAGGTTCTCATCGTTGGAGGCGGATACATTGGTATGGAAGTAGCAGCGGCAGCGGCAATCGTCGGATGCAAACCAAAGCTTATTTTCCCGGAGGAACACATGATGTCAAGATTGTTCTTCCCGGCTATGGCCAAAAAGTACGAAGCGTTTTATAAGGAGAAAGGTGTCGAGATTTTGAAAGATGTAAGATCTCTCACCATAACCACATGAAACTAGAAACACACAAGATGCACATGGATGGATTCGTTTAAGAGTCTAGTCAGCATCCGTCCATGTCGCTGAAGTCGTTCACTTGTCTTACAGGGCTATTTGTGCGAAGGCTTTGCCGGCGATGGCGAGGGCAACTTGGCTGGAGTTAAGGTGGCAAAGGATGGGAAACAGGAGGTCATTCCTGGGAAGCTGTGCGTTATTGGAGTTGGCGCTCGACCAAACGCTCAGCTTTTCTCTGATCAGGTATCGACCTGATAGTCTGTGTTTTCGCTCAGCCCTCAAAGCTTGCTAATCATGCGCGGTCTGTGGTCTCAGCTTGAAACAGAATTAGGCGGGATTAAGGTCAATGGAAAGTTCGAGTCCAGTGTGAAGGACGTCTATGCTATTGGAGATGTCGCCTCATTTCCGCTTAAGAAATACAATCGAATGACGCGAATGGAGCACGTTGCCCACGCTCGACAGTCTGCAGCACATGCAGTGGACGTAAGCACCTGAGCAGATGAGTAAGCTCGGGAAAGACAATTCTAAAAAGTTCGCTGATTTGGACTGTTATTTGCATCGCAGGCTCTCTTCGACTCAGCGACAGCGGACTATGACTATCTTCCCTACTTCTACTCTCGGGTTTTCGATCTATCTTGGCAGTTCTTCGGAGACAGCGTTGGCGAGCCAGTTCTCATTGGAGATATCCCGAAGATGTCCGCTTTCTGGATTGAGAACGGACAGGTACGACGAAAATTCTTGCCAAGCGAGCAGGATCCCGTCGTTGTCAGAAGGAATTCTAACGGGCGAGTTTTCGAACAATCCCACAGGTCAACGGAGTCTTTGTGGAGGGACCCACGGCAGAAGATACCGAAACTATGCGTGCGATAGCCAGCAAGCGACCAACTGTTGATGTTGATGAGCTCTCTGCACTGTCTGATCCAGACGAGGCGCTAAAACTTGTGGCTTCCGCGTGAAGCATTCTTCCGAATCCAAAGAAAAATGAGCGAACGCAAACAAGTAGTAGGCAGTGACGAGCAACGTGTCTTCGCAACGGGCAGCCCTACTGACCCGTATCATCCCCATCGACTGTGGCCCAACTCACAAAAGGGCTAGTTCTGCCACCATCCGTCTCCGACCCGGCAAGAATCGGCTACATGTAGTCGAGAAAAGTGCCCATGACCATTTTCGATCGGATGCTAGACCTCCGGACGTGCGCGGATGCTAGATGTATCCTTATCACAGCGCGATCTCTGAGGGTTAATCGCCGACCGTAACAACTGACTCTGCGGGTCCCCATCGACTGATAAGGTCACCAAGTTCTGTTTAGCACTGATAAGACGTCGGACTGCGCCGTACCTTTCCGAGATCATTCCCGACGTTGCCCAGAAGTTTTTGTGGTCAGTAAACTTGGGGTTTTTGTCGTTTGGTAGGATATTCCTTAGCTAGTTTGCTGCGGCTGTGAGTTGTTGTCGAGGATTGGGGTTTTGTTTCTTTTTCGGTCGCGAGCGTGTTCGTTTACGGGAAGCGCTTCCTCTGGTACGCCTTCCCCTCGATTTTCCGCGGGGCGTCGTTTGCATTTGCAACTACTTCTGTCTTCCGGGTGGGTGTGTTGCAGGGCCTTTCCTATTTGGGTTGGGTTTGGTCGATTATTCTCTCGGTGCGGTTTCATATTGGTGGTGCAACGTTTCCTTTGCGCATTCCCCCTCAGGATGGTAGGGATATCTCCGCGCTCGACGGAGCCTCCTCCCAAGGAGGCACTGCCAGGTGGGGGACTCCGTGTTCGCCTCAGCTGCGGCACGTTTTCTTCCGAGGTTGACTTGGAAGGCGCTTCTGGCACCCAGGCGCGTGCACTTATCTCCGCTGTCACCAGCCTGATCACGGCTGCGAGTGATCGTGGAGTGCTCCCTCAGCTGACCCAGAAGCTAGGTGGGCTGGAATCGGGATTGCTGGCCAGGTCAAATTCAAATTCGGACGAGAACTTGAATTGCCCCAGAGTGGCAGCGTTGGCTGAAGGCAGTCAACATCAGGTCAATCAACATGAACCTGTCCCGGGACAGGCGAGGGCGGTTGCTTCTGCGCGGGACAGTACGACGTTGGGGAGCGGCAGGCCGGGCAAAACGCGCTTCAGCGCTCGGGGACTCGAGGCAATGGTGGTGGTGACTGTGCGGCAACCGGTGTGGAGGAGACTGCAGCTGTGGACTTCCCTCTCTTGGACTAGCCATCAGGTGGTCACCAGCTCCTGGCTACTGCGGGGGCACGTGGTGGCCGCAAGGGGGGGGCTTCGTACGCCTCAGTCTTGCGGAAGGGCACCACTTCCACACGTACGGCGGCTATGCTCCGTTTCCTACCATCTCGCGAGCCTCAGGATGGACCTGTGGAGACCACCCTCCAATTTCTGTGGGTGCGAAATGTCCGGCCCCAGACTACAAGAGGCCAGGTTCCGTCTATGCGAGACTTCCGGGACACTTTTGCGGAATCGTTAGGGTGCAGCCGGGGTGATTTCTTCTTCGCAAACTATGAGGGCCGCGATGTGCTCTTTTTGGTCTCCGCAACCGCCGCCAAGTACCTGGAGGCCTTGCTGGCGAAGCCTACCGAGCAGTGGCCTGAGAGCGCCCGGTGGCTGCGCTGCAACCCGCAGGTGGTTTTGCACTTGGATTTTGACCGTTTCTCCGGCAATTTCCCGTCTCCGGGAGAAACGGCAGGGCTCTCTGAGCATGAGAGCAGCGTGAAGGCGGCAGCGATCCATTGGCTACGGATTCAGCGCCTTGAGAGGATCTTGTTGGAGCGGTTCCGGTCGGGCCTTCGTCACCCGCGCATGGCGGTGTCCAGCTTCTTCGATCTGGAGAGGCGACTTGTGCTGACTTCGCGCTACAAGACAGAGCTGCAGCGGTTGGGGATTTTGGAGGGCTCTGCTTCCAGCACTACTTCCAGCGAGAATGGTGAGGCAGGGGAGCAGACTGAGGGCATGGCGGTGGAGGACGACCAGGCTACTTTGCTGAAGCCCGCGGGATCCGTTCCGCGAGCCTCGCGGAGTGGGCGGCTCACGACTTTGGTGCGGATAGGAGGTAAGAAAGCGAGGACCGACTCCCCCGGTTCTAAGGGGGAGAAGCACGATTAGCGCTCCAGGCACGGCTGCGAGGTCGCAGCCTATGGATCTACAGTCTTATGTCCTGAAGGAGGGCGGAGACTGGGGCATTTGGCGTACGCGTTTTCGGAGTTGGCTCCGGCGGTGGATTTCTTTGGAAGGAGGCTCGCTTCCCCTCCGTGGGGGCATTCCCCCAGTCGTCCTCCCTCGTGGAGACCTTCTAGTAGCTGGAACCATTCTCGATTTCATCTTCACGAGCCTGGCCCGTAACATTCGGGACACAGTCATTTGGGTTTTTCTGGGGGTCATGCCGCGCTGATTCTGGCCCCCATTCACACATCGGAGCGCGTACGAGACCGACTGGCCCTGTTCTTGAAGGGAGACTTCGAAGTACTACAGCGCAGCTATTTGGCATCGTCAGCACCATCCGCCCGTCGGACTCGGCGTGGCACAGTGTCGCCCGTGCCGGCTCAGAAATTGGTAGCAGTGGGCGATTTAAGTCGAGCGGCGCGGGTTTTGGAGGGCCAGGCGCCTGTCCTCCCCTACGATGATAGTCTCGCCCAGACGGTGTCGTCTTTGTTCCCTGAGACTTGTCCCCTGAATTCGAGGTATTCTTGGACCGTCCGGAGTTGGCCAGGTTTCGCATCGATTTGACGCTCAGTGAGTCTGACTTGGAGGATTTGCTTCGTACCTCGCGTCGGGGACGCTGTCCCGGACCCTCCGGACTAAGAACAGAGCTATTGCAGCCCGAACAGCATCCGCATGCTTCTGATCATCTCAGCTCAGTTCAACGCCAGACCAACGTAACCGTAAGCTTTACTGGGCAGCTGCCTACTGCAGCGCAACACTACGTCTAATCCTATCTAGGGAGAAACTTACTGGAACCCCGCTAGCGGGGTCTCATGCTACGTTCAAAAGAAAAAACAGGCACCAGCGGATTCTCCAACTGGTCCACGCGCAAAGCGCCTAGTGCTATCTCTGCGTTACCTCGCCATAGTTGCCGGTTTATCTGCGATCTCAGGTCTCTCAGCTCCTCACTCCTCTGCAGTAAGTGTTTGCAGCTGTCGCGGAGGAACTCTTGTGCCATTTGCCCCGTACGCCCAAACGTCTCTATCGCTATCGGGATGAACTTGTCATCCGGTTTCTCCATCACCATCGCTTCCTTGTAGTGAGCGATTTTCCACTTCTCCGCAGCTCTCGCCGCGTATCCGCTATCATCTTGGCTCCGCCGCAAATATTTTCCCTGTAATGGTGACACCACGGTCACATCCAGCGCATACCTTTGTTCGGTCCTCGGATGCCTGGCAACGATATCAGGTCGCAGTCCGTAGTTCTCGAAGTACCCCTCAGGTTCTTGCTCTACGTCCATGAAGTTCCATCGCCTCAGCCACCGTGCCAGCTCTCTGCAGATTTCGTCGTGCCTACGTTGCCACAGTCCAGTTGATGTTGGGCAGTGATGAAACCGTTGTACCCCAGTCCTTCCGTGTTTACTCCGGCAACTAGTGCACTTCTCGGTGGTCCGCAATCCCGTAATTGGCAGCCCCAGCAGTTGTCGAACGTTTACCTGCATCTCAACCGCACTCAATTTTTTCGGTGTCAGCGTTAGTATTTCACGCAGCCAGACTCCCGACCCGGATCCCGCGGCGGACCGTATTCGAGCTCGGTTTTCAGGGGAGATTCGTGGGGTTGATGACCAACCTTTGGAATGCACAATGGTGTGCCTCTCGAGAGAGGGTTTGTTGTATTGAACCATTATTCCAAGCTGCAGTCTCGCCCGGTGCGCTTCGAAGAGATGTTTCTCGCGGTTGTTGCAGGGTAGTCAGTGCCAAGATCCGCGGCGGGGTTTCTGGTCCGAGCCTCCGTTGTATTGCTCGCGACGATGCACAGATCTGATCCGCCAGCTGTGCAGTCGACCAGCGTTGCTCCGTCGGCTCGTATGTGTCTGGTGAGCGTTCTGCCGAAACCTCCCGCTCTAGTTCAGTCAGGTATGGCCATTCATCTTCATTGTTCCGGAAGGTGTTTCTCCATGACAAGTAAAACGCGATGGGTTGGACGCGCTTTCGAGTAGCGAAACCCAACCCCCCCCCCCAGCGGCAGGGCAGAGCGATTTGGTCCGAGATCAGCTCTGCGTACTCGTCGTCCTCTACAGCTGCCGTAGCGAGGCCTCCGAATAGAATTTCCAGATGATATCTGGTCATCACATCGGCCTCGCGTGCCAGAGTTCTTCCAAACTCGTATGCGAGGCATCGTAGAACATAATCTAGCCGCGCTTCCGCACAGAACCTGAAGAGGGCAATTTGCGTCGTAAGCTCCGGTTGTGGGAGCTTGGCAATTTCCTCAAAGAGTTTCTCATGCTTATTTTGCAGCCCCCGGCACTCCTGTTCGATATATTCTCGGCTGCCTATCGGTATCGAGTGGATGGTGACTCCGTCTCTGGTCACTTGGACTCCAGGAATCTCATGATTGACCACTCGCGTGGTAGTCAGTGTTCGCCCGTACACAGTGCACTTGCCGAGTTGCAGGCGTGCTCAAAGAGAGGGGAGCACAGTTTTTGCCCATGCCAGGGGTGCCTTCAAGGCTTGTAGCGGCCCGACAATCGTGATATCGTCGTGGATAGCAACAATCGTTTCGTTGGGGAACTTGGCTCGCAACGCTCTTAGAAAGGGCGCAACGCTCTTGGAAAGGGCGCCAGGGATAGTCCGTGCAGCACCGGCCCCAGTGGATCTCCCTGTTGGACTCCTGTAGCTCCTTGGAGGTCAGACGAGAGGTGTCGGTTTCGCTCTGTCCAGGGGCAGATCGCCAGCCACAGAGCGTCGGTGAGTCCGCGTTGTCGCTTCCATAGCCAAGTCTATACACTGGTGCAAGCTCCGGGAAGTGCTCGTCCACCAGTTTCTTGGCAAGGCGTCGGTCGATGCGATTAAAGGCATTCTTCAGGTCTAGCCGAAGGACCACCGAATCGGGTTCACATGACAAATGGGCCTGGATCGCGTGAAGTGAGCGTTCGCACCCGCCACTTACTCCAATACCCAGTTGTAAGGGCACCAGGAGCTCACGCACCCTGTCCATAACCGCGTGAAGAGTCCATGGCGTTGCTACCTTGCGCAAAACTTCTGGTACTCCGATAGGGCGAACTCCGGGATGTTCCGGCGGCACTGAACCCTTGTAAGGCTTCGCGAACGGCAGGAGTCGACTGCTGCGAAGGGCGCGGGTCAGAGCCGTGGAAAATTTCTCTGGAGCGGTCGCCAGTTGTCGCAATACACGAATCAACGCCACTGCCTCTGTTGAGTTTCACCTTGGAGGTGTTCCGCTCCGAGACCGCTAGGGCCTGAGCTCTTGCCTTGAGGAAGACGTGCCACGATCGACATGAGGCCCTCGTCGGCCGCTTTTCTTGAATCCCACCGCCGCTTAAGTGTTTCGGTATTCAGAGCGAGCAAAGATTCCAGGGCTTGTGCAATCTCGTCTGGTAAGTCACCTCCCGCCGGGTCGGGAAAGAGCGCTTGAGGTTGTCTCCACGTAGCCGCGGTAAAAGGTGCCATATCGGTGGCCTGTAGGCTCCGAGCTGCATCTGAAAGGCGGCCAAGGTGTGCTAGTTTCAACGCTCGCTTGTGGCGCCCGAGATGTTGGCATCGAACCGCTTTAGCTCCTTGTGGTGCGGTAGTATGCGACAGCATAGACGCCTTGTCCTCTACAGCGCTCCAGACCGTAGAGAATTCTCCTTCAAGCACGTGCGATACCTGAATGCCAACATCAAGTGCAGAGTGTCCAAGGACAAGGCCTGGAAGTCCGACAAGAAGCAGGCTGGCGTTTGTTGGTGCGGTGCTCTCCATAGAGAGCTCTAATGCAGCACGGAAGAGGCAGCTCCATGTATGGACCTGGCCGCGTGGCACAAATCGCCGTGTGGGAACCGGGCAGAGTGTAAGGCGCGTCCACTGCCTGCCTCCTTCCGTGATGTCGTCGACGAAGACGCTCCACCGTCTGATCCAGTCTTGACGATCCGAGAAGAACAGAGGCTCGTCGCGGCGTCGTTTGATTCCCCTACGTCTGCTCGGCATTATTGCGCTGGGTTTTCCTGGCTCTCCTCGTGTCCATCGTGTGATGGTTGCCGTCAAGGGCAACCTGTGTCACAGTGGTATCCTGTGGAGTCTCCTCGGATGCCGGAGTCATCTCAGTATCCGGTGCGGTGCCATCGGCGGATACTCGCGAGCGCTTCTGTTGAGGTGGCTCCGGAAGGTTGCAGAGGAGCTCCGCATGGGGATTGTCCTCGTGTGCTGCGTGCTCAGGTACTTGGGAAGTCGCGCTGGTCTCAACCGGGGCGTCAACTGTCCCACGTTCTGCCTGTACATCCCCTGGAAGGGACGAGGCTTCAGGGTCTGCGTTCGAAGCGGCTGCAGGCCCCGGGGGTTCCGCGCACTCCCCGGGTACCTCAGGCGGATGTTGTCTGGCTTTTAGGAGCTCTAGTCGTCCCTCCAGATACTCGTAGAGCGCTGCGAGAGTGTGGAAGGAGAGTTGTCGCCTGCGGATCCTCGAACGAATGCGGAGAAGCTGCTCGATGGCCCGCTTCAGCGTGTGGGCAGCGATATCCCCGGGAGCGATGGTCTGACGTTCGAGGTAACCCAGAAGGTTGTCTGGGTCCAGCACCTGGCCAGTGTAAAGGCTTACTTGTCGATCGTCGTGTCGTTGTGTGAAGGATCCGAAAATCCCAGTCCGGAAAACTCCTCGGGAGACGGCACTTTGGAGAATCGGAATTGCGTCTGGATGGCACAGCAGGCTTGCATGGGAGGCAATAAAGTCCACATGCGCCACATAAGAGCTGGGCATACCCATTGCTCTGCAAAGAACCGTTGTGAAGTCCGCAGGGGCCACCTCATCCAGCCTTGGGGGTCGGACATTCCGTAACGTCGCGAGGACTGGAGCAACATCGGGTCCCCAGCCAGACCCCCCGACCGTAGCGTGCAAATGCCGCAGGGCAGCCTGCTGGGTCTGGGGTCCGGGGAGTCCAGAAGTTCTGGAACGAGCATCTCCTCCTCTCCCTGGTTCTTTCTGAGCTGCAAACTCGGCGAAGGTTGGCTTTGTAGGGCCCTCCCCGATGGCTGGGAATGCCTCCGCATAGTGTCCTAGATCCCGGACACCTGTCCCTCCCTGGGGCGCAGGGGGCCGGGTTCCTAAATCATGGACGTCATAACTTCCTGGCAGTCAACCGTTACGTAACCACACTCTGATCCAGCTCCGGCTCCAGCTGGGGACCGAATTCTGGCCCGGTCTTCAGCCAAATTTGCCCGTGGGATACCAGTTTTTGGAAAGCTGCATGGTGTGCCTCTCTGGAGAGGGTTTGTTGAATGGAACCATGTTTCCACGCTGGGGGATCGGCTTCTTCTGCGCCTGGGGCGGTTTCGGTTTTCTGCCCCAGGGTGGCCAGGTTCTTGATACGCTCGGGGGCATCTGGGCGCAGTCTGCGTTGCGTTGCTTGTGCAGAAGCGCGGATTTGGTCAGGAAGCTGGGCCGGTGACCTTTGAATTATCCTCTGTTTGTGGGTGTCTGCATGCACTTCCGAAGATGATTGCTCTTGTACCTCGGTGAGGTATGGCCATTCCCCGTGACTACCTTTGAAAGCTTAACACCAAGCCGAGTAGAAGGCAATGGGCTGGATCCGTTGTCTCGTAGCGAATCCCAGTCCTCCCCATCGACAGGGGAGTGGGATCTGGTCTAGTGTAGGGTTTTCGTAGTCAGGGCCCTCTATGGCCGTAAGTGTGAGGCCTCCAAATAGCGTATCTAGGTGATAGCGCGTCAGGGCGTCCGCCTCCCGTGCAAGTGTTCTTCCAAAGGGGTAGGCGAGGCAGCGTAGAAAGTAGTCCACGCGGGGCTCAGAACAATACCGGAAGAGGGCCAGTTTCGTAGTCAGTTCCTCAGGGAACAGGTGAACTATCTCCTTAAATGGTTTCTCGTGGTTGTTTTGTAGCCGGCGGCACTCGCTTTGGATGTAAGCGCGTGTTCCCATCGGAATGGAATGGATGGTAACTCCGTCTCGCGTCGCCGTGACTCAAGGCATGTCGCGGCTGAGCAGTCGGGGCGTGGTCAACGTGATGCCGTAGAAGGTGCACTTGGCAAGCTGCAGTCGGGCTCCGAGTGAGGGAAGTGGAGTCTGACCCCAGTGTATTGAATCTTTCAGTAGTTGTAGCGGCCCTACGATGGTGATTTCATCGTGAATCGCCACCATGGCCAAAACAGGGGCTTTGTTGTGCAATGCTTCCAAGAAGAGCACCAGGGAGAGCGCATGTAGGATCGCTCCCAGGTCATCTCCTTGTTGAACTCCCGTTGTGGCCAGAAGCGTCAAGCGATGGGTGTCGTCTTGGTCTGGAACGTGGTTATCACGCAATCTGAAGAGTGTAGGAGCATCCGTGCTGTCATTTCCGTAGCCAAGCCGGTACACTGCTTCCAGCTCGGGGAAATGGTGGTCCAGTATTAACTCCAGCATAGAGCTGACGCAACTTTTCGTTCAGAGATCTCGTAAAGAACAAGACAGTGGACGTGCACCATCGTTCGACAAAAGAGATGGTAGCAGATTTTCTGACGAAACCCGCTACGAGAGGAATCCATCATTATGCGGCACCAAATGTCAAGTGGGAGATGCTGAAATTAATGGTTTGGGGGGGTTAGATTCGTGTATTGCGACAACTGGCGACCGCTCCGGAGAAATTTTCCCCGGCTCTGACCACGCCCTTCGCAGCAGTCGACTCCTGCCGTTCGCGAAGCCCAACAAGGGTTCAGTGCCGCCGGAACATCCCGGAGTTCGCCCTATCGGAGTACCAGAAGTTTTGCGCAAGGTAGCAACGCCATGGACTCTTCACGCGGTTATGGACAGGGTGCGTGAGCTCCTGGTGCCCTTACAACTGGGTATTGGAGTAAGTGGCGGGTGCGAACGCTCACTTCACGCGATCCAGGCCCATTTGTCATGTGAACCCGATTCGGTGGTCCTTCGGCTAGACCTGAAGAATGCCTTTAATCGCATCGACCGACGCCTTGCCAAGAAACTGGTGGACGAGCACTTCCCGGAGCTTGCACCAGTGTATAGACTTGGCTATGGAAGCGACAACGCGGACTCACCGACGCTCTGTGGCTGGCGATCTGCCCCTGGACAGAGCGAAACCGACACCTCTCGTCTGACCTCCAAGGAGCTACAGGAGTCCAACAGGGAGATCCACTGGGGCCGGTGCTGCACGGACTATCCCTGGCGCCCTTTCCAAGAGCGTTGCGCCCTTTCTAAGAGCGTTGCGAGCCAAGTTCCCCAACGAAACGATTGTTGCTATCCACGACGATATCACGATTGTCGGGCCGCTACAAGCCTTGAAGGCACCCCTGGCATGGGCAAAAACTGTGCTCCCCTCTCTTTGAGCACGCCTGCAACTCGGCAAGTGCACTGTGTACGGGCGAACACTGACTACCACGCGAGTGGTCAATCATGAGATTCCTGGAGTCCAAGTGACCAGAGACGGAGTCACCATCCACTCGATACCGATAGGCAGCCGAGAATATATCGAACAGGAGTGCCGGGGGCTGCAAAATAAGCATGAGAAACTCTTTGAGGAAATTGCCAAGCTCCCACAACCGGAGCTTACGACGCAAATTGCCCTCTTCAGGTTCTGTGCGGAAGCGCGGCTAGATTATGTTCTACGATGCCTCGCATACGAGTTTGGAAGAACTCTGGCACGCGAGGCCGATGTGATGACCAGATATCATCTGGAAATTCTATTCGGAGGCCTCGCTACGGCAGCTGTAGAGGACGACGAGTACGCAGAGCTGATCTCGGACCAAATCGCTCTGCCCTGCCGCTGGGGGGGGGGGTTGGGTTTCGCTACTCGAAAGCGCGTCCAACCCATCGCGTTTTACTTGTCATGGAGAAACACCTTCCGGAACAATGAAGATGAATGGCCATACCTGACTGAACTAGAGCGGGAGGTTTCGGCAGAACGCTCACCAGACACATACGAGCCGACGGAGCAACGCTGGTCGACTGCACAGCTGGCGGATCAGATCTGTGCATCGTCGCGAGCAATACAACGGAGGCTCGGACCAGAAACCCCGCCGCGGATCTTGGCACTGACTACCCTGCAACAACCGCGAGAAACATCTCTTCGAAGCGCACCGGGCGAGACTGCAGCTTGGAATAATGGTTCAATACAACAAACCCTCTCTCGAGAGGCACACCATTGTGCATTCCAAAGGTTGGTCATCAACCCCACGAATCTCCCCTGAAAACCGAGCTCGAATACGGTCCGCCGCGGGATCCGGGTCGGGAGTCTGGCTGCGTGAAATACTAACGCTGACACCGAAAAAATTGAGTGCGGTTGAGATGCAGGTAAACGTTCGACAACTGCTGGGGCTGCCAATTACGGGATTGCGGACCACCGAGAAGTGCACTAGTTGCCGGAGTAAACACGGAAGGACTGGGGTACAACGGTTTCATCACTGCCCAACATCAACTGGACTGTGGCAACGTAGGCACGACGAAATCTGCAGAGAGCTGGCACGGTGGCTGAGGCGATGGAACTTCATGGACGTAGAGCAAGAACCTGAGGGGTACTTCGAGAACTACGGACTGCGACCTGATATCGTTGCCAGGCATCCGAGGACCGAACAAAGGTATGCGCTGGATGTGACCGTGGTGTCACCATTACAGGGAAAATATTTGCGGCGGAGCCAAGATGATAGCGGATACGCGGCGAGAGCTGCGGAGAAGTGGAAAATCGCTCACTACAAGGAAGCGATGGTGATGGAGAAACCGGATGACAAGTTCATCCCGATAGCGATAGAGACGTTTGGGCGTACGGGGCAAATGGCACAAGAGTTCCTCCGCGACAGCTGCAAACACTTACTGCAGAGGAGTGAGGAGCTGAGAGACCTGAGATCGCAGATAAACCGGCAACTATGGCGAGGTAACGCAGAGATAGCACTAGGCGCTTTGCGCGTTGGACCAGTTGGAGAATCCGCTGGTGCCTGTTTTTTCTTTTGAACGTAGCATGAGACCCCGCTAGCGGGGTTCCAGTAAGTTTCTCCCTAGATAGGATTAGACGTAGTGTTGCGCTGCAGTAGGCAGCTGCCCAGTAAAGCTTACGGTTACCAAACAGACTGAAGTTTGAAGATTGACATCATTTACGTGGAGCTTCAGAGAAGCATTCCACAGGTGCAGATCAGCTGCCATCTGTTCGCAGGATAACCCGCCTTCGAAGGCAGACTATTTGCGGGGTTGGAACTAAGGCGTTTATTCGCTAATTTGAGGAAAACAGCACAAATGGGAAACAAGACCGCCAAAGCCGAAGATCACGAGCCTCCAAAATACTACTGCAACAGAGAGAGTGCTGCGGGGTCGAAGGGCATTTACGTTAGTGGGCGAGTGCCGCATTGAATTTGAACAGTCCAGTCCCCCAACTCTCCGTCGAGCTCGATATCGCCTGTGAACACGAAACCTCCACCGTAGTCGTCACGACAGAATTTCACAAGTGTCGAGCCACCGTCATCGCTGTTATGGGAGAAGGTCCCGAGATCGAAAACTTCAGTGCCTCCGATTTCTAGCTGCAGATTTTCCACACTTACGATGGCTGAATTCCCCGGTCCACCTTCTGCTCTAATCAAGAGCTCACAGATTTCGTGATCCTTAACATCGCCAGTAACAGGGTCTATTATAGCACCACTACGATTAATCCCAGTAGTAGAACTACCCGTAGCATAAACAAGACCCAGGCTGAGTCTGAGACGCTGTGACGACGGATCGTAGCTAAAGGTAAAAGGAGAAATCCGTTTCAGACCAGCTCGTCCAATCCTATTCGTAGAAGCATCTTCGGGATCCCCGACGTGAACAAGTATATCCAAAGCGTCCGAAAAAACCCTTCCTGTGCTGAAATATGCGCCGTTCAAGTCGATCTCGCAAGGTCGAGGGGGGGAAAGAAGGGCAATTCGGACGATACCCGCGGGCACTTTCTCGCATGTCGCGGCCTCTCCGGGTTTGCACAGTACCGTCAGTCGCTCGAATGATGACGAGATAAACTGGGCCTTTTTCCAGCTCGGAAGGCATCTCTGACAATTGGGGGTCCTCTCGCTCAAGTACCAACCTCTGCACCTCAGATCGCGAGTGAGCTCGCAGGACTCCTCCGCAGATTCTACAGAAACTTGACGGGTACTGCACTGCACGTCGACGGGAGCATCCCCGCACGAATCATCGTCAACCGTGGTGAGCACCGCATTATCGGGAAGCCGGTTCTCGAGTTCAGCCGCCCAGTCCGCGTTCCAGCCCTCGGGCTCTGAGCATTTAAACGCACAGCGAAGTTCTCCATCAACTTTGCAGCATTCCAAGTCGTAGGTCTCCGTCGACTCGTCCCCTCTGGGACCATCGTAGCATTGGTTGCATTGCTCGCCAGTGCAGTTTGGAAAGGTCTGCACGTTGTCGCAGCTTTCATCGCAGCACTGGGTGCAAATATCCTCTGGATCGGGATTCGGCAGACCCATCTGCCCCCAATACAAATCGTCACATTCCTTGTTGAATTTCTGACTCAGCGGCTCGCACGAGTCGTTAAGAATGCAAACGTTCTCGCAGGTGAATTCGGTGCACGGGCGTGCACTTGTCCAAGTACCAGCCGCAAAAAGCGCAAACATCGGCAACACTAGCAAGAATCTTACCGGCAACATGACGAACAGCGTTTCTGTACAACAACCTCCCAACCAAACCAGATACAGCTTGCTTCCTCTCCCGCCCTGCTCGCCCCCACCCGCTCGCGCTCTTAGGATATGGGCGCAAGGTACTATGTAACCCCACAGCAGCGCCGAACGCGCCCTGCTTTGATGCTTTGGAGGCGCGCGACCTCCCGCTTGAAGCGTCTTTTTCGTTGAAAACCAAGTCAGTCAACATCTCAAATGATTGACCAAGGAGTCTCAGTCCATATCAGAGCAGTGGTCATTGAGATTACACCACCTCACCACCTGCCGGGCAAACGCCCGGATGCTAGTCTCGCATGCTAATCCGAGCGTTAGACCTTTCCATCCGAATGTAAGCGTGGCTTTCCGCCGTTTTCATGGTCGAGAATTTTGACTACCACTGCTGAGATGAGCTCCTCAGTGTTTTGGTTCTGTCCGCCGTTTTCACGGTCCAGAATTTCGACTACCACCGGAAATGAGCTCAGATTTTTTGGCTGACAAACATTTAACAGTAGAAAAAAAAGGAAATATTTTAGGGTATTCGAAGGAGATCCTCGTCATTCATTGGTCGATAATATCGACTACCATTGGAGAACGAACGAATGGTTTAATCGGAGGCTGAAAAAAAAACCCCGAGGGGAAAAAAATTGGAGAAGAGCTCAGTTTGTTTTTCACGGATTCATCCGTGAAACAGAACTGCAACTACCACTGCCCGTTTCCCACATGAATGCCGCTTTGATGTAATCGTTGTTTACCCGCTTAAGTTTCCAGCTGTGGCGCATGAATGCCGCTTTGATGTTGGAGGCGCGAGTACTTCGCCGCGCTTAGTCTTTTTTTCCCCTCGGGGTTTTTTTTTTTCAGCCTCCGATTAAACCATTCGTTCGATGTTGGAGGCGCGAGTACTTCGCCGCGCTTAGTCTTTTTTTCCCCTGTTTTTTTTTTTTTTTCAGCCTCCGATTAAACCGTCGAAATTCTCCACCAGCGTATGACGAGGGTGTTCTTCGAGAATCTTATAAACGGATCATCAATGGCTAAAGAAAAACCGATGTGGGAAACGAACGAATGGTTTAACGAATGGTTTATTCGTTCGTTTCCCACATCGGTTTTTCTTTAGCCATTGATGATCCGTTTATAAGATTCTCGAAGAACACCCTCGTCATACGCTGGTGGAGAATTTCGACTACCACTGGAGAAGAGCATAGTTTTTCTTCACGGATTCATCATAGGGGTCGGCTGCCACTGCCCGTTCCCACAACTGTTTTAAGTTAGCCATTGATGATGACGTCATCAGTGAATCAAAAGCCATTAGTGAATGAATGCGTTTAATCGGAGACTGAAAAAAAAAACCCTACGATCGGCGAAGATCGCGTGCCTCCACATCAAAACCGCGTTCATACGCCACAGCAGAAAAGCTTGGTCGGGTAAACAACGAGCAGAGACAGACGGTCAGGGCGTGCTCGAAGAGCTCCCGAAGTCAACGAGAACCCATGGAATCCACAAATCCAAAACACTCAATTATCAATAGGACCAGGCGATGAGCTAAGGCCGAAGCTCGAATTCCCGGGGATGACAAAGTCCTCGCATATTTCACTGCCTTGCTACGCTCATAGTGGCAGCGGCGAATCCACGGCGCTCTCCCGCAGCAAGCAGATAACGGTTAGCCTGAGGATTAGAAACGGCAGGATCAACGTACCTAGTTCGGCGGCTATCGTCACAGGTAACCAAATCTGAGGATTCAGTGGGATTGGGCACCGGAGTGGAGGGGGGGGGGGGTTGGGTGAAGGGCGGCCTCCATATCGAGTTTTAGACCAGATCTATTTGATGGATTTATGGGTCTATAGCTCGATTAGGGTACTGTTCAGGTCTAAACGAATCTTTCCCACGCTCGAAACCCTTCCCCCGTCTCCCCCCCCTTCCCTCTACCTCACTTAGTACTCCCAGATGTCATAGTAGCTTGTACTAGTCCACCCATTGGTCCCCAGGCGTGCCATGTAAAAAAATACCATATTTCTAAATATTGCACAAACAGAATCTGATTGGCTTAAGTTGAGGACAGCGTGTCGACAAATTTGACCCTTTCGATATTAGTATCGCATACTGCTGTGTACTATATCCGAATGTATCGAGATCAAATCAGCTTATTCGGATCAGACAGGTTGACACTCTGTCCAAGACTATTTGGACGTTTGTGAAGAAAGTCAGCTGATCTGGCGAGGAAGGAGAGTTATCGTTTTTGTTCCTTTCGATGTTAGTTGCAGTTCCGCGAACGGAGGAGCTTGATGCGAGGCCAGACGGGGGGGGTACAGCTTGCTTCCTCTCCCGCCCTGCTCGCCCCCACCCGCTCGCGCTCTTAGGATATGGGCGCAGCGTACTATGTAACCCCACAGCAGCGCCGAACGCGCGCTGCTTTGATGCTTTGGAGGCGCGCGACCGCTGGAAATGAGCTCAGTTTTTTTGGGCTCACAAACAATAATCAATAAAAAAAAGGAAATATTTTAAGGTATTCGAAGGAGATCCTCGTCATTCATTGGTCGATAGCATCGACTACCACTCTAGAACGAACGAATGGTTTAATCGGAGGCTGAAAGAAAAAACCCGGAGGGGAAAACCCCCACACGAGAGTTTTCGGTTTCGTGAGGGTGTATGGTGCTGGCTTTTGGTGGTTTTGAGTCGCAATTGTGTTCTTCGGTGGGAGGCGCTTCTTTCTGCAGCCTTTCCCCCGCATCTTCTAGTGGTGTGGTGCGTGCTGGGGGTTGCTAGCGCCCCTTGGAGGTCGTGGTGGTTTTCTTTGGTTGCAAACGTTGGGAACAAGTTCTCTTTTTGGGGGTTTCGTGGGGGAATCGGTTTTTCACACCTTCCAATCGTTATGGTTGGGGTTTCCCCACCCATTCCGGAGGACGGAGCCGTTCTCTCAGCGCGTGTGGAGCTCAGCGTGGGCGGGTTTAGTACCGCGGCCACCCTCACGGACTGCGCTGACGAGTTGGCCCATGGGATCTGCTCGAAACTGACGAGTCTTCTTGTGACTGCTTCCCAGGAACACCGCCTGCCCCTGCTGATCGCCTATTTGGAGCGCTTCTCCGCCTCCGCGCCTGCCCCATACCCCCCGGTGCCCGTCCCCGCGGATCCGCACGGTACAGCGGGGCCTGCCTCCACCCGACCCGAGCGCTCCGCTCCGGTCATTCCTGATTCCGACTGGCCTACCCCTATTCAAGGACAGACGCCTCCTGGGCCCGCGTCGGGCCCGAATCCTGCTCCCTCCAGTGCCCCACGTGCGACCTATTCGCAGGTCCTGCGCAGGGGCTCTTCTGAACAACGCACGACGGCAATGGTGCGTATGATGCCACAACACATCCCTATTGACTCTTCTCGCCAACTATCTCCGTTCCACTTTGTTTGGATGACGAACGTGCGTCCCCAGACCCCCTCTCGTGGTCGGGGCCGCGCGCCCGTCCACTACCGCGATTTTCGCGACACCATGGCTTCCTCCCTTGGGGTCGCCCCATCTGAATTCCTATATGTGGACTTCACGGGCCCTCATGCCTGTTTTCTTGTTACTGACTCGGCTTACCAGTTCCTTCAATCCCTTGTAACCACCCCCGCGCCCCAGCGCTCTGCTCTGGCCAACATGATACTGACTCGTCCTCATGTCTCTTTGTTTGTCGAGTTCGATCGTTTTGACGCCGGCTGGGTTCCTCCGTCGGCCTTGCAAAACCTGGATGCCTCGCAGGCTTCGGTTGTCGCGCTACACACTCATGCGGCGCGGCTCTCGCGCATACAGGCGAGCCTCTTCGCGCGTTTTCCTCCTCGCGGGGTCCTCCGCACCGCGCTAGAGGCCTTCCTCTCCACTGAGGCCACCCTGCTGGAAGCCCACCCTGCGTTTGACCTTCTGCCGCCGACTCTTGAGCACCCTTCCTCCCCTCGCCCTGTCTCCGAGGCTCGTGACACCGACATGGCAGGAGCACCATCGGCCTCTCCGAATCCGCTGGCTCTGGACACCCTCAGTCAAGACTCCGCTGCTGAAAACCCTGTGTCTACTTTCTTCAGGTCTTTTAGTTCCTTCGTGCGCCCCCCACGTAAGCGTCGTGCGGCTCCTGAGCCTCCCTCCGAGGCACCTCCTCCGGATATTCGATCTGCCTTCCCGACTGAGGGGAGGCCCGATGTCTGAGTCTTCCTCCTCCGCGTGCGTGTCGTCCCGGTTACCCCTGTTTACCAGTGACCGCTCAGCCTGGCATGAGCGTGTTCTCTCGTGGTTATCTCACCTTGTCGCCTCCTACCCGGACGGTTCCCTTCCCCTTTGTCGTCAGAGCACGGCCGTACGGCTCCCTCGTCGACTTCATAAGCCCCTAGGATTGGTGTTGGATTTTCTCTGGCAGCAGGTCGCCGCGAACCCTCACTGCTCTCTTCGCTGGGAACTCTTGTTCTTTTTTCCCCGCCTCGTGCTCACCTCCTCTACCGTCCCCCTCAACCCACATCCTCGCCGGGTCCACCCTCGCCGAAAACTGCAAATGTTCCTTTCCGGCGACTTTGAGGACCTCGAACGTCTTTATTTCGCTTCTCTCTCTTCCTTTTCTCCTAGTGCTCCCTCAGCTTTTAGGTCTTCTCGACAGAATCGGGCGCGTCACGCGGTGGCAGGCGGTGATCTGCGGCGGGCAGCCGGGATCCTCCAGCAGCGGCAACCTGTGGTTCCATACTCCGATGATCTTTCTTCACCGCTCCGTTTGCTCTTTCCCTCGGAAGGCTCCCCTTGGGACTCCTCGTTTGAATCAGTGTTGGAAGAGTACCGCGCCGCGCCACATCCCAGTGCGCGGTTAGTGGTCAATCTGGAGGCGGTGCGTGAGTTGGTTCATGATGCTCCGAAGGGCCGTTCCCCAGGGCCCTCGGGGCTGCGGGTGGAATATCTCCGTTTCTTAAGTGATGAAGGTTTGAAGGCGTTGGCGTGGGTGGTCGAAGCGCTTGTGAATGGTGATCCCCTGTGTGAGTGTGCGTGGTTCTTGGTCGGGCGTTCGCAGTTGTGTCTGCTTTCGAAGCCCAGCCACACGGCCTCGAGCCCTGCTATTCGCCCTATTGGCCTGGTTGAGGTGGTCCGCAAATTGGCGGCGCGATGGTTAGTGAAAATCCTGGTTCCCGAATCCCGCCGTTTCTTTGGGCACGTGCAGTTAGGCGTGGGCTATCGTGGTGGCTGTGAGTTGTTGTCTGTTTTACTCCGTTCGGAAATGGCGTACTCCCCAGATTCTGGGCTCCTCTCTGTAGATTTTACCAATGCGTTCAACCGCGTCTCTCGTCCGGCTCTCATGCACGTGGTGCGCGAAGTCTTCCCTGTAGGCTTTCCCTTTGTTTGTAGACTTTATTCTCCGCTTGGTCGTGGGGCTACCTATGACACCCTTGGCGCTTCCTCACACACGTTTGCGGCGCGCACAGGGGTACAACAGGGTGATCCCTTGTCCCCTTTCCTACATGCCTGTGGACTACAACTCGTCTTGCTTTGTCTTCGCTCCGAATTCCCGCAGGTTCGTACGGTTGCATACCACGACGACGTGTGCCTCCTGTGCCCCCTGATACTCTAGCGCTCGCTTATGATCGTCTCCGCTCCTTGGCTTCGCGTTGACCTGGAGGTTAATCATCACAAATCGTTCTACTGGGGAGGTGTAGCTGCACAAGAGCAGCAGGTACCTGCGTCGTTCCAGGATATTTGGAGACCGGATGGTTTTGTCCACTTAGGCATCCCCTACGGGTCGCCGTCCTTCGTTGAAGGCGAGTTGCTGCAGCTCCTCGGTAAGCACAGACAGCTGGTTGCAGAGCTTCGACGGCTACCTCCGGGCTTTCTCCAGTGCTCGTTGTTGCTGTTTCGGTATTGTTGCAGTCAGCGGTTAACCTATTGGCTTCGCTCACTTCCAACTCATTGGGGCCGGTGGTTGGCCACTCGTGCGGATGCTGAAAGTTTCTGTGACCTGGGGTATTTTCTCGATGAAGAGCTGAGCGCTCTGCCGCGACCCACCTGTGATGTTGTGCGCGCCCTGGTAGGCCTCCCATTGCGATTGGGGGGACTGGGCCTCTGCAATCGTGTTGTGGTCCAACCTGCAGCCGCAGTAGGGGCCTGGGGAACCGCACTTCCCACTTTGAGCAGCTTGGGTATCTCGAAGTTCCGCAATTTGATGGCGAGCCTCTCGCGGGGTGTCTTGCTTCCCAGCGTACCGGAAAGCGCCCAAGACTTGTTTCTGGAGCTCCAAACCGCCCTGAATTCCTGTACTAGTCTCCCCGAAACCGTTCAACCCCGTCTTCCTGACTGGCGAGCTGTATTTGACCGCTCTCGAGGCTCCGCCCCGGGGATTCGTCCTGCGCCTGAACCTGTTCTAGGGGAGATTGACCCAGTGGTTGCCGCAGAAGAAGAAGTTCCAGTTGATCCTCCTGATGATCCCCAGCGCGCTGGGAGCCGAGCTCAAGCACGCACGGATGCGCTGCAAAATATCCTTTCTTGGGACTTGCACCGTGCTGCATATGGCCGACTCCTCGCGCAGATGGTCTCATCTTCTCGCGCTCGCGCCCGCCTACGTAGTCTTGGAGGGGTTCTTAGCTCTCAGTGGCTCATGACCGTACCAGCCTTTCCGCCACTCACACTGTCGGATTTCGAAGTGCGTACTTCACTGCGCTTATACCTCGGCTTACATCAGCCCCCTTGGCCGTACGAGATGGGTTCGTCGTGCCCTCTCTGCTCTCAGACTGAAGACAACGCAGATTTTGGCGCCCACCTGCTCGCTAGTTGCCCGGCGGTGAAAGGTGCTCGAACCCGCCGCCACACACGGATCTTGAACCTGTTATACCGGGAACTTCGGCCTATAGTCCGGCAAGCCGGTCTGGAAATCGAACGTGAGAAACCTTTACCCGTCGCGGACTTTCAAAATGATGAACGCCGTGTAGCCGACCTGGTGATCACCTGTGACGACAGCCGCCGTACCACATACGTTGATCTTGCTGTTCCTAACCCTCAAGCTAGTCGTTATCTCCCGGCTGCGGGGGAGCGCCGTGGATCTGCCGCCGCCAGCATGAGACGCCGCAAAGAGATCAAATACGCGGGGGCTTTGTCTTCCCCTGGTGTTCGTGCTTCGGCACTAGCACATCGCTTGGTACCCCTGATCATTGAGTGCTTTGGGTTCATGGACTCTGTTGGTTCTCGCTGGCTTCGGGAGTTGTTCCGCGAACGCCCTGACCGTCTTCAATCGTTGTTTACCCGCTTAAGTTTCCTGCTGTGGCGCATGAATGCCGCTTTGATGTTGGAGGCGCGAGTACTTCGCCGCGCTTAGTCTTTTTTTCCCCTCGGGGTTTTTTTTTTTCAGCCTCCGATTAAACCATTCGTTCGAGGGGAAAAAAAGACTAAGTGCGGCGAAGAACTCGGGCCTCCAACATCAAAGCGGCATTCATGCGCCACAGCAGGAAACTTAAGCGGGTAAACAACGATTGAAGACGGTCAGGGCGTTCGCGGAACAGACTGGACTGGACTTTGCTAGCAAACTGGACTTTACTAGCATAGCCTGAAGCGCTACGCAAGGCGTGAAGATGAACTAATAACTAGGGAGGGAAGCATGCAACCCCAGGCGCCGATGGCGCGCCTCGGAAAGCATGTCGCTGGAATATCGCCAAAGGGAGACACTTAAACGCCTCAAGAGCGCCAAATATGCAGTAGGATGCTCAGCAAAACATTTCCGCAACCACTCTAAACCCGACTTATCGACGTGACCAAAGCTTTCCACAATGAATGGCTGGAACCGGTGAGAGCGACCCTCAGCGCAAGGCAGACTGGCCATGCTCTCAGCATACCGTCGTTCCTTAACTCTTCGAAGGGCTGAAGCCGCGGCCCCCCAGCGGCGGGCGGCTGCGGTGAGGTGGGCGCTGGCCACGGGGCAGGTAATCGCAAGGTCCACATATGTTGAGCGTCTGGCAGCAGCGTCGGAGACGAGGAGATCGGCGATACAACGGGGCGGTGCAGAGTCCGAGATGGATCTGGGCAGTTCCGACTCAACCTCAACCGTATGCCCTATCCGAGTCAAAAATTCGCTGAGGATGTACTTGAGGCGAGTGTGACGCCTCGTACGGAGACCTCGCAACAGTCCGCAGGAACCCAGGAAGTGGTAGCCACAAGCGTCAATCCGGCTCTCACATCCCTGACAAAAAGACGGCCGATTAGAGTGCCACGGAGCCTGTGGCAAACCGAGATAGATCCGTGCGGCAGAACGGAACTGGAAAGCATCGAGACGATGACTCAATGACGACGGTAGAGTGGTTAACCACAAGTGCGAGGTGGCCTCCCATGCCGCGGAGACGAGCGGCAGTGGTAGGCGGCGTGAGAGGAGAATTGAGCATGACTGTGTGAGCGGCACTGTGTTGGCCCCAGGTGAGGCTATGTTGAATCACATCAGTGCGGGAGCTCCACAATCGGCTCAAACCCGGGTAGTCTGCAACAGGGGACCCGGGGCTAGCCTCTCCGTCATCGGCAAGAACTCGGTCGAGGGGACAATCCTCAATCGCTTCAGCTCGTCCCCATAACAGCTCCCTCCAGGAACGAAAGCGGGACCGATTTGCGTCCGGCACGGCGTTGCACCTCCTGAACGCGTGTTGAAGACCATCATAAATTGTCAAAAGCGGGGGCGGCAGGGTCACTGGATCCTCGTTGGTCAAAGCTCGAGCCAAGAGGCAGGCACTTCGCATCTGGAAGGTCACCAACGCTCGCAGCGCGGTAGCCCAGCAGGCAACCGCCGCTGGCGAGCATACAAGCCCACGGTCTGCGACGCCGAATCCCCCTAATCGCAACGGTAGAGCGATCTGTGCACGAATTAAGTCCCTGTCGGGAGCAGCTTCAAGATCGAGGGGCTCATCCAAGAGCGTTCCCCAGTGTTGCAGGGTCATTTCGTCGGCTTTAGCCGCGATCCACGAGCCCCACGCTGGAGGCAGGCTGCGCAACCAGTAGTTGAGTCTGGGACCGGCACAAAAGCGGGAAAGCAAGCAGGCCGATTGCAGCATGCTGTCGGGTAGGTGCTCAATGGCGTCGGTGAGTTGCTTGTGCCGTGCCAAAACTCGCTCGCAGGATGCTTGGACAAAGTTGTCAGTCCCCAATCCGACGCCGTGGTGTTCGAACCCTTCACGTTCGCTGATTAGTCGCAGAGTGGGTGGCAGAGAGTTCAGCGACACGTCCCTCGGGGAGAGAAAGCGACATTTTTCTGTTTCCACAGTCAAACCGACGCGACGTGCAATCGCTTCGATCGCGGTCAGTCCCCTAGCCAGGGTGTCAGGGGTGCCCAGCAATGTTACGTCATCGTGGTACGCGCAGATTCGAAGATCCGAGACCTCAGTCGAAAGACGTAAAAGTACGAGCTGTAGGGCACAGGCATGAAGAAGAGGTCCGCAAGGGTCGCCTTGTTGGACGCCAGTATGTGCTTGAAAAACAGTGCCCTCCGTTGTCAAGTAGGGGAGGCTCTCCCCTCCGTAAATACCCGATAGAAACGGCCACGCCTCCGGAAACACACGTCGGAGCACCTCTAGCGCATGCGTCCGCGACACGCTGTTGAATGCGTTCCGGAAATCAACCACCAAGACTCCCCACTCCGGCCTACTGGCGCGTTCTAGCTCGATCCCATGGGTGATCAGTTCACAACCCCCAGAGAATCCCACCCCGACTTGCAAGGGCGCCATAAAAGCTGTGACGCGCTGGCGAAGGCGCTGGCATAGCCACCTCCCGGCTAACTTCCGTAGGCTCTCCACCATCCCGATCGGCCGGAGACGCGGGTGGGCCGGCTGGTGGTCAGGTTTCGTGAGCAAGCAAAGCTGTGCCTGCCGGAGATGTTCCCATGGCGCACCCGATACGCCCTGGAACAACTTGTTAAGGATCCTCAGAAGCGCGCTCTTGCCAGGCTGGCTCAGGGCCTGCAATAGCTCTGTTCTTAGTCCGGAGGGTCCGGGACAGCGTCCCCGACGCGAGGTACGAAGCAAATCCTCCAGGTCAGACTCACTGAGCGTCAGATCGATGCGAAACCTGGCCAACTCCGGACGGTCCAAGAATACCTCGAATTCAGGGGACAAATCCACGTCGGACTCAGGGAACAAAGACGACACCGTCTGGGCGAGACTATCATCGTAGGGGAGGACAGGCGCCTGGCCCTCCAAAACCCGCGCCGCTCGACTTAAATCGCCCACTGCTACCAATTTCTGTACTCGAGCCGGCACGGGCGACACTGTGCCATGCCGAGTCCGACGGGCGGATGGTGCTGACGACGCCAAATAGCTGCGCTGTAGTACTTCGAAGTCTCCCTTCAAGAACAGGGCCAGTCGGTCTCGTACTCGCCATCTGCGCTCCGATGTGTGAATGGGGGCCAGAATCAGGCGCGGCATGACCCCCAGAAAAACCCAAATGACTGTGTCCCGAATGTTGCGAGCCAGGCTCGTGAAGATGAAATCGAGAATGGTTCCAGCTACTAGAAGGTCTCCACGAGGAAGGACGACTGGGGGAATGCCCCCACGGAGGGGAAGCGAGCCTCCTTCCAAAGAAATCCACCGCCGGAGCCAACTCCGAAAACGCGTACGCCAAATGCCCCAGTCTCCGCCCTCCTTCAGGACATAAGACTGTAGATCCATAGGCTGCGACCTCGCAGCCGTGCCTGGAGCGCTAGTCGTGCTTCTCCCCCTTAGACCCGGGTCACCGTCTGGATGCCTTCCAGTTTCGCTCCGCCGCACGGATTTACCTGGGTTTCCCACAAGCTCCTAGGCACTCTAATCGGCCGTCTTTCTGTCAGGGATGTGAGAGTCGGATCGATTCTTGTGGTTACCACTTCTTAGGTTCACGCGGACTGTTAAGAGGTCTTTGTACGAGGCGTCACACTCGCTTCAAGTAGATTCTCAGCGAATGTTTGACTCGGGTAGGGCATACCGTTGAGGTGGAATCGGAACTACAAAGATCGGTCTCGGATAGGGCACCGCCCCGCTGTACCGCAGATCTCCTCGTCTCCGATGCTGCCGCCAGACGCTCAGCATATGTTGACCTCGCGATTACATGCCCTGTGGCAAGCGCCCATCTCAAGGCTGATGCCCGCCGCCGGGAGCAGCTGCTTCGGCTCTTCGCCGCGTGAAGGAACGACGGTATGCTGAGAGTATGGCCACGCTGGGTTTGCACGCTTCCCTATCTAGTTCTTAGTTCCCTTCACGGTTTGCGTAGCGTTTTAGGCTATGCTAATAAAGCCTAAAGCATTTGGCTCTGTTCATAGCGTTTTACGCTTTTTACACTTTTTTACTTGTGTTTAGCACTGGTTTTTCTTTTCCATGGGATAACCCTCCAGGTGGTAGTGCCGCCCCCTTGGCTGGTAGGTAGTGCCGAATAGAGGCTACGGAGTTGAGGGGGAGCTAGTGGGGAGCGGAGTGTGAGTTGGTGACCTGAACCGCTATCAGCCTATGCTCTTCACGCTTCACAACTACAAAGTCAGTTTTTAATACAATCCAAAAGCCTTATTTCACTGGACCCAACTGGATGCGGTAGCGGCAACGTTTCTGACGATGGATGGGGGATCGCTGTACAGCATCGATCCTAAAGGTTCCGCAATTCCGAGTCTGTATAGGGTTCGTGGTATGAACAGGAGCAAGTTCCCTAGGATCGGATGGACGGTCTCAGTGAAGGTGGACGCGAGGACGTCGTCTACAACAATAGTCTCTTCCAGCGTATGCGGATTGTAGAGCCCTTGTCGAGTGACCCGTGTGAGTTTCTTCACCACCACAATCTCTCCGTCACCCAGTCGTACCCGATCTCCCTCAACAACCAGGCGTGCCGGCTTCACTCCGCCGTCTACAATGAGGTAGTGACTTGGAGATAGCTCAATCGTGGCCTTCCCGACTTCCACCTTGATAAACTCAGTCACGATCTCCGCGTCTCTATGACCAAAGGCATAGACATCACTGTATGATCCGTTAGACACCAGTACGCGGTCCCCAGCCTTCAACTCGCTCATCGTCTTGTTGGAATTGTCCTCAAGTTCAACCCTAGCGGCGCCTGGGAAGCATGCGGCGACCACGGGAATAGGGGGTGGATTGGAGACGTCTGGTGATTCACTCGGAGACGGTTCGGGTATTTCTGTGAAGAAGATCGGTTCGGTGGGCGTCGGAGTTCCCTCCGGAGCCGCCGTTGCCGTCTCAGCTGCCTCTGGCGTGCTTGTCGCGGTTTCTTCTGGGGCGCTTGTCGCCGTCTCCTCCGGCGCGCTCGTCGCCGTCTCTTCTGGTACGCTCGTCACCGTGACTTCTGGTACGCTCGTCACCGTGACTTCTGGTACGCTCGTCGCCGTCTCTTCTGGTATGCTCGTCGCCGTCTCCTCCGGTACGCTTGTTGCCGTCACCTCTGGTACGCTTGTTGCCGTCACCTCTGGTACGCTCGTCGCCGTCTCCACTGGTACGCTCGTCGCCGTCTCCACTGGTACGCTCGTAGCTGTCTCCCCTGGTGCGCTCGTCGCTGTCTCCTCTGGTACCCTTGTCGCCGTCTCCTCTGGTACCCTTGTCGCCGTCTCCTCTGGTACCCTTGTTGGTGTCCCCTCTGGTACCCTTGTTGGTGTCCCCTCTGCAGGTTCTGTTGACGTGGAATCTGTCGAAGGAAGCGCGGATGGCGTTGGCAGAGTTGTTGGTGGAGTTGCTGGCGGAGGTGTTGGCGGAGGTGTTGGCGGAGGTGTTGGCAGAGGTGTTGGCGGAGATGTTGGCGGAGATGTTGGCGGAGGTGTTGGTGGTGCTGGCGACGGCGTTGGTGGGGGCCGCGATGGTGTTGGTGGTGCTGGCGATGGTGTCGGTTGAAGCGTATCTGATACCTCGGGAATCAAACTCTGAAGCCAAATTCTATTGGTTTCGTGGTACATGTTCGCGTACACATCCTCTCCACTTCCATCACATCCTAGTTAGCCAACAACGAGGTACGTAAGCCACAGACTTGTGCGACCGGTGCTCAGCGAATATACTTACCAATGCCTCCAGTAAACTTTCCAAAGCTTAAGATTCCAATAGCTCGGTCATCTCGGGGCGTCTCTCCCTCCATGATCAGCGGACTGCCGCTGTCCCCATAACAAGTGACGGTGTTCAGCTCAGTGTTCATCGACGACGAGCAGATCAGCGTGGATGGGTCCTGAACCGGTATGAACCGAGGAAGTTCCCGCAGGAACTGACAGTTTTCCCATGAAATCGACTGGGAATCGTAGCGGCGTAGCTTCCCGTCAACCTCCAGATGCTGCAAGCCAGTGTTGTTGTCGACGCCAAAGCCTATGGAGGTGGTTTGACCGCCGTATTCTGGTTCATCGTAACTGATTCGCAGGGCTGGAACGTCAAAGATCTGCTCGAAGAGTCTGAGAACCGCCAGATCAGATGCTACGTTCTCGTCGCGATTGAATCCCGGATGCACGTGGACTGCGTGGACAGGCGAACAGAACCCCGGGTTGACGTTCTTGACCACTGTCCCAGCGCACGCTTGGACCTCATCGAGAGAAGTAAAATCCGCACAGTGAGCGACGGTCAAGACCGTGTCGGGACCCACGAGAACACCTGAGCATTTTACAAATCCGGATTCTGATATGTAAACCATGTACGGATACCTCGAGGCATCAGTCACCACGTCCCCGTCAATGATTCTCTGAGCCGTTTTGGTCCGCACTCGCTCTACAGGAAGCCCATAAACATGAGTAACAGTTAGTAAAATATACAGCAAAGCAGCCGCACCGCTGCTCGTCAAATAATGCCTCATGGCAGTCTCTCTCTCTCTCTCTCTCTCTCTCTCCCGAAGACAAATCACTTTTCTGTTCTCTTGGGACCTCCCATGATCAATACCACAACTAAAAACTTCACTTCAAAACCAGACCGTACCTCAGCAGAAGCGTCCGAGCAATATCACTGCCTTTGAACGCCCTGTCCTTATATCCCACTACGTCGCACCGTGAGCAACCCAGTTTCCCTCTACACTCAAGATCCCAACCGTATCGAAACTTGTCATCATTTCATCCTACAGAAAGCACAGCACGTTATGCTGTCAAAATGTGTCTCCTCAATACTCCTGTGTCCCAAGAGCACAGCCCATCCCCAACACCACACCCCCAATTCTATCCCTGAGCTAGTATCTCGAAAAAACAGATCGAAAAACTACAGAAAACAAATTATACCCAATATCAGGAGATACGTGAGAAACCTTTACCCGTCGCGGACTTTCAAAATGATGAACGCCGTGTAGCCGACCTGGTGATAACCTGTGACGACAGCCGCCGTACCACATACGTTGATCTTGCTGTTCCCAACCCTCAAGCTAGTCGTTATCTCCCGGCTGCGGGGGAGCGCCGTGGATCTGCCGCCGCCAGCATGAGACGCCGCAAAGAGATCAAATACGCGGGGGCTTTGTCTTCCCCTGGTGTTCGTGCTTCGGCACTAGCACATCGCTTGGTACCCCTGATCATTGAGTGCTTTGGGTTCATGGACTCTGTTGGTTCTCGCTGGCTTCGGGAGTTGTTCCGCGAACGCCCTGACCGTCTTCAATCGTTGTTTACCCGCTTAAGTTTCCTGCTGTGGCGCATGAATGCCGCTTTGATGTTGGAGGCGCGAGTACTTCGCCGCGCTTAGTCTTTTTTTCCCCTCGGGGTTTTTTTTTTTTTCAGCCTCCGATTAAACCATTCATTCATATCAGGAGAAGAGACCCCATTGTCACGACATATTCATCAGGTTTTCCTCATCGAACGCCTTTCACGTGTACTTACTTTGTACCCATTTTTTTGCAGACGAACTTGTTCAGTTAGAGAAGGCCTACCCCAGCGCGCGACTTCAGAACTGTTACCAGCTCTTCTCGTTCCTACGCATCAATTTGAGCGAGCGCCCTCCCTCTAACTGTCGTTCGCTGTAGCTAGGATTTGCCGTCCTGTCGTGAACGCCTTTCTACCCGATAAATAATCCAAAACAAAATATCAGTTTAGCTCATTTAAGTAAAATAGTGAACTATATTAGGTATCTCGACTCAAAAATATACTGTATCCTTAATTTATATTAAGTAAAACTATCTATTTAGAGACTATCCTTATGTAATAGGCACAGTGTAATAGACGCAGTGGTTGCCGCAGAAGAAGAAGTTCCAGTTGATCCTCCTGATGATTCCCAGCGCGCTGGGAGCCGAGCTCAAGCACGCACGGATGCGCTGCAAAATATCCTTTCTTGGGACTTGCACCGTGCTGCATATGGCCGACTCCTCGCGCAGATGGTCTCATCTTCTCGCGCTCGCGCCCGCCTACGTAGTCTTGGAGGGGTTCTTAGCTCTCAGTGGCTCATGACCGTACCAGCCTTTCCGCCACTCACACTGTCGGATTTCGAAGTGCGTACTTCACTGCGCTTATACCTCGGCTTACATCAGCCCCCTTGGCCGTACGAGATGGGTTCGTCGTGCCCTCTCTGCTCTCAGACTGAAGACAACGCAGATTTTGGCGCCCACCTGCTCGCTAGTTGCCCGGCGGTGAAAGGTGCTCGAACCCGCCGCCACACACGGATCTTGAACCTGTTATACCGGGAACTTCGGCCTATAGTCCGGCAAGCCGGTCTGGAAATCGAACGTGAGAAACCTTTACCCGTCGCGGACTTTCAAAATGATGAACGCCGTGTAGCCGACCTGGTGATCACCTGTGACGACAGCCGCCGTACCACATACGTTGATCTTGCTGTTCCTAACCCTCAAGCTAGTCGTTATCTCCCGGCTGCGGGGGAGCGCCGTGGATCTGCCGCCGCCAGCATGAGACGCCGCAAAGAGATCAAATACGCGGGGGCTTTGTCTTCCCCTGGTGTTCGTGCTTCGGCACTAGCACATCGCTTGGTACCCCTGATCATTGAGTGCTTTGGGTTCATGGACTCTGTTGGTTCTCGCTGGCTTCGGGAGTTGTTCCGCGAACGCCCTGACCGTCTTCAATCGTTGTTTACCCGCTTAAGTTTCCTGCTGTGGCGCATGAATGCCGCTTTGATGTTGGAGGCGCGAGTACTTCGCCGCGCTTAGTTTTTTTTCCCCTCGGGGTTTTTTTTTTCAGCCTCCGATTAAACCATTCATTCATTCATATGTAATAGGCACTAGCTGGTCTGGTCAGATTCCTAATTAGGAATATATTGCGTGAATTTATATGAACGAAAAAAACCCCGAGCGGAAAAAAAAGACTAGGCGCGGCGAACATTGCTCTCCTCCAACATCAAAGCAGCGCGTTCGTACGCCACAGCAAGAAACTTAAACGGGTAAACAACGAATGTGTTGAAAGAATTTATTTAATCGGAGGCTGAAAGAAAAAAAAACCGAGGGGAAAATAAAGACTAACCACGGCGAATCTCGCGCCCCTCGCCTGCAACATTAAAGCAGCGTTCGTGTGCCACAGCAAGAAACTTAAAACGGGTAAACAACGAGGACAGACGGTCTGGGCGTTCGCGGCACAATTCCCGAAGCCAACGAGAACCAACGGAATCCATAAACCCAAACCCCTCAATGACCAGAGCTACCAGGCGATGAGCTAGAGCCGAAGCACGAATGCCTGGGAGAGACAAGGCCCCGGCATATTTCAACTCTTGGCGACGTCTCATACAGGCAGCGGCAAGTCCACGGCGCTCTCCCGCAGCCGGCAAATAGCGACTAGTCTGAGGATTAGGAACAACAAGATCAACGTACGTCGTACGGCGGTTATCGTCACAGATCGCGCGGCGCTCATCGTTCTGGTGGTCTGCGACAAGAAGCGCTTCTCACGTTCAATTTCAAGAACGGCTTGCCGTACGATAGGTCGAAGTTCGCGGTATAAGAGGTTCAAGATCAGGGTATGTCGTTGGGTTCGGGCGGCTATCGCAGCGGGGCATCTGGCGAGCAGGTGGACGCCAATATCCGCGGTATCTTCGTTCGTGAGGCTATAGAGGGCACGGCGAACCCATCTCGGAAGGCCACGGCGGCTGATACAAACCAAGGTATAAACGCCTAGAAGTGTGCACTTCGAAATCTGTGAGTGTGAGTGGCGGAAAGTCGGGGACGCTCATGAGCCACTGAGGTCTAATACACCCTCCAAGACTACACAGGAGGGAGCGATCCCGGGAAGATGAGACCATCTGCGCGAGAGGTCGGCCGTAGGCAGCACGGTGCAAGTCCCAAGAGAGGATGTTTTGCAGTGCATCCGAGCGTGCGGAGACGCGACACCCAGATCCCGGTCTATCATCAGAAGGATCACGAGGTACCTCTGTTTCCCCAGCAACCACAGGATCAAGCGCGGCGCGTACAAGACCGGTGAGCCCTAGGCCAAGTGGCTTGAATTTATTTGTCTGCATGGATTTACGAAAAACGATACTTGTTCCAATGATGTATTCTGTTCACTGAAATCAGTCAATATAAACCTCCAATAAATTTGGATATGCTGCTGATACTCGTCAAAAACAATTGTTTTCGATCTCAATATTCCCTTTTTGCCCAGTAGTCCAATCATATCGTTTAAAATACTACGTCTTTGAATATGGCTCTTTAATTTTCAATGCTGGCCGGTAAAGTTAAAAGTTTTATGAATAGATCCCTTGCTGACACTTGAGATCCCGGGCGATGGGCGCTCAGTTTCTCAAAGGGATTGCGCCGAGCAGAACTGTTGATGGAAGGGGAAGGGTTGAGTGCAGCGCAAGCAGCTGTTAGTGATGAGGGTTTGTCCGGTCTAAAATAAGGGTAGTAGCTGGTTATGTTTTCCTGACTCAGGTATTACCGTGCCTGACGCGCTGAAAGCTGTTGACAGTGTGTGCTTGTGATTTTTATTGGGTACCAGGCTAGGAGCCAACTTGGCGGAAACTTGGATGATGTTGGAAGACTGAGCCTCATTCTAAGAGTCGCCCCTGAATTTTCTTCAACCCTGATTAAGCATGCTGGTGATTTTAAACTGCGTCTATTGATTTGCTAGAAGACATGACGGCAACGTAAACTTGACAAGCAGATGTGCAATGGGATAGCCCAATCAATGAGAGTCTACGACTTCGGCAAGCAAGGAAAAAGGCCTCCTGGCTGTTGAGCTGCGGCTTTTTCCGTCTCCCGTTACTTGCAGTAAAAATCTTTGACGTAGATGTGAAGTCCGAGTTAATCAATTTTTCTATTATCTGCAGCCGGCGTTGCAGCCCTACCTCCGTGCCGTCTTCTCAGGATTATTGCAGACGTTTTTGAAAGGACGTGCTTGTACGAGGTCCTGAGTATCTATTGTCATTGAATTAGGACATCCGAACCCTAAAAATTCGGGCTAAGCTTTCCTGCACAGCAGTTTGGAAATTCATCGCGAAAAGGCTCAACTCCGTCAAGTATTGGGCAAGAGTGTGGACTCAGTCGGAGGCGTCATACCACAGTCTCGTTCTGTCTATCCCAAGGTCACTTGTTCTCGCTGCACTTCCGCCCCGCAAGAGAACACTGAGTGATACTATAAAACCCAGCGCGTCCTGGTTCCTGTTGTGCACAGATTGTCAACTCAACGTAGACACCATATGCAGAACATACAGTACATGAGCACAGAGATGGGGAGAACGATTGGAGTTGTCTTAGCGTTGATACTACTTGTGACCTCGGGCAGGGGTGCTATTCTTAGAGATTCATCTAAGCGGTGGCCCGTTGGAACGCCCATTGCGTTCGCCTTCGAAGGGTTTGTGGCACCCGGAGTTCGAGACGCAGTAACCAGGGCTTTGGAGGAGTACAGTGCAAAGACCTGTCTGGAATTCAAGCCTGCGGTGCGGGGCGTGGACCGTACTACAATAAGTTTTTCTTCGGATCACCTTGACCGATGTTACCAAAGCACTAGCGGGTTCCTTGGTGATGGGCACGATCATCCTATCTACATCCATCCCGACTGCCCCGGGGGGATAGACCTCTTCACCCAAGCTCTTCACGAGACCGGTCGTGCACTGGGCCTTATCGACTTGCAAAGACGTCCAGACAGAGGACAGTTCTTGTCCGTAAAGAGAAGCAGAGTGCGAAACAACCCAGCAGAAAGGGAGATGTTTGAGAGGATGGAGTGGGAGGAGGTCAGCCTAGAAGGCGTCGAAGACTTCACATTGAGTTCTGTAATGCTTTACGGTGAATTCTTCCTCTCCCAGAATGGAGGGAGGACCATGTTCCCTAGGAAACCCGGCGCCACATTGAAATCCAGGAAATTCAAGCTCGGAAGGGGAGATATCACCGTCCTCAACAGAGCTTACAATTGTCCCGGACCGGCTACTCCCGGGAGGCTCACCCTCGACCTCGTGAAGAAAACCAATCTGCATCCTCCAGAGGTCATCGAGGTCATCGCCGAGGCCGTGGACACAGATGGATTGAGTACAGTTCAAACTTTGTTACTGTTCAACACTGGAAGCAGGGACATTGTAGACGCCTCCCTTGACTTTGGCAACGGCAGCTTCCAGTACGTCCGGATACAAGCGCGCAATGCCGCGGGGATCCAGACAGAAAAAATTCTTCTTTCGATGCTGGTTCCAGTTGTGGAAGGAAGAACGAATAAGAAACTATGCGAGGAACCGAAGAAGTGTGCTAAAAACATCCGATTTCGTTTGAACCATGTGGAACCCTCTTCGACGGCAGTTTGTAACCAGAACGCCTGCGAGAATGATGGGATTTGTGACGCAACCGGAGGGGATTCAGTCATCTGCATCTGCAAGAGGGGCTTCGCCGGCAACAGATGCCAGCACCGGTATGGAGAGCTCAATGTCGTCGTTCTCAGAGGACAGAACCTTTTCAACCGAGATTCTGGAGCAGATGGGCTGAGCGACCCGTTCGTCAACTTCACCGCGCGGAATGCTGCAGGCAAGACCCCAACCAAACCGAGCCTTGTCAAAGTTAATACTCTAAATCCCGACTGGAAGCAGCAGCGTCTCAATTTCGGAAGTAGTACTTGGGTCGAACTCGACGCTCAAGTGTTGGACTTTTCTTCTTGGAAACGCCGCGGAACCGCTAACCCCAATCCGAACAAAGGACCTCCACGCGCCGAGCTTTGCCCTACGTGCATCTGCCACAGCTCTGAGGGTACCGGTTTCCGATCGGCAGACCAAGTCGAGCTCCTTCCTCGTCTGTGGGGCGGGTTTTGATCCTCAATGCAGTGTAAGAGCTCATCTCAGAACTGAGTTCCGCCCGCTCAATGCACCGGTGAACTGCCCAATCGGACGAACGGGAGCCTTTTGTGAACTAGTCTTTGCATCTCTCGAGATCAAGGTGGTCCGAATGGTCAGACCCGGCGTCTCAATCTCTGCAAGTCGAATCGAGATCTCTACTGAGAACGAGAGCTGCGTTAAAAAGGTTGAACGCACAAGCGCAAAATCAGGCTTTGGAGAGGTGAATTGGAACGAATCCGTCTCGTTTGGAAACGATGCGTTCAAATCGGTTGTCTTGAAGGAAATCTCATCCCCGGCATTTCCCCGAGTCGGCTTGATTTTGCTACCAACATCGTCAGGATCAGCACCCATCAAACGCAGGGTCTGTCGGAACACGGTTCCCTGTGACGAGTTCATAGACCTGGAGGTAACCAATCAGTTAGCACCCGCGCCGGGGATCCATGACATCACAAATACAGAATTTTTGTGTCCAAGTTGAGACGCCAAAGTGAAAATAAAATTGTTCCGGAGACTTAAAATTCTTCTTCAACTCGGGTGTGAGGATGTTTCCGAAGCACTAACGACGGCGACACAGAGATGCCCTTTGTGCAAATGACTAGATTGTATCTGCGGGCGACTAAAAACTAACAAGGTATAAAAAAAAACCCAACCTCGCAGCGCCTGCAGACAGACTCCAATCACACAAGTCGGCGCTTGCGTCTCCGGTTTTTGTAATTTACATGGCAGGCTTGGGGCCTTGGTCTATACACAACCACTCCGCACAAGATCTGATCTGTAGCAGAACCTTCGATTACGCCTTAAAAACTTACGACTACTTAGTCGAGCTGGATAGGATGCGAGCGAGTACACTGAGTACAGTCATGATGATGAGCATAGTCTCAATGAGATTCATAAATAAGCAAAGTGGAATTCAATAGATAAAATCAGGATCGGATGGAGTACAGTAGGTAAAGTGTCAATAAGATCCACTACCAGCGCTGGTAGGAGTACAGTCTCAATAAGATCTCCGTTACCCACAAAGTATTCTCAGCCGCGCGGAAGTTCATTGAGCTTTTTTGACTTTGCCTCAAAAATTGACAATGTTACCGTCAACAAACAACAATAATAAAAACCCCTTTTTTGTTCCGTACCATCAAATCACGGCAATATCCCCCTATAATTGATATAATTAATTCGTATTTTTATTCAATATATCCAAATAAAATCTGCAATATACCAGTAATATCGAAAGTACGCCCAAAAGTTGAATATAATTGGCTTTTAATTCAATCAATTCCTGGAGAAAGAATTTTTTGAAGATTATCTCCTTTCTGAAATGAAAACGGGTAATACAATCCTTGCGAAGAACTTTGGAGAAAGCAGGCCCGTCTCTCCGATTCCATTGATTCGAGTACTTTAGTCCAGGACAAGCAAACCTCCCCCCTTCCACCCTACCCCCTCCCCCAACCCCTGCCGAATGAACGAAGAGAGTTGTCGCTTCTGAGTCTCATGGAAGCAGGCCTCAAGAAAACGCGGGTGAACTCCGCCAAAGTTGCCAGCCCATTTGTGACTCCCTTTCCACTGTGCTTAGGACACCGGTGGTTAGTTTTCCAGTAAACCAAAAGGGCTAATATAAACAGGGAAGAGGTTGTAAGCGCCGGCATCCAATAAATCGACAAGATGAATGAATGTGGTTAATCGGAGACTGAACGAAAAAAAAACCCGAGGAAAAAGAAAAGGCTCGAATGTGACCGCCATCCTCATTAAACCAGTCCACATATTTCACCAGTGCCACATACGTTTTTCATATTTTCATATTTTATGGGTTCAATCTCGACGTGGAAGAGAAGGGGGGAATCTTACAGATATGAAAGTGACCGCCAGTCAGTCTTGACACCAAAAAGTTTTTTGAAAACCACCACCATTGCCTTTACAGAAAGCGCTTTTGTCGCCGACAACTTGCACTGGAAGTCAGATGTGTGAATTAAACAAAGGTCACGATGGAAGCGGATTGCAACTGTCGGGGACAGGTACCTGCTGCTAGCTATACAATCTTTCAGGATGGTGTCTTAGAACGAACTAGAGGGTGGGGAGTAATCCGCCAAGGCTTCTCGGCTGCTGCACAATCGGATCAACCATCAGAATGTGACGAACGGGAACGATTCCTCAAGCGTTTGAACACGTTGATTGACGGGAACGATTCCTCAAGCGTTTGAACACGTTGATTGATGGCATTCCACAAACGCAATCACGGCCAACGTCTGCGGGTTTCTATCTTTAGCAGACCTAATTTCGCAAGACTCGACTGTTTTCCATCCCGAGAAAATGTGGGTATGTCCCACACCCATGAAAAACGTTTAAAATTCCCCGATTCGTTCAGTCGATGTGTGTTGAAATCGACCCAGAAACTGATTTTCTCTTGCTGGCAACAAATCGCGACGTCGCCTCATTCCCTTTCCTCAGAGCAAAAACTTCTGCTTCATCTGGTGACCCACACCAAAAAATTCCAAAGCAAACAGTCGAAAATCCCTATCACTGCTCGAAAACGAAAAGAGAAATTAAATTCCCAGTTTGGTACACCTCAAAAGGCAAAATATATCCCAAACCGTCATCACCACTCTTCCAAACGACTCATCGAAAGCAGGCAAAACCCGGTGCCTCAAACAATCACCTTCGAACACAGTTATTGCACTCCGCAACGTCAAAAAAGGTATAAAGCCTTAAGGAGGGAGATGCTTGCATTGAGTCTCACTCCTTTTCCGTAGGAGCAAAAAACTAGAGGGTCCACGCAAGCAGCCCTGCCAGCCTGAACGTCTATCAAAAACACGGAAACATGCTGGGTGCGCTCTACACGTTTCCATTCGGGCAATTCCATCATGAAAAGTAGCCCCAAAGTGATGATGATCTGTTTATTCAGAGCTGAACTACTACCCTGCGAAGCGAGAAACAAGACACTGATGACGCGCGTTCAACAACAAAGCATAGCGTTGGAACACCACAAGGTCAAAGTAGAGTTGTCATGTTCCGTCTAATAACGGTTATCGGGCGGTACCCGTGGATAGACTATTGAAACACAGTATAAAATCAGAAGATGACCGATTGCCCGTCCGATAAACACATGTCCGATAAACCGTTCGATATTCAATCAAAATTAGTCTAATGATCAATCATCTCCAGTCCAGGTATTGAATCATGATTACTTCTTGGTATGACAAGCTCTCTCGACCATATCGTGAATCATGATTACTTCTCAGCATGACAGACTGTCATAGCATTTGTTGATCAAGCCAAAAAAACCGCCTTTGGGATCCACTGAAACGTAATAGTCGAGTCGGCAAACGACCATGCACCGAAAAAGATGAAAAAATCATTGAAAACTATCGGACGCAATCGGTCGTTATCGGACCATTTATCGGACGAAGGTTGTTTTGTCTTTTATCTTCAGGTCCGATAAACTCATATCGGACGGGGGTCAAAAGAAGATACCTTTTATTATTTCTAGATACTGGTCCGATAAATGTTTACCCGACGCAAGCGGACGGAGATGACAACCCTAACCAATGCAACAAAACACCAAAAACCCTTCGGCTCCTTTGCCACTCTTCAAGATTCCAGACTTTCATGATAACAGGGAAAAAGGGGGTTTTTGTGAGGGGAGGGGAGAGGGGGGGGGGGGTTTGGACGGATTTGTGAATTGCGTGTAATTAAGCAAAAGGAGACACTAGCAACAGTTTGAGGGGGTAGATTGCTTACTGGGAAGTTTGGTGTAGCGGAATGTCGATTGAGTTTTTTAGAGGGGAGGGTAAGGTACGAGACTCCGTAGAAGTATCTCCTTTCATGGAGAGAATTTACCTCCTTTGCAGAAACGAAATGTATGGCAGGAAATGTTTTCAAGTCGATAGAGGCAGAGGCTTTTCGTTCACCCCCGTCTCGAACGTTGAGTTTTCTAAGGTAACCCCAGTCCCAAACATCGGAGGATTTTTATCCTCCGATGCTTGAGACTGAACTGACCGTCCAACTGAGTACAGTTCGCCGTACCTGGACTTTAAGATCGCATAAAAGTCCGTCGCTTGATGGATGTCATCGAGGGAGAGTGGTGGGGTCCGGCTAGCACTGCTTCAGAGGACGCAATACTCGGTCTGGAAACTCGTCACTGGCCTTGTAAGGAGAAGGACGCGTAGCCTTCGCTTTCGTTGAAGAAAATGAGGACTTCAATGTTACTTGGCCTGTTCGCGCTGTGCGCTTCGTGCGCGTGGGCAGAAACGATTACGCTCAAGTGCGATGAGGAGCTGCGAGCTCAGGTCCAAGGTGCAGAAGCTGGCAACGTGCTACTCGCTGGTGGAGGTTGTATGTGGACAATCGACAAGCCTGTTCGGGTCTCAGTGCCATTAACAATACGTGGAGTACACGCTAGGGTCAAGAATGGCAAATTCATTCCCATTTTCGATGTCCGTGGAGACAACGTGACAATTACTGACTGCCGACTGGTTGGTAACTTTGGCACGATCTTCGAGACGAGGAGGAGGCCGCTCATCTACGCTCGCGGGAGCAATTTTGTAATGGAGAGGCTGAAGTTTTTCAAGGGTTCCAAGGATGGAATTGAAGTAGTCCCCCGGAATTCGCAGACCAACCCAATTAGGAACGGACTAATCAGAGACATTGTAGGCTACGATATGAACCGCGACGTTGTTGCGATTGATGGAAACGGCAGGGATGACGGCAGCGGAGGAGACTTCATCTCGAACATCACGATAGACAATGTCCGATCACACACAAGTCTGCAAGCAGGAGCGGTTGAAGTAAGCGACGGAGTATCCGACATATCAGTCCGCAACGTTTATGCTATCGACAGCATCTACGCGCTGACCATACAGGATCACTTGGCGGTGACGGAGGAAAACCGCCGTATTATCGCCTCGAATATTGTCGCGGACTACTCCAACTACACGTTCTTTGCAGAGACAAACTTCACGGTGGCCCACAGAGACGTAGACATAAGAAGAGTGATGTCATACAAGTGCCAGAAGAGCGTGTTCTTTAGTCACATTGATAACACGACGGCGACGGACGTGAGGTCTAGGCATTCGCTTAATCCCGAAAATGACGCAGACGTCATTGACTGCAACCAGTTCACTGGCATCGACTGGAACTTCTTTGGCAATCCCCACCCGCGGGGCTATGTTGCCCTGAGGGCGTCGGGCAGTTTGGACGTGACCTTGAAGGGAATGATCATCAACCCAAAGAGCTTTTACAAAGGCGGTATTCTGTTCGTAGAAGACGTGGACGCCACGGAACCACAGCTTGACTTGAGCGAATCCGATTTATCGGACGCCCTGGTCTTTGAAACGAGTTTCGTTGAGGGGACACCGACTCCTACACCATCTCCAACTGCAACGGAGAGGCCCCCAACGCCCTCGCCAACCCTACCTCCGTCTCCCACGGCAACGCCGAGTCAAGCCCCAAACGTCGAACCGGAAGTTGAAATCAACTGCGCAATGGACTTGCAGGCGCAAATTGATGCGGCCCCTCCGTACACAACTCTGAAGGCTCCAGATGGAGAATGCTGCAACCTTTTCACGTCGGAGACCTTTGTGCTCGCTAAACCCCTCACTATAGCTGGCCTGTGCGTTTCGCTAAATCCCGGGGTGGAGAGGAAGCCGATCTTTTTAATTCAAGCTCAGGAGGTTGTGATCCTTGACTCGGTCCTGACCGGAAATATTGGGACGGTAGATGTAAGAAAGGGTGCACCGCTCATCATCGCGCGGGATTCACACTTTGCGGTTAAGGGCAGTCGGCTGGACTTTTCTAGCAGCCACGCGATTCTGGTTCAAGGTAGCCCTCACAAGGCCGTACTCGAAGGGGGAGTACTTAGAAATATCACAGGAAAGGGCAACCTCGGGTCAATGGTCAATGTACGTGGCGGCATGCATAGATTCGGTACGACTCGACACATCGTGGTTGAAAACATCTATGCAGAGGACAGCAAATACGGTGGGGCGTTGGAGATGGGCGATGGCGTTCAGGATATCTGGGCTGACTCGCTCTCCGCTCTGCGATGCGCACGTGCTGTAGCAGTATGGGACCATGGCCGTAGACGATTGCACGTGTTACAGCGAATATTTGTCACCAACGTCCGAGCCGAAGACTGCAAGCTTGGTTTAGGGGTTCGAGGTAGCAAAAACGGCTTTGACTTTTCCGCGGAGGGTCTCGTTGCGAAGCACTGTGAAACAGCTCTAGCCATCAAGGGGGTTGACTATGCGAGGGTTTACGACATTGTCACCGAGAACGCTGAGTTTACGCGGAGCCAGATCCAGGTCGAAGACGCATTTGGGACAGCCCTGCGGCATTTGCACTTCGCTACCGGACGGGGGCAAGCCGCTATCTTCGTAAAGGCGTCCAACGACGTGATCATTTCCGACGCCAGCCTCGCTCCCGGGACGCACTTCCAGTACGGCCTCGCCTTTGATGAGGACAACCAGCATCCGTGGTCGGCGATAATCTTCGATCCAAATCTGTTGGACTTCAGCAACGCTGCTATTAGCCCCGTGGTTGTGTTCTGATAGTCCAACTCCGTGCGTAAATTGGTTCGGACCTGTCCCCCCAGGTCCCACCGAATCAATCACTGCGGCTTCAGATTTCAGTTCCACCGCCACTTCCATATCATAGAAAACAATTAAAAGAAAAGGGCACGAAATATTCAATCAACATCTACGAAATATATTCAGTCAATGAAAACTAACTTCGAAAACTCGCAACACTTTTTGCCCCGCTGTAAAGCGGGGCAAAATTAATTTTTGGATTAAACCATGCGTTCGCTGTAAAGAAAGACGTGACTGGCGTGCGGGAAATGTCAGCAAAAAGGAAAAAAAAAACTGCCCCTTTTCGATCTCGATCGATTAACTTCTATCATATTCCTTAATAAAAACCAATTAAAAGGGAGGGTTCTCGTAGGTTGTCATGGGGGCGTCCGATAAAACGCTTACCGGACGGTCCAATAGAATTTTTTTTTAAAGTAGATAGACTATTGAGAATCAGTATAAAGTGATGGGATGTCAGCTTGCCATTCATGAAAAAAAAAAAAAACACGTCCGGTTGCCCTCCTTAATTTATCGGACCCGTCCGATAAACGGGTCCGAAAAATCGTTCCGATATTCAATCAACGTTAGTCTAATCATCAATCATCTCCGGCCAAGGCATTGAATCATGATTACTTCTAGGTGATAACAAACTTTCGCTCAGCATGAATCATGATTACTTCTCGGGATGAGAAGCAGCTGCTAGCCGAACTCGACAGGCTGTTATAGAATTGGTTGATTACAAAAACCAGCTTTGTTATCACCCCCACCCTTCCCCCCCCCCGGGCCCATCCATAGCAAAAGGTAATCATTCCTTGCCTGTTAGTCAACAAAATCAAACTTTAGACCAGTCGGCTAAAATCGAGCAAGCATAGACAAAAAAATCATGAAAAATATCGCAATAGGTCGTTATCGGACCATTTATCCGACGAAGTATATTATTTTCTTTTATATTCAGGTTCAATAGACTCATATTGACAACCCTAGAATATATCACTAAACTCGGAACGTTAGGTAGGACGTTTCGGACGTTTCGGACGTTTGGTGAGTGGGCGTGTCTGTGAGAGAGTACACTCACTCTCAGACTTGGATTGGGATTTGGATTACACAATACGAAGGTGCCAATGTTTGCCCGGATTTCGGACTTGACCGAGTTTTTGGAGGCGTTGGGAGGGGGGAGGAGGTGGATCTTTGTTTGGAGGCGACAATTGTACTCCTTTTGGATTGTTTTGGACGGCTAGTAAGTGCGTACAGTCGGACGATGGGATTGGGATTTGGTACGTCTGCAGGGCGGACTTCAGAGAGGTTTTGGAGGCGGACCAGTGTAAGGGCTTTCGCTTGCGTCCTCCTGCGCTTGGTTGGAGTGTAGATAGCGAGGGAGGTGAAGAAAAGGTATTGCGGTGGAGGACGGTAAGAGGGATGGATGAAAGATGAGAGCGTTAGATGTGAGATTTTGAACAAGGTTTTTGTTAGGGCGGAGAGGCAGGGGGGGATATGATGAAGGGAATAAATTTTGTTCTCGTTGCTGTCGTGTTGTCCGTGGTTTGTGGAGAGCGGATTGTACTGAACTGTAGGAAGGATCTCAAGTCGCAGATTGAGGATGCGGAGAACGGCTCGGAGATCCTGGCGCCATCCGGGGGTTGCGAGTTTGTTCTGCACAAGCACGTCAACGTGACGAGAGACGACATCACAATCCGAGGACTGCGCGCTAGGGTTAGGGATGGCTACCCTGAACCTATCCTCAACGTGACCGGCGATCGTTTTGTAATGACCGACTTCGAGCTCACTGGGAACGCCGACTCAATTTTGGACGGACTAAGAGAGACTTTGGTGTATCTTCATGGCAACGATTTCGATATTCGAAGAGGAAAGGTTTCCTTGGCCAGCAGAGATGCCATCGGTATCCAACCGGTGTGGTTTTCCCCTAACAAGCGGATTGACCGAGGCAGAGTATCCGACATCGTTGGCTACAGAAACAGCCGGGAGACTGTATCCCTAGGCAACTTTCCGCTTCTGGATTTCGATACTGGTGACTATGGGACCGAGGAGGAGAGGAAAACGGTGTACGTGAGCAACGTCCACCTTGAGAACATTAGAGCGTACGGGAGCGAGTTGAAGGGCGCTCTGGAGGTCAGCGACGGCGTTGAGGATATAGTGGTTAAGAACATTTACGCCGAGGACTGTCGGTATGGAATCGCCATTCAAGACCACGGAGTGAGCGAATACGAGTCCAACAATCGAGTTTCGGTGTCAAATCTTATCGTTTTCGATAGCGATTTCGCCGTTCTCAGTCAGACAAATCCCATTCCTCATTCTGATATCTCGTTCAAGAGGGTCTTGGCCACGGACTGTACAAGAGGTCTGAGAATGAGGCATATTGCGAGGCTTAGGATGGATGATGTTCGCGTATTGGAAAGTGGCGGATATTTTCTGGTGCAGAGAGGTCGTTCGCTGAACGAGTTCGAAGATTGTCCGTCGTTGAGGATCAGAGATCTGTTGATCTCCGGCGGAGGCGCACAGGCGGTAGCGATCCAGCAGTCTTCAGGCGTATCGCTGACGGGAATCTCGCTGGCGGAAGAGCCGAAAGTATCCAAGTTTGATGTCGGTGTCCAGTTCATGGAGGAGAAGGGCAAGAGCGCGAAGAATGAACTAGAGATCAAACAGTCGTTCCTCGACCCGGCGAGGGAAGATGATATCAAGATTGTCCCTGCAACCCCTGTCCCGGAACCCACCGAGGAAGCCACTGAACCCCCTGAAACCCCTCTGCCGGAGGTGGAGCCTCCGGCGTTTACCGAGGCACCGAAACCGGATCGGGGAGGTGATCCCATGGTTTTCCTCAGGTGCAGTAGAGATCTCGAGCAGCAGCTGGCTGAGGCGGAACCGTACGCGACACTGATCGGTCCGAGCTACTGCACGTTCAAGGTGCGAAGAACGATCAAGTTGAGACAGCCGCAGATCTTGACTGGCTTGAAGGTCCAGCTGGTGGGAGACACGAGCACCCCTATCTTCTCCATTGAATCTGAGGACGTTAAGATCTTCCAGTTCTCGCTCAAAGGCAACGGGCGTGGAGCTCCGCTCATGGTCATCATCTCCGGAGGCAACTTCTTCATCGAGGACGGATCGTTCTCGTCGACTGATGGCGACGCCGTGGCGCTTGAACCTAGAAATGATGCAACATCCCTGGAGGGTGGCCACTTCCGAAGGCTTCGTGGGAATAGGATAGGTGGATACCTGCTTTCTCTCAGAGCCGGTTCCAAACCCAAGGCCTTTGCAAAGAACTTTTTCATTGAAGATCTCTCACTGACGAAGGGAGGTGGCGTCCTGAAGATGAACGACGGCGTAGAGAACGTGTTTGCGCATGATCTATCCGCTAGGGACTGCAAGACCGCGGTGTTGATCAAGCACAACGGGAGCAAGTCGCTGGTCAGCAGCGCCTTCGTGACTTCACTTAGCGCGAAGAACTGTAACCGGGGTGTCCAAGCCACCAACGGTTCCGACAGAAAAATGCACCTCTCAATGGCGGACATCAGCTTGATCAACTGCGTGAGAGGGATCAGGCTAACGAACGTCAAGGGGCCACGAATCTATGGAGTACGCATCAAAAACTCACGCAGAGATCCCATAACGCTCACCAGCTGTGATTTTGCTGTCTTGAGGGTTGTCGATATCGACGGCACATCGCCCTTGGTTATCGATAGCGCCATCTACATCTACCGGTCGAAGAAAGTCATCGTGGCTACCCCAACCATCGGCGCTGAAACTCAGTTCAATTACGGACTCACATTCGACGAGGGCAACAAGACTCCACGCTGGGCACGTTTCCTGATGATTATCAACGAGGATTTTGCTGCTGCAAAGAAATCGCCCATCCGTATTGTAGGTGGTTAAATTGATCCTTTCAACAAGCGCGTTGTTTGGCTTCCAGAGCTCTCCTTCCAAAGCCAAGGTGTGTACATATTGTAATAAATGATTCCAACGATCTGCCAGAGAGCTGTTAAAAGCCACACACTTTCTAGAAGTCAATGGCCGTGGCGGGTGTCGTACCGATGAAGATGCTGCGCAGCAGCAGCCTCATAGAAGTTGATCCGCCGGTTCTGAAACTAAACCACTAGCCGCACTTTCTGCGGCTGTGGAGCCGCAAAGCCGCTAGTCGCGGCGCTGTGGACAAGGCTGCAATAGTTCTCCCAGTCTCCTTAACCAGGTTCAATTCGCTGCTGACACCCATACTTCCATATGGAATGGCGTTCAAAAAGGCTGAGCCCAGGATCAATTCTACGATGTGCCGTCAACGCTTCACATCAGACTTTGGAAGCATTTGCAGTGTCTGAAGCTGATCTCTCAAACCAGATCACTCCCAAGATACCTCCCAGCAAAGTCCAACCCCGTTGGCTTGTCCATCGAAGCATCAGCAAATGCACTCCATCCAAACGAAATTGATCTTGTTCACGGTCGTCGCTGTGAACGAAAATTAGATCAAGCCTTGAATGAAGAATCAAGTTCTGCATATGTAGATCACTCGCTCAGCACGCCTCCCAAACTTTCGAAACCAAGCCCACCTTAGCAGCATCGGACTGGAAACAGGGCCTTCGATTTTTTGGCACTTTTTCCTGCTTCCTGCTAGCAACAAAGTAAACGGAAAAAGCATCGCCACGAGATGTTGATCTTGTTCACCATCGTCGGTGTGCAAGCAGATCAAACCTTAAAATGAAGATGAAGAATCAAAGTGCTTCACGAGTAGATCACTCACTCACCACGCCTCCCAAACTTCAAAACCAAGCCCCGCTTTTGTAGCAAGAGGGTCTCTTCGGCTTTGCAACTTTTTTTCCGGCTTCTTCCTGCAAGGCGCGCAACATGGCAATCGGAAATGTATCATCGCCCACGAGATATAGATCTTGTTCCCGTCGGTGAACAAGTAGCTCATGTAGATGAAACGTTTTTGATGTAGAGAGGTGACGGTGTCAACGGTAACCTTTTCTTTGGGATGTTCTTGTTCCTTCTTTGCTGTTCTCGTTTCATCATTTCGTCTAGACGATTAGTAGTGGGACAACAAGAAGCTGCTTGCGAAAGCATTTGGAAGACAACCGGGGCGGGTCGAGTGTTAGAGGAGTGAATGGAGAGTTGGCGTGGTTTTCGGGTGGGAGGGTGAGGAAACTTGTTTGGGTGGGGGGGGTGGGGAAGAGATAAGAACAGGCTGCTGCGAAGCAGCAGCAGGATTGATCTTTTCGTGTACGGGTTTGTGAAGAAGGAAGTGGGGACGAAGAGGACAAGTTTTCTTGTCGAGAGGTTTTTGTTTGCGGGGGAGCGGGTTGTTTTGAAGGAGGGGCTTCTGGGAAGGGTGGGAAGCGACCGCGTTTTGCGGCGATGATGAATATGATGAGTGGGTTTGTGGGATCTGGAGCTTGTGGTGGGAGGAAGAGGGGAGTTGGCGGGAGGTGTGTAGTGGTTCGGATGGGATTGGAGAATACATCTGTGGAAGGGTTTGCTGGGGCGTTGAGGATGATATTTAGTGGGAATGTAGATACTCAGTTGATGAAGGATACGTTGTTGACGCCGCAGACGAACCAGATCATGTCTGCGTTTGCGGGAGGAACGGTGGGAGTGATGAGTTCGGTGCTTATATACGGCAAGCGAGTTCAAGAGGTGAGGTAGAAGAAAAAAGCACGGAACGGGAGCCTCAGATCGTCGATTTTTTCTAAAAAGCAACCATGATCCGTTTCTCTGATGCCCGGGTTCCTAGCTGAAAGAAAAGCAGCAGTGTTGCTACTGTCGTGGGGCGGGAACACTTCCATGTGGACAATGCTACACGATAGGCGCAGTTCCCACTGCTGGAATGCCGCTTGGAAAATCCAATTGCGAAGCCTGTGATCGACGAGGTTACATTACATGTGAACACTGCCGCGGAACGGGAAGAGCAGACCCCTTAGATTTCTCCAAGAAGACAAGAAGCCAGTTCTTTCTACCCGATGACGACGAATACTACGACGACAAAACCAACCCATTCATTTGATCGATCCCGCTCTCTGTCGCTGCCCACCAGTAGAGAAGCAAAATTCGACCCCCTCGTGTCTCCTCCAGAAGCAATGACGCAACATAGCAAGCCAACAAAACAAAACCAAAAAAAATTGGCACCAACGCCATTGCCGCCACCGATCGATCCCTGTCGGGAAGAACGTGAATGCCAAGCGCAGCCTCACCTCCGAATGAACAGCAACAACGCCATGGCGATGGCGAAGGTATGGAAGAAAAGTTCGTTTGGATCGGAAGCTATGGACGAGCCGAAGCGCTTACTGGAGCAATGCCTACCCATGACTAGCCAAAGCCAACAGACTGGAGGAAGAACCTCTTCGGAACTGGAACTTTGGGGTCTATTTCCGTAGCGAAGGTCTACGGAAGCATAGAGTTGGGTGCCGAAGCTAGCTACTGGGAGCACAGAGTGCTTGGACAGCCGCAGGAGCTACTTGAGGGACTTGAAGGGAAGCTGAAGGCTTAACAGAACGAGATTGGAGCCGAGAGGGTATGCTGATACACTTTGGAAGGACAGACAAGGCGGGAGACGGGACAGATCAAACCTACTAGGACACAACAAACAAAAAAAAGTACAAAAGGTATCATGTAAAGAGCAGCGGGCTACCTTTATTGGTCTTCTCCTAAGTTTTGTCCTGGTATTTTGTTGAAGACGGATAGTCGCAAGCCCCGGAGCAAAGATACGCAAGTTAGATCACAACCTTGTCTCAAGCATTCGCCCCTGTGGCTTGTCGAAGGATGTATCGTTAATAGCGTGAAGGGTAGCTAGATAAGCTCTTGCATGCAAAAAGGTCTCCAGAACCCCAAGGGCGTGGTGCAAAGTTTGTGGGGTCAACGGTTGCTATGGATTGTTACCTTGCCCTCCAGCTTCGATGGACGGAGCCATTCATTTCAAGAGCAGCTCCTCGTATACAACGAGCCTACGGACGGAGAACGGGATAAGAGCCTTCGGAAAGAAGCGATGCCTGACCAATCTTCGCCCCAGACTAGCTTTGGTCCTAAACCATATATACAAAAAGCGGTGCGCAAAGAAGCCTCGGTACAGTGACTCCATTCATCTCAGGCCCGAGGGAACCGCCACAGTCCTAAATGCAAGCTCGTGCTCGCAATTAATCAGCGGCTCTGAACCGTATGGGAACCAGATTACCACGGCTTCTTGAAAGCTATCCATCCATCCTAGACGAGATTGGCCAGCCTATCAAACTGTTCGCGCCAGCCGATCAAGTTCACACACAGAGGAGCAGCTTGCGGCTGTGTCTCCATTGTCAAAGTCAGCGATCAGAAGGAGTCTTTGCGAGTTTGGTGTTTTCAGGGACACTTCCTATTGATTCCCATTGCCCCATGTTCATCATATTCCTGCTTTGACATCCACATCTGCTGGAAGGTTCCTAAAGACCCGAGGATGGAGCCTCCTACCCAAGGAGCAGAAGCTCTATCCTGACGAAGCGACGGTGAAACCATTCGTAGTTTGAACATCTGCGGGGTAATCGCAGCGACTTCCCTTTGGAACCTCTCCGCCACTCCGGGAAACAGCGAACAGCCTCCACTGAGCACTAGGCCTCCAAAAAGTTCCCTTCTGACGTCTATATCGCATGCTGAAGCGGCTTCGTAAGCTAGACGATGAAGCGATCGTGCGCTTTCGATTCCAGGAATCTTGGAATCTGATAAAAGTCTCGGATCAAACAGAGATTCTGGGATCCTTTCGCAGATTTCTTGGCCCATATCAAGCTCAGTACCATCTGGAAGAGTATATACCGTTGGTCGTGGTTCCCGCTTGACCTTTGAACCCGCCACGACAGCGGCGGCGGTTGCGGTCTGAGCAGGACCACCACCGTTGGCTTCTGGATCGGGAGTTTCTATGATCTCCCGAATCGAAAGCGCGCTCTGCTTCAGATCGTGAACGATCTGCATTCTATAGAACGCCTTTTTCGAGTCCAACGAGAAGGTTTTTGCAACCCCTTCCTTGGGTACGACTGCTCCGGGCGCAGGTGGCGGAGCCTCAACGGTCGTCGGTTTCACTTTACTCACTTCACCAGGTGGAGCAGCTGGAACAGCCTCCTCCTTTACCTCCATCTCGACATCCTGAGATCCATCCTTGGGCTTTTCCTTTTCCTCAGAACCGGCTGTGTCCTTGGATACGGCTGCGGTCGAATCTACGACTCCATTGCTCCCCTCTGCTTTCGATTCCTTCTCAGTCGTCGCTCCTGACATGCTTGGAAGTTCGTACCGAGCACGAATTCCATTCTGTCCAGCTTTCTCGTTAGCAACTTGATAAGTATAATCGGAGAGCGCTCTTCCTCCGAGCACGCTCGTCTGTTTAGACTTTTCCAACGCGTAGCCTTCGAAAACCGCCGTCGCAAAGGCTCCTTGGTGCCCCACATCGACCACCAAAGACGTGCTTCTTCCAGCTGAAAATGCTGCCATAACCGGCCCTCGAGCAATGAAGAAGGATTTCAACCCCATCCCTTCAAACACCAGCTCCGCAGCTGCTGCTCTTCCATTTACTCCCCACATATACGACGGTTCGACTAAGATTAGAGGCGTCTCCTTCGAGGAAACCATCAAATGCTTACTCAGGACGTGATCAACGACCTTCTTCATCACATCCCACTTGGGAATTGCCTGTAGTCCCGCCATGGGATCATAAACGTCCACAACCTGATCAACCAACTCAGGTAAACCCCAAAGAGAATGGCCAAGCACATCATTCTTCCCGGACCTCGTCCCGATCGCAGAAGGAACCAATGCACGTGGACTATCCTCACCAGCTAATCCCCCTCGAATCAAAAACGACCCGCAGTCAATCACAGCAGCTCCTACGTCAACTCCTCCACTCGTCGCCATACTTTCCCGAAAACCTAACAATCAACAAAAAGCTCTCCAACCCCCACCGCCCCCCGGCGGCCTACCTCTCCAATCCACAAATTCTCAAACGCCCTTTCCCACGGTATCAGAAAAATACGTCTCTCTCCATCCACTCCGCTCGAGAGCTCATACCTTCTTGTGGAGATTCCCCACCTCCCTCTTAACCCCAAGCTCCGCTCGCCTTCAAACTTTACGACCTGTCCAGTGAACACGGGTTGTGAACGAAAAACGACAATCTAGTTGTGTCGAGATCTTCTCCTTACCCCTCCGAAGCAATCTGATCAATGCAATGGCAATGAGAGGATTCCCCCAACCTCCCCGAGCATCGAACTTATACAGAACGTCTCGTGAACGCGCTGGTGAACGAGACATACAATAATACTACTTCTCCTCCTCCCTCCGAGGCAATCTGATCAAAGCAATAGCGGTGTGTCGATTCACCTAGACTCCGATTGCTTCAAACTTGACCCCTCCAGTCTCGTGCACAAGATCATGAACGAGAAAGACGTACTTGTCCTTTTTCTTCCTAGCAATCTGATCTCCAAGGCAATGGCGGTGAGAGGAGAATAGAGGAATTGTTCACTGACCCGTTTCCAACGGCGAGTTCATTGGTGACGCGCACTGGTCAGAATGACACTTGAGAAATGACAACGTGCGTTGCGATCACTTTATCATGAGGTTTGTGTGCAAAATAACGAGCAGTCGACGATACTATGCCTTAATGGTTGGCTTCACAACTATCGCATGAGCAACACGAGTACGACAAAATCAAACTACTTCCGTCATCATTCAGAGACAACACAACAACCACCGTGAGAGGCTAAAAAAGACCAAACACAGAAAATGAACGAGGTGGATGCAGCTGGACAGTTCTTGGACCCACACACCAGATACTCAACAAACACCACGTAAGGAATGCCGCACAGCGACCCTTTCCCGCAGCAAGGTAATCTGCTGAAGGTGATGAAGAAGGCCGTGTCGATCATGTCCTCAATAAGCAATTAATGGCTTCCAGGAAGGAAACGCCTCTGAAAGCACCAATGAGCGGATTTGCTCCTGACAAGCAGAAGAGTAGAATTGGTCATGGACACTTTGATGATTGAGTTCAGTTGCGAAGCGGACTCCTTCACAGGGGATGGAGCTTTCTCACGCCCGTGATCAAAAGCATCTGGCAATCGATAGCTCTCCGTGATCGTTATGTTCTGTGTCCTTCCGTGCCTGTTCGCCTATTGAGATCGGCGTCGACTCGGATTCTGTGGACTGGTTCGTCTGGAGCGGAGAACAGCTGAAGAATCCGTCCGCTATGTTTGCTTTTGATACCTGAAGCAGTCTTAAACCGTTTGTGACCTTTTGGCCTTCCCTTGTTACCTGAGATGGTAAGCCTAGCTTGCCCTCTTCGAGATCAAAGCTGCGGCCCGCAGTAAGGGGTGCGTTAAGGTCTATCGTTACTGTCCTAGACAAATGGCCTTGTAAGCTGGGGAAGTTTTGTCATGCACATCGACGACATACTTCCCGTCCCGCCAGGATACGCGATAACTGCGCGAAGCATCTTGTATCGAACCCATGGCAGCATCGGGTTGTCCTACCAGTAGCTTTGACGCTGCACTTCTGTCTCTACGCAGTCTAATGGGATGGAGGGGCTTGAGACGACCTTGCTCGGAAGTCGTACCAGGGGCTGCAATAAGGCACATTCGGAAATGTGCTTGATGTACTTTCTTGTCTACATTCTCATACTTCAGTTCAAAGAGCATGCTGAAAGTCTAGATCTACCCCTATCCGCAATACTAGCCTTCAGACAACTGACTTGCTTCCCAGATCCTCTCGGGCAGCAACCCGGCAGAGCATTATATCCGAAAAGAACGTATAAAAAGACAAAGTAGACGGTGAGGCGCGAGCTGGGGGTTCAGTCTAACCCACGGAATTACGCCAGGAAAACATCTGTCCTGCTTTAGTGTACAGAACCACATCCCTCACAAAGCCAATGCTGTTCTGGGTCGGGTGACCACGGAAGAGGAGCGCGACACAAGCACAATCCACATTCTCAGCGCCAAGGCAATAAAAAAGAGGGAAAGGCACGGGCGAAAACGGGGCGAGGCCTGAGGAGTCAACGTCGTGTGGAAACGGCGGCAGGTACCAAGTTATAAACTTAGTGAACTTCTTCCTGTCCCTGGGGTCCGAAGGACATGTTCAGCTCTTTCTCAATGTCCATGGAGCCACTCTCCATGAAAATCTCGCCAAGCTTCTTCAGAGCCATAGCCCTAGCGGTAGTGATTTCCGAGTGTCCGACCGCCGCCTTTCCGTCCTTTGGTGGTTCCACTTTCGAAAAGAGCTGCTTACTAACGTTGCTAACAAAGCCATGCGCATGTCCCTTTTTCTTCGACGGTGCGTCCGAGCCCTCAAGGTCCTTTCCGCTCAGCACCCGATGGCAAACCTATCATCAAGAGGTGAAGATATCCTTTAGAGATGCGACCCAAAACAGCCCACATAGTCGCTCGAGCATAGCGTTCTACAAACCTCATCAAGAGTGTACACGATATCCATGATCGTCTGCTTCCACACAACATCCAGGTATCCTACTGCAACGCCCTCCGCCATCTTGGTATGTTCCTCGGGACTAATAGTCTTGCCCTCCTTCTCAGCGCGCTGAACTTCCTGTTCGACCTGCTTTTGCTTCGGGATTCAAGTGCGGAACGGGGGCAACGATGATATCAGAAAACGAAAATTCAAAAAGCCCATTCTCCCAAACGAACCGCCAACAGGGTCCAACTGGGCTCGAAAAATATCCTACCTGGGAAAGGACTCTTATTGCTGACGCTGTCGCGCTCCATTTTGTCCCGAACTTCATTCTTGAATTGTTGAATTGTCGCCAGTATCCAGGCAGGCCAAACCACGAAAGTTTTCCTAGTTTGATATACGCATGTCGGACATAGGACTGACCAACGACGAACAGCATTGGGCCGCCGAAGTTAGTCTCCTTGAGCTCCTTCGCTTCCTTGTTGCACCATTCGATGAACTCCTTATGGTGTCCATCGACCTGAGATTACGTCAAAATGGACGGCAGTATTTCCCAAAGGAATTCCATCAGCTCCAAGGTCCAATTGGGGCCAGCATGGCAACGGCTGAGTGCACTTACATAGGTCTGAATGATTCCAATAAGGTTCTGAGTGAGTTTCTTAACGCGCTCGTCGTGAATGACTGCGAGCTTCTCTGCAGAGGGAGGATTTCCGTCGGCATCCAGCTCCGACACCATCGACGTGAGCTGCAGCTCGCCCAGGAACGGCTCAAACCTGTCAGAACCGAACAGCATCGCGAACAGTTCCGAGGGGTCAACGTTCTCATAGTCCAAGTTCTCGAGACCCTTCATGCCGTACTTGTCGTACGCCTCTCGGGTCTCCGGATTCGATAGGATCTGGTAAGCCTCGCCAATCTTTTGGAAGCGCTCTGTGGCAGTGGGATCCTCCTTGTTCTTGTCCGGATGCGTCTCCTTCGCAAGGAAAAGATAAGCTTTCTTGATCTCAGCGGCTGTCGAAGTAGGTTTCACCCCGAGCGTATTGTACAAAGTGAGGTCCACCGCACTACCAGTCCTGGGCTTCTCAGTCTCCGCGGCACCCGCAGTCTCATCAAACTGTATGCCAGCAGATGGATTTTCAGCGGCTTGGCGGGCCTGCTCCACCTGTTCCAGGGTCTACAAGCATACGAAAAGAAGAATTTGCTTTTCAGTTTAAAACGCCACACCCACAGCATCCCGTCGAATCAGGCGGGCCCCCAGGCAACAGATCCCCGCAAATGGCTCTCAGTGCGCCTCGGCCAGAGCTGCGCAAGCTGTGCGCGCGGACGACAGTACAACTCTGGTTGTTTCCAGAAGTGCCTCACAGGCTCCATTGGAGCGAACGTGAGCAGAAGCTGTTGACAGGTAAGGGTCGCATCCGCCAGTACCGGACCGCGCGCCCCTTGGTGCCCTACCCTCAGCAGATACCCCAAACACGCATGAATATGGTCGCCATACCTTTTCGAGCTCAGTGTCTCCTGGGCATTTTGCGAGGCCTTCCTTGAGTTTCTCAATTGCTTCGTCAACACGATTCGCACCAGCGAGGGCAAGGCCGAGTCTGTACCAACTCTTCGGCCATGTGGGGTCTAGCGAAACGCAAATTTCCGCATCCTCAACTGCAAACTGGTGGGTAACCGAGCTCTCCGTTTCCTCTGCTTTGGCGAGGTACGCCGCCGAACGATTTGAATAGATTCGCTTGTCTTTCGGTTTTTCGTCGGACTCCAGATAATTGAGCGCTTCCGAGTAGAGCTGAATGGCTGAGTCCCAGTCCCTTTCCTTGAATGCAGTATTTCCCTCCAATCGAAGCTTCTCAGCCTCGTTGCCCGCACCGACGCTAGCAGAGGACGCACTGGTCTTCGGGATTTGGGATTCTGCTGCATTCGCCTGCACAAGCTTCCGCAGCGCTGGGGATGCGCCGACGATCTGCTCAGCATCCGCCGGACTAATTTTCAATCCTTCAACAAACGCTGCGACGGCGTCGTCATCCCTTCCGACCCACTCCAACGCCAAGCCCCTTCTAAAATAGCCTTTCGCCCACTGCGGATCCAGCCCGATCACCACATCCGCATCCGATACCGCAGCCTCCGCATACTCAACCCCCTTCGGATCCCCTGCAGTCAACTCCTGAGCAAGCTTCAACCTCGCTGCAGATCGGTTCGAGTAAACCCTCTTGTCATCCCCACCTTCCTTTATAGACCTGTCATATTCCTCAATCGCCTCACTCCATTCACCCCTACCAAAAGCCTCATTCCCAGAAAGTCGATGAGCTTCTCCAACGCCCGCCATCTCAACCACACACTAAGCTGATCCCAGCTCCACCAAAAAAAAAAAATAAACTCTGAAAATGTCCCCCCAAACCTTCCCCCCTACTCAAAAGATCAAATCACAACTCAATTCCCTAACCTGCCTACTTCATCAGCTGTTAAAGAAAGAACTCCTCACAAACCCTTTTCAGCTTGTGCTTTCGCCATCAAACCGTCCCCGAACCAAAACCCCAACGCGCGCTGCTCTCTCTAACTCTCCCAATCCTCGGCTTTGCCATTTTCTTCCCTTGCCCGCAAGCAAGTTTTAAGACGACATTTTAACGTACATAGGAACATTGGTACATAAATCAAGACCGTCATATGGCCAAGAAAAAATTTCATTTATAAGAATAAAACTTGATCAAGATAATACGGTCCAGTTTTGGCGAGAGTTGTCAGATGGACGACGCTTTCGTGAGAAGGGGAGGGGTAGATAAAGGATTATTTGGGGACGATTAGGAGTCGTTTTTGATATTTTGATCTAAAATAATCTAATTTATGGATGAAATATGGATGTGGATATTTTCGGAGGGGGAAGGTTCTAGAAGGTCTGTCTAGTTTTAGGAAGTGCTGTCAGTGGTTGAGTGGCCCGGTGAGGAAGAGGAACGGAGTGATTCCGATAGTTGAATTCGTTTAGATCGAGGAGTGTAGAAGAGTATGACAACGATGAGAAAGTTAAGATGTAGCTCGTCCGTTTCAACTCCAGTTAAACGTCGCCGCCTCAAAGGGGAGGAGCTCACATCCCGGTCTCGACACTGGAAACGGCGGAGTTTGGGCAGGGATAATCAGTGTCCTAGCCGTCAAAGACAAAGGTGGAGGCAAAATGAAGCCTCTCCTTCACAACTTTGCCCTCTCTCAGCGCCTAATTAACCCTTTCATAGACAAGAAGAACTCCAGGCTACCTCGTTGCAGATCGATCCTTCAAACCAAATACAAAAGCCAATTCCATCACGAACATAATCAGTCAATATCAACTAGTTTTTTGTTTAAAACCCGCCTTTCGACCCAATTTCTCCAAAGTTCAGAAAAAAAACAACGGGAAGGATCTCCAAAATTGATTGAATTCATAAATAAAGACTGAGGAAAATATCTAGATGGGACATTGGACCCGGAAAAATGGGACAAGGCTTATGTCAACAAGGAAGAGATGCTGAAGAGTGTGGAAGGCAGGTCTACTTAAGAAAGTGCAGTAGAAATGTATACAGAATTTCACCGACGATTAAAATAAAGGGAAGGTTTCTACGTGTGGGTTGTAGTCAAGGATGTAACCCTTCCCCCGTCCATCTCAACCCCCTGCTCCCAAACTCTCTGAGGAGATAGGTTTTCCGGTCAAAAGCGGCGGGACAGAAGCCCTGCTTTTCGGACAAGTTGGAAAATGGCATTTATAGCGATGGAAGTGGAGCCATGTTGAGGGAATGGAGAGGGTGGCAGCGGGGAGAAGGAGGGGTTACTGTACTTTGAGAGGTGTACTTTTGGATATCTACAGGTTCGAATTGTTTGCTAAAGAGATCATCAGTTAACATGGAGAGCTTGGGGCTTGGGTTTGTGAACGGTTTGTCTGGAGTTTCGGAGAAGAAGAGGTTGAGGTCGAGGATATCTGTGAGTACGGAGAGTTCGCGGAGGGGCTTGGAGCTTTCATGGAATTATCAGGAGGTAAGTCCTTGGAGCACTGTTTCTTTTTCCTCGTGAGGATACTGAGCTCCTCTGTGTTGTGCCGTTTGTTCTGCATTAGAAGCGGAATGACAAGCCGCTGGTGTGTGAAGATTGTGCGGGGTCGGGAATTAGTGAGTGCAAGTTTTGTCTTGGGTCAGGCTATATGCGCCTAGGAGATACGTTCCTGTGCTCAACAACGACGTGCGCTTGTGGCGCTTGTAAAGGACACGGAGAGGTACAATGCAAGAAATGCTGCGGTCGGGGCATGCGAGCTGCTTGGCTTTAATACTAGCCGTTCAAGTGGGTGCTTGGAGCTAGTGGAATGCAACCTTGGCTGTGAAGAATAGTTTTAGTCTACGATCCATTTCATTTCTGTTGGTAGTATACACAATAAGCGAGCGGTCTCTGGCTTGCAGTGCTTAACAAATGTTTTAAAAAGACTCTTGTACGTTGATTGGGTTGCTCTTTGCAAGTAGTGGGTGTTCGAAATAGCCACAGAGCCCGGCTCCTGAAGACGAAAGGCGCTCCTAAGATCATAGTTTCACGCATTTGTTATCAAATATGTTCATTACCCTGACATCCAGTCAGTCCCTGCTATTTCCTCGTCCGTTTCTGGTTTGGTGGCTCAAAGATAGGAAAGTTCCATGTTCGCCCTCGATGAACGTTTACGAAACAATCGCGATGCAACCAGATTCTTGAAAATACCCCGGCTTTGCTCTTTTCCTGGAAGCTAGTCGACACGCCTTCCCTGGCAAGCGCTGCATGCCCTATTGGCTTCAGTGCAGAATTGTAGAGCATGTGAAAAGTTCAGCGGACAGGGCGACGGACCGTTGCGGGTGGACCTGAAGCGTATGGTGGGTGAAAAGTTCAGTGAGCAGGGCCTCGGGCCTCTGGAAGCACGTTATCACAAACCTGTGAGTCGTCCTTGTTGTGACAACTCGACCCCAGGGGACACCATTGGTGCTGAACCGAGGTCACTGTGTGCTAGCCTGTGGCCTTCAGTTTGGGCTGGGATGGTTTTCAAAGGTTACGCGTTGCGGTCATGCCAGACTAACGACACAATTGAAAGCTGTTGAAGCGGGCCATTACAAGTTCATTTTGTACAGAGCTTTTTTGGTTTTATATTCCAGGCCTCATCTAGTGAAACGATTGGTCCTTCGTCCTACAAACAGATACACATTCTGCAGTCCTTGGCTACCCGCTGCAACGTACAATGTGCGCGCGAACGTCATCATTTTTGTTTTTTTGGTCTTTTTCGATGCTAAAGCATCTTCACCGCCCTCATGATATTCACATGCTGCTCATTGAGGAACAGCGGGGTAACTTTCGGTCGCCAAGTTGGCTCTCTCATTGCGGTGCTCAGCTTCACAAATTTTCGTGAAGCAATGTCGTCGTCTTCTATTTCACTACTGGAGAGTTATCTATGCATCAATACCGTACAAGGCCTCCGCACCAACTCTGGGGCTCTCCGACATGAGGTGCGAGGCAGCCACCACGTCCATCTCATGTGGTCTTCAATCTTGTCGTCATTTCATGAGTGATGTAAATCACTTCTCGTGGCTTATATCTTCTGTACCTTATCAGCCTTTACAACCGGGTTTGCCCGGATAAGTCGCTCCTGTGCGCGCGCCTTCCAATCGAAGTCGCAGTCGTGCTTGTCGGAATATCGGTGCTCGCCGCAGAACACGTAGCTGCATTGGCACTTGAAGCCGAGGAGCCCAACCTTCCTCCTGCACGCGAAACAGCGGGAGGTATTCTTTTGTACACGTTTCGTTGGCGGCTCTTCAACCACCTCTTCCATCTTCTCAACGGAATCCTTCTCCTCTATAGTCCTCTCATCAATCACTTCCTGGGCTACGTCAACCCCTACGTCTACTCTCATCTCGGTTTCGGTCGGCTTTTCTACGACGGGAGCTTCCGTAGACACTCTCGGTGAGGCTAACAAGTTTTCCCTCTTCTCGTGCTCTCGGAAACATTTTGAGCACATATTGCTAGTAGACGGACTTCTACAAAACACAACGCAAAAACACACCACAGAAAAAAAAAGTTAGCAAACCAACCAACCACAAGCCAAACCCCCCACGACGCATGACGACCGCAGGCAAAACTTACCCATAAAACCCACACCCATTAGCACAAAGCAAGGGCACCGCAGCAGAAGAATCCTTATTCATTCCAGACATCCTTTCCACAAACCAAAAAAAAACAAAAAACACCACCACCACCAACCTCAACTCAAAATAAAGAAAACCCCAAATAGCCCAAAACTTCTCAAAACTCCTTCCCTCTCCTCCCCTCTCCCCAAAAGTCACCAACCCACTACACACAAACTTATATTTACTCTCAACGAAACCTCAAGCGGTAACCTACACACACCCTACAAAGCCCCCCCCACGCTGCCCCTCCTTCCTCCTCCCCCTCCCTCCCTCCAAGCCCGACAAAGCAAATCCCTTCCAACCCATAAAATATATACCTCCCCAAAAAAATCAACACTAGCAACAGCAGTCGTCACTTCAAAAATTTACACAAACTGTCATCCCCCCCCCCCCTTTTACAAAAACACCCCTAGAAAAACAAATAAAAATTAAAATAAATTCATACAAAATCCTCACTTTTTTGACTTGTTCCCGTTTGTAATTCCTACCCCTCCTTCACTCCCCCCTTCTCTTACAACCTTTTTCCCTCCTAATCTTATAGTTTCCACAGTATATCAAATTCTGACATTTTCATTGTACCCTACCCTCACCCCCCCCTCCCCCCTCTATACTCTTCTTCTCCTCTTCCTTTCATTCTTCTCAATCATGAAGCTGAGCTGGCCTGCTTTTTTTTTTTTTTTTTTGTGTCCAGGTAACACGTTTTTCCATGCTCTTTTTTTTCTTTTTTGTTGTTTTTATGGAACATGTCATCAAACAATGTAATTCCACCCACCCCCCTTCACAATTTTAATGTTTTTGGAATGTATCGCCAAACACATTAGCAATGAACAAGCTTCTCCGGATCTCTCCCCTCAGATGCGATGTTGCGATGTTACAATATAGACTATTTACAATTTATTTTATATATTTTTGGAGCGATATGAAATCTAGGTTGTTACTTGCTACAGGTGCTGGTTGGGAATTTGTATTCAAATCAATGGCACAGAAGGGGGGATGGGTAATTGTCGTATGTCAGGAGCAATTATGCAAAGGGAGCTACGTAAGTAAGGAGGGGGTTATCCAAGTCCTGAGGAGCGATTACCCCCCCTTACATGAAGAGTCTAGAACGCTGTGGAATTTGTGATAATTAATTTAATTATTTGGGATAGATGGGATTCGAAAGAGTTGCGCTGGGGTTTCACGTCTCCGTTGGTGTATCCCCCCCAACAACCTTACAATTGTGGTAGAAAAGAAACATTCTGCTGACGCTTGGCGTCACCAATCAGGAAAGATTTCGTTTCTTATTTGTGGCCCGGCTTGACAGGACTAATAACTTTCCTGTATCCTGTAGCCATTTTGCTGTTTTTGAGAACAAAACATTTCTAGTTGATATGGTTGGTTTCTCGGAAGGGGGGGCAGGGTTGCGATAGATGCATAGCGCCCTCCCGGCCGTCCCGACGAGGGGGTTGAATTTTTGCATTCGAATTGGCTCTCTGGTAGAAGATCCTTGAAAACTGATCGAATTTCGTATTCTTAATTGGAAAACACGAAAGATCTATTCATCAATATTCACCCCTCTTTTGAAGGATCAAGTCCCGCCCAACTGAACTGCGGGACTTCAATCGTACATTTACGATTATTTTTCGCAGATGATAAAAAAATAGGGACGTGAGCTACTCGAGAAGAGGATGTTCTACATTTCATCGAAACCAAAAACTCTGTCAATAAATATCCTGCAGACGTGAGCTGCTGTGATACAGACTGAGCTTACCCCCCGTAAAAATAGTCCCACTTGTAGACTAATTTAGAACATTTTACGACCTCAAATGGCGATTGCACATTCTCTTCAATGTTGAGTAGATTTGGAAGAGTCCCCACGCTTAATCCTCCACCCCCCAACCCCCATCCCCCCGCCCCCCCGACCCCTGCGCTACCTCAAACTTCGGAAACCCTGGTTGGGACATGTGCGATACAAAGTGAGAGGGGGGTGGGGCGGAGGGTGGAGAGGAGGGTGGAGAAAGGTCTTACTTTTTTTTGAACAAAAAATATAAATTTTTGTACAATGGAAGATGAGCAAACGATACTCCCAATAAAGGGGTATCATTTGGTCTGTTGTGAATCTCACCTTGTAACAGAAAAGGGGCGTGAGTGTCTTGCTCTTGAAATCTCCCGATTTCGAGGCTGCTCCAAAAGAAAATGCTCTTTCCCTTTCAAATTCGAGACTTTGAATCTCATGTGGGGCGTTGTCATATGTACAGAATCTGCTCTCCCTGGCCCGTTAGTAATTTCAACCCCCACCACCACTCCATCCCCACCCCCCCTATTATCGACCTTGGAGAACGCATCCACCATGATTTAAGACGAATTCTCTAATTAAGGCACATATCACATCCTGTCTTCCTACAATTCAATCCATATCGTATAAAAATATTCAAAAGCACTATTCAATCAATGTTCATAAGATCCGATGAGTCTAAATAAAGAGTATATACGTCCTATCGTGATCTTTTTCCCGTGTCCAACGTGAATCTGTTTTTTGACCAATCCTGAACATCCATCTGTTCCTCGAACTCCTTTTAATACCTATGATTGGATGGAGATGCACCGTACTTCTTCTTGGTTGGAGGAATTCTAGGATACAATGATCTGAAACGAAATCGACGCATCAGGAGTGATATCAACGTTCTGTGGTCTGAAACCTCAGTGCGTATTCCTTCTTCGCAAATATTGAATTAGAATATTTATTGCTCGAAAAGTTAAAAATAGTATTGCTTACATTTCTGACGTCTGATGTATTGGTCAAGGGCGGGGCCCGAATGCTAAATTTGGCTTTCGGTCAGCTGTAAGCTCGATGGCGAAAGTTGGGAGTGCGAAGCTTGGGGGTTGTAAAGCCGGGCCCGATAGAGGAGCCCTGACAGGGAAGGTGGATATGACACTTTCGCTCTGGATGGAGGCTTGTAAGGCATGTCATACCCCGGCCTGTGAAAAGCAGCATGTAAGCAGGATGTACCCCCTTCCGTCCCCCGGTCATCAAAAGCTCGTTTCTACTCTGAAAGTAGCAGCTGACGATTCAGAGATAGATTGGTGCACAGGGACGCGGTGGCATTCTCATAGCCTAGAAAACGACGAGCGTTGGTTTCATCTAGTCAGCAGCACGGTACACCAAAAGCAGAGGCACGGTAGCAGCATGTAAACAGGACGTACCCCCCCAAAACCCTCCCCCCGGCCCCCTGCTCGTCAAAAGCTCATTTCTATTCTTAAAATAGCTTCTCATGATTCATAGATAGATCGCTGCGCAGGGACGTGGCGGCATTCTCCTAGCCTAGAAACCAACAAGCTTTGGTTTCATCCAGCCAGCAGCACAGCACACCAAGGCAGAGGCACGGTTGCTACTCTTGCTGGAGGTTTATTGACCGGCTAGATCAGAAAATTCCGTTGAACTTGTATTTGTGGTAAAACGACTACCTTGTTGTCAAACAAGTCACACTGGGTGAACGCAAACGCCGTTACACAAAGGATGTTCAAACTACCTTCCGATCTGGCCCCCCAAATCCTCCAGTTCACCTCCCGAGACTCCCGTCGTAAAGGAGTCGAGGTTCTCCAGGAACTTGAGTGGTGGTCTGGGTCTGATGGGGGTGATGAGCGCGATGGGTTTTTGACCGGCGTGGAATCCCATGGGTTTGCTTCAAGATCTTTGGCTAGGTGGAAGCGGGGGGTTGATAGCAACGGCGGAGTGCAGTACATTGGGTTTGCTTGTCAATGGCTCAATCGGGCTGTTCCTTCTCCGCGGTGGTCGATCACCAAAGTCACTGACCCGCGCCGGGGTGGTCCATGCGGGTGTCTTGGGATGGATCCTAATGACCTGCGTTGGGATTTCTGGGTGGATCCTATGCGCAGGTTTCCTCGTTGCTGGGTCGCTGCTCACCAAGGTCGGAAGAGAGAGGAAAATCGCCGAAGGAACATACGAAAGTAGGCAGGGCGCACGTGGTCCTGAGAACGTCTGGGGAGCTGGGTTGTTCCCGGCGTTGATTGCCATCGCTTTGGCTTCATTTCAACTCATACCAAATATTCCGAGTACTTGGATCAACGTGAGCAAACATTAGTTTCCAGCTCAAGCGTTTTGGTCAAGTCCAGCTAAAGCTAAAAGCTTCACCTCTGAAACATGTTGCTTAGGTGATCAGAGTAGGCTACACCGCCGCCCTGGCCACGAAGATGTGGGATACAACAGCAAGTGAAGTTGGTAAAGCGTACGGAAGCGCTACAATTCTTATCACAACTCTATCCTCTGTCCCACGAGGAACTGAAGGTGGGGTTTCAGTTGAAGGGACTGCGGCTGGGACAGCCGCATCTTTGATCGTCGCGCTGTTGTCCTGGTCGTTTGATGCCTTACCCGGGGTACTTTCAGTTCCGATCATCGTCACCGCGGCAACGATTGCCAATATCGTCGAGGCCGTGATCGGATCGACTCTGCAAGGATCGTACCAGCTAAGCAACGAACTGGTTAACGTTATCAACACGTTCACCGGTGCAGCGTTGTCGATGGGTTTGTCCGCTGTCCTAAGTTCGCTGAGCCAGTAATTAAGGTCCTCGCGGACGAGAGTAGATACCTGTAGAACACCAAATATTCTGGTCACATCCCCACGAGAGCCTGTTTGAGAATACGCAAGCCTCTGTGCCGGTCCGAACGACCCCTTGGCATGATGTCGCCCGGGTCACCACAACTGATCGCGAGGGCGGCAGGGAAGCGTCGCAGCCACGCTGCAAAAGCATACCAGCGGCTAAAGCAGGACTGTTTTTTTGCTTGGCATCGGAGAAGAACGTCGTGGTCGGGCTCTTGATTGAACCACTGACTAGTAGCTTGAGAATAAGAACAGCCGTCGATGATGGAGTTGCTCTGTTGATTATATCCCAGCAGTCGTATAATCTCTAATGAAAAAGACAGTTTAAGGTCTCAAAGGCCGGCCACGCTAAGCAAGGACTTCGACAATACCCGAAGAAGATGTATGCTTGCGGACCTCTACAGGAAGACTGGACTTCTCTCGAGTGTTATTTCAGGCCGTTATGGGCAATCAAAGAACGATTGCCACCTCTCTTCTGTGTTTTGTTCCAGTCACTTCGTCTTCCGCAGCTCTTCTCATAAGCGAGAAGAGTCACAGCTTGAGGAATGTCTTCTTCACCATCCCATTTTTGAAGAGGTAACTTTGGTTTGTTACACAGCGCTCAGGGACGAACGCTGAGAAACACCCAATACGTCGGTGGGTCTCTAACATAAAAGAGCACCCACCGCCATCGTCCTGCGTGTGTACTTGCGGAGGAGCCAGAAGAAGTGTGAGAAGGTCACCCCTTTGCCTTTCCACTGACGTTTTAGTTGTCGTTCCTCATACCTGCCGTCTTGACCAGAGGAGCCGATGAGGACAAGCCGATGAGGACAAGCCGATGCTAAAAGAAGCAAAATCGGCCCGTACTTTTGAACTGCGTCCTCACCTGACAGAACAGGACGTCTCTTTGCTCACAAGGGTTTTGTGGACTGTGCGAGGAACGAGCTTTGGAAAGGGTGTGTAGGTCAACTCTTCTCGACGAGGAGAGGTGAAAGTTATAAATCGAGCGGTGTCTGAGGAGGCACCTGTTCTTGTCGAGGAGAGGAAGGAGAGGTTTGGAGCAGTACTGCCTGGACGTGTTCTTCGCCTGATCGATTTGAAGACGACGGCGCGTTGAGTTGAGGGTTTAGGAGACTGTGGGAATGAGTTTCTGCTCTTGGAGAAAGAAACATGAGCGGAGAGGATGATTTGGATGGAATACTCAACTCTGCATTAGATGATTTTGATGTCGTTGAGGAGCAAGAAAAGCCCCATGAGGAAAAGTCAGAAGCTCCAGAAGTAACTGTCGAGGATGAAGAAGATCAGGTTGATGAGGATGAAGCTGATAAGATTTTGGAAGCCTTGGAAGGACTGACTAGAGATACACAGGGTACGTAGGCAGCTTTTCTTGTATGGTTCATTTTGAGCATTGTGTTAGACGCTGCTGACGCTCTCTTTCGTTCCTGTCTTTGGGACACAGCAGCTGGTGGCAGTTCTCCTTTCGGTGTCGGAGGTGATGACGATCTTCTGGAGAACATGAGCGCTGAGCTTCAGAAGCTTGGCAACCTTGACGGCATTATGGACGAGTTATTTTCTGCTGACGTGTTCAAGGAGCCGATGCTCAAGTTGAGGGAGCTCTACGACACCTACCTCGGAGATTTCGCAGATACACTGCCTCCCGAGGAGTTGGACCGGTACCGAAAGCAGAGAGAAATCGTCGAGGAAATTTGCGTCTTACATGAAGGAGAGGATTCCTCCAGCGATAAGACAATGGAACTGTTGGAGAAGGTAGGATAGCCTTTTCACCCTTTCCCGGAAGAATGGGATTCTCACCCAAGGCATGCTCGATTGGCAAATACGCTCTAGTTGCATGCCCTGGGTGAACCTCCTGAACCTGTTACGAAGGGGCTAGATGAGGTCGAAGGTGCAGAAGGAGAGGAACAAGTCTCTGAAGCAGATCTTCGGAAGGCCGAAGAGATGATTGATAAGTGCAAGGTGCAGTAGTGGGCGGTTCACTTTGTTTGAAAACGTCAACCCGAGAACGCATCCTCGCGGTACTGTTGATGATCGGGACTGCGGGTGCGCCGGATACGTCATCCAACGACCAGGACCACAACGCTATGAGCAAAGACGAGGCCGTTCCAGTCGCTGTTCGAAGCCATGACCGGCGCAACAGGTGAGGACCGGTGCCTGCAAGGTCTGATACAGTAGAGCAGGATTTCCGGCACTGTCCTCTCGGGACCGTGAACGAATCCCCTGGTACTAGAGACGTCCGCTTGTCGTTGCAAACGTTTCCGTGCTGTACATAAAACCATCTGACACGCACCCTTGGTACGAACGTTCGTGAAGGGTTGTTGGGGGGAGGAGTCTGAATTGCTTGTCGAACGCACGCGCTGTTGCAGCCATAGCTGGCTGGACACATGTTTGCCAGTGATCATGAACCTCCCATCCAGGACGTGGATTGGTTCTTGTTGTAGCCCTCGAAGAAATCCAGTCAAGAAGTCCAGTCGTTCGCTTAAAAGGGAATGGACTTGACAGACGTATAGAGCAAAAGGGACAGGATTGTTGCTAGAAGCCGTCACCGAAGAAAACTTGACTTGGAAGAGTAGATGACCCATGTCGAAGAAATACGAAACGACGCCAGTCTTCTCCGCAGCCAAGCTGAGTCCGTGAGACGGTCAAAGTCGCACTCCACTCCAGTTGGACCAGCACACTGGCCCCGAAACAGAAAAAAACCGCTTAAGACTCAACTGGTTGCCAAGGTAGTGATGACTAGTGCCACAATGACGCCATCCTTCCCATACGCGCCTGCCCGGGATGCAATCTGAAAAATCAAGTTTTTTCGATTATCCCTCTTTCCGATCTAAACACCCTTACGATTGTACTCTTCGAACCGCGCAGTCTGGCGCGACTTGTTCTCTGACTAGCGAAAGCGAAGAACAAGGACTACCCTGCTCAACGTGTATCCCCTCTGCTAATTCAAAATCTGAAGACGGATATCAGCATTTATCAGTGGACCAGCACATTGGACACGAGGGCGGTGGGGGGGACCCAAACCATTCCAACCGTGCTAACCCGCTTGGCCCTTCATCCGACCAAAAACAATAACTTTCGTCTCCATAAACTATTAAAACATACCAAAAGGATTCCTGCTGCCTTGTCAAACACACGGACGAGTTCTTCCCAATGAGTACATGACTATATCTCCTTGCTCTATCGGCTACACACAGCCATGACAACCCAAAACAACAACCAAAAAAAAAAACACACAACAAAAACACGGACCGTCGGAATCTGAATCTCTCATCCTCCAAACTAAATACGGTTTCTTCTGGTGAATGGATACAAAAACACACACACACACACACACACACACAGATATGTAAATAGGTTGTTCCCCTTCATGGGTTGTTCCCCTTTATGGGTTGTTCCCCCTTTATCCCCCCCGCCCAGAGACAACCCGAAAAAAAAGTGATCGATCACCTTCCCCGAGGCCACCAGACAAGGCATGGTCATTAGTAAGCAAGACCTAACGACCCTCCACCTCCAGCCAAACCTCATCAACAAACCCCAGTCAGGCGTCACTTCCATTGGGTTCCTTCTAATCTGATCAAAATGCTGCCGTCGATCCTCTTAAAAAAAAGATCCCATTGGCACAAATGCGATTTTTTGGTCATCGATTTCTACGCCCAAGATCCTAAGGGGTGGTAAGAATTAATCTTTGGATATAGAATATCTCCGTATTCGTCTATTATTCTACATATTTAGAGAGTTTTGGTTTTTCGATGATATTGGTTAAGGGGGGATGTATGAAGATGTTTCTAACCACCGACGATGTGGAATGGATGACGTATCTCGTTTAGGACACGTGTGAGCTCTGAATAGCTCCAACAGATTCCGAACAGGAATCGATTCGGCGTGTAATATATTGAATCATAGAATATTTTTCAGGATGCCCTCGAACAGACGTCGTTCCAATCAAAATTCGGTGTAATTTCCGGGCGCGAAACGATGTTCGTTCGTAATTCAACATGAATACAATTACTTTTCGTCTTTGGACGCGACGTTCTGCGCAGGCTGCTCCATCCTCATTTCGCAATATCCATCTGCCCTACCAATGTTTACAACGAAAAACAGATATTATGTACCAAAAGTTACCAAACTATTTGATACAGGATATTGCTGTAGTCGCTGTACGGGGTGCAAACAAAACCGAATGCATGAGATATACAATCAATGAGAAAAAAACCCCGTTAGACACGTGTCGTAACTTAGTCCAAGAAAACACTAATAATGTCCTCTTGAAAGAGCGCAATATGCTCTTGCGAGAGTCGCATCCCTCATTCTGCGGCTTCTAAGAGTCCTCAAAACATTTCAGTTTTTCCATTAGAATTAATCTATTTCTTTTCAACCAGCTAACCGCATCAAAGTCAGTTGACTTTCCAAGGCTGAGATACGTTGTCCTTTGTTTTCTTGGACTAGATGATAACTCCAACCAAGGGGGTTGGTGAAGACATCAGAAAGTGCTTCTTTCTTCGGACAAAAGTAAACACCTCTAGTTTTTTCGTTTTATGAAGAAATCAATATCTCACCGATAGATAAATTCGTCTCCGTACCCACTCCTCCCCTCCTCCCACCTCCCCCTCCCCCCGCCCCGTCCACTGCCCGCCCAACCAGGGCACAACTAAGTCGCGAAAGAAACAAAGTTGAAGACGGAAACGAAGTGAAAAATGCATAGATCGAAGGAAATCTCACAGCACGAAAAAAGGGGTAGCTACGGGTGGGGGAAACGGGAACAAGAGATATATTCGAATTATTTCGTACAATTTTGCAGTTTCTTTAGTTGTCAGTGCAAAGCTATTCGCAAACGGGGGGGCCGGGTTGAAATATTCGAGACCAACCCCCCAAGTCGTGTAGCATGACCCATAAACCAACTGGACCGGCCAAAGCCCAGAATCAGCGCAGTATAACGTTGATTATGACTACAGGATCAGTAATACGTGAGTGTGAATTCGGTATCTAACTTTCATATGCCAAAAATGGTATGTAAGAGGGGTTCATTCTAGCCACGTGCAAGACCTAAAACTCATGAGCTACGATATTTTAGGAGTGCAGAACAACCATGTTCACTTGCAAGCGGTTGATCCCAACCCCACGGGAACGTGGAACGTACTTGTACGAAAACCTACGGAAGCTGTTTTTTCACTATTTGCTTAGAACTCAACCCACAGCGTCTCCCCAACAATTCTACGTGCGTTTTTCTTGATTTCCTTGCCTCCTGGTAGACGTCCAACACCCGGGACCACCCCCCGCCGGCATTCCCTTTTCACGAGCAAACTACTAGCATCATGGTTGTTTTTATGAAGGTTCCAAAATCCCCGTTTGATTGAGCATCCCAAGGCGAGTGACTTTCACTTTTCTGGGGGGTTTGTTTGTATTTTTTTTTCAGGCCCTTCTTCAATTCTTTTTTTCACCGCCGTCCTGATCATATTGCTCAAAACAATTAGAAAAACTCAAGTCTATCAGTTCACTGCCGACCAATCTAAATTGCACCAATCGATATCCAGCCACGTCGGGCCGGGTTTCGAAAACTGTGGCAATGGTATCTCGTCCCTCCCGAATCCTATTTTTAAGTACTAAAGTGACGTCTATAGAATTTCCACCACAAGAAACGAAAACCGCGGGAGGGGACTTCCCCCGTGTCCATTAATCATTTCCACCCCCCCCCCAATCCCCCCTTATTTTCCTAGGACCACCAACCGACGTGCTAAAAATTCAACACATTTGTGTTAAAATATTACTGAAGAATTATATACATGGTTTTCGAATAGTAGTTCATCTCACCCCCGCACCCCCCCCCCTCCCATGGATATCTGATTATTGCTGGGAAAAAATTATTGTCACAGGATTAAAACATGTTGAGTTTTTATTTTATTTTTTTAGATGACGCCGTTTCGACCACAAGCGAGGATCGAGGGCTGGAAACGGGCCTCTCACTCTCCTCTTCCTCTTCAGCTTTTGCGCAGAGAGAGCGCTTTCAAGACGGAAAGAGAACTGGACTCTGGAAAAAACGAAATTAATTTTGTGACGGGCTGTGGGTGGGGGGGGGGGATTTTTTGCCATTTCAGTGCAGTTTGGGTGAGATATATAATATCCGACTATGTGCGGAGGGCTTCTGGGCGGGGGATGGGGAGGTACAGCGTTACCGTGAAGAGAGTAGGAGAGAAGGATCAACCCGTTTGAATACGAAGTGAGGGTTAAGATGGCGGCGATTGTTGATGGTGGCCTCCGAGGGGATGAGGTGAAGAAGAGGAAGCAGTATATTAGGACTAAGAAGAGGGAGTATTGGACAGAGGAGGAGCACGCTAGATTTGTGGAAGCTCTGAACAGCCTTGGTAGGAACTGGAAGCTCATCCAGAAGCACGTCAGGACTAAGACGTCCGTGCAGATCCGGTCACATGCCCAGAAGTATTTCCTTCGGGTGGCCAAGCAGAGGAACGCCGCTCAGCAGGCGGAGATGCAGAATATGTCTCGGAGGACGGTGCAGCCACTCACCGAGGAAGCGCTTCAACTCCGAGAGATCGCGGAGGCGCTCATTACAATGAGAACCGCGCCGATGTCGTTATGTTCTAGTAGCGACTCGCTGGCTTCAACTGAATGACTTGTTAGTAGTTTTCTTGATTTTTTTATTAGCGGGCCCCCGGGGGTTTATGGGGGAAAAATTTGGGGCGTAGGAGCGCGTGTCCTGCAACGCGCGGAATAGAGTCATTTACAGTGCGTCGATACATCTCAATACTAACTTAATCACTTTGTATTCAACATTTGTTTGCCCTGGCCGATTAAAACACGAGCAAAGCAATGCTTTTCCTATTCACACAACATTGGAGCAAAGCCTTCACCGATTTACAGATCGCGGGGAACAACTCGTTTCCTGAGCTTGCCGCCTTCGCGAGCCATCAAGCATTCGAGCCCTCACGAGACTTTCGCTCGCTCTAACGCTTGCGCAACGTCAAAAGGCGGATTATCCAACCCAATCCGACATTCCAATCCGACGTCCCAAGCGCCTTCAGCATCAGTCAATCATGACCGCACCGTTCCCCCCGTTTCACCCTTTCCCCTCCGCTCCCAGTTGCCAAAACTCCCAGTCTCGCTTTCCCCGGTGAATCGTTCCATTCTCCTGACCAAAATGACACCGATTCCGTTTACGCGGTGGTGCCTGGGATCACCGCCCAAACGCTGAATGGCAACCCTCCGATCGAACCAGTCAAAGTCAAGGATCAAGAAAGAACAACGATACATGCTCCTATAAACCAATGATATCTAGGTACGAACGTGACAGGTGAAAAGCAGCATATTATTTCACAAAATATGATACACGCAGAACAGCCATTCGACACAAAAATTAGATTAAGCCAATCATATACTTAAACATACTGATTGGAAAATAATCTTGAAATTATTTACTTTATTAAAACAAATCAATTCACATGTCAATCCAATCAAGATGGTCACGGATATTATTCGGAACATCATTGGACAGTCTGATGCATAAGCAATCAATTCTGATCGAATTTCCGTTCCGTAATCTAGGGGAAAGGGCAGTACTGGAAAGGATTTGTGATTGTTTTTATCTCTTTAATGTGAAAAACTCATAAAACTTCAAAAAACAACATGCTTCATAAACAACAAAATTTCAGGACGGGAGGGTAGGGAAAGTCAACGGTCGGGGGGGGGGGGAGGGGGTAGGAATTTTTATTATTGTCATGCTCAAAAAAAAAAAAGTCTGGTATTGTGAACGGGTGAGGACCCCGTGGCCGTTCTAGCACGAGTTTATGTTTTTTGTGAATAAAATGGTAGGAATAAGAGGTATTGCGCTTGAACTGAGGAAATAGCAGTTTTGGAGAAAAAAAAAGAAGGGTCACGCTTGGGCTGGCAGAGGCAAAAAAAGGAAGAAAAACCCTAGCTGGTATGTGTTTCTTGTGACGATGATCGCTTTGGGTGGGAAAGCGGATTGGGGAACTCGTGGGCGTGCCGATTTTAAGTATGTGAGCCTAGCCTGGGCGTTTAGCTTCCAACCAAGCGGACTTTGTTAATGATGTGATGATTTATGTAGTTTGTACTAGGTCGTCCCGTGGCTGTTGGCTTCCTTTTTTTTTGGTTTTTTTGGTTTTTGTTTCTGATGGAATCAGCCTCTTCCGAAACCAGAGCGGTGGATGAATCTGCAGAGAAAGATATCATCTTCCAGAAATCCCCGATTGCAAGGATGAGACACTTTCCGGTTGAGGCGACGACAATTGCAAGGGGGGCATTTCCGCTTATGCCGGACGCCGCAGCCAGTTTGTTAGGAGCCCAGACTTTCTTTGCTTTAATACGGTTTTTGAACCTCTGTAATCTCAAAATGCTGAAGGGCAAGTTCTCTTCTGTTGGAGTCATTGTGAACTCATCCCGGCTCCTTGTCGTGAACTGATTGGAATTTGCTGTTGTTTGGTTCCTTTTTTTTGGATGGCGGTGTTCTCTTTGTGGCAGTAGGAACCCTTCCTGGCTTCCACCACCGGCGACTTACGCGTTGATGGGCTCGAGCAGGTTTTAACTGCTTTGGATGATCCAATTTGCGTGTGTGCGTGTTCTATTGGAGAGCTGCACAACTGGAACTATACCGCCGGAACCGCCACCAGGGTTTAGCAATCGAATAGTCGTCTCGCAATAATAGTTGGTTCCCTTTTTGCAAAGGATATTCAGGATAGAAACTGAAAGGCGTTAGTTCCTCACGGGGACCCTGCATCCTGAACTGGTCCATTTGGCAACGTGCCCTTACAAGAACACCTTCCCAACCCCCCCCCCCGCCGGCCAGAGCACGGTAGTATACTCCATCCTCGTTCCGAATTTCTCTCCTGCAGAAACAGCGAGGAAGAATGATTACATATCTTTTCTCTGGTCTGCCCCACGAAGTGCATCACTCAACGCTTAGCCTGCTTGGGACATGTTCAATACCTACTTCGTACTCACAGAGCTTAACTTCGTAAGGTCATCTAAAAACCCCTCACAGCTTTTTGTAAAACTGCAACCCAATAGAAACCAAAATCTGTCCTAAACAATACAAATTTTGATAAATACATCCAATGAAGTAGTTTTCCGCTAAAAATAAAGACACGTTTCTTATGTTAATTGGATACGAAAAGAGAAACTAGAGTGATTCCAATAGTTGAAGATGGACAGATGATTTGTGTAAGGATGGGGGCGATGGGGGCGTTTTCAGTCATGATTGGAAACCAAGTCAAAAAGCTCTGAGGGTCTTGGCACAGTGGCCGAGCAAACTTGTCCAGGAGGTTGATGGTGTTTTGTGGGACAGTGAGGCGTGTCGTAAACCGGCCACTGATACCTCTGTTTTTGGGGGGAGTTGTGACCTCGGAGGAGCATGTAGAAAAGAGAGGAGATGGCGAGTGAGGTTCATGGGCCAAAGGACGGGATGGGGCGACTTACTCATCCTGAGGTCAAGTCCGGCGACCAAAAGAGGAAGGTTTGTGTTCATCTTTTCAATTTTTTTTTTGATCTTTTAGTGTTCCAAGTGGTGAGGGCTTTTTTGAACTTGGGTGGGAATCCATTCTGCCGCCTGCTCACGTTCAGTTGACTTTTTTGCATCTCTTTCGGTAGTCGGGTTTCGAGGGAACCGGCGGGTCGCCAAATTTGCTCCAGTATCTTCACGGACTTGACAAGCTCGAGCGCCAAGGACGGCACAAGAACTTTATTCGAGAGATTCAAGTCTCACAAAAGCAGCAGAGTGACAGGCCAAAAATGGAAGATCGCGACGGCTCACTCTCAGGGGAGCTGCTCACAAGCGGCTGCAGGACGTCGATCCCGCCTCCTTTTTATAACGACATTCGCGGCTCAAGGACTAGCCGGGTTAAGACGCGGAAGAGAATAGCCGAGGTAAAAGAGCTGAAAGTTCCGGCCAAGATTCAGAAGGGAACTACTCCCGATACAGAATCCCGCCAAGTGACGGGGTCGAGCACAGGGAGTCTTGTCAGCGGGCCTTTGAGAAAGCCGGACGGCGCGGTTGGGAGGAAGGCACGCTCTGCGGGAGGAGGCTTCAGAGATAAACCGGACAGGAGCAGAGAATCGGTGCTCTCTGAAAAGAGGGGAAAGGGCAATGGCCTTCTTCCACATTCTACGTTTCGGAATATTAATGAAGGGATGTTCTACTCAAAGCTTCCTAGGAGAAAAGCTTCCGGTGAATCGACTTTCGAAAACTCGAGTTCATTTGATCGTAGTGGCCATGTCGCGAGTTTGACCCGATCGGACGGTGACCGGCGACGCTATGGTGACCAAGTGCAAAAGAAGAGCCAAGGCGTGTCCCAGGAAGGGTGTTCAGATTCGTCAGCACATGAGGAAGTGAGCAAGATAGTCAGCCCGTGCTCCGACGCAAAGACCACAAGACGCAGTAGAGTTGTGGAAAAGTCGTATCCGTTCAAGAGCATGATACATGCAGCGAAACGGGTACGGTCTCGAGAATCTCACGAACCTGATCGCGGGACGGAAACACCAAAGCCAGAGGCATGCCCAAAGATGTCCGTTAGCGATGCGAGTGACGCAGAGAGTACTGAAGGAGAAACAGCTCAACATGGTCTTGGAAAGCTCCATGGCGGCAATCAGAGGAGCTGTGAAATGGACCCAGAGGCCCTCCTGCAACTGAATGCAAAATTTTCTGTAGGGTATGTGCTTATAAAACCTCCGAAATCAATTAAGCAAGCAAGGCATGCTCAATGAAAATCCTGACACCAACCGCTTTCGTTTTCCCTTTTTGAGTACAGACAGGACGACGGCTCAAAATATAAGGACGTCCTGAGAAGTGCCCTCGACTACCTTTCGAGAGACATAGCCGCCAGAGGGGAGTGAGCTGAGCACTGAATATTTCAACGATTCCACCAACCCCTCAGGTAGCCCCTTCTTCGCCCGTGTGCACAGTCAAACCCACCCTCGATCGATTTTCAGGTGTATGTAAATTTAGTTGATTGTCAATAGTTCACTGCGTCTCCATGGCGTGTGCTCGCTCGCAGGCCTAGCAAACGGGCGTCCGGGTTTGCTTGAGACAAAGCCTCAGTTAATATTAAACTTGTCGAAGTTCCATTTCTAAAATGTTCAAGTCGGGTTATGATGAACCGCCGATGCGCCTAGCAAGAGATTTCCAAAAAAAAACAAAGCCACAACGTACTCCAACGCGCGGACGAAAGAGAGTACGTTCCTCAGCTGATCTCCGGAATATCTAGGACCTTCTTGAGCTTTTCGAAGGTCGCCATTGTGATAGCTGTCTGTGGCACGATCCTGTACAAGCAAGAGCCGAAGGAAAGAACGAGGAAACAGGGAGCAGATTCAGTTGAGCAATTTTCAAAACATCACGAGTCCAAACCCGACAAAACTGTGCATACCACAAAACCCTAGCTGCCATGCCTCGAGTGAGGCCCCTGAAGCCTTCTTCTCTTGCTATTCGCTTGAACGCTTCCCACGTTGACTTGTACTGTTTCGAGCGCTGTGAACAGGAGACCGCAGCGGAGGCGCGGGAGGCAACCGCGTCAGTAAAAATTCAGCTCGAAGGGAACTGCGGGAAACGGTATCTTGTATACCTGAAACTTGACGTCTCCTTGAGTCTGAATTCTCGTCTTGATGATGTCGAGAGGAGTTGTAGTGGCAGCGGCGAAGCCACCGCTTGCGCTAGCCGAAGCGAGGATGTCTATGCTCCCCAGCTCTCGCGCTGAGGAGACTCCGCGTTTTCGGCAGAAGAAGGCTTTCCACTGCTCGTACGCGGCGAAGTAGAGCATCGAGTATGGTCCGAACGTTCCAACAGTAAGCGCGTAGCCTCTGAACAAAGAGCGAAGCCCTTCATGCCGGAGTAAGTCACGAAATGCGGCTATGGACGACGCGCTGGCCCCCTCTCGAAGCTGAGCCCTCTGCTTCAGGACCTCCATGGGAACCCAGAATACCGCGGATACGGTTTCGGCGGCAAGTCCGGACGCTAGATGAACGAGGGGCGACTGCGCCGTGAGGTTGGTCAACTTACAGAACTGAGTCTTGGCGACATCATAAGTCGTGAGAAATGAAGCGATGGCTGGAGCATGCATCGCCGCGGTGATTCCGAATCCTCTGTAGAGTCCTGTCACTCCGCTGCTTCTCACAACGCTTTGCAGGACGGTGACCACCGAGCCCTGGCCCGGGTTTGCCATCACATTCGTCCGCACCGTGTCCATCGGATGCGCAAAACATCGCGCAATCAGACCAGATACTGCACTCGCTCCAAGACGACGTATGCCATCATTCATTCTTCCATCCGTACTCATTCTTAACGATCCAAAAGTGTATCTCCATATCCATTCTTTCATCCCCTCACCCCTGCCAACCCTCAGTCCACCCTGGTCAGGACGAAGTTGACCAGGTGGTAAAAGGGTCCACATGGAACACTCCCGAAAAACAGTAATCGGGAAGCCTGAGAGCATAGTCGGTATCCCAGTAGAGTATGATGAACATCGAGGAGTTCTGTTGATGGGATAATCGACAGGTGCTATTTGGGTGAGGCGAATGAGGGGCCAACTCCGTTAAAACCCCCGGGGACCAGGTAGCGAGGGGGTGCTGAGACAGATGAAGCTGCGACATATGAAACAGAATGTTCCAGCATCATCGGTAAACGGATATACATCAGTCAATGCACCCGGTTGGACCTGACCTACGCGGTAAACAACATCTGATCGACTCGTCTGGATTCGACGAAAACATACATCAGCATGTTATCAGATATCTGAAAGGAACAAGGGACTGCGCGCTCCAGCATTTAAAGCGTACAGGGCCAGAAAAAGTAATCGGCTACTCCCCCAGATACTGATCGGCTATCTGGTCCTGCAGCTCGATTATCCACGAGCAATCTTGGAACCCGGACAGGTTCATTGCGCTTCTCGAAGAAGATGCTTTCTTAGACCAAAAATTATGTCCTTCACCCGTTCTCCTGCTGCAATGAGTCCCGCTTCTGAGGGTTTGTTTCTTTGCTGCGCCATGTGATCAAATGGTCCTTCATAAAAGTCACTCCATACACTCATCGGCGATCTGCCTTCGTTGCGGTAACCCCACGTTGTCCCTTCCATCATCAATCCCGTCCCACTCCAGATGTTCCAAAAAAATCCCATCTTCTCTACGCCCCCTTCCCCTAATCATCTTCTAGACAAATACTAATATATTCAAATATAATTCACGTTTTATTGATATTTACGTGACGTAGGATAACCCCTAACAAATTAGACTAAGTGTCCCATTTATCTTGTCCCAGGTAGTGAGAGTGCTATTTTTGCTCGTCTTGGTGTTGGAAAGGGTTTGGGAAAGTTCAGACCGAATGAGAGGGAATGGCAGTGAGCTTTTGGAGAGGAGCGAGAGAATGGAATAGACTAGAAAGTCGCTTCCGATTGACGAAAAAAATTTCTGTTGAGTTTTTTAATGTCCTTCTCCGGATCGAGATTGAAACGATCCGGATTTCGCTCGTAAAGTTTTGGGACGGATGGGAAGGTGATCGGAGGTTTATTTATGAGGAGGATTTGTAGGAATTAACTGCTTTGTGAAGAGTTGAGAGGCGGATTGGCCACACTCTGATGAAAGGTTTTTACAAAATCGACCCGGGCGCCGACGTGGGCGGTCGTTTATTACGAACTGATCTTCGGCAATATTGTTCGAAGTCATGGTGTGGAATCGGCTGTACCATAGAGGAAGAGAAAGAGCAAGGACCTCCTATAAGCTCTGTAGTCTGGCCTGAACTGAAGAACATCTCTTCGTGAAATCGAGCCTGATTGAAACAGCGTCAGATTCAAGACAAATTCAAAAGGGACTAAGAGGAGGAGCGCATATCCAATTGCTACTATTTCTTTAGTCAAAATAGCTACTGTCGGTTTTCGATACCAACTAGCTGAGCTAGCTTCTCTTCATCCAAAGAAGAAACATAAATACGTACGTCATCGTCACACATACCCCATCTAAAAGGGCCGCCACCCATCGAACCGCCCTCCGGGGGAGGCGGGTCTTCATTGTTATTCTTCTCTTTCACTTCTTCAAAGCCACCACTGTTTCATCCTTAACAGGCTCCTCAACAGCATTATTCAACCTCGGCCGACTTCGAAATCGACGAAATCCCTTCCTATCCACGTGAATTACAGTCATAGCAACTAGAATCCCCGGAAAGTACCGAAGCGATAGAAAAAGACCCCATTTCGTTGCATACTGGGATGCCATAAACAAACGAGGATACCCAATCATGACTTGTTTACCTCTTTGTTCAACTAAAATTTCCACAAAAACCTCGCAAAGCTCGCAACCTCCCCAAAGCTCCCCACAGCTCCCCAAACCTCTTACCGAGCATCCTTCCCACCGTCTTCCGCCTCGAACCCCTAACTTCCAACTTAGATGACGTCTAACATTAAAACTCCAAAACGACTGATAAAGCCTATATGAAAAATCGATCTATGCACAGTTTATCGTATACGTTGTAATGTAAATATTTAAATTAATTTAATATTATACTATTTATACTTTATAATTTGCTGATGATAATGATGATGACTTCGATCAGATGGGCTCACTGAGCTGACTTTGGGGACCAGAGGTTGTATTTGGTTAGCAACTGGAGTAAAATTTTCGCCCTCCTCGATCGTTTTCAGGTCCTGTGATCTTCCCAACTCAATACAGATGGTCGCTTTTACCCCTTGGGTGCGATCCCTTGCCGATTCTCATCGCCATCGAGTCAGATGCTGCTTCAGCTTCGAAAGGAGCACTCAATCCGATGATCTTGAGCAGGATCAAAGTTGGTAGTGCAAAGCTGGAGTAGGAAGAACATACCGCCCTCCTAACAACTCTGCCAGTCCCATGGTCACCAGAAATCCACATTGACGATCGCTGCTTTGGCTGGAGCAGGATACGTCAAAAACAGTATAGGACTCTTCTGTATTGATGGTTGCTCCCATCTCCATCGCATGGAATAAGTGGATTTGCCCTACGGCAACCGTCTTAAGTATTTCATCAAAACTTTTGCGCGTCAGAAATCCACATTGACTGTCATTAGAACCCATTCTTTTCATTCCCTCGTCCTTCCTCCTTGGCATCCATCGCATTGTATGAGCTTTGGAAGCCAAAGCAGCATCTGACCCGATGGATGCCAATGAGGAAGGCCGAGTGAGCTTTGGAAGCTAAAGAAGCATCTGCAGATGGGTGCGAATGAGGAACGACGAGGGGATGAAAAAGAATGGGTTATAGTGACAGTCAATGTGGATTTCTGATGACTATGGGACTAGCAAAGTTTAATAAATTACCAAAGATAGTTGCCGTAGGGCAGAACTACGTACTCCATGCGAAGGAGATGGGAGCAAAGAGCATACCGAAGGACCCCATACTGTTTTTGAAGTCGCCTACTTCAGTTGTTATTCCACCTGAACCCGTTAAGGTTCCGTCTGGCGTCGTCGCGCACTATGAAGGTAAACAAAGAGGAGAAATCCGAAAGCGGGGGGGGATGACGAACATGATGAACTGAATGATCTTCTCGTCGTGGACAAATTCCAGTTGAGCTCGGTTTAGTGATCAGCCGGATGGGAAAGAACATCCCGAAGATCAAAGCGAATGACCACATCGAAAGCTTCTTCTGTGGAATTGACGTCACCGCTCGTAATCTTCAGCTCGAAGCAAAGTCCTCTGGCTCCCCGTGGTCTGTCGCCAAGGGCTTCGATACGTTTCTACCAGTTAGTGAAAAACTTCCAGTGGACAAGGTCCGATCTTTCTACAAAACAGTCCTCACACGCTCGCACGCTCTCTATCGCTCTGAACAAAGTGAAACTCTGGTTGAACTCAGGTGAAAGATCTCAACGACCTCAATCTCTACTTGAAAGTCGACGGCGAGATGAAACAACAAGATTCCACCAAGAACATGATTCACTCTGTGGAAGATTTGGTTTCATATATAAGCTCCGTGATGACGCTTCAACCTGGAGATTTGATTCTGACAGGTATGTGGAAGCCATCGATTCCAACGTCAAACCGATTCCCTTCTCCTCGCCTAATAGCAAGGACTTGCTCTTCACCCAGGCACGCCCTCTGGCGTTGGAGAAATTGTCTCCGGCAATGTTGTCGAAGCTGGTATCAAGGAGCCGAGTGGCACGTCAGATCTCGTCACAGTCAAAGTTGCTGTCGAGGATGATACAGACACGACGTACACGCATGGATAGGGCGTCATCTGCCTCCCCCACAAAACTGCAACCTCGTGTATTTACAGCTGTCCAACGCGGTAGGACAAAAGCCACGTAAATGAAGTCAAAAGCGAACCCGAGACTCGTACGGCGCCACTACTTGGAACAGTCGGAGCCGTTAAAGCACCGGGCGGAGTTGGGAACCCCCCTCGCCAATCACAAATTGTGAGTTTCCACGGCTTTCCTTGTCCTGTTCCGCAGAGCGGAAAAAGTGCAGTTCTAGCTGTCATATCTAGTGTTAGCGGTTGTGCAGTCCATGCGGAAGAGCAGCTAGAATGTACCTTGATAAAGTGAATAAGAGGGACTGACTGATAGGATCATCAACAACAACAATCTGCATCGACAGACAGCGACAGTCACTATGCTATTGTTTGCAGTTCCTTGAAAGGCTTTGCTGGTGAACGTGCACGCGGACCTCATGACCCACATCCTGATCAAATCAGCTCCCCGATGATGCTGTGGGGCTGATCATATGCTGTTGCCCGGACAAGAGGTCCAGGGATCCTTGTCGTGAGAGAAAAACGACTGCAAGGCATAAACTACTGCGTGGAAGGATCAGGGTGAACGAACTAGCATCATGAGCAAGAAGAACTTCCGCTGGTATCGACAAAAGTCACCGACAAAGTCTGGAGACGTGGAAGTAGTTAAAACCAGGATCTGCTTTTTAGGAATTACCTTTTCCTTCGCATCGAGATAGAATCGGCTTGTAGGAACCCAAAAATGCTAGGGTTTGCCGGTCTTTCCTTCGAACCGATAGCTACTCGCTGAGAGCCGTTCAGGTCATTTTGTTAATCGACTTCCCAACTATCGCCGCCGGTAGTTCGCAAGCTTGTTGAACAACAAGAAGTTGCCGACGATTGCATGTTTACGGACCTTCTCCCATCACGACTACTACTACTCAAACTCACGCGGGGCTTCGTTGGAGAAGAACGTGAATCGAACTGATACTTTTCTATCTAGACGTCCAGATGAATCTGTCGCCTAACAAAACTCACAGAAACCCCAGACTAACGTAACCGCAAAAATTAAAGAACAACACTCCCAGCAACTCTGACATTGAGAAGAGTGTCCGACGCAAAGCTGTCAATCCTACATCATTGACAATCATAGATAAGAGTTTGACGACTCTACTACCTTTCAGGGCCGATGAACAAGACCGACTACCTTGCGCGCTCCGGATTTCAGATGATGGTACTGCTCATGACCAGTCCGTGTTCGAGGCTTTCCTGGATGCAGGCAGTGAGTATTTCAGTTCAGTGTGAAATAGCTTCAGCGTTGCACCAGTCCTTTGTTCGCCGAGGGTTGTTTGGCACCCTCCCCATAACCACGAAGTGCCTTGGGAGCCGGTGCTGCAAACCGATCATCCAAAAGAAAACCCGAAATATCGGAGCTCCCAATCCGGAATAACCCATAAGCTTCTCTGCATGTATACGACGATCTCGTCTTGCGCCTCTAGCAGAGCCTTCCGAGAGCGAGCAAGGAAGAGATAGATCCCTTGCTTGAAACTTCAAACAGGTGGCGAAACGTGAAACCGCCGCCCCTTTCAACTTTCTCAAACCGCCTAACTGTACCTCCTGCTGGTCACCCGAGAACAGGAGGGCTTTTTCGGTTGAGCTGGTGAGGAGGGCAAGTGCAAAAGCGGAAAATCAGGGCAGATATTCGAGTGATACATGCGTAACTGGGGCGATACACGGTCACATCGTTGGACGGTTTGAGAACTCGAAACAGCGTTTCTCTACTCTCACCCAGTATCGAAGCTTGCAAAACACAAACCTCCCCGTTCCATCAGACTAGCCGTGTAAAAGCTGCACAAGACCCATCTAAGCCAACACTACTCCTCTTGCCTGCATAACTCACAAAACTGCATCCGATCAATCCCCCACGGCAATCCACACCACATTAGCCTCCCCACCCCCCCCACCCAAAAATATCCCAATGTCCCATTTCCATCATTCAACCACTCGTTCAAACAAACCGGAAAAGTCTGTAAAACCGTTACCCCTAGATGAGATCGGGGACACACTAAACCACGAGGTGAGTTTTACGGGGAAGTAGATAGGTTAGCGAGTGACGGAAACAGTGAACAGAAAGTAAAAGAACAGAGTTTCTTTGGGTTTGGGTTACGATAGCATGTTCCATCCCCTGCATCTGATTTGGACTACCTTTGGTATAGAGTCAGTGAGGTTTCATCTCCGCGATTTTTGTCATTAGAGACCTTGCTGGATTACATCGCGCCCTAGGTCACTACACACTGATCAATTAGGCATTTTAAGAGATTAAGATTTACATTGATCAATGTTTTGTAGATCTTAACCTACAAAACTCCAACTAAAAAAAAAACGGGACCCCCTTCTCTACAACTACAACCCGTCCCACTGTCCCACAACCCACCAATACCCAAACCTCAACAAAGGCAATCATATCTCGTCCACTAGCAAATGGGACAATCTCGAATTGAAATCCTCCTGCTGACCCTCAAAAAATTTACGCAAGTTTTATTATATTGCGGACGGGGAGGTAAAAAAGAGAAAACGGTAAAGTGTGCTTCCCCGAAAGTGAAGGGAGTGAGTGGCCTCCGGCCACTCTGTTTGGGGAGGGAGCTGGCTTTGCTCTTTGAGCACAGGTTGGGGGAAGAGCTGTTGGAATGTATAGTGAGAAAGATGTGTTTTTGTGTTTGAGTGGTGATATCTTGAGTTGGGAGGGAGCATTTTAGGGGGTTGGAGAGGAAGTTTAGTTGCTTGAGAGTTTAAGGTGATTAGAAAGATGGGGTATGTGAATAGTGTGATTGGCGTTGGTAGGGGGTTGCGGAGCGGGAGGTTGTTGGTATGTAGTGTTGGGGATTGTGGGATTGATCGGCGGGTATTTTTAGGATTATCTGGGAGTGTTGGAGGTGGGTTGTTGTGTGGTGGGGTTGGGCCTGTGTTTGGGAAGGGTCGATTGAAGGGTGGTTCATGGGAGGGGATTGATTTTCCGAGCGATGCGGAGATTGCGGATGTGTCGACGGTTTCGGAGAGGGCGTTTTTTGCGGTGAGTAAGAATGGGGAACTGTTGGAGAGCGTGGACGGTGGGTCAAGGTGGACGAGGAGGACGTATTTTGAGAGGCCGCTGAAGAATATACAGTTCAAGGGTGTTGAGGGCTGGATTGTTGCGAAGAACGGGTATTTGTTCTACAGCGATAACGCTGGACGCACATGGAGCCCGGTTTCTGGACCTCCAAGGATGGTGGGGGTCATCTTCCTTGCAACCCCCGTCGGACGCGCCTCCGTCGAGCTCGTCACCAGCACTGGCGAGGTATTTAAGAGCGTCAACGGAGGTACAACATGGACCCAGAAGGTCCAGCCAGCTCCGTCAATTTTGGACGGAGAGTTTATTGGTCACCTGAAGAGCATTCGAAGGGACGCCTCTGGTAACTACGTTGCGCTCTCCAGTCTAGGTGGTAATCTATTCACCCTCGGAAACGGCGCTAACGGATGGCAATCGACCAGCCTCCCATCTGTTCGAAATCCAATGAGCGTTGGGTTCAGCTCGTCGTCGGGCGGCATGGTCTGGCTCTCAGACAAAACCGGAGACCTTTACTTGGCGAATTCGTCACAACTCAATTCGGGACTCAGCTTCGGCATGGTTCGAACCCTGGAAACCAATGGATATCCGGTCGTCGATGTCGCAGCGATGGGCGAATCCAGCACTCTAATCGCTGTCGCGGGCTCTGGAGCCCTTTACACGTCAAGGGATTCGGGCTCCACTTGGACGCAGGACCACAAGCTGAATCTCTCCGGTGGTGAGGTCAGAAGAATAAGATACCCATTCGCAATGGGCAGTCACGGAATACTCCTCCGCTACCGCGTATGAACAACAATGAAAGGAACACTTCTACCGATCACGCAGACTCCACCATCCAGCTGAGCAGACTATTACCAAACTCGTTTGGAGACCAGCCTGGCTGCTGCTGGCGGATCAAGCATGGCGTCTTCTGTGGAGTGGTTTTCTGAAGAATAATAACCGTGCCTCAACAGAAAGAGAATCATCAATACAAAAGTAAAATCCGAGGTTCCTTTCCAGCAGCACACTAAGAAAGCTCCAAGGCCAAAAGAAGACATCTCAAGCCCTATCCATCCTAACCATTACAAACCATGGAAGAATAAGAACACCACACTTCTTCACTGACTACTCTTCACCGTCCCAACACAAGGAAAAACAAAAAAAACACAGCTGTCCAGAAACTTCCTCTGGAGCGGGTGCGGGAAGGGGGGGAGGGGGGGGGTGGGAAGGTATCGGATCCTCATCAGTATCCATGGATCCAATAACCTCCCCAACTTGAGATCGGCAACTAGGGTTGTTCCGTTTAACTCCTACTAGCCTGTCATCGGACGTGGACATAAATCTAAATATATTTTCTCACCGTTTTTGATTGAATAGTGAAAACGGAACATCTATGTGCAATTGGGAGCTGAAATAGATTGATATGCAATCTATTTGAACGACAATTATTGATTGATATGCAATCTGTTTGCTTGTTTTTATTGATTGATATTCAATCTACTTAGGAAGCGAATATGTAGGTCGAACCAATAAATGTACAGATTGTGAACCCTAAAGCTATATTATGTACAGATAAAATCCATGAAGTTTTTGACTTTGTTTTTTTACTTTTTGCACGAAAAAGTTTGAAATTTAAATTTAAAAAGATGTCGTTGAGGGAAAAGGAGTTGAGTTGATGTGTGTGTGGAGTGTGAAGGGGATGGCCCCCTGCCGTCTGAGCTGCGAGATAGACGATTGCTTTCCACCGCTGTTGCAAAGACGAGTTTGTTATGAACGGCCGAAGCAAACTTGGAGCCAAATGTTGCGATTCTCTATTAGGACGAGGGATGCACAGCAGTGGTATTCGTCAGATGTGATCAGATCTCGGGGCCTCTGGGGCGTCGCCAAGGGGTACGGAGTGCGGAGTTGAGCGACCTGCCAGTCGCTAGCAGATTTTTTGCATTCGAGGTGGTGTTGGATAGTCTGAAACCGCCGTTGGCTTGGTCGGGAGTGCTTTCATTGTCCCGGATAGCCGGGGTTAAGCACTAGGGGACCGGAAATAGGGATGGCTCCTGCTTTCTGCGCGGGCTTAGGCTCGTTGAGAAGGTCGGGGTTCTTTAAAAGTCGAGCGAAGGCTTCGATATGCACCCGGAAACCGCAAATTCATGGACGAATGGCTCGAAAGCGAGGGCAAATGCAGATGTCTCAGATGCTGATCGGTTTGGCTCTCAACTCGATTATCGGAACTCTGAAGAAAGCATCCGATTCGAACGAAGGGGATAGAACAACAAAGGTGCATTTCTCTTAAAACAACCCTGCTCACCTACTTAGCTGATCTCAACCCTCACCCCCATGAATCATTCAGGCGGAGAAACTCAAAAGGAGGATTCAGAACCGAGAATGGGCGACGCCGCTGATAATCCTTATCAACCTGGTCGTCTACATTATGGATAAGCTTCTACATATCCCCGCGATGTCGTCATTAACTCTACGAGTGAAGGGATTCCACTCTTGGCAGCTGGTTACATCACTCTTCTGCCACAACGACTGGCACCATCTGTCATCGAACTTGTTCCTTCTGTTCTTCTTCGGGCGTCTCGTCGAGGAAGAACACGGAGGGATTGTATTCACATTGATGTACCTCTTCTGTGGAGTCATGTCAAACCTCGCATGCGTCTACTTCGCCGCAAAGAACGCCGTGTTCCTGGGCTCCAGTGGTGCTATCTACGGCCTCTTCGTCATCTCCGTTCTCACAAGATTCAGGCTCTCCTGGAAGAGGTTAGTCGAATTCTGCGTCATTGGGAACTTTGTTGCCTCCACAACATTCGCCGAAGTGGGAGCTATGAACACAAGTATGGGCCGAAAGCTAGGGTCAGCCAGCGCAGCAAAGTATATTCAGGTCAACCACTTCGGTCACCTCGCAGGAGCCGCGGCGGGTTTACTGCTTCTGTTCCTCGTAAGAGCCGTACTGGGTAAGAAGAAGTAAAAATTAAAAAAAGGAATTTGTGCAGAATGAGAGGTCTCCGGGTCTTCGTCGCTTCTCATGTGGACGATAGTGACCCATCAGATCATGAAGACCAAGACCTCGGTCTTGAGTTGGATGATTCGTACGTAAGTTTGTGTCATCACCACGAATCGCACATTTCCTAGAAGATCTCGCAGATGGTGGTCATGGCTTAAGGTCGGTGGAGGAAACCCTTTGCTCACCGGTCCGATCGAACTGATGCGAGTGAATGAACGGGCTTATTCGGGGGCTAGAAGAACCACAAGGGAGAAAAGAAAGGCTACTGTAGCCGTGAACCGTGCGCCTCCCGCATCAAAGCAGCATTCTTACGCCATAACAGAAAACTCTACGAGTAAAATAGCGAGGAGAGCCGATCTGGGCGCTAAAGGGAAAAACATTACCGAAAAAAGAATGGCCAACAGTGACCAACCGAGCGCAGGAAACCGAAGAGCTCAATGACTAAGGGCCCTTTGCTCCTAGTAGTGAGCGAGGGACTTGAATTGGAATCGCGAAAGTGGCGAGCTTGATCGATTCAGATTTCAGTATCAGTGCGAGGCGGGTTCATATGTGTTGAGCATCTGAACGTAAGGGCTGAGTGGTAGCTGTAAATTCTACCAGTTCGCAGCCCAATTTCTAGGTTTAAGGGAACGACAATGTCAGCTATCAAGATCCCATTGTATCTTTATAGTTTCACAATGAGGATACAGAGAGAATGGCTCGGAGCGGTGCGGGGTCTACCCTTCCGTCCCAGCAGCCTCTTTGTGCGGATTTTGATATAATGCGATCCAAGGCTTTGGCTTTGGGAGCTCGCCAGTGGGCTTGTCTCCCTTAGGCAGAGCCCCAATACAAACAGTCGAGGCCAATTGTTTGTGGTACCCTCTTGAGAATTTTGCACTTTTTACGAATTTTAACACTGAAGCTGACTCCATACCTTTAGGCGTGAAGATTCATATGAGATGCCCTTCATCCTTTGGAAGCTGTTTCAACTTCCACACCTGTCCGGGAAGCTAGTTCACAGAGGTTTGAAACGCCCCTCGTGTGAATGAGATATCAATCCAAACTATGCGCACGCCCCAAACGAGCTACTTGCTCCATCAAGTGCAGCTTGAGTTCAGTCCAACTCCAGCTTCAATATTCGATCCTCTCGAGACGCTGACTCCGGTGGCAGAGCGCGCTAGATCATTGGTCTAGAAATGTTCAATGAAAAGGGCAACGCAATCATTGGGATAGGGGGGCGATAGCGATGCGGACAGCGTACCAACCACGACTTCTTGTGAAGAAGAGCTCTCTGAATGATGCTCTGGTCGCACCCCCGAGTTTGGAACGATAGGACAGGAAAGTGTTGTCCAGCTGCGTAACCCGTGGGGTTGTCGAGGATTGGAACAAATAGCAATCTGCGTCCTCTGTGTGTCCACTCAACGCTCAACCACCCGCACCTAACATGATCCACAACGATAAAAGCCTCCCACTCCCATCCAAAAACTCTTATTCAGTGGCCGCTGATCTCTTCGAGTCGGACGTTTCCAACAACCGGCCACAAAATCCTTTCCTCCGTCGACACTTGGCACGCTATCGTAGCGTGTGACCATTCCGCGAAAGTTTCTTCCAGGGTCTCTTCCAAGTCGAGCAGCGCGTGACGCACACACTCCTAACACATGCCAAGTCCTCGCTCCCCTCCATCCACGAAATGCAATCGCGTTTCAGACTCCCGTTTATTTTCCGTTGACTACAGTTCGGTTTGGCGAGATCGGCTTTCGATGGATGAATCTTTTGTCCCAATGCCAAGCCATTCAGCGACGGCATGGAAAAAACTTTAGAAGAAAAAGGCTCCTATCGTACTAGCGGGACGCTCGACAGACCTGCGCGGCCTACGTAGCAACCCCCCTGTAAACATCAGGGCAGCCGCTTCCGCGGAACATACTTTGGTTTACCAGCAGAAAAACTGAACCCAGAGCCCACCAACTCTTCATCAGAGCAACGCATCTTGAATTCCTATGATTTGAAGGCATCCTAAGCAGAACATTCGATCTATTAACAGGCCGAGCTCCATAGCAACTCCGCGTAGCTGCGGAAGGGTGGTTCTCCTCAAATTTGATCCGATCTGTAGGAACCGATCAGCAAGAGCTAACCCGCATTGAACTTGTTCATTCGGCGAGGGGTTGTTGGAACTGAAGCCGAATTAATGCGACAATATTCTTCTAAAACACAATCTAAATGCTTTACTGCTCGTTGTTAACCCCTCTTTCATCGAGACGAACAAAAGTACATTTGTATTCAGATTTTCCCGTGCCAAAACTGTGACTTACAAATGTTCTCAATCCAGCGAAAAATCCATTTCTATATATAGAAATGGATAAAAGCGTCGTTTTCTGAGAGAAATTAGACCTGTTTTGGTATTAAGGACTTCTATTGGCTACTTAGTTTTTCAACTATAATTAGATTCCTTGTTTCGGTGAGAAAAAACCATTTGGGGAAAGTGGAATTTTTTAGTCCTCATTTCTTCGGTTTTTTGGAAAATATTTTGTTGGCCATAAAACACGCCGCCCAATGTTCTTTTATGGTGTTGATAACACTCACTGGACCAGATGGATGGCGCGCGTTCAGATCAAAGGTTTGGATTGGACTTGCCGGAACGAATCCGAAGAGCAGGAGAAACGGATAGTGTAAGTATTAATATTTAATTGGTCAATAAATATTATTCTTAAGATAACTATAAGCCATTATCTATTTATATATATTATTCAATATACGCATATCCAATCATTTATTGGCACAAAAAAAATCGCGATCTAAAATGTTGTTATCCCGAGGATTTTGGAGCTCAGTTTTTAATGTAAGCCCGTAAAGGTGCGGGTTTGGCTGGATGGGGGGTTTGCGGTTTTTCTATTCGGAAGAGTTGGACTACTATCGACCCCGTGAAAAGAGAATTATTCGTCGATATATAGAGATAATTGTACTGGAATTCATTTTTGCGATGCAGAAGTGGGGTTGAGTTCAGGTCCTTTCAACCACCAGTGACAAAGTGGTGGTAAGGGGTGGGTAAGGGGGTGTTGTGGTATGGTGTTTACAGGAATGGATGGGGTTGAGATGATTCGTTGGGTGATCGGGGAGGCTCGGCAACAATGCCGTCGTTAAAGCTACAAACGGAGCTGAGAGTACTGACTCGCTGAATTTTTTTGGGAGGATCGATTAGTTCGGTATTGTGGACCCCCACAGGGTGCTCTTGCGTGCGATCGAGTTTAGCTATTTCGGGGACGTACAGTCTACTGCCTCGGCTTGAACGAGATTCTATGGAGGCACCGAAAAACCTGTTGGTCCACGTCCCGGTGGATGAACTAACAGTGGCAACGTGCGGAGCAATAAGTCTGGCTTACGAAGTTGTTTTTCTCAACTTCTTGTCCGTGCGTTTGGATAGCCATAGATTTTTTTTTTTCTAATCCAGGCTCGAGTTCTCTTGACATGGAATCGTCCTTCCACAATTCCCGCAGTTCAGCTCTCTCAGTCATCAAGGTTCGGCCACTTGGCATCCCAACACAGCGCATGCCAAGTGTATGAAGCTCGCTACTGTGGCTTCTATCCGATCGCGCACGAGGGTCGTTTTTTCAGTCGGATTCTTAGAAACTATTATTGTGTCCAATAGAGGGGAGACTTCTCGGTGACTACAGCGCAAAGTACTCAATTTCCATAACCTCCTGCGGTAGCTGCGAGAAATAAGAATGTCACATTGTTCTTCACTTGTGCAACTTGCCGGACAGGTATAAGAGGATGTGGGTGGACGAGGAACAGCGTCTCGGGTTGAAGATGTTACAGGATAACAACAAAGCAGAGCATAGGAGAAGAAAAGAGAAGAGCTGATTAGACGAGAGAAGAGTTGATAAGAAGAGCTTGTGTTTTCACTTGTTTACTTCTACGACATGACTGGGGGCCGATTATTTGCAGTTGTGGCGTTGTGCATCGCGATATCAAAGGTGAAAGCACATGGATCCATGAAGTTCCCACCGACGAGGCAGTACTACTGTTGGGAGAACCCAAGCCATCCCGCTTGCCCGGGAACACAGAGTCCTGTCACTTACAACTGGAACGAAGTTGGTCAGTACTGCGGTGCTGGACCTGACTGCCCTCTCGTACGAGATGGAGAGCTGTGCAGCGGGCAGAACTGGCACGATGGGGCGAGCTACTACGATGAAGTGAGGGACTACCACCGAACACCCATCAACTTTGGCGCAAACACGTTCCTCTACCACACCACAGCCGAGCACCTGGGTACCTACGAGGTGTACCTGACCAAAGACTCCGCACCTCTCGATCGGCCACTGAGACATGAAGATCTCGAGCTGGTTTGCACGTACACTTACGGTGAAGGAAAGCCGCTGATCAAGGAGTTTCCTTGCAACATCAACGTTGAACGTACTCGCTCGGAGCAAGTGGTATACATCAACTGGAGGACGGCGATCACCGCCAACGAGCAGTTCATGGGCTGTGCTGATGTGACTATTGAAGGCAACGCACCAACTCCTACTGAGCCACAAGCGACCGCCACCGCAACTGGACTGCCGGTCACTACGGAATCACCGGCTCCTGAACCGACGGAGACAGGCCAGCCGCAGTGCGTAGTAGCATGGGAGCAGTGCGGCGGATTGGAGTACTCGGGTCGCACAGACTGCTGCTCTGGCCTCGTGTGTACTGCCGTTTCGGACTGGTGGCACTCGTGCCAGCCTGACACGACAGCTCCTACACCAACGGAGGAGCCCAGCGCGACTGAAGCTGTAACAGAAGAGCCGCAATCGACTGCAACCCCAACCCAGGAGCCGCAATCGACTGCAACCCCAACCCAGGAGCCGCAATCGACCGCAACCCAAACTCAGGAGCCTCAACCCACCGCAACCAACACCTCTGGCCCGGGTGGCCAGTGCGTCGCGATCTACGATCAGTGCGGCGGCGCTGAATACCAAGGACCGAACAACTGTTGCGATGGACTTGTCTGTACCTTCATTGGTCCGTACTGGTCCCAATGCAACGTCGACCAAGGACAGACAACGTCTGCACCATCTGTTCAGCCGACGAACGCACCTTCCCAGGCGCCTACACAAGCACCCGAACCAACCGCGACACCACAACCTTCTCAGACACCGACTGTAAACCCTGTGCCAACCGTCACTCCGAAACCAGAGCCTACGGCAACCGAAGCTCCAACTACTCCAGCGCCGACTACTCCAGCTCCGACCGGCGAGACTGGGTGGGAGAGATCGATTACGCCCAAGGATATTGCCGAGGGTCACCCGTGGGGAATCTCCAACCTCCGAGGAAAGAGCGGTCTCGAAGCAGCCACCATCATCTACCACGACATCGCAAATGCCATCAGGAACGGTCCCCCGTCCTTCCAATCCTTCTGCAACACCGCAGACCCGGATACCAACAAGAGGGAGGCAGCCGCTTTCCTGGCCAACGTCCTCAAGGAGACCGGGGGCTACGGAGCCTTCGTCGAAGTCAGTCCAGTCGGAGAATACTGCACCGCTCTTGGAGGCGTAGACCCGGGAATGGTGGCCGCTGGAAGCGAGTATCCGTGCTGTGAAGAAGGCTACGGATGTGATTTCCGCGGAAGAGGTGCCATTCAGCTCACCTGGAACATCAACTATGGACGGTTTAGCGAGTTCTACTACGGAGACAAGAATGTCCTTCTGAGAGAACCAGAGCTGGTGGTCGGGGACGGCGAAGTCGGCTGGGCCGCTTCATTGTGGTTCTGGATGACTCGCCAGGACTACGGAGGCGCTTGTCCACCAGTCCAGCTCACATCTAGCCAGCCGCTCGGAAACATGTCCTGCCATGAGGCAATGACGCTTGCCGATGGCGGAGGCTTTGGACAGACGATTCGCATCATCAACGGAGGCTACGAGTCCTGCCCGACTTCAGGCTACAGGTCCAGCCCAATCTACCGGGTCCAGTACTACTTTGAGCTCACTAGCCTGCTCCAAGTCCCGTCTGCACCAAACTGCGAGTTCAACCAAGACTGCGACGTTTCCGGGATGCAGTTCTACGAGAGCTCCATGGGCCGCGTCGGGAACGTCCTGATCGGCTCCGATACCTGTGTAAACTGCCAGCGCACCTCGTGCACCAAAGCGCTCGTGACCAAGTGGCTTGGGGTCAACGGTGAACCTACGACCAAGTATCAATGGACATGCAACTAAGGAGGAACGAAAGTATTTCACTCAACCTGAATACACCTTGCCTGATTCTCGAGTATATCCTTGTCTTGTCAAATACTCCGAAACCTTTTGTTTCGAGCAAGTGCTTAGAGAAACTTAGATTGCTAATCACCTTTACTTTAAAACGAACCATTATCATTGAGGAAACTTTCATGCCATCTTCCTCCCGACCTTCAAAACTGGCATCTTGTGAAGGGCGCATCTGAAATCTCCAGCCACCTCCTTACTTGCTTCAGCCAAAACACCTCTAGCCTCCCCTGGTAACTTGCTCCCTTTCCGAGTCACACCCATTACCGTATTGGTCACGAATAGAAACTGTGCGTAAGCAGGGTGGCCAACCTTAGAAAGGATCCAACCCCAGTTTCCTCTCCAGACCCAAGGTGTCTGGCCCACATGTTCGTCGACGGGTGCGCTTTAACTGGGTGGCTGCCTGTTTCAAAGTATTCGGCACAACACCGTTCAAAGCAACGTTGAAATTCAGCGATTTTTCTTTAAGATGTGAAGATCTGTAGAGTAATGCCAACTGTGAACAACCGAGACTGCCCAGAAGAGTACGGCCATGCACATATCTAAGACGAAAGCAGGAGCAACTTGTGATCCTTCTCCACCCCGCTAATTCTAGTAAGGACCTTTGCTAGGGTCGGAATCGCCGTACCCCAAGTGGTCGCGGTAGTAGAGTCGTTCGCTGGCGCTGCTACTGGGCCTCTTAGCAATTCACCTAAGAGGCATCCAATATTCTTTGCTACTTTTAGTTCTTTCAACTGAACCAGATCTGGTCGCTAATCCGTCTTGTGAGAATCTTGTCCGTTCGTACTCATCAGTGGTGTGTACACAGACCCCAACCCTGACAGGGAGAAAGCTAGGCTGAACCAAGGGAACGGGCCTGTAAGACTAATGAGACTAATGCCGCATTAGAACCCCACAGTACAAAGCCTAATGAAGAGAGGAAACGCTACTGTGTCTCAGCGCGATCGCGAAAACAGCCCCGAAGCCAGGTCGAGCCTGAGCCCTCGGTGAATCCAAAGAGCTCCATAACAAGCGGAACGAACCAGTGTGACACAGTCGAGGTGCTGACGTTCGTAAGGGCTCCTAGGTACACTACCTCCCTACAGGGGGGGTGGGCGCAAGACGCGGGCAGCAACCGCACCTCGCAATCAAAGGAGACAAATATCGCGAGGCAGGAGGCCTGTATCCCAAGTCTATACCAAGCATAGACCACAAGTTGCCTAAAGTAGGTTTCTACAAATACAGTGTCCTACTAGGTGATGCCAGCAAATCCATCGATCCCTAATCTGTCATGTGCATTGCCAATGACCAATTCTGCCGTCACCTCCGGAACCTGACCTGGCGGGCGTTTCAATACGTCTATACACTGGACTTTACTAGCATAGCCTGAAGCGCTACGCAAGGCGTGAAGATGAACTAATAACTAGGGAGGGAAGTATGCAACCCCAGGCGCCGATGGCGCGCCTCGGAAAGCATGTCGCTGGAATATCGCCAAAGGGAGACACTTAAACGCCTCAAGAGCGCCAAATATTCAGTAGGATGCTCAGCAAAACATTTCCGCAACCACTCTAAACCCGACTCATCCACGTGACCAAAGCTTTCCACAATGAATGGCTGGAACCGGTGAGAGCGACCCTCAGCGCAAGGCAGACTGGCCATGCTCTCAGCATACCGTCGTTCCTTAACTCTTCGAAGGGCTGAAGCCGCGGCCCCCCGGCGGCGGGCGGCTGCGGTGAGGTGGGCGCTGGCCACGGGGCAGGTAATCGCAAGGTCCACATATGTTGAGCGTCTGGCAGCAGCGTCAGAGACGAGGAGATCGGCTATACAACAGGGCGGTGCAGAGTCCGAGATTGATCTGGGCAGTTCCGACTCAACCTCAACCGTATGCCCTATCCGAGTCAAAAATTCGCTGAGGATGTACTTGAGGCGAGTGTGACGCCTCGTACGGAGACCTCGCAACAGTCCGCAGGAACCCAGGAAGTGGTAGCCACAAGCGTCAATCCGGCTCTCACATCCCTGACAGAAAGACGGCCGATTAGAGTGCGTCTATACACTAGGATCGGTTGAGGTGGAATCGGAACTGCACTGATCAGCCTCGGCCACAACGCGCCCCCGTTGCATCGCAGATCTCCTGGTATCGGACCCCGCCGCCAGACGCTCAGCATATGTGGACCTCGCTATCACATGCCTTGCGTCAAGTACCCCCAGCTGCCGCTCCGCTCCCGAAGGGGCAACAGCTTCTATACTTCGCCGACTGAAGGAACGGCGGTATGCTGAGACCATGGCCAGTATCCCCTGTGCAAACGGCCTCTCTTACATGTTCCAGCCTTTCGTTGTGGAAGCTTTGAGCGAATCATGAAAAGTCCACCTCGGAGCGGCTGAGGAACTGTTGTACTGACAACCCGGTTGAATATCTAGGACCCCTCACGCCGTTTCAGTGTCTTTCTCTGGCGGTATTCTAGTAGCAAAGCATACTCGCTGAGGCGCGCGCGCAATCGCCGTCTGGGTTTTGCACGTTTTTCTCCCCGAGTTTCTAGTTCCTAGTGCCTGCCGTAGCGCTTCCCGTTATGCTTTAAGAAATCCATCCATACTTCAGGATGGAAAACCTCAAAACTCCTCGCAAAAACAAGACACTAGAAAAAAAACACACCAATTCATAAATATCCAAAAACCATCAACAAAATATCATCACACAAAATCATTGATTTTGATAACAAAAATCCAACATCTAATCTCAACTCTGAGGCGACCATGAATAATAAATATAAATAGTCCACAAAATTGGAATTGGAAGTAGAATGTCGTGACAAATGTCACGACATTCTATTTACAATTCGTTTTATGATAATTTCTAAAATATATGAGTAATAATTTACAAAATTCCATTATTTATTCTCAGTTTTTATTGGCTGAATATTTTTGTTCCTCCAATCATCAGCGATAAAAATTGATATTGTTTTATGGAAATATATAAGCACAGTTCTTCTCAAATCTATTTTTGCGACTTCCTACCCGTGTATCCGTGCGTACAATTCAACGATATTCACCGGATATAATTTTAAAAATTAAATATTTACGGAATTTATCCACCCCTTGGAAATAATCACCTCTCCACTAAACCTACAGGCTAATTTTCTCGCTGATTTGATTGGTTAAATATAGGATTCTGATTGGATAAGGGAATTTGTTTCTGTTTTATGGTTTTTTTTGTCAGCGAGGAGGAAGATGAGGAGCTGGAGGTTAGCAACTCCATCCAACATGAGTTATTATGTTGGATTGGAGTTGGTCGGAAGAATTGGTGGAGGTTTTACGGACATAGGGTTAAGCGTCCTACGCAGGGAGTAATACGAGATAGGAACGAGGAACAAGAGCGTGCAATCCAAGGTGGCGATAGCGAGCCACGGCTAGCCCGGCTGCCCGCTAGAATATCAGCGGGGATTTTTACCACTGCCAGTATGAGACGTGGCAAAGAGAATTGAAATATGGGAGGGGCTTTGTCTTCCCCAGGCATTCGTGCTTGAGCTCTAGCTCATCGCCTGGTACCTCTGGTCCTTGAGTTCTTCGGGTTTATAGATTCCGTTGGTTCTCGTTGGGCTTCGGGAGGTTGTTCCGGGAACGCCCTGACCGTCTCTCCTCGTAGCTTACCCTTGCAAGTTTCTTGCTGTGGCGTATGAACGCTGCTTTGATTTTGGAGGCGCGCGATATTCGCCCGCGCATAGCCTATTTTTCCCCTCCGTGTTTTTTTTTTTCTTCCAGTCTCCGATTAAACAATTTCGTTCATTCAGAACATCGCGATCGCGCGACACCGAACCGACGTTGGAGGGCAAGACACTTCGCGGGTTGATCAGTGAAAACAATTGTACAGCCTCTCCAAGCTTAACTTTTCAAGGTGACCACAGCGGTCTGCAACGAAAGGCTGAAGCCTTTGCGCCCTGCCCCCGGAGGTAGGAAGAACTAGCTCACGTCTTTCTTTTGAACAGGGCGTTGGTAAGTGTGCTTTCGCACAGTGGAAACGGAGACTTTGGGTGAACATGGTTTGCGGGAAGCAGTGATAGTTTTGGAAGGAGGAGATTAGTTGCGAGAGGTAGTTAATAGTTTTGGAATGAAGATGAGTTAGGGAGATTTAGTTAATAGTTTTGGAATGAAGAGGAGTTGCGAGAAGTATCGATAGTTTTGGATTGCTGAGACGAAGATGGGTATTGATAGTTTTGGAAGGTGGACGGGAGGGCGATGAGATGCGAGAGGTATTTGATGGTAATTTGGAAGGGAGGGGGTTGAAGATGAATTGCGAAATGGTTTGATGACCTTTTGTTTTTTTTAAATCAGGTTTAATCAGGTTTAGGGGGTGAAAATGGGCTTTGTAGAGAGGCGTATTTGGTGAATTGGCTGTACGTACGAGATCGGCTCTGTTGAAATGGATTGGGACATGAAGTGTATTTGTGTGTGCGCAACGCTTGTCTTGGAATGCTGTTCATTTTTTTTGAACTACGCCTGTTCTGGAACGCAACCAACTGAATCATGGTCGCCGGAACAAATTCGGGCAGTTAGTCGAAGAATACAATTGGATGACTAGGGGTTGGCATGATGAAAAAGTTGACTTCAGTCTCTCACGAAAATCGTGCCTCAGGCCCCAATTGTGGATTTGTTGGCCATCACCTCTGGGAAGGAGCCACGAAATGAACATGGAGCAGAACAGGAGAATTTAAAGAAAAAAACACACAGAGGCAGTCCAATCGAGATCTCAGCAAATCGTATGCGACCTGATGTCCAGGCATTCGTTGTATTTGGCAAAAAAGATCGGAAAAGAGAGGTTTAATCAACTCCGTTGCCACCCCGCGACATCACTGGATTCCACCTTGGAGCTATCGATGCCAGCACAAAACTATTTCGGTTTCCCTCCCAACAAACTTTCAGTTTTGACCCATGCAACAGTTGCTCCTACCCAGTCGAGCAGAATATTGACGAAAAGCCGGTGTTCGTTTGCAGTCGCACACCACTTTCGATTCCCCACTTCGACCTTTCGCGCGTTATCCATAAAATCTTAACCGACAGATAAGGTGTTTTCTATGTTTTCTGTTAGTGGGCTTGATAAGATCCCTTGTTAGACCAATTAATCGACGCCAGTGTGTCGAGCTTCAGGAAAAGGTATAAATAGCGTCCAGGTTAGCGCCGGAGATTTTTATGAGACTACTGAGCGTGAGAAAGCAAGAAGACGTTGTCGCTACGATTTTCTTGATGTTGCGGCAGTTTGAAAAGAAATGGAACTCAGCCGATTGATTGCTATTGTCTTGTTGTTTGGAGTGATATCCAGCGTGAGAGGACATGGGTCACTTCAATACCCACCGACACGGCAGTACTACTGTTGGGAGAATCCGAGCCACCGAGCGTGTCCAGGAGGGCAGAGCCCACTAACCTACAACTGGAACGAAATTGGTCAGTACTGTGGTGCTGGTCAGAACTGCCCGATCGTAAATGACGGACAGCTTTGCAGCGGGCAGAACTGGCATGAAGGGGCGAGCTACTACGATGTGATTCGGGACTATCAGCGTACCCCGATCAACATGGGCGCAAACACTTTCATCTACCACACAACCGCAGAGCACCAGGGCTCCTACGAGGTCTACATTACCAAAGACTCTGCACCGCTTGATCGACCGCTAAGGCATGATGATCTCGAGCTGGTTTGCACGTACACTTACGGTGAAGGAAAGCCACTGATCAAGGAGTTTCCTTGCAACATCAACGTTGAACGTACTCGCTCGGAGCAAGTGGTATACATCAACTGGAGGACGGCGATCACCGCCAACGAGCAGTTCATGGGCTGTGCTGATGTGACTATTGCTATTGCTGGGACCAATCCTACCTCTCCTCCGCAGCCAACGGAGGAGCCAGAGTCTTCCGTAGAACCGGAGGCTTCTGAACAACCGAAGACATCCGAAGAACCGGAGACATCCGAAGAACCTGAGACTTCTGAAGAACCGGAGGCTTCTGAACCCCCTTCTCCTCCACAGTGCGTGGTGGAGTGGGAACAGTGCGGAGGAAGACTATACAGAGGCAACAGAGACTGCTGCCCAGGTCTTGTTTGCACTAGAGTGGGAACCTGGTGGCATTCTTGTCAAGTGGGGGAGGTGACCACCGTTCCACGCACCGAGCGACCGGAAGAACCGGAAGACGAGTGCATGACGGAATGGGCACAGTGTGGAGGAAGAGGATATTCCAGCAGCTCAACCTGCTGCTCCGGACTCGTCTGTAAGGTAGTCAGTAGATGGTGGCATTCTTGCCAGCGTATTCTCTGAGTGACTTGGCACCGCAAAATACAAGTTGAGCACGGAAAAGGCTGGCTGAGTGATTACAACCTTTCTCTTCAGGAACGAGTCTGAACACCCTCATGGCGAGGAACTCGAGCGCTGTTCCGCTGGACGTCAATGCCTTTTAGGCCGCGATCAGTAGCTACTATAGGATCATCTTTTCTCTAGGATTGAGCCAAGAGAAAGACTTCGATAGATATTTCAGGTTCCGTAGTCGACCGAAGGACGGTAATAAGACACATTCTGGCTATGCTAGTAAAACTACCATCCTGACTTTCACTGTACACACTACTTCTTCGCCAGCTTATCACTACTCAAGCTACCGGAAGTTGCCGGACTGAGCTGTAACTGATGGTGTCCAGAAACCGCCAACCACTTCCGTGTCTGTCAAGGAGCACGAGGAATTAGAGGCAGGGCAGAAAGGAGAGACGGCTGTAGCTCAAAACTATAATCGCAATGGAACACCAAAGGTACTCGTCTCGAGCGTATCCGCAAACTTTTTGTCAAGGCAATCATTTCTGCAATCGCTTCATGTCCAATGGACTCGGTACCCCCAACGAATCATGGAAATTCAAAGAGCGGAGTAGAAAAGCTCCAGGCGCGCTTTCAACCCTTGAGAAAATCACGGTCTTGCCAGTGCGATCCTGCGGCGATGCTTTTTAGGTCCCGATGCATATAGGCCGAGATCGGCGCCATGACTTTCGTTCTCTAGAAAGTGAATCCAGCCATTGGACTGAACTCAGGTTACGTTAGTTCGTTTCCAGATTGCGAGCGCCTAGAGCAGAGTTGGAATGGCATTCGTAGCAAATCTCCGCTGTCACTATAGCTGCAGCCAATCTAGCAGACCTGCACCGTTCAGTACATTCATCCGAATGACCGCTGGCAAAGATTCCATCCTAAAACATGGTAGCAACCCTTGCGCACTGTCCAGCTAGGCGAAAGGGAGGGGTTCAGCGCTTTTCAAATGTTCAGCTCAATGGAAACCACGGACAGTGGCGTTAAAGAACGCTAAGGCAAGAGGAGTGTGTAAGAAGCCCCCTCAGCGGGGTAGCATACTAGATCCAAAGGGAAAACTACTGCATGGAGACGACAGCTTCGGTCCAAGAGTACCTCAGCCCTCTGCGAATTGCGTTTTCTAGGCATGGTACTGTGTGAAGAGGAATTCTGTCGAAGTAGTTTTAGCACTAGCAAGTTCCTTCCTCCCGTGCCCGAACGACTCAAGAGACACGGCAGCCAAGCACTACCGAGTTGGGACACCGAATTGGGACACAGAATTGGGGAGCCCTCGAATCTCGGAAGGGAAAAACTCCGCCAAACATTTGGAAACCTCACGATAACTCAGCCCAGACAATCGTTCGCAAGAGGAACAAAGGTTGTGTTCCGGCACAGAAACGCGGCGAGCGCTGGGCAGAGACTCTGCATGGATGCTTTTTTTGACGAATCAGAGTTGGAACACAAAACTTGCGTTCAGTGTTCGCTTGAGGCCGTCCATAACAATCACAAGCACGGGGCGTCCTTGAATAACTGAAAATGATCTGCGGCATTCTGCTTGAGATTCGGGCATATTGGAAGTTAACTCCGTCCCTTGTGTTAAGAGTCATTTGAGTTTTCCTTCATCCTTTGGAAACTGTTTCATCTTCCGCACGCGTCCTGAAAGCTAGTTCACTGAGGTTTGAAGCGCCCTCGCGTGAATGAGACATCAATCCAAAACTCTGCGCACGGCCAAAGAGAGCTAGTTACTCCATCCGTTGCCCTTGCAAGCGCGTTTCAGATTGGAACACAGTACCGATCCAGCATCATCATTCGATCCTCTAAGGGAGTAGTGCAACACAATCATTGGGATAACGCGGGGCAATAGCGAAGGGGAAAATATAAAGGAGAGGATGGTCTAGTTGCATCTTGTCGACGATTAAAACAAATACAATCTACATCCTCTGTGTGTCCACTCGACCCTCAACGATCCTTACCTAACGTGGTCCGCACCGATAAAAGCCTCTTGTTCCATCCAAAAGCTCAGAATCATTGGCTTCTGATCGATTCGAGTCGGACGCGTCCATCAACCGGTCACGAAATCCTTTCAGCCGTCGACACTTGGCAGCGCTATTGTAGCGTACGACCATTCTCTGAAGGTTCCTTCCATAGTCTCCTCCAAAGCTGAGCAGCGCGTGAGACACAAACGCCGAACACATTCCAAGCCCCCTTGCTCCCCTCCATCCAGGACACGCAATCATCTTTTCAGGTTCTCCTGTTTTTTATTTTCCCGATGACTACAGAGCGGCTTTTGCCGAGACCCGGCTTCTGAAGGAGGATTCCTCTTTGCACAATGCTGAGCCCAGTCCAGCGACGGTGTTACGCGGCCTACGTAGTTAGACGAACTTTCATACATTTCTTAAGAGACGTTTTTCCCCATGCCCAAAAATGTGGGTGAACTTACAAATGTTCCCAACTCATCCCGCAAAAATGTGTACTATATATAGAAATCGATACAATATTGTTTTAAAATATTTTAGACTCGTTTTTAGTACTAAGGACTTCTATTGGCAATTTTAACCCAGTTTTTAATTATAATTAGATTCCTTGTTTGGGTGAAGAAAAAACAGTGCGCGAAAGTTGGTTATTTTTTCGGTCCCTATTTCTTCGGTTTTTGGAAAATATTTTGTTGGCCATAAAACATTCAGGCCAATGTTCTATTATGGTGACGCGCGTGATCAAAGGTCGATCCGGAAGTGTTAGACTGAATGGATTGGTTTAATCGGAGGCTGGAAGGAAAAAAAAAAAGCAACTGGAAAAGAACAGACTGAGCGCGAGGAAGATCGCGCGCCTCCAACATCAAAGCAGCGTTCATACGCCACAGCAAGAAACCTAAACGGGTAAACAACGAGGACAGACGGTCAGGGCGTTCGCGGAACAATTCCCAACGCCAAGGAGAGCCAATGGAATCCATAAACCCAAAGCACCCAACCAATCGCCAGAGGTACCAGGCGATGAGCTAGAGCCGAAGGACGAATGCCTGGGAAGACAAGGCCCCCGCGTATTTCAACTCTGTGCGACGTCTCATATTGGTTGGTTTTATTACGTCTCATAATAGCAGCGGCAAATCCACGGCGCTCTCCCGCAGCCGGCAAATAGCGACCAGCCTGAGGATTAGGAACAGCAAGATCAACGCACGTCTTACGGCGGCTATCGTCACAGGTGACCACAAGGCCAGCCACGCGGCGTTCAGAACAAAGGATGGTTTGGATTTGGGACTGGGTGGGCTTTTTTTCTGGAACGTGTGCGAAGAGGCACGAGAAACAGAAAGCGGATAGTGTAAGTGCCAATACTTAATTGGCCGATGAGTAAATGTTTTCAAGAGAACCATAAACTATTATATATTTATATATATATTATTCAATATATGCATATCCAATCATTAATTGGCAGCATTGTGATCTAAAATGTCGTTCAAAACCTGAGGATTTTAGAGCTCAGTTGTGATGTAAGCCGGGCGCGGTGAGGGTTCGGAGGGATTGAAGGGGGGTGCGATTTTTCGTTCAGAAGATCTGGATTATTACCGACCCTGTGAAAACAGAATTATTTGTCGATACTTTAGCGCGATAAGTTTCCTGAAATTCATGTTTTGCGATGCAGAGGTGCGGTTGAGTTCAGGTCCTTTCAAGAAGGTCACTAGTTAGTGTGGATTGGTGCTCAGGGGTGGGTAATGGCTGACCGTGTGTTGACAGGATAAAGTGGATGTGGCTTAGATTTTTCATTGGGTGATCGGGAGACTCAGTAAAACCGTTAGAAACCAGAAAAACCAGAAACGGAGCTGAAAGTACTGACTCGCTGAGTTTACCTATCGAGGGGATCGATCAGTTCTGTACTACGAACCCCCCACGGCATGCTCTTGCGTGCGATAGAGCTTAGCTATTTTGGGGGTGTTGCGTCTACTTCCCCTCGGCATAGCCGTGATTTTATGGAAGCATCGAAAAACCTGTTGGCGACACGTCCCGGTGGATGAACTAACAGTGTAAACGTGGGGAGCAGTAATTCTGCCTTGGGAGTTGTTTTTCTCAACTTCCTGTACATGCGTTTGGATACCTGTAGAGCTTTTTCTTCTTATCCAGCGCTCGAGCTTGCTGGACATGGAAAGGTTCTTCCCCAAATAGCTCGGCTCCTCTCCTCCAGTCGCCAAGGTTCGGCCACTTGGCATCCCAACACAGCGCATGCCAAGTGTATGAAGCTCGCTACTGTGGCTGCTATCCGATCGCGCACGAGGGTCGTTTTTCAGTCGGATTCTTAGAAACTATTATTGTGTCCAATAGAGGTGAAGACTTCTCGGGGACTACAGCGCAAAGTGCTCAATTTCCATAACCTCCTGCGATAGCTGCGAGAAATAAGAATGTCACATTGTTCTTCACTTGTGCAACTTGCCGGAAAGGTATAAGAGGACGTGGGCGGACGAGGAACAGCGTCTTGGGTTGAAGATGGTACAGGATAACAACAAAGCAGAGCATAGGAGAAGAAAAGAGAAGAGCTGATAAGACGAGAGAAGAGTTGATAAGAAGAGCTTGTGTTTTGGTTGTCTGCTCCTACGACATGACTGGGGGCCGCCTATTTGCAATTGTGGCGTTGTGCGTCGCGATATCAAAGGTGAAAGCACATGGATCCATGAAGTTCCCACCGACGAGGCAGTACTACTGTTGGGAGAACCCAAGCCATCCCGCTTGCCCGGGAACACAGAGTCCTGTCACTTACAACTGGAACGAAGTTGGTCAGTACTGCGGTGCTGGACCTGACTGCCCTCTCGTACGAGATGGAGAGCTGTGCAGCGGGCAGAACTGGCACGATGGGGCGAGCTACTACGATGAAGTGAGGGACTACCACCGAACCCCCATCAACTTTGGCGCAAACACGTTCCTCTACCACACCACAGCCGAGCACCTGGGTATCTACGAGGTATACCTGACCAAAGACTCCGCACCTCTCGATCGGCCACTAAGACATGAAGATCTCGAGCTGGTTTGCACGTACACTTACGGTGAAGGAAAGCCACTGATCAAGGAGTTTCCTTGCAACATCAACGTTGAACGTACTCGCTCGGAGCAAGTGGTATACATCAACTGGAGGACGGCGATCACCGCCAACGAGCAGTTCATGGGCTGTGCTGATGTGACTATTGAAGGCAACGCACCAACTCCTACTGAGCCACAAGCGACCGCCACCGCAACTGGACTGCCGGTCACTACGGAATCACCGGCTCCTGAACCGACGGAGACAGGCCAGCCGCAGTGCGTAGTAGCATGGGAGCAGTGCGGCGGATTGGAGTACTCGGGTCGCACAGACTGCTGCTCTGGCCTCGTGTGTACTGCCGTTTCGGACTGGTGGCACTCGTGCCAGCCTGACACGACAGCTCCTACACCAACGGAGGAGCCCAGCGCGACTGAAGCTGTAACAGAAGAGCCGCAATCGACTGCAACCCCAACCCAGGAGCCGCAATCGACCGCAACCCAAACTCAGGAGCCTCAACCCACCGCAACCAACACCTCTGGCCCGGGTGGCCAGTGCGTCGCGATCTACGATCAGTGCGGCGGCGCTGAATACCAAGGACCGAACAACTGTTGCGATGGACTTGTCTGTACCTTCATTGGTCCGTACTGGTCCCAATGCAACGTCGACCAAGGACAGACAACGTCTGCACCATCTGTTCAGCCGACGAACGCACCTTCCCAGGCGCCTACACAAGCACCCGAACCAACCGCGACACCACAACCTTCTCAGACACCGACTGTAAACCCTGTGCCAACCGTCACTCCGAAACCAGAGCCTACGGCAACCAAGCTCCAACTACTCCAGCGCCGACTACTCCAGCTCCGACCGGCGAGACTGGGTGGGAGAGATCGATTACGCCCAAGGATATTGCCGAGGGTCACCCGTGGGGAATCTCCAACCTCCGAGGAAAGAGCGGTCTCGAAGCAGCCACCATCATCTACCACGACATCGCAAATGCCATCAGGAACGGTCCCCCGTCCTTCCAATCCTTCTGCAACACCGCAGACCCGGATACCAACAAGAGGGAGGCAGCCGCTTTCCTGGCCAACGTCCTCAAGGAGACCGGGGGCTACGGAGCCTTCGTCGAAGTCAGTCCAGTCGGAGAATACTGCACCGCTCTTGGAGGCGTAGACCCGGGAATGGTGGCCGCTGGAAGCGAGTATCCGTGCTGTGAAGAAGGCTACGGATGTGATTTCCGCGGAAGAGGTGCCATTCAGCTCACCTGGAACATCAACTACGGACGGTTTAGCGAGTTCTACTACGGAGACAAGAATGTCCTTCTGAGAGAACCAGAGCTGGTGGTCGGGGACGGCGAAGTCGGCTGGGCCGCTTCATTGTGGTTCTGGATGACTCGCCAGGACTACGGAGGCGCTTGTCCACCAGTCCAGCTCACATCTAGCCAGCCGCTCGGAAACATGTCCTGCCATGAGGCAATGACGCTTGCCGATGGCGGAGGCTTTGGACAGACGATTCGCATCATCAACGGAGGCTACGAGTCCTGCCCGACTTCAGGCTACAGGTCCAGCCCAATCTACCGGGTCCAGTACTACTTTGAGCTTACTAGCCTGCTCCAAGTCCCGTCTGCACCAAACTGCGAGCTCAACCAAGACTGCGACGTTTCCGGGATGCAGTTCTACGAGAGCTCCATGGGCCGCGTCGGGAACGTCCTGATCGGCTCCGACACCTGTGTAAACTGCCAGCGCACCTCGTGCACCAAAGAGCTCGTGACCAAGTGGCTTGGGGTCAACGGTGAACCTACGACCAAGTATCAATGGACATGCAACTAAGGAGGAACGAAAGTATTTCACTCAACCTGAATACACCTTGCCCGATTCTCGAGTATATCCTTGTCTTGTCAAATACTCCGAAACCTTTTGTTTCGAGCAAGTGCTTAGAGAAACTTAGATTGCTAATCACCTTTACTTTAAAACGAACCATTATCATTGAGGAAACTTTCATGCCATCTTCCTCCCGACCTTCAAAACTGGCATCTTGTGAAGGGCGCATCTGAAATCTCCAGCCACCTCCTTACTTGCTTCAGCCAAAACACATCTAGCCTCCCCTGGTAACTTGCTCCCTTTCCGAGTCACACCCACTACCGTATTGGTCACGAATAGAAACTGTGCGTAAGCAGGGTGGCCAACCTTAGAAAGGATCCAACCCCAGTTACCTCTCCACAGCAAGGTGCCTGTCCCACATGTAATCACGTTCGTTGACGGTTTCGTTGAACTGGGTGGCTGCCTGTTTCAAAATGTTGAGCGCAACACCGTTCGAAGACGCGTTGAAACCCAGCGAGTCCACCAAAGCGTTAAGATCTGTCGGGTAATGCCAACTGTGAACAACCGATGCTGCCCGGAAGAGTACGGCCATGCACTTCTCCACGCACGAGACCAGCAGCACCTTTTGATCCTCCTCTACCCCGCTACTTCTAACAAGGGCCTTTGCTAGGGCCGGAATTGCCGTACTCGAAGTTGTCGCGGTCGTAGAGCCGTTCGCTGGCGCTGCTACTGGGCCTCGCAGGGAATCTGTCAGCGGAGTCAGAGTCGAATTCAGCTCGGACAGTGCGCCACATCTCCTAATGTGCTCATCCGTAAGCACCTGAGTCTCATTGTTCAGTTTCCACAATTCTACCAGGTGCTCCTTTTTTGTGTCCAACAGAGTGAGCACCTCTGCCAGCTGTCTCAAGTCCAACTCTAGCGTTACTCCAGAGTTCATCTCCATTGGCCGTGGTGGGGACGCGGCGATTCCAAGCGGTGAAGTCATAATACCGCTTGGCGATTGAGGGGGAATCCATCCCGGTTGTCCGGACGCATTTGTCGGAGTAATTGTCAATCCGGGCATGAGCCCTGCTTGCGGGATCGAATAAATATCAGAGGGAGAGTAGATTGGGCCGACGTCCAAGTCCTCCACGAGCGCTATGTACATCGACGAAAAACTCACTCGAACCCGCTTCGGCGTATTGGCGGATGCAGAAGCAACCATCGCCTTTCGAGGAAGTCCGTCCCAGGGGTGCTTGGCAAGCACCCGCTCCCTCACTGCCAAGGACATCGACCCTATTGCTCGGGTTTTCTCGACATGCGAATACAGCCGTGCCCGCTCTTCCGCCAGAAAAGCAGGAGATAGTCTACGTGGCTTCGCCCCTCCAGGATACATTGCACACATCGCTTCACGTACCCTTCCCCACTCTGCTCGAGTCAATTTCGTCCCGTTCGGGATTCGCATCTCGGTATGGAGCGCATCAGAAAATTCACTCCACTGGAAAAACTGAACCTGGTGAGACCAAAAAAAAAAAATGGTAAGACGAAAGGTCTAGCGCTCGGCGTCATATCGCTACGGAAGCTACCTCTACGGTTGAGTAGAACCACTCCGCCAGCGCCCATCTGACTGCAAGGTCGTTCGTGAGCCAGTTCCTGACTTGTGCGTTTGCGTCTGTAAGCTTAGTCACCATGGCGTCGTACTTGCTGTGCTTCTGCAATCGGCGTTTCCTTGGTCGTCGCCGTATCGAGGGATCATCCTGAGATTTGACATTTGTGTTTTCCAATCCGTCCTCTGCCCTAAAGGTCAGGACCTCGCTGTCAACGTTGCCTTCTGTCGCTACGGATTTTCTCTGTGCATCGACGACCACAGCGAAAAGGCCCAGAGCGGAGGCAGCGCTGGAACTGAGGTAAGTTCGGTGTCCATTGAAAAGGGCTTCCACCTCAGCTCGACCTCTCCGAAACCCCCGTCTACCCAACGCAGTCGCGATGAGCTCGCTCTTCATCCCATGTATCTTGAATGAGTCGAAAAAAACTCCAATCTCGTCCTCAGTCCATGCACTCGAAGCGTCATCTTCATCAAACTTTAACCGCTTCGACACGGGCTCCATTGCTCAGCACTGGGGAGCAGAAAACAAAACCAAATCCCTTCTGACCAAGCGCAAAACAATCGAAGCAATAGCCTCGATATCAAATCCAATATATAAACGAAGCTTCTCGGGTCCAAGCCTGAATCTCAAAATTCTTTGTGCTCCGCCCCCATCGCAGCAAAGGCACGCCCCAGAACAGAACGCACTACCCCACGTCCCATCCCTCACACCATCTCAGACGGATCCCCTCACCTCCTCCTCTTCATGCAGAAACAGGAACACTAAACCAAGTCCCTCTGCAAACACACTTTGAAAAACCTCCCCTCGACCTGCGGCTTATCTTCTCCACCAAGTTCAGTCGCTTCTCCGGGACTCCTTTTTCCTCCCACCTTTCCTCCTCATCAGCTAAATCCTCTGCCAAACCCCTAATTAAACTATATATATATATATATCTATATATCTAGAGAGAGAGAGAGAGATTTAGCTAATCCTCGTCGTTGAACAAACATCTTGCTCCAGCACTCATTTCCCTTCCCAACCCCCACTCACTCCCACCTCCCAATCTCCCGCCAACCTTTTTGCATTCTGCGAGAAACGAAATTGGCGTCAACCATCTCCCTCTGACGTTGGACGGACTCTCCCGTCTACAGTCATCCCCTGCGTTTGTTTTTTTTTGGGCCCGGCCAATTTTTGCCACAACAGACTTTTTGGTCCAATGTTACCCTGAAGTACTATCATCCAATGATCATCTGAGGATATAAATTTAAGAGTGAGTTGTCGATTTATCATTGGACAAAAAGTAGAAAGACTCCAAGTTTGTCCCATTATTTTTGAATCTCTACCGGCTGATGTCTCCTGATCTGATTGGACAGTATCGCGGGTTTTCTTAATGATCATTGGCTCTTAAATATTCAAATTTCAAGCAATGGATGTGATACAAGTGTCCGGGACTTTTTTCCATCTTCTAGAAAGTCCGCAATCGAAATCAGTATCGTTACCGGCGTTTCTGTAGGTGAACGGATCAAATGTGGAAGAGACTATTGCGTAAATTAGAATATAAGTATATTACGAAGAATAATTGTCTATAGTTTGATCGTACATCATGGACAAGCATTGGGGGTTTATCCTTATCGGATGCTGTGGAGCTGGCCATGTGTTGACCCCCAAAACGTTTCTTCCTTACTGCATTGTTCGTTCTGGTAACTGGGCTGCCCTTGTGAGATTTCGCTCCTGAATTCTGGACAGAACTCCACCTACGGCTTCTGATTAGAGGTGGATCGGTGCCGAGCTTTCTTTCAGAGGATTGCGGTTCCGACGTTATCTCCGTCACGAACGTTCGGTTGGACCTTGGCACCAATTCTACAAGGTATTGAAGATACATGAGATCGGAAATTACATTTCTTTAACGCAGCGAGGCTTGGAAGCGCCGGTGTTGGTCCAGCCAGCGAAAAACGCAAACCTGGACTTGATACATTTTCAGACTAATTGTCTGATCTTCCGTTCAACGGTCAGAGGACAATCTATTCATGAACACAATTTAATAGACTCTGCGACACAGGTCAATCAGTATGAACTTCTTCCACTTCTTCTCGTCCCTGAAGCTGAGTGTCCACGTCGCGCCAGTCAGTCATGGTCGATCCAAGCACCTTGCCTATGAGATCTCACTGGATCGCACTGAATATACGCCCCGTGATGGGTCAAAATCGTAATAGCGCTGGGAGAGCTGTCCCTAAGCGATCACACAGTCAAGCACCGTGCTTCTTGATGAACCTCGGTCTCCTCAAACGCAGCCACCGAACCGATACACTTCTTCTACAGCATCGCGGAAACTGTTGGTAGCCCCGTGATCGCAACCAGCTCAGCTAATGTCAGGCACAGGCATGAGACTGCAGAACCAGCGCATGTTCTCTTGATCAATCGCTACAAGTCAATAGAATAGGCTCAGGTGGCACACGGATCAACAAGTGCGCTTCACTCGCGTCCATAGCACAACTCCGCTTGAAATGGACGTGCTGTCCCTTCAGTCCGCGGTTAGGGGGCGCGAGATCGGCAAGGAGGACAGAGTGCAGGCTGGGTTTCTGCAGGATTATTGTTCGGAGGTCTTTGATCCGAATGCATCCTTTCTGGGCAATTTTGTGTTTTTCGTTTACCACGTTTCCAATCCCGCAGCTACGTACCATCGGGAGCTTCGTTAAGGAAGAGATCGTAAAACCGACTTGTAAGAGTATCCTATGCTCACGCAATGCTTGTTGGTATATCTTGGAGACAAACGGAGGTTTTCGGTTGCCCCTTCCCTTCCACTAAGTACCGAAGGCTAATGGTCCGGCTTTTTTTTGGCTCTAAGCAAGAGTTTCTCTTGCGCTATATCAAAAGCTCATTCCGCAACCTTTTGTGCCGGGATGATCATTCGATAGATTTTAGTCAAGAAGCGGGCTAGTTCCCCTTCTCTTGAAGTCAGGTCGTGAACTTCCGCCTTGAGCTGCTTGAAGACACTCAGTTCTCCTTCATAGTCGTCAGCTGTGGCCTGGTGGACCGCATCGTACGCCGGATCAGTGAGCTCCTTCACCTGGATACAGACCAAAAAAGGAAGCAGACATTTCTTTTAGACACCCACGTCAAGCTTCTCCGCCGTCAACAAAACAACCGAAAAAAAAAACACTTAGTATTTTCGGAATAAGAGTGAATATCCTACCTTGCCGAAGACATCAGTTCCCATCATCTCGTCAAGCTTCTTCTTCAAGAAGCTCTCCTTTGCGCCGTCATTCAGCATCTCAAAGTTCTTAGAAAGCGTCTTGTAGACCTCGTCCTCGAATACCTACAAGATCCATAGATCCGATAAACATTTTTTTAGCGGACTACAATCGAAAAACAAAATCTAGCAACAGAGGCGAAGGCTTCGCCAGATCAACAATCCCAAAAGTCAACTTACAGCATCCGCTTTCGAGGCCTCCGCGATATCATCAACTACCTCAACATCATCATCGTACTCATCCTCATGATGATTGTCGTGACCCTGAGCAACCACTGCAGTCACCAAACTCAACGCGAATAATCCCAACAACGCAAACAAAAACAAGTTCTTGCCCTTCATCTTTCTACCCAGCCTCCCCAAAACCCACTCACACACACACTCCAACAAAAAAAACCAAAACCTCAGAAAAACAGATCCAAAGCTTATCTCACTCTTGATAGCCTTATCATTCCGTCTCTTCTTTAAAACCTGCCCCCTCCCCCTCCAAATCTACACCCCGTCTTCCCTCCCAAACCGTTTTACTAAATCTCTTCATCCCCACCAAAATGAAAACATTCAATATCCAACCTTAACCCCCTCCCTCCCCCCCACACTACTTCCCCCTCCCCCTAACAGAAGCCTTGAACTGGCATCCCAATCCATCAGAAAAAAAATACCCCCTAATATGTACACTCAAGAAACTTTCTCTGATAATCTATTATCCCCTATTTATTTCATAAAAACAAACAACGATGAAATACAAACACTATAGAATAACCCCCCTAATCTTTCCTAATAAAAAGCCGTTAAAACGGGGGTTTGCTGTTGGCCCGTTGGCCGACCGCAACAGGAAAAAAAAAAAAGAGCCAGCAATATCGAAAATCAGCAATAAAATCAATGATGCAAAAACGAAGCGAATATATACATGTACATAGAGGGAAAGGGACAGCAAGAAGTACTCGTACGGAATACTCATGTACTAAGGTTCTTTTTATGTCTATAATATTGAATGTAAGCTTTGTGCTATTTGTACTAAAACAGGAAAGCACCCGTTCCCCCCCCCCCCGCGGGGATTGTTTTACGAATTGGTGGGAAGTTGGGGAATGGGTTGGGGAAATATCTACCCAATCATTTCTTGCTTAGAGGGTGTATCAGTCATTATCCGCTAAACTATATGTTTTTATTCAGTAATATGATAATATTTAGCGATTTTTATTGGTTACAATATTGATCCTCAATCCATTGAAGATCCGTAATGACTGATTGATCGGAGTGTGTCTGTCTGTTGTTTTCTCTGTGAGATTGAATGGAGGGGGGGGAAAGTCCGCCAGATATTCTATAGTACTGAAATTTGTAATTAATTAGGACCATAAATATATTCTGCGTAGGGGGGGTTGTTCGGGTTGACAAGGTGACACTTAGGATTGGAACAGTCGACCACCGTTCAAACCGATTTAATTTTTTACTTTAGAGGAAGATATGGATGACACAATTGTTTTCTTTTTTTGTGAAAAGGATGGGAAACCCTTGGAACATTGGGCGCCTTTCATGGCCCGAACCAAGAGTGTCCCAATGGCTGTATGCAGTTTTCGGGACAAAAGCGGAAAAAAATGGGACAGCGCGTTTGTGAAAGTTCGGGAGCTACGCGGCGCGCTGCATAGGAAGTTGACGATAGGTATCGCTATGGTGAAGCAACGAGGGTCAACATGGCTTTTTCACTCATGGGCGGTGGTGAGGGAAAGTAGTTTTTCGACCCTTGTGCTTGGCCCCAGGGTATACCAGAGCACAATGACGATAACCGATCTGGAGTTAGCAAATGGACTGGAGTACCATGCAGGTCACTCAGCCTCGGCTGACAACTTCGGAGTTCCTCGTACAGTGACCACAAACAGTCCGTTCCTGTCTTGCCTGTTGTTTAGGCATGATCTTTGAACGTCAGTGTCTGGAATCGATCAACCAGGCTCTGGCAGCCGTGGTTGAGAAATGCTCGTCATCACCAACTCCAGATCGGCCATCGTCATCGTTCCCTGGTGTACCCTGGTGGAAAGCTCAGTGTTGAAAAACCACTTTGCACGAGATGGGGTTTGAAGTTGGAAGAGCGCGTAGTCCGCGTGCTCGGACGTCCTAGGTTCTGGGCCGCAGGTTCAAACTGGATGGCATACTGAGAATCTGCACGGGCTAGTAGCTGCTTTGAGTTGTTTATATCCAGACATCGTCCTGACACTACTATACCAGCGGCATAGTAAAGATCTTGCAATCAGCTCGGCGTAGTATACGCACTAGGCGTGTCTACGTTGCTCAACCAGAGCTGCTGGGCGTGATCTGAACAACCACAGGTAGAGCTGTCCTTTGGCTTTGATAAGAAGTTAGCAGTCGACTGCAAAGAAGCAGCCGTCAGTTCGAAAGCGTAGAAGTTAAACGCTGACGTGGACCGATTCAATGGAGGAGAGGACCCAAGGCCTCGAGGTGATCCAGCTGAGAAGTCTTCTGGTCGTTTTTTCTCCCATTTTTCTTCAACGTTTCCTTCACGATTTTAAGCCGGAGCTCGATGTAGCTGATGGTTCAGAAGGTGGAGCTCCCTCGCCCTTGCTCAGGTTGTCAATGAGAGCGTGAGCACTGTGAAAGCCAGGTTCAACGGCAAAATCTGAGAAAAACACGCTGACCTGCTTCTTCGTGGTCAGTTTGATCATCCCAGAGTCATCTAGTCTTTGAACTTTGTCCACGTCCTCCATCTTGAGGGAAACCTGTCAAAGTTGGTAGGAACGGAGAAAGTCTCAATGAGATGCACTACCTTTCTCTCTCCGCAAAGCACCCATACGTACAGGAAATTCAGCCTTCCCGAATCCAGAATAGTCACTATGCGCACGGAACGCGACGGTTCCAACGGTGAGGAAGAGAGTTCCTCCAAATTTGAAAGTCTTCTCGGGCAGGAACGCATTGTGGTAGCACCGGAATCTTGATGCAAAGCGACAAGAAAATACATCTCGTCAGATGGTAGTTCGAAAACGAGCGTGGGGGTGGAAGCATGATGGTATAGGAGATGTAGACATACTTCTCGACCAGCTGACATTCATACATTTCAACAACTTTCTGCTCCTTCAAGTCTGGGAACAAACTGTTAAACCGATCCTGTTTCGAGCCGCCTGAGCTGAAACCGACTGGTCCACCGCTGATCCCCAAGGCTCCGCCGAGCAACCCTCCAATCTGTTGAATACTCTGGTTAAACTCCGTCCCTACTTTTCCAAGCTCCTTCTGAATCTCTTCAGTCCCCTTCGAAATCGCTTCCTTCTCCTCTCGCGATATAATCGTCGAGAAGTTGGGGATCTGTGCAAACCAGCCACTGCCTGTGCTTCCTCCTCCGCCTCCTTCTCCATCGGCCCCCATAGCCCGCACCTCGCCACTCACCTCTGGAGTCTAAAACCAAACAATCCGGGACATAGGTTCTCACCATTCAGTCTCAATTTCCAGGACGCAAAAACAAGTTCAAAAAGAGCAAGGCAATACAAAAACTGACCTCTGCGGCAATCGTCGAGGTCTTCATCTGGTCTTCTAACTCACGAAGAATGTCCTCCTCCGTGGGATCATTCTCCGGTCTCTCACCAGCTCCTTCACCAGATGCCATTGAAGGTTTTCTTCTTCAAAAAATAAAACCAAATCAAAAGAACAAAATCGGCCTCCCTTCTCATCAAACTTGCAAGCAGCTCCTTACGCTTTGCCACCATTCCAAACCCCGAATATCAGAACCAAACCAGACTCCTCTTCCGCTTTTTAAGCTCTCCGAAAAAGCTCAAAATGGTATCGTTTTCGACGGGTTTTGGAGCGGTGGGAGGGGAGGGGATATGTGGCTCCTACGAGCAAGCTAGTATGGACGAAGATGTTCAGCAAAGGCTTTATAGAGTCTGTTATCTGTAATAGAACTCTTCAATGCAGGTTCTGGTCACCCGAGCTGTTCTCCACTGGTCAGACCGATATTGGTCTTTGGGCTTCGTTTGTTCCTGGGAAGTAGAGAAACGATCATGTATGATCTTCTGCAGGGAATTGATATGTCCATTTTCTCTAAGATCGATAGCTTGAAGTGGATTCCTCGTCCCAATCCTAACTGTTGCCTTCTCCAGCGGCGTTTTCCTAAAATTCTGACCAACACAACATCGTGCTCGACGGGTTTCGGGTATCAATGTTCCTGGGAACAAGCGACGAGGATATACGATTGTTGGCCCAGATCTGACATCTATAGTCGATGCCCCCAAGCGAATTCCATACCCCAATCCCAATCACGCCCGCCTCCAGGAGCGTTTCCTAAAACCCCTGATTGTCAATACAATATCGGCTGCCCCGTCCATATGAGGCTCCTGCTGACGGGAGCTTTTGGTCTTTTAGACAAGAGTTGCTTCTCGCTGGCTTCGTCGGGTCTTTCGTAATGACCCAGGACGTTTTAATAGCATCCTTAAGGAAGATCTCTTTGCCGAGTTGGCGCTCTTAACTGATCAGTCTAATCGGAGCCCATGCTCCCCGAACGAGGTACGCTACGAAGGGCGCGGAGAGTCTCTCCCCGCAACTCATAAGCCAGCGTTACATCGCCAGACTCGGAGAAGCATAGCCGATAAATAGCACCAGGGCGGTCACGGTAGCGCTCACGCAACTAAGTAAAACCTTCGCTATCGTCCAAAGCAACTTTCAGATCTGTACGAGATCAGATGAGGTTCACTCGCATTTCCTCCCTTTCGTTCGTGAGTTTCATGCTGCGGCGTACTAGAGCGATCTTAGTTTAGGGTTTGGGTGGTGAGACTTTATGGTTTTACAGAGCTAGGGATTGGAGATCCTAAGGGCGGTAATCCAAGCAAGTAGGTCAGATTTTTGCGGCTTATCATGTGGTTGATGCATCCTTAGCTAGCTTCGCAAATTTTCCTAATACGTCGGAACGCAGATCTCTAGCTGAGCACAGCTTTCTGGTTAACAGTTCTCTGACGTTTCCCACTCTGAATGGTCTGCTCCTCGTATCGGAATCAAGGTGCAGCCCAATCACCCTGTCCTGACCGCCAGGCTGGAACAGGCATGGAGATATCAACAATCTTCCAGATCAGGTTTGGACGTTGATGAAGCAGGTGGATCTCCCCTTCAACGTACTTGAAGAGCTTGGGTAGAACGTTGTAAAGCCCTGAAGATTCGTGCTTGTTTCTTTTCGTTTCGATTCATCTTAGTGACTCCTATGGAGTGATTTACAGTGTACAGTCCCGAGGACGATTGGTCGCATGCCTAGACCCAGTCTACGGGGTTTTTCATAGCCTCCAACGTCTTGGCCTCCCAGGTGCCTTCCTCGGGGTGGAAGTTGTAGAGCCAGGTCGCGGTCTCCGGAAGTGACATGAGGATCGACTCGATACGACCGCCCGTCTTCAATCCGAAGATCGTGCCTCGGTCGTAGACAAGATTGAACTCAACGTATCTACCGCGTCTCATCTGTTGCCACTGCTTCTGTTCCTCAGTAAACGGCTCGTCCTTACGCTTGTTCACAATTGGCACGTACGCGTTCGCAACGTTGTTTGCCAAATCCGATGAGAAAGCAAAGATGGCATCCTGATCGCCTTCGTTCAGATCATCGAAGAATATTCCTCCAAGTCCTCGTCGCTCTCCCCTGTGCTTGATGTAAAAGTACTCATCGCACCATTTCTTAAACTTGGGGTAGTAGGACTCGTCGTGTCTATCGCAAACGTCCTGCGAGTGTTGAAATCAAAAGCAGAAAGTGAGTAAGGAGACCCAGTCTAAAGCCGATTCCGGCTCATGGAAAGTTGGCAAGAGCTCTCGCTGGCTCAATGTCTTAAGCAGTGTGCCGTATTAGGGTGCATTCATTCATACCTTCAGAGTCTGGTGGAAATACTTGGCGTCTTCTTCGTATAAGTACGACGGGGTAAGGTCAGTTCCGCCTCCGAACCAGTAAAGCCCGGAGTCTGTCTCAAAGTATCTGTAGTTGAAGTGCACAGTAGGGGCCATTGGGTTTCTCGGGTGCATGACAGAGGAGATGCCACAAGCAAAGAAGGGCACGACCTCTCCTTCCTTGTACCCAGCGTCCCTCGTCACACCTCGGTCAGAAGCAGCCTTTACTGCCTCCGGTGGCATTTCACCGTAGACAACGGAGATGTTAATGCCAGCTTTCTCGAACACCTAAGTTGACGAATTCAGCGTTTGCGTTTAGAACCGGAGTTTCTGCAGTTGTCAATAAATCCGTCTGACAACGGTATTTCAAGACATAGGGACAATAGCGGACCAGATCCAACACATTGGACGCGATCAAAACTTGTCGTCGGGGAACCGTGGTACTCCTCACCTTTCCCTTCTGAAGGACTCTGGAAATTCCGCCACCGCCATTCTCCCGAACCCAGGCATCTTCGATGAACGTGCCTTCTCCGTCCACTTCCTCAATCGCCTTGCACAGATCATCTTGAGCCTTCCTGATCATCCTCTCGAACCTTGCTCTCATCGAGCTGGGGTCCTTATCCCCAGAGCCGGTTACAAGAGACTCAGGCAACTCAGTAACGTACTGATGGTCCCACAAAGACCCCCTCTTGGAATCCGCATCAGACTTTGCTTGACCAGCAGCGACCATGTTCACAGGATTTCTGCTGCGAAATCCAGATCTCGACTGAACATTAGACTCCATCCTGCGCGCCGGTGAGCATCCAAAACTAACAACAAATCCAACCATTCTAGTACAAGATCAAACAAACACAAAAACAAAACCTCACCACTCCAAAAAACCTTCCTTCCCAGTCTAGAAAACTGATTACAAAATCATAAAAATCAATGCAGAAATCAACCTCCAGTCCTAACGAGCCTCTTCGATGACGACTCTCATCTATCTCCCATTCCTCTCCTCTCCTCTCCTCTCCCCCTCTATCCCCCCTACCCCCCCCCCTGCCGCCCACCTGAAAAGCTCTCAGATCATTTCATATATAATCTTACTCTAACCGCTCGGAGCCAAAAAAAAAAAAAACCAAAAAACCTATCTCCTCATTTGGAACATTAGCCTAGGGAGCACCGTCGATGTCCAAGAGAAGAAAAAATATCATCAAACGAATCCGATCTTTCAACCCCCAAAAAAGAAATCTGCAAAGAAAAGAGAAAAACAAAAGAATTTTGTTTTTTCACATGCCATGAGATTCCTTACACAATTAAAGCAGGGGTGATATCTCCTGTTGTACTAACGATAAATTCGTTTAATATTAAAATTCGGTAGTAACTATCAACTCTTAGAAGCTAAAGGGGGGGTAAAAGTATCTACATCAATTTTATTCGAAACTTCAGGATCGTTTAAAATTTTAGATAAAAACAATTATACCACCCAAAGTTCTCTAAAAACAAGGATACCACATCCCCTTTTTTATTCTTTTTGGGAAGTGTGCCCCGCCTGACCCCTGGGGTCGTAATTTTAACATCGCCGAGCGGTGCAATAATCGCTCTAAATTAACCCTATTTTCAATCTTACACTGTATTTACTCATCTATTGACCCCTGATGAATGTTGTAGGACTTAGGCGAAGATCTCAATGGCCAACCACAGGAGATCGTTTTATACTGTATATTACATTATTTGAAATGTATATATGGTATTATATCGTTTACTTAGGTGTGAGCCAGTCGGCGGGGTGGGTTCCAGCATAAAAGGGGCTAGTCCGTTGACAGACATGGCGGAGACATTGAACGTAGAGTGCTGCCTACTTTGGCAATGGATTTTTTTAATCAAGAACCAGATCATTCTATGATGAGGCTGTGACTAACGCTGACCTCCGTGCGTGTGCTTTGAAACAACACCTTCGTTCCCTGTTCTGATCGAATATCTGGGCTGGATGGATCTCTCGCAGGCGACAGTGTTGGCTGACCGCTTCCAATTTGGAAGCTCGCGGTCTGTCCAATATGCTTTTCTACACTCAGCTGTTGGGTCGTATTGGTTCTTGAAACCCGACCTTTTCGGGCGGTTTCACACTTTCCGAAGTTTACTAGATAGAAAAAAACCTCGTAGTGGGCGCTTTACAAAATGCTGTCAGTGCAGGTTGGCCAGCTGATCTGTCGTGATAGAGGTGACTTCGTGTGTTTAATCTTGTCCCTGGTTCTCCTTGGAACGCATCGCCAGGCCTGCCGACTGTCACCTTTTTGTCTCAGACTTGTAGATGTCAGGATATCCTTGTTCATCAACTGCAAAGTCGTTTGACCAATGGTCTGATTGCGTTCTGTCCAATCAACGCTAACACTAGTGGCTAGGGTGTATAGCCGACCGTGCCGAAACCCAACTTGTCCTTCCGCTGGTTCCCATTGTATTGAGACGACTATTGATACGGTCCTTGAACAGATTCATCCGTTTACTATAGCTGAGGAAAGTCAGTTTAGGAACACTCGTGGCGCAAAGAAGGGCTAATACAGACGAGGAAAGCCTCTGAGAAATGCTCCGGCATTGTTCGACACTCGGCTAGAACAGCCGAGCTGTCATTGAGTTGGGGCGAGTTGAAGCTTTGGTCAAGCGTTGTCACTTGCAGGATCTATCAAAACCCAACCATTCAATAAGGAGAAGTGTACAGATGTGTTCCGGAGCGGATGTACGGACACGGAGCTCCGCATGAGAGAGCGAGCGTAGTTCTACGTATGGTCTGCTTTGGTTTCGTTCATGAAATCCGAAAAACTGGTTTAGGCTCCGGGACTGCCTGTCTTAGAGCTTTCGAGGTGGCTTCTAGACGATGCTGTATTTCTACACACCTTCCCAGTGCTGGTCACTGGGCTAGGAATAAGCAAACTGCACGAGTTTGGCTGTGTGCGGGAGTGGGATCGGCCATCGCGGTTTGATGATATGCTGGAAACCCCAGGCAGGCTTGTACCTTTCGTTGGTGTCTAGGGTACTGTTGCGCTACAGCAGGCAGCTGCGCAGTAATGGTTACTGCTAGGTTTTTCATCGCAGCCGGACACCGAAATTGTCGCTGCTGATCTAAGTCCAGTAAAACCCGCATCCAGGTGCTCACGCTCGTCAGTAGGACCTGAACAGCTAGACCTGCGCTCTACTTCTTGTCCGCTATTGCAAGGGTCGTAGGAGACGACAATCTGCGCCTCTTCAGGATTTCCTTTGCGATCGTTGACGACCCTCCAAGAGGTTCTTTTCAACGATCAACGCAACGGGGCGCTCACGGGCAAGCATCAAGTGGTGTAATTCAGATCGAAACGAAATCGCGATAAAACCCAAAAGTAGTATGTTCAATAGTCTCCACTGCCCGGCCCAAAAAAAAAATAATGTCCAGATCTCGTTGCAAAATATGACGACCCAAAAGAACGCTCCCACATGTCCATCTCAAAGCCTTCCGGTAACTTTCTCAATGGCGTATAGTCCATAGCCGGAGAAGATGAGAACAAGGGGGTTCCAGACCATGATGAAACGGCCGATACCCACCAGAAAAGAGTACAGGAAAGAAGTAACGATCCAAGGCTTCTGTTGCAACGAAGTCATCAAGTCGACTTTCTCTCCACAGACCGGACAGATCGTTCGCTTGCCGATGATGTACCATCCTCTGATGCAGTGGCCGTGGAAGCTATGTCTGCACGGCAAGTCTACAATCTCTCCGCTCAGAAGTACGTTTTGATTGCTGTTCGAGACTGCTTCTCCTTGCGGCTTCTGTGAGGGAGATTGTCCACCTTCCACGTCCCGCAATCTCTGCGAACAAATACCGCAGGTATTTGCGGCCACGTGCCGTGATCTCTTTTTGTCCTCACCTATCCTAATCGCGGGGCGCTGGTGAAGGGTTGACGAAGGGATCAGCTGGGGTCGTGAATCTCGGAGGACTACTTACTTTAGTTGAGAAACATTCATTGCTCTGGCTTACCATCCTCTCTGCAGCGACAGTCCCCCCATCGCGATTTACAACCCCAAAATACATAGACAAAAGCAAAATCCTAGCGCCCAAATCTCCTCCGGAAAGCGTTCTGGAAAACAGTAGCACAAGCCCAACAATGGACATTGAATAGCATACCTATTGCGTTGTTTCCATGGCGGGTTCAGGTCAAAACTCGGTCGAAAGGAAACGGGTTTCCAAGTTGGAAACTCACCTGATGAGCACCGGTGAAGAACAAATACACTTGCTTCGGGGTCGTCTCCGTGACGGGCCTCTGAAAGGCCAGGCGCACGATATACGCTGCGCACCCCACGTACGCAATCCAGAACGAAATAAACACCCACGCCCGACCCAAAAGCGCAATTATGAACGGAATCATTAACACACAGCTCATCTGAAACATCCTAAACGAACGTGCACCGACCTTCGACCACACAAACAACCCAATGTACATTATCAGATTCAGCAGAAGAAACACCTCAATGTCCCACGGCACCACCGTGTGCATCTTAACTGCCATATTTCCGTTCTATACTCTCTTTATAAAACCAGTTCTAAACTAACAAACCTCCTCCTCCCCCCCCAAACCCCGCCCGCACCAGAAAAGAAAACTCAACCAAAACGGCAGACGCCCCCTCCCCCGCGCCCCCTCTCCTCGTCCAGTCTTCCACTGATTTTATCTACTACTTCACATTCTCGAAACAAATAAACTGTAGAGTTCTTAATCGCTCCAAAAAATCAGCAAAGACCTCTCCCTCTCCCCCTCTCTCTCTCGCTCTCTCTCTCTCTCTCTCTCTCTCTCTCTCTCTCTCTCTCTCTCTCTTTCTCTCTCTCTCTCTTTCTCTATCTCTTTCTCTCTCTGTCTCTGTCTCTGTCTCTGTCTCTCTCTCTGTGTCTCTCTCTCTGTCTCTGTCTCTGTCTCTGTCTCTCTCTCTCTCTCTCTCTCTCTCTCTCTCTCTCTCTCTCTCTCTCTCTCTATCTACTCATCGTCCCCTTCCTCTTCCAATTCTCAAGAGGCACTTTGCCAAAGGTCCTTCCCATTCACCCCGCTGTCCTTGGGACACGTTTTGCAACCTCTGCTGTTCCCAGTTGTCCCAGGGTTGTCGGTTGTCAGGGGTAGACCTGAATGAATCGGTTAATAGAAGGCTAAGGTCCCCGAATGAGGTACTCTGGGAAGAGCGCATACAGCGCGCCTCCAAAACTAAGGCAGCATTCAAGTGCAAGAGAGTTAAAACTCGAAGAAACATACAGTCGGGAAAGAGCATCAGGGCGGTCGCGATAACGCTTGCGCAACCAAGCACTCCTAGCGCTATCTGAGAATCCAAAGACCTCGTTAACAAAGCAATAAGCAAGGCGCAATCTGCAAAGCCAGACAGCGTTGGTAAGCAAAATTTGGAACCTCTACTCTACCGTTCCCAGTTATCCTAGAGGTTAGACCTAGTGAATCAAGCCTACCTCTTGTTTTTAGTATTTCGGTTTGTCTGCTTTGAGGTCGACTTGACAGAGTCGCCCACGGTGAAAAACAATTTGCCTAAGAGTACTAGTGATACTCTGGCTTTCAGAGAGATGCTACTACAGTTTCGCCGTTCGCGACTTTGCCAAGGAGGTAGTGCTTTTTCTCTCTGTAGGCGTATCCTTGCACCTCCAGGCGCGCTTTGTATACCGGCTCCTTTGTGTCCCACGTTTCGTGCATCTAGTTCTCTCAAGGCTTCCACTTCTCTATTTTTTTTTAGACGCCGTTTTCCCGTACATGAAAGAAACGAATGAGCGCAAGAGTACTAGTGATGGTCTGTGCAGAGTAGCTGGAGAGAGTAGTACAAAGATTGTCGATAGTGATGTTCGAACTCTCACAGGTTGCGTCAATGGTCTTTGAGAACACGATTTTTGTTTTTTTAATGGCATTTACTGCGTATGCGATAAGGTACGATACGGGACGGAGGCTATGGCAGTTCCTTTCCAGAAACCTAAGCGTGCAGCCAAATAACAGGAAAAATAGTCTCAGAGCGACGGGACCGTTGATGAAACCCGTTCAGACCAGCTTGTCGTTGCTGAGACTAAGATGTACAAGCAAAGGTCAAGTCGACCTTGAAGTAGACAAGCTGGTCTGAACGGGTGTCGTCGTAACCGCTGTTATTAGTACTGAGAGTGAAATGGAAGAGCTCGGCGATGGTTGAGTAGTAGTATGACACGCCAGGAATAGAAGACGCCAATTGGACGGATACTGCGCAACCGGTGCAGGTTAATATTCCGATGGCCTTCCGAACCTTATGGAATACTTTCAGAGAGGACATGGCCAACAGCCCTTGCCCACTTAAACGGGTGAATGCTTACAGTATAGAGGTCAATTCTTGGGTGCACGTCGTAGCTCTGAGAGCGCTAGGAGCTACGAGTTGCTAGTGCACGCTTGTAGAAAGTAGTGACACACTTGTGGCTCGACTCTTAATATATGCACCAACCAAGATTGTTAGTTTAAACCAGAAGTAGGAAACGACAAGAGGAAACCTTCAGCGTTTTGGAGTATCGGTCTCCCTCCCAGCCAATGTGAGGGAAGTATTTACCTTTTGTGATTGGCTCTGGTTCGAGAGAGACAGCATCTTCAGCACTTGTGGCATTGAAGGGTGCGATGAAAGCCCTGAACTTTCAGGCGATGATCTGAGAAGCTCCGAAGTTCGGAGTCGGTACTCGGGCTTGGGTATACACAACTCGTAGAAACAGCGGACGCACCGTTGACGAAAGCTAAACTAGCAGAATGTGCCGAAACTATGACTCTTTGCTTTGTAAGCCTGCATATGCTCATATTGCGAGAGTATTCGATGCTTGAGATAATGTCTGAATTAGACTCAAAAGGTTTATGATACGCGAGTGCAATCCGTGAAGGCTCCCGGTGGTCGGGACGTTCGCCAATGGCGCCCTCGACAGACCTAATAAAAAGGCCGCATAACAAGCGTGCGTCAACAGTACGTGGACACTGCAAGGTTTTCTATCCAGCTGCGCAGGCTTATCATATCGTTGCAAACAATGAAGTTGGTCCTCATATCAAACGGGAGTACGCCGGGGTTGTAGACTCTACCAAGTCTTTAGAGTCGAGCTTCTCAGTGAACAAAAGCCGCCACTAAAATGAGAAGAGCGGGTGAGGTACTTCTGAGCTAATCAAGAATGCGGCGAAAGTCTAGGAAAACGCCGCCGTTTACTTTAGGCATGTGAGAAACCAACACGCATCGGGATGTTGAGCTGAGTACCGTCTAGAAACTACAGAGCAACTGCATTGGCGCATTGATGGGCAAATAATCCCCATTCCCATCACACCTAACTCTTGGCCCATTCCATGTCCAATCTTCGTCACTGTGCTGGAAAACACTTTCGTATGAGAATTCTCTAGGAACAATATCCGCCGCTCCTCGCTCTTCGCCCATCCCAAGTCCAATCTTCGCCAGTATGCTGGAAAATGCTGTCGTATGGGAACATTCTCGAGGGACAATATTCAGCGCTCCTCGCTTTCTCTTTCGGTATGCTTACCTTCCGTATTCAAAAAAATTATCTATTTCAGGACAGATCGGGGCCTCCCAAACGGATCAGGGAACTGCATCAAAATGTCGCGAGGTTGTGAGCCCTCCATGGCCCCTCATAAGTGCTAGAGCGTAGGAAAAGAGCAAGATATTTGGTTGCTTACGGCATGTCTTGATCTCCAAATCTGATCATGCATGCCATACCCCCACTCTCCTCCCATTCTTCGGAAGGAGGAATCTTAGCACATAAAGACAGTCATGCGAGGAGATAAAAATCCGTTAAAAATTTCGTCTGTCCATTGGCCAGAAAGGACACGCGCTCCTTTTTGATTAGTTTAATACGAACTCCTTAGAGAAAATTTAGTATTATTCGATTTTCAAAAGGCGTAGATTGTTTTTACAGTTAAAAATGGGATTTCGGAGAAGAAAATATTGGAATTCTCTCCCCCATTGGAGGAAACTGAAAATGAATTGACACAGAGATGCAACTGACATTTTCTCCGCCTATCTAGAAATTCGTATGGGTTTTTATTGGGAAACGGTAAACAAGATTGCAAAAAAGGCCAACGGGCCACTACTACACATATTTCAGTAAAATCCAGTTGGCCAATCCCGACGAACTTAGTTCTTCCCTTAACCAACAAATATCCAAGAAACAAAATCTAGTATCCAATGAAAAGGCTAAAATCCCAGACATAAAATATATTTATATGATTTGATATTTAATCACCAATCAATCGCCTCGAACGAAAATATATATGTTTTTAATAACATACTTCAATCTCCAAGGTTTTTCGGGGAAGAAAAAAAAAAAGGAAGGTCCATCTGCAAAGCAACTGAAAGTTTATTTGAAGCTCGTTTTTTTTTTGGACTTCAATGGAATCAAGCGCCCCTTTCTTCTTTTTTTTCTGTTTTTTTGTGGACACTTCCTCTTTTCCAGCTTTTTGCGGTCCGAAACAAAGATTATTCTTGCCACGAAGACCAAAGACACTGATTGGCCCCGAGCAACGGATCAATGTAATTTATTAATTATTCAAGCTCCTATGGGACACCCGAGTACAGATTGTACATTAAAAACCCCCCGAAAAGGGAGAAAACGACACCTGACAGGTTAAAATAATAAATGAATTTCGTTCAAAACACGAACATATGGCCAAGAAATAAAGAAATTACCATCCACTGAATCTCAGCTGGTTACCAACGCTCATTCACACTCAACCTAGGGGGTAGATCGCGCAAGTCGAATCTTTGTACTAAGACTTACTACTCGCAAAAGCAAATTTAATATATTCAATCAAAAACGCTCTAGCCAATGAAAAAGAACGTATAAAGACAAATGTCAAGTAATAATTAGTTACAATACTTATTAGTACGGGAAAGATGCGAATACACAACAATGTTGAACCCCCGTCTCCTTTGTGTACAACATCCCCAATCTTAAAAGCTCGTCCCCTGTTCGGTTCAACATTTTCACTTCCTACAAGGGGGGGGGGAGGGGGAAAGGGTTTGGATATTCCACTAAAAGCATAAAATTGTCTATTATTTCTGTATCAGAATCTGATCCATGGAGGGGTTTCGGAGAGGATCCTTGCGATTATATATATTTTTAATTATTTGCAGGCTTTTTGTCCTCCACGTTTTCCCTAATTTTATTAGAAGCAAAAAAGAAAATCGGTCTTCTCCGGCCACTCTCCTTATTTAGCGGAATTTTTTTTGGAGGTGGAAGAGGAGAGAGGTTTTTCGTTTTCGGATTTTATTATATAGATATATAATATTTTTTTTTGTATTTTCTTCTCTGTCTATTTTCACCTAATGATAGAAAACGGGAAATGGAAAGGTGACGCCACCGGTGCATGTGTGATCTGTCAAAAAAAAAATTGCATAGTGAAAGGTGATGCGCCTCTCTGTCTGTCTCTCTCTCTCTCTGTGTCTGTGAGTGTCTCTCTCTTTCATGAAAAAAAATCGTATATAAGGAGGAGCCAAGAGAAGGGATGAGTAGAGCTGTGGGAGGTAGGCGCAGGGAAATACGTATTCGGATAGCAATTGAAGGAGCAAGGAAAGTTTTGGTAGGTTTACGAGTTTCGGCCCCCTTTTTTTGTTTTGGTGTTTGTGGTTTTCCTCGTTTTGAGGTTCAGATGCGGACTTGTTTCTAAAGTTTTCGTGTGTTTTCCGGTCGGCTTGTGCTGTTTTTTTATTGGTTTTGGTAGAGGAGGTTGGGAAGCTTACTGTTCTTAGGCCGTCGAGGAGGTTGGGTTTGGTTTCCGGACGCGATGGAGGAGGATCTCGAGGAGGCTAAGACGATTATTCTTATGGGTGGCGATATTGGTGGTACCAATTCGCGTTTTGCCCTTTTCAAGGTGGATGTGTCGGATGAAATCATGGCGAGAGGGCCCATGGACCACCCACCTTTTGAGATAGTGTATGCGAAGAATTATCTCAACGAGGATTATTCGATGTTCCGTGATGTCATGACTGAGTTTTTTGCGGACGCAGAGCACCACTCGGATGTAGGTTTAGTGTTTCAAATCCCTTACATGCTGCGGAAACGACCCAAGCTTAACTTTTGCTGTGCTCTTTGCCGTAGTTTGCGCGCACCCCACACTTCCATCTGACCGCCTGCTGCTTGGCGGTTGCCGGTCCAGTCGACGACGGCCGCGCGAATTTCACTAACCGAGGATGGGTCATCGATTCCCAAGACATAAAGGAGTGGTTTGGCTTCGAACACGTGAGTGCTCTAGCTTTCTTTTGTTTTGCACTTTCCTTCCAGGGATCTTGATTGTTGCCGTGGGGAGTCACCACCTGAAAAGCCCACTAAAGGTTCCGCTCTGTTTTTTTCCCGTAGGTGCGAGTGGTGAACGATTTCGTTGCTAGTGGCTACGGTATCCTGACGTTGATGGAAACTGAAGTCACTGTACTCCAGGAAGGGAAATACTCCCAGTCCGCACCCATTGCTGTCCTCGGTGCAGGAACAGGCCTAGGAGAGTGCTTCTTGGCACCCAACTGGTCTCCCTACGGAAGTTTTTATGACGCCTATCCGAGCGAAGGAGGGCATGTGGAGTTTGCGCCAAAGACTGATATTCAGGTATCAAAACTTTCCCCGCAGCAACCTTGGAAGAACTGGTCGCACTACCCTATGCTCAGGATGACGGATTCGCTTCACCTATGCGTAGTTCAAGTGCCTGCAGTTCCTGTCTGAGAAGTTCCAGGGACGAGTATCTGTGGAAAGGATCGTTTCCGGCAAGGGGCTCTTAAACGTGTATGAGTTTTTCAAGTCGGAATATCCGGATGAGTTCAATGAAGGACATGATCACAAGATCATCAATGCTGTGGAAGCTGGCGCAGTGATCGCTTCGCTAACATACGACTACACACTGTGCGCGCAGACGATGGAGTTCGTTTTTGAAGTATACGGTACAGAAGCGGGCTCGGTCGCGTTGAAATTTTTGCCTTATGGTGGCCTCTACATCGCCGGGAGCCTGGCGCCGAGGAATATCGAAAGGCTTACTGGGCAAGACTCGTCATTCATGAAGGCCGCGATCAACAAAGGGCGAGTGTCACCGGCTCTTAAAAACGTAAGCTGTCGCATATCAAATACGGTTGAGAATGTAAGCGTTCATACAAGCAAAACCTGCACTGTACTCTTGCAGCGACCGATGCCTTGTCAAGAACGAACAAACATGCGGCGTCTTTACGGGAGAACCTCCGGAGAACCGCATCTTAGATTAGCTCGTTCTCACCCAATAGCAGCGGATTCCGCAATGACGGACTTTTACCTTGTAAGATACTGACGGCATGCTGATTTCTGTTTGTTTCTTTTGCAGATACCCATCAAGGTCGTCATGTGCGAGGACTTGGGCATGAGAGGGTCTCAACTTTTGTCGTACAGGATTTTCCTGGAATCTAAGCCACCTGCCATTCAAGCACAGTTGCCTCCAGTCACCGATACTCTGGATACAATGGCTAATCCAGACATCCCAGCGATTAGAAAATCGGACGGGTATGCGGATGGACCGTACAAGGAGCCGCATATCGCTTTAACGTTGCCACCTAGGCATGCCATGGATATTACCTTCGTCGCGGAGATTGCTGTTGCGAGTTCAATTGCGGCCTCCATAGCCCTAATTATTGGATTTGGAGCTCGTAGCCTCACAAGGATGGATTTGGCCAAGGGCTCATGATTTGCTACGGTCATGTAGTTTATAACAATTTTTTTGGACCCCAAGAGCCGAGTCGTGAGCTTTGGTAGACCAAACCAACTCTTTGGGGAAGCACGAGTACTTTGCTCGGCCATATCCGGAAGCTTGCATCGATACTTGCTGCCTTCGTTGTGGACTGTGGCTTTGGGATAAGACAAAACAACTCGGCCACGGAGCGCGAATCGCTGGTTCCCCCTGATGAACAGAAAGCGGTTGTTTTGTGAGCCGGAACAGCATCAAAATTAATTTTTATTGGGAAAGAGCTTGAGACCCGTGAATAGCGATTTGAAGGAGGAATAGATAAATGTTTTCCAAGGACCCCTTTTTGTTGAAGGATAATGTCGCAAGCTGTGGAGGTCAATTGCGGGTCCGCCGCCCACTGACCGGCCCACTCTTCAAGCCTTACAACGGCAAAGCATCTAGAGCAAGTCCTCCCCGAGCAGAAAAGCAGTGCACGGAGTTGCCCTCTACAGAGCTATGATATCCTTTCGCATGTACATGATCTGGACCATGGATAGATCAAAATGAGAATACTTAGCGTAAAGATTTTTGAACTGCCACGAGCGTGAAAGCTACTGCGTAGTTTCCGGCCCATGTCGATGGCGGATTAGTCTTACGAAATTGACGTTGAACTTTGACAAGTTGAGAAGGAGAAGGATCCAATTATTCCATGCATGCTCGACGGCTGTTTTAGCGAATGCACTTCGCTACACACGGCGCGAGTTGCTATTGTTGGAAGGTCACTTTGGCTGAAAAACATGACAGAATGACGTCGGTATCATCGCTTCTAGGTTGTTCTACAAATGCATTTGATTAGGGCTAGGGGGCGTCTATATTCCCGAGCGGGCGAGCTACTTGCACAGTTTCAGCTTAATTAGTGTACAGTGACAATAGCAAAAGTTTCATTGTTGCTGAATCTCAGAAGGGACGTGTGTTTCGTGTTCAACCGGGCATGCGCAGCGCGAGGACGGGACACAAAGAATCCCATTTTTTGGCTGCCCGGCTTCGGACAGTTCACTATTTGTCATCGGGGGAGGTACTTCTTCGTCGCTTCTATCGCGAGTCTGTTGTACTCGTGGTCACGTAGTTTGTTCTTTCTCGCTCTGTGTGATGGCGTAAGAGGTGTGAGCGACCCGAAAGCTTTCTTCGTTAGGTTTGGGATTGTGGAGTACGTACATTCTCGAGAAGAAGTAAATACAGAAGGCAACACAGAGCACTAGAATCAGTACACAAGCTGTGATGATGCCGATTCCTGCCCCACTTAACCCGTTATCTAGGAAACGAAAGGAAAAGCACCAGGTTGAGTTGTTTCCGTACACAGCTCTAGAGCGAATACAAAAACAAGGGCTCTAGAAGGGCTTGTGTTACCACATACATTGACAAACGCAGACATACAGAATCTCGTTCAACAGAAATTCTGTCTCATCACTCAGACAACAAGACTGCTTGGTAAACCATTCATCGCAGGAAAAAGGATCCCCCGGACCTTCCGGAACGCAGTCATTCGCGCACTGCGTGTCACCTACAACCCTTACGCATTCCTGACCCGCCCCAATCTCAACTAAACATAAACAAATTAATATCCAAACCAGTCTCCCAGCACACCCAACCATTATCTTCAAGCACACATGTACAGTCCCTGTTCTTCAAAGACACAGAACCAAAGCCCTTAAAACCTGCTCACTCCTCAAATTTAATATCCTGGATCAATTAAAACACCTCAATTCCTTATGTACAGTTCTGCATCTTCCCTCCAATGCCACAGGTCACCACTCCCAACCCTTTATAACTCCACTCGTCATCTCCCACCAAACCATTCAAACCCCGACCCAACTCAAAACCATAATTAAGACTTTTTCGAAACAAATGCGTAGTTTAAAGTCTATAAATATTGTATATATTAAGAAAAGGATTAAGAGGATTAGAATTAGCATTTCCACGTTTCTATTCTGGGCAATAGATGGAGCCTTACGGCTTGTTTTTTTTTTGTATTCATCGCGCTGTAACCTGATAACCATAATTACGACGATCTAAATATAGATGCGTAGTTTTAAGTATGAATATATTGTATAAGAAAAATAAAAAGATGTTGATGATTAGAATTAGAACCAAATAGTCTCTATTCTGGGATCTTTGTGTGGCGTGTGCTTTTTTTTTTTGTATTCGTCACGCTGTAACCTGATAACCATAATTACGACGCTCTAAAAATAGATGCGCAGTTTTAAGTATTTGTATATTGTATAAGAAAAATAAAAAGATGTTCTTGACTAGAATTAGAACTAAGTTGTCTCTATTCTGAGAAATCGTGTGCCTTTCCACATTCACACATCGTAGTACATACGGTAAGATCGATACGCACATGGCATACGATGGGTGGATGCGGAATCATACCGTTACGGTTTCAAATGGAGGATACAGTTTGAACAGTACAAGATATCGATCATCTTCACATTATAGTAGAGTACTTAAGCCGAACATATCGGCCCATTAGTCAGTGGAACAATAAAGGAGGCACCGAAGTTTGGAGGGTGAAATCAGTTTCACCCTGAGGTCAAGGTCAGGAATCCTTGAAAATTCCAACATGGTATCATCGCTTGGTGCGATTTTGTAAGAACTGCTTGGTGCGTTTTTACGGGAATAGGGATTGTGTGTGGTGTTGCCTCAGGATGGCGGCGAGGACGAGGGGGAGTGTTGCAGAACACTGACGGTAGCGCGAAATCCATCATGCGCCCGAGGACGAGGGGGAGTGTTGCAGAACACTGACGGTAGTGCGAAACCCTTTAAGCGCGCGAGGGCGAGGGGGAGTGTTGCAGAACACTGACGGTAGCGCGAAATCCTTCAAGCGCACGAGGACGACGGGGAGTGTTGCAGAACACTGACGGTAGCGCGAGATCCTTCAAGCGCGCGAGGACGAAGGGGAGTGTTGCAGAACACTGACGGTAGCGCGAAAGGTTTCCTTCAGGCGCGTCATGTTCTGCAACGGTCCCCCTCGTCCTCGCCGCCATCCTGAGGCAACACCACACACAATCCCTATTCCTGTAAAAACGCACCAAGCAGTTCTTACAAAATCGCACCAAGCGATGAGACCATGTTGGAATTTTCAAGGATTCCTGACCGTGACCTCAGTTTCATCCTCCAAACTTCGGTACCTTCCTGCCGCTGCTGACTGTGTTCTGCTGTTGCCGCTAATCTCCAAATCAGTATAAAGGAAACCAGACTTTGCAACAGCTTTAATCACTTGCCTACCGTTCTTTTCTACGACTAACGTTTTTCCATCTAAAGATATCTTTATCTAATGGAGAAACCGTTTTCAATTAAACTACTAAGACTGACATTCATTTATCTAATGGAGAAACCGTTTTCCATTAATCTACTAAGACTGGCATTCAATGAGCCTTCTGGAAGATAGTGTCCTTCAGCGACAACAGATCTCCTTTTCGCGTCTTCAGCTCGACCGTACCCATCTTGTCGAGGGTCTTCGTTGTCCCGTCCCCGAATGTGACGTCAGTGTCAGCCATCCTTGTGGGGCCTGAGAATGCATTCTCCGAGGTGCACATGTCGTCCGTTGCTCCAGAGTCCAGCACGAACCTCGCTGGAGCTCTGACGGCCGTCATTTCTGCTGGAATCTTCGCTTTTCCGGCCTGTTTTCCTCCTTGTCCTGCTCCTCAGGACAGTTGGCTCGGATGTGTCCGGGTTTCTTGCACCCGTAACACAGAAATCCCACGGGGATCTTCTTCTTCTTCTTCTGCACCGTTGTGACGTGGTGCGTGCTGGAATCCGTTTTGGACTTGATTTGCTTGGACCCTCGAAGTCGGTCCAGCTCCTCGAAGTCGTTACAGAAACCTGTCCAGCCTAGAGTTTTTTTTTTTATCCTTCGCGGCATAGAACTTGAACTCCGCATACTAGTCGCCCCTCACCTCCAAAACCTTCCGAAGGACCCGACGTTTTTCTTCATCCGTTGGCGCCACGCCCGTTATCTCCCTGATCTCCGCAAACTGGGTTTGTAGCCAGTTCACCAGAGAGCGTGGCGACTCGTTGGTGTGCATCTCGCGCCAATGCACTTTGCCTCACACGCTGTCTGCCGTCTCGCGGGAGGAGGGCTCGTATCTAGGCCGAAGTGCCGCCCATACCTGCTCTGGCGCTGCCTCTCTCGAAGAGGCAAAGGCAGTGTCCAGCGCCGGCCCATCCAGCACTCCGGAGAACACCGTAGAGACATACTGTCTCTCCTCTTCCGTCGCGTCTATCGGGTTGTCGATCACATCCCTAAGACCTTTGACGGTCAGGTAGCACTCTACCTGGTGTCTCCAATTCCGGAAGGATCGGAACGAATCCTGATCCCCGGTGAACACTGACGTCACATTCGGGGACGGGACAACGAAGACCCTCGACAAGATGGGTACGGTCGAGCTCAAGACGCGAAAAGGAGATATGTTATCGCTGAAGGACACTATCTTCCAGGCGGCTCATTGAATGTAGTCAGTCTTAGTAGATTAATGGAAAACTGTTTCTCCATTAGATCTTTAGATGGAAAAAATTTGTCGTAGAAAAGAACGGTAGGCAAGTGATTAAAGCTATTGCAAAGTCTGGTCTCCTTTATACTGACTTGGAGATTAGCGGCAATAGCAGAACACAGACAGCAGCGGCAGCAGTAGTCCGTAGCAACGAAGATACGGATGCCATGGGATGGCACAGGAGGCTCGGACACCCTGGTGCTGGAGCTGTGAAACAACTAGAAAAGGACGGTGTTTTCCGCGTGAACGACAGAGTACCTGACAAGTTCGAATGCTCCAGCTGCGAGAAAGCAAAGACCGCGATGGGTGGAAGTGGACCTCGCAGGAAGGCAGAGACGTTCGGCGAGTGCATACATACTGACATCGCCGGACCGTTCCGTGCAGGAAGACATGGAGAGATTTATATGGAGGAGGAGTGTTCGTGGATGAGGCAACAGGGGTGCTGGGAGCGCATGCCCGTGAACACAGAAGTCTCATTGATGAAGGCTTTAGGGAGCATGTCCTGGTAATGAAAACGCAACATGGGGCAAATGTAGAAAGACTCAAAAGTGACAACGCACTTGAGTATAGTAGCATGAAACCCCTACTACATGACCTGGGTATCACGTGGGACCCGAGCGCCCCGTATACTCCCTCCAGCAACGGGATAGCGGAGCGAATGATGAGAACAGACTCAGAAAGACTGCGTGCCACCATGTTCGACAGCGGAGCGACGGACGACATGTGGCCGGAAGCACTACCGGTAGTCGTCGCCAACATCAATCAACCCCACGAAAGTTCCTGAAAGGGAAATGTCCAGCCGACACAGATAGGGGCAGCAACATGGATCTGGGAAACGCATATCCGTTTGGGTGTGAGATCACATACAAGCGGTACGAACCGGGGAAACAGGGTAAACTGGATAGCAGGTCCAGTACAGGAATCCTCATGTTCGTAGCGGACTCACATGTGGCGAGGATCTGGGATCCGACAACTGATAGGTTCCTACAATCGCGATCTTGGCGCGTTTCTGAAGACGTCTTCCCGACCAAAGAAGTGAATCTCGAAAAACGAATGACTTCAAGACCCAGAGGAAGGGAGGTTTCAGTGAACCTCCTGCGGAAGGGGGACTCCTTGTACGACGTACCGAGTCCGGAGTCTTGGAATGAAGCGTTCAACGGCGCTTTCGCTGAAGACTGGAGACGAACTGCGGCCGAAGAGCTCGGATCGTTACGGGCGAACCGGACATGGGAACTTGTCCCTCGGAGCGAGGTTCCCAGGAAGGCGAGGATTCTTGGGTCACGACTTATCCTGAAAGTCAAGAAAAATGCAGATGGATCAATTCAACGGTTCAAGGCGCGACTCGTAGCTCGAGGATTTGCCCAGAGATATGGCAGTGACTACGAGGAGGTCTTCGCGCCAACGGTGGAGTTCGCCAGCGTTCGAGTACTCCTGACCATAGCAGCGACGGAAGATCTCGAAGTGGAGCAGGGTGATCTGAAGACTGCGTACCTGAATGCGAGCCTGCAGGAAGAGATTTACATGATGCAGCTTCGCGGCATGGAGGAACCGGGAAAGGCGGAGCACATCTGCTGCCTACGGAAGAGCTTGGAGGGCCTAAAACAAGCGGGAAGAGAGTGGCACCGGAAACTAAGCAACGATCTCCTTGCGCAAGGTTTTTAGCAGCTGCGAACAGAAAGCTGCGTGTACCGGAAGGAGAAGTGCATCATCGCGGTCTACGTAGATGATATGCTTATCGTTGGGAGCCGGGCTGACGTTGAGATAACGAAGAAGATGTTGTCAAACCTGTACGACATCAAACCTCTAGGAGCGGCACGAGATTTCCTCGGTGTGAGAATAGAGCGAGACCGGAGGAAAAGAGAAATCTACCTCTCGCAGGCAGATCATATTCGGAAACTTACCCTCGCGTACGGTTTGAAGGGATGCCGCCCCTTATCCACACCAATCTCCATCGCACCCTCTACGAAAGAGACTTCGATGGAAATGACCTCATCGCCGTTTCAGGAGCTAACTGTATCACTCCTCTACTTAAGCACTACAACGCGAGCTGATATAAGTTACGCAGTCGCCTTGATCGCGCGAAAAATGGCAGATTATCGACTCGGAGATTTCGAAAAGGCGAGGCGGATCCTGCGATATTTGGCAGGAACGCAGAGAAAAGCAATGCAATTGGGGGGTAAATAAAAGACGGATGCAGGTATGGGCAACTCCTCGGACGATGGTGAGCAGAGGCAAATCAGATATCAAGTGACCGGATACTCTGTTGCGAGCTGGGCCAGTCACGAAGACAGTAGGAGTACTTCAGGTTTGTTGGTGACAGGCGATGGAGCGCCAGCGGCTTACCGATCATGGAAGCAACGCTCGGTGGCTCAATCGACGGCGGAAGCGGAGTACCAGGCGCTGGGGGACATGATGACGACCCAGAGGTTGGTACACGAGTTCATCGTCGAGACTGGCAGGGACATGAGTATGCCCTTAGTCGCATACAAGGACAACATGTCGTGTCTGCGGTGGGCGACATCCGGGGATAGCAGGATGTCGCGCCACGTATCTGTCAAACTTCAGTACGCACGCGAGAGGTGTGCGTCCGAAGAGGTACAGCTGAAGTACCTCAGCACCGACGAGATGGTGGCTGACCTGTTGACCAAGCCTCTGACGAAGGAGAGGACGGAGATATTGAGGTCCGGGCTGGGCATTGTAGATCGACTCTCTGCTGTGGTATGAGAGCGAGGGGGAGTGTTGAAACAGTCAATCGCGACCATGCGCTCTCAACACGTAGAAGGGCATTCACACATCGTAATACATACGGTAAGACCGATACGCACATGGCATACGATGGGTGGATGCGGAATCATACCGTTACTGTTTCAAATGGAGGAAACAGTTTGAACAGTACAAGATATCGATCATCTGACTGTTATTACAGTAGAGTACTTAAGTGGAACATATCGGCCCATTAGTCAATGGAACAATAAGGAAGGTCGGTACCTTCACTTCGGTAAATTTGGAGGATGAAACGGAGGTCAAGGTACGCTGCAGCTATGTTGGACTCTACGCTCCGCGATTCGGCCTTGTCCTATCGGTTTGTTCCACTCATCATCGAGTTTGCTTTGGTTTAGTTGATTGTGTCGGCTCTCGTTGGCTTCGTGGGCTCTTTCGTAACAGCCCCAGTCGCCTTGACAGCCTCCTCACGGAGCTGTTCTTGACCTTGTGGCATTCCAACACGGCTTTCTTGTTCGCCGCGCGTCATCAGCGTCTTGTTTCTCGCTTCTCAGGGTAGTTAGGCTCTGATAAACTGATGATGAATCCTTGCGCAAATTTCCAACGCCTTTGTTTCGTTTTTCGGGATATTAAGGATTTTTTGAGGGTCTTGGAGAGACCTTTTTTGGCGTTTTTCTTTGGCGAATGGTATTTTTTAGGGGTCCGATAAATAGTACGATAAACGTTGTAAGATCTGAATTTAGAAATAATAAATAGCGTTTGCTGAGGACACTATCGTTCGATATAGGTCTATTAAACCTGAATAGAAAATAAATAAAAGGTTTCATCCGATAAATGGTCCGATAACCAGCGAAATTACCGTCCAATATTGTAAACTCCCTTCAGAAGTGGTTGTTTTACTCCAATTCATTTCCACCTTCCAATGTTATGACAGCCTGTCAACCTCAGAAGTATTCATTATTCATTACATGGTAGTGACAGTTTCTAATAACGAAAAGTAATTTAAATTCATAATATGAGAGAGAGCTTCACCACGGTGATGATTGATTATTAGGTTAGCGTTGATTGAATATTGGACCTCTTTATCGGACGAGAAATAGGACCTGTTTATTTAAAGAATATAAATCAGACATCCCGCAAGTTTGTATTTTTTGTAATATTGTACTGATTTGAACATTTATCGGACGCGTCAGATAAACGTTATTGGACTGTCTATGACAACCGGATTTTGAGGCTTCGTTCTTGTTGATGGAGAGAGGTGAAAGAGTAGTTTCTGGGAGAGAAGGGAAAAGAGCTTGAAGAGATTGTGTGACACTCTGCACTATGCATTTGTGAGAGCTTTGGCAGTAGGGAGCTTTTGGGTATGGGGAAGGGGGAAGACAAACCGACTAGGGTTCTCGAGAATGAACGGGAACTCGAGTATGGTGTAGTTGGTGATGCGATTGTTGAGCCGATCAAGCCCGGGAGCGAGGAGGAGAAGGATATTTCTGTCGTTGATGAGGACAAATCTGAACCCGATCATGACGGAGCTGAAGGATCTTTGGGCAATTCGATAACACCCGTGTCAGGTGGGAGCGTTATTACCGGCGGTGATGAGGAAAAGCCGGAACACGAATATGACGTAACTGAAGAGCCGTTGTTCGAATCGATAAAGGCGCTGTTGACGTGCTGGACCGTTGAGAATAGGATGGTAAGTTTGGGGTTTGGTTGGGTCTCGTATTGGGGGTTTTGTGTAGAAGCTGTCGCTCAGTGGGCGTGGCTATTTTGTTTTTTCTGTTGTGATGATTGGTAACTACTATGTTAGGACTCGTATGATTGGGATCATTCGTCGATGTTCTACGCACGTGAAGTTTCCGAGATGCCGCTGGACGACTATCTAGATAGAATTTTCAAGCACTCGACAAAGTCCGTCAGCTGCGGTGTGGCGGCGGTTATTTATCTGAGAAGAGCGGCAAAGATCAATCCGAACCTATGTATGAACGCTTTCAATGCACACCGTTTAATAATGATGGCGCTGACAGCCGCCGTCAAGTTCTCCGAGCATGTGGTTTGCTTGAATTCGTTCTACGCTGAAGTGGGAGGGCTTTGCTTAGAAGAGTTCAACGCTCTCGAACTAGAGTTCCTGTTGGCTGTCGACTTTCAGTTGATCGTTTCAGAAAAAGAGTATCTGGAATGTAAGAGAATGCTTGAGGATGTGATTACTCCTTCCGAGGTTGTCGATGTCCTCACTAACGAGCTACCTCTATGTGTTGTGGGGTGAGCGCCCAAAACAGTCTGTAAATTATCTGTATCATACCAATCTCGCGCTGATTGTCATTAAGCGAGTTGAAAGGTTCTTGTCGAATAAATAGCAAGCACATTGCAACTTTCCGTTCAATAAGCGTCGGAAGTCGGTTTGCTGTGGGGGAAGAGAAGTCTCGGCCCTTGTCGGCTCTGCGTGGCTGTTGTCAGGACAAATTTTTGTTTTGCATGCAGCAAGATGTATAACTGTATAGATATATTACGAGATGCCTGCGCCGTTCAAGAAGCCACCTTCCCATTCCCAAACACGGACTAGTGCAATCCCTGTCCTCTGAAAGCTTCACACCACCGGGACAAAGCACAACCTGATACTCACCCACATCCATGCGTGCGCACGTCATCGAGGGCGCTACAGCGGGATATCCAATACCACGCACTTTCGAACTGAACGCGTGCGCTGGATGCTCAGAGCTTGCAGGAGGGGATAGCTCGTGGCGACATCTATCCTTGCAGCCCCGATAAGCGGTTCAATAACCCGGTACCCTAAGCGGATGGTGAAGGCAATTCCTGATGAAACGCCCAATTCGATAATCCGCTTTCGACCGCGCATTGCTGACAGTTTGCGAGCGTTTTCGCTAGGGAAGCGTGTCAACTGCTGCACTATGATCAGGTTCAAGATACTGGATTTTGTGTTTCTCTGCAATGCTTCTTTTATAACAAACATGCGATGGGAATGAGCTAGCACCCCATTACACCAGCCTAATTATGGAGCGATAGCGCTCCTCGAGGATAGGAACCATGTCGCTATCGAGCCCGCAATGGCGGGCATCGACAAACTCTAGTCCCTCCAAGCGCTCGACCAGCGCGAGCAACGAGTCTACCGCTTCGCGGCTTCCCAGCAAAGGAAGCGGATGACGGTCCGAGTTGCCGAGGAAGCTGAGATGTCGAACGAGGGGGTACTTCGTGGATGTCTCCATACTGCTTACAAACTGTACAAGAATATTTAGAAACTCCGGGGAAAGAAAGTTCTTCTGCAAATTAACACTTAAATATTTCCGCCTTCCTCCAAGGAGGCGAGAAAGCGCAGCCGCGGTCTGCGACGGACGATTTCCTAAAGAGTTGTAGCCAACCAGCAGTTCCCTAATCAAGACCGGGTGAGAAACCAGAGGATCAGACATTCACGATCGATAAGCAAGAGAGAACGTGCGGATCTAATACCTCAGGTGAGGAAGATTAGCGGACGTAGATATGGCATCCGAGATCGCACTAAACCCTTCAGCCCCAATGTTGGTCGCGGTCATGTCCAGCCTTTTTAAATACACAAGCCTATTTCCTCCTTGAAACAACGCCTCCAACCCTCGAGCAGTAACTACTCGGTTTGCGCTCAGGTCCAATACGGATAAATTTCCTCCATGGTTCCCAACGCTTTCAACCAGCTCCGTGACGCCCTCGTCATCCAGACCTCTCCCGAAGGCGTTTAGCACACCATCTTCGCCATATCCGTCTCTCAGCACGCGAGCTTCCAGAAGACATTTGAGAGCGTAGGAAAATAATTCAGTTAATGATATTCGACAATTTGGTGAAACATTCCCCGAACAGTCCCAGGAACATTGGCCGGAACATTGGCCGGAACATTGGCCGGAACATTGGCCGGAACATTGGCCGGAGCATTGGCCGTAACAGTGGCCGTAACATTGGCCGAAACATTGGCCGAAACGTTGGCCGCATCATTGGCCGGAACTTCGCTTGAACAATTTTGCTAGCGCAGGGAGGCTTTGAACAACTTACCAACAAGGCGCTTCCTGACTATTGTTTGGGGATCTTCCTCGTCCACGATCCAGTCAGTGATCAGTCCACGCGGGTGCGCAACTTCCGGGCTCTTTCTCGTGGTACTAGGGGTGAACAAGTGGCAGTTGGGGGGGTCAGTTCTAGTCGGACAAATTCTCGGTTCCACTCCGTTGAAGGGAACAAACCAACCTTGAACTCCTTCCCGATGCTGAGTGACTGGAAGACGTGCTCCTGCTTGTTTGTAGGATCGATAGCCTCCTCGTTGGAGTGGGTGACGGTGTGACCCAATCCTTACTTCCTGTTGGACGCGCAGAATCGAGCTCCGGGTACACGTTGTCTAGAGTACGTTGTCTGGAAACGTTGATCTGCCTGTGGAGTTTAATCTCCTCGTTGTCGCTGAGGTCGGAACCAGCTGGAGGGCTTTGATTTCTTGCGGGATTCCATGGATCTTCATCGTTTTCAGCAAGCTGGAAAGGCGCAACATTCTGGGCTTCGCTCGGTGAGACACTGCTACCCGCTTTTCTCCTCTTCCTTACAACGGGCGGGGACAGCTCGGCGTCAACCTCGTTGATGGACTCTGGTATCGAGATAACCTCTCCATCCTCTCCGCTGCTAGTGGAGCTAGATTCAACTGCTACTGGAAGTCTATCCAATAGCTCCTGATACTCGCTCGCCGGTCCACCGCCCACAACTGACTTTTGCAACTCAGTGAGCTTGGAAAGCGCCCTTCGTTGCAAACGCAAGTCGCTGGCGCGTACAGAGAGCTCGTAGCTGCTCTTAAACGCATCCAAAGCCTGTTCCACCTCCCTGAGCTCCTCGTGGACCAACCCGTACACAAAAAACGCCTCTGCAGCACCGTCCGGAGATTCACAGCGCTTCATCCGTTCAACCTATGGTCGCCAACGAAAAAAACACAGAGATTAGACAACAGCTGTCCGAGTGACCCAGCTCGCCAGCAACGGGAGCGGGAGTCTCAAAAAAAAGCTGCGAAAACAAAAGCCAAAGAGCAACTTACCCATTCAACAGCGTACGGAAGCGCAGCCTGAGTCTTGCCAGCCTCTAGAAGCGCGTTTACGAGTTCGTCCAGGGTTTCAGTGTATGCGTCCCAACCACCGTCTTCTGTCTCCTGGATGAGTCCGAGACGGATCTGTGATTACAAAAGGCATCACCCCCAAGGATGAGTCCCTGAGTTCCAACTCGCCCGCCCGCAACTGCAGCTAGGAGAGGACTTACCCGAATGTGCTCTGCGGCGCTTTCATAGTCAGAAAGTTCCACGTACAGACGAGCAATTTGACCTCGAATTTCGGCGCTGTCGACTTCTTCGCCATTCTCCAATTTCTTGAGAATCTTCCGAAGTCGTGATTCAGTAGCGACTCGCTTCGCAGCGACCGTACATAGCTCATGGGCCTCTTCTTTCTGCTCAGGGGCACACGTTTCCTCGTACCTGTTGGCAAGGGGAAAAGCACCAACGACATTGAACACCAAGTCCGGTTTGGAGCTGAGTATCCACTTCCTCCTACTCGTAGCATACCTCCGGTAATGTTCCGCGGATACGCAGTAACGACGCAGCTTTGCGTTAATCTCCCCGAGCTGAAAGCAGGAAATCGCTTCGTTTGCTTCGTCTCCATTCAACTTGCTGAGTTTCAGGCCCTTTTCGGCGTACTCAAGGGCCCTTTTGTAATCGTCGAGGTGTATGTATTCGATCACCATGTTGTAAGAAACGAGGTACTTGGCAATGGAGTCTTGGCGTTTGGATGCGATCTCCATTGCATCTGCCATTAGCTCAATCGCGCGGCGAGTTTCTCCTCTGCTGCTTTTTACGAGTCCAAGATTCAGCGTCGCGTTCTGTTAAACAAAAGCACGGAAAGGCTGAGCTTCTTTCCCGGGCAGGAAACTGGTCCTGTTCCAGGATTGATCCCCAAAAAGAATGCGGCTAACCTGTATCATTTCTAGTCGTTCCGGATCCGACCTTGCTAGTTTCTCTGCGCATTCGATGCTCTTTCGGAGGTACCGCTCAGAGAGTTCCAATGACTCCTTCGCGTCTTCCGCGGATTCCCTTTCAGTGAATTTATCGCCTGGCAGAGACGGTGGTGTTAAAACCTTTCCTTCGGAGTATTTTCTTGCAGATTATGAAGGGCAACTGGCTCTGCGCGAGAAAGTTCTTTGAAGGATCCTCCTCACCTCGCACTCTATAGACGTCACCTAAGCCAGCATATGCCCGCTGCTCTTCGCGATTTAAGTTGTGTTTCTCGGCCGTCTCTAGTTGCTGAAAGTATGCATTGATCGCGTCAGGAAAGTTTTGAAGAGTCTTGTTCATGTCACCAACCCGTCTACAAGCCACTGCAACGTCTTCGTTGGAGCCTATTTCAACAGCGCATTGTTTAGGTCAATACAACGAAACGTGAATACCATGCCAAGACATTTGATTCTCCTCTTTGAAGTTTACCATACTGCACAGACAGCTTGAGTTCTTCAATGTGACATTCAAGAGCAGCTTCGTACTCGCCAAGGAGGTCGTAGTATTTACCCATATTGTTATAAATCTACACGGATTCATCGAGATATAGACTTAGAACGGACAGCCGGCACAGAGTAAAAACTTCTGGAACAGCTCATGGAAAATCAGCGATGGCACCTTATTCATCTCAACGAAGTTTCCATCGAGTTTCGCCTCCCTTAGGGCCCTCTTCCACACATCAAGCTTCACGCGATGGTCCTTCGCCATTGCGATTATCACTAAATACCAATGCAAAACGTTCCTCCTTCCCCCCCAAATTTCTGTCAATTATCTCAAGGGATCCTCAGACCCCCCTCTCAGCTATCTAACATGAAGATTCCCCAATAAGCCTCCGCTCGCTGCACCCCAACCCAACCCATCTTGCGGGGTAAACCACCACAAACCCCTCCAAAAAAAACAAAAAAGAAGTCGAGAAAACTATCTACCTGTCTTACGGAAAGTGCAGATCAACACTGGCGCCAGCAAAGCCACAAAATAAGAAGAAAAGAAGACCCAGAACTATAACAAACCCACCTTGCCTCAGCTCCTACCACATCCTTCACCCTCTTTGCCCCTAAGCCATTCCTCATCAAATTCCCGTTCCCTCCCTTTACCTGTCCCATTGACGCTGTCCCACTGAATCGAATGTGCGACGTGGCATATTGTTTCATAAAACAAAGTAATGTCAATCAACATTGTATCACTTTGACCAATAGAAGAACACAGGGGAAATAGATCAATCATTACAAGGATTTAGTTTTTTTTTGCTTTGGAGAGAAGTGAGGAGCGAGGAAGGGGAGGATTGGGGATGCCAGAGAGGGACTGTCGAGAGGGCGGTTTAGAGTTCACGTGGGAGGTATGAAGACAGAAGAACATGGAAGGAATTACAAGCACAGACGATTCTCTTTTGTGTTATATCGGGGTGCTATCTTTGCGGTTTGATTGCTGCATTTTAGCAAAAAAAAGAAAAGAGGCTTGGCGGGTTTTCATGGACGCGATCTGTTGCCGTCGTTGGAGGGCCTGTGGAGTGGTTTCATCGCGCTCCAGCTCAAGTTATTTGCTTGGAGTCTTCTACGCAGTGAGTTTAAGAAAATCTGAGAGGCGCTGATTCAAAGGGCGTCGACTCTCCGTCAGATCGCGATGACCTGGACGTGGTCTTGGTCCCGTTTGCTCTCTGAGCAGCAACTACCCACCTTCACAATCGCGAGGACCGTATTCATAGTGCGATAGCGGAGTTGAACAAGATTCTCTGGCAAGCAAATGCTCAACTCATTCTGCATGGAAAGGATCGGGCTGATCCTCCTGATTTTTCGCAACGCTATAGTAGAATGACCACTCTGATGCTCTTTCTAGACTGTAGTCTTCTTTGCTTTTGAACCTATCGCGATGTAACGGTGCCTTAGCTCTGGAGCTGTGCGCCTTCCTAGCGTATCTCATTTGGGGACCTTAGCCTCCGATTGAACTGATCTGGCAGTAGAATGAGACCCCAGGACATACGGTTTTGGGTTTATTAAGAGCGCTTTGAGAGTCGTTGCGTTCCGCTGCGGTATGTAGGCACCAATCAAAGGCTACTAGGGCAAAAATGGATTGACAATTACGCCAGGACTCCGCCGTGAATGTCCCATTTTAGAGCAGCGCGAAAACGTCCCAGCTCAATCAACAACTATCCTGTTGGCCAATAGTACGTGGAAATTCTTACTTATCAATCATTATCACGGCGATACCCCTCAGTAGTTGTCCCGATTCGTGTGGGACATGAATTCGAAAAGTGAAAAAGATACTACATCAATCAATGAACGAGAAAATGGCCAATAGAAGACCAAATGGAGATTGATCAATCATTATATATATGTCCTCATTAAGTATCATCGGCTGTAATATGGGTTTTGGGTTTTGGCCATGTGGATTTATTGAGCAAATGTGAAAAGGACCCGTTCGGGATATTTTTGAAAGTTGTGTGTGTTTTAGAAGGCGTTATTTAGTAAGTGCTGGGTGGGCCTGCGAGTTCGGAATGGGGTGGGTAGGAAGGTTTACGGGTGAAGGAAGAGGAGTGATTATGAAACAGATGAGAGAGTAAAATTTCCTTGTTGACTGGGATTTTGAGAAGGAGGATATTTGGAAGGCTGAAGGGTCTTAGTGAGGTTGGATAGAGGAGGAAAACGTCGGTGTGGTTTGGTAGAGGCAAGTTCATTTGGGTTTGGAAGCGGTGGGGGAGCGGAAACGACCGATTTTGTTCTATAGTTATGGCTGTTGTCTGGAGTGGTGGGTAGGATTGTGTGGTAGGTTTTAAGGTGTTTGTCTTTTGATCCCTGCGGTTTGTCTCTGGTGGGTGAGCAGGTGGAACGAACCAGTTTGACTGGATGTCTGGTCAGGTTCGGTGGTGTAGATGAAATCGTTTTGGAAGAAGAATTTCCACACGCCGTCTAAGAAGAAGACGTGCGTAGTCGAAATCTCCAGCCATGTGCTTGTTGGCAACTATGTCGAGGGCCATTTCGATGAGGACTTACAGGACTTCCTGGAAAGGCGGAGGAGAAAGACGGGTAGCACAGTAAATAAAGTGCTTATAATTGATGTGGGACCCGATCCGTGGATGTACGAGGTTGCTCCCGGAGTTGTGGTCTCTGAGCCCTGCCATGTCGGACCGTTCCTTATGCTGCCAGGTTTGAATTCAGTTTTCGAGACTTGCGCAGATATCGTTGACTGGTTCAAAACGAACGCTTTTGACGGCTGCGGAGTAGTTTTGATAGTCGCGTCATCTTCCTTCCCCAACTTCAATCGGCTGGCGCCTGTTGCATTGGTCCGCATCGCCCTCCTCCCAATGCCAACCTAAATTCCCGAATACCACGCATGTTAGTTACAAACTGACGATCATACATTTTGGTGGTTTTTCGACGGTTTTTCCCAGGTCGCGTCTTCACTGCTGATGTACATTAATAGAGCTGATAGCGCACTAGACGCGCTTGAAACGTTCCTCTCGAAATCGCGAGAAGCTCACCTGGTTGGCGCTGACAAACTTGGGGACCCGACAGTAAAACTTCCCAACTTGTGCAAGTATCTCAAGCTCTTCTCAAAGTTATGCCTGAAGCCCCACTTCCCCGTAGTGATTCCCCTGGAGATAATGAAGATTATGTTCCAGGGCAAGCTCAAGCTATCGAAGAAGCAAAGGTGGAACCCGATTATTAGATTTTACGTGTTTGCCAAAGGGCAAGGCGAAGGAGAATGGTACGTTGCTGCTGCGTCAATCAAGTGGGCGCTCTAGCACGGAAGCTTGAGCTTGTGCCCAGTGTACTACGGGAATAGGCTTCCTGTTACTGCTGTTCATGGCTCCATCGCTGAACCAACTGTGATTTGGTTCTACCATCTTTTGCAGTATGGTTATTGGACAGAGTGACTACCGCGGAGACGTGATTTATGGGGATGAGTTTGCGTCTTTCCAAGTTAACACGCTGGCGTTTGGAGACTTTGTCCTCAGCTTTGAGCACCACTACCCAAAGGAGAATCGGACGAAACCTCTGTTTTCTATAGCTCAGCATACGAGCTTCCTGAGCGCTCCGTACACTCGTTTCAGAGCTTCCGACCTGGAGGTCTACCCGGACGCGAAGGACATCGTGACCATTGACAAGGACTTCACAGTAGACGTTTTTCTACGTACAATGCCCGCTGTTACCGGTAATGCCCAGCTTCTCCTTCCTTTGCTTTCCAGTCTCCGCAAGTTCCAAGTTCACCCGCCCCGCTAACGATCGCTCTCATGCTTCATCATCATCTCGTTCAGAGGCCTACGTAAAAAGTGCCGCTGCTATGGCAGAAGAGTATGGGAAGGTAACAGTCGGGATGCTGGACCTAGTGACGAGCCAAATGTTGTCGGTCGAGGAGATCGTGAGCTTGAGACCTTCTGATGATCCTCTCGTTCCCAAAATATCCCCCAAGGAGATGCAGAGCACACTCCAGGCGCAGTCCGAAGCGCTCCACAAAATGCTTGACAACGTACCCGATGACATGATCGCAGACGTCTTGACCACTTTCGATCAATACCAAGATGCTGGACAGGTATGATGCATGCATCCCGTGTGCTAATGGAGCCGATAGGTAGAGCCAACTTTGCTGCTCGGACGTGCTGAAACTAAACTTGAAATTGTGAACAGAGGGCGACGGGTAGTGAGCGAACAAGCGGAGAGGACAGAACTCGTGAGTACCTGAACGCCGAGGACGAGGACGAGCTGGACCAAATCTTGCAGGAGGACTTCGGAGGCGATTTTCACATTATCGAGAATGACGAAGAAGCCTGGAACTCTGATGCCGAATTGGACTCGCCAACAGAAAGCGGTCAAGCCATCCCAATAGTTATAGAAGGTAAATCATATGCCAAGCCTTGAGTCTTTTGCAGGGTCCGTTGACTCTTGAACGTACTCATTGGGCTGTGTTTTTCTAACGAATAATTCTAGACGATCTAGATTCTTCGTCTGAAGAAACGAGATCAAAGAAGAAGAAAAAGCGGAAAAGAAAGGCAAGAGAAAGCGTGGAAGAAGATCCTTCCATCGAGCAGATCGAAGACGAGCAAGATGGTAAAAAGTAGCAAAACCTCAGCGCAATGAATTCCTCAGCCGATTGTCTTAGAACAACACCAACTCTGCTGTTTTACAGATCATCTGGAGCTCACAGCCATCGATGCGTCAAACCTGATCTTGGAGGTGAGTCTCTGGAAGCAAAAGTCACGACATACTTTTCGCAGTTTTTAAGCTAGTCTCCCAATTTTTCTAGGTCGATGAAGTCGTCCCTCCCCCGGCCATGCCGCTGCCAGACTTTGATGAACACAGGCGTGTAGCAGCTGGAGGTGATACCAACCTGGAGGAATTGATGCCAAATTTCTTGCAAGGTGAGGATTTGGCACCTTCAGAACACATTTCATTTGGCCTCAAAGTCGCGTGCTCACGATTGAAATCTTTTTTGGCATGTGTCATTGTAGTCGGGGACGACGGAGAGTTCGTGCCAGCCGAAGAAGGCGAATCTGGAGATGGGGAGGAGCAGGAGAACGTACCCATATGGATGATGGCTCAGTTTGAATCGGTGCCAAGCCCTACCGAACCTCCGGGCGCTGAAGCCTACGGTAGCGCCGCTGGTGTTACGCTTGCTGCAGCTGGAGCGCCTCCACCACCACCACCACCACCACCACCACCGCCACCGCCTAAGGCTACCGTGTCGGGTGCGAGTGAGGACTCAAAGCCCGTAGCTACACCACCGAGACCGGCGGTGACGGCAGTCGAAGAGTCAACTGCGAGTCCAGTGCTACCTCCCCCACCTCCCGCTTTGAGCAATAGGGCGAAAAGCTCAACGCCAACAGATGCCCCAGCTCCGCCTCCACCACCCCCACCGAGGGCAGAAGCGCCATCTGATGGAACCGTTGCGCCGCCTCCACCACTGCCGCCGCCTCCGCCTCCTCCGAGAGCCAGGACTTCAAGCTCTTCGACTGGAGAGAACGCTGCACCCCCACCGCCGCCTCCGCCTCCTCCGAGAGCCAGCACTCCAAGCGTTTCGACTGGAGAGAACGCTGCACCCCCACCGCCGCCACCGCCGGTGCAGAGGGCGAGCGGGTCATCCGAGGGAACGGCCCCTCCGCCACCGCCGCGGGCACCTCCCGGGGTAGGAGGAAGCGGAGAAGGGACATCCCAACCGGCCCCTCTGCCTCCGCCCCCGCCACCTCCCGCGGGAGCAAGTGCCTCCACGACGGACCCGGTAGCAGTGCCACCCCCACCTCCTCCGCCACCGCCCAGGGGAGCAAGTGTCTCCGCGACGGGACTGGTAGCAGTGCCACCCCCACCTCCTCCGCCACCGCCCAGGGCCTCCGAGACAGAACCGGCGGCAGTGCCACCCCCACCTCCTCCGCCGCTGCCGAGGAAAACCGATGCGAACGCAGACTCTGTTACTGCACCACCTCCTCCAATGAGTTCGTTTGGTACGCCGGCGCTGCCTAAGGCAGATCCAAGTGCACCAGTCTCCGGACCGCCGGAACCCCCTGGAGTCCCCGCACCACCACCTCTCGCGGCCGGAGGAATAGCTCTACGAAAAGCTGCTCCGATGCAAAAAAAGCGAAAGGACGTGAAGGCTCTCCATTGGCAGACGATTCCGTCGCATCAAATTCAGAACACTATATTTACGTACGCAAAACGCCAACCCAGAACGCTCTCACAGCGCCGCCGATGCATAGTGTTTTGGTAAGGACGCTTCTGACACGAAAAGGGATTTTCTCCGCCGACTGCAAACCAGGACTGTTCAGACGGACTCTGCTGAGAAGGAGCTGGCGAAGAGAACCAAAGAGTTGGAAGAGCTTTTTAGCAATGCCGCGAGCAGACCACAGCCGACGCAAGCGGTTGCATCGAACCCGACTGGTATGCAGCAAACTGCGTCCGCTGGTGTACTTGAACCGAAACGCGTAATGATCTTCGAAATTGCGCTGAAGAAGTTTGAGGTAGGTGGTAAAAAGGAATTGATGTCACGGGCTTATTTGATAGCTTTGAAAGTAGCGGCTACTCACGGCGATGTTGCTTGCGCTCTATCTGCTCTGATTTTCTCAAGGTTGAACCGGAGCAGATTGTCCGAGCCGTGAGCATGTTGGATCCGGAAGGAGACTACTTGTCCGAGGATAATGTCAGTGTTCTGCAGACACTCAAAGCAGCCGAAGACGAAACCACCAGGGCAATGGCTTACGGCGGCGCTGATGCTCAAATCGCGAAGCTCAGTAAGAGCGAGCAGTTTATTATCTATATGTCGCGCGAGCTGCGCTGGACAACTAAGTTGAAGGCCATTCAAGCTATTCGCAACTATCGACAGTATGCGGATCGCCTTTACGAGATGATGGACAGTGTCATGAAGGCCTCCGCGGAGGTTCGTGAAAGCGACAAGTTCCGAACCGTTTTAGGAAGTATACGCTGCACGCCACCGCATATAGCCGTCAGCAACGGAAGAAACTGAAACTAGCTCTGCTGTAACGCCCGCCAAAAAACAGTCGTTTTATGGTTTGGCAACTACTTGAACCAGGGCACTCGGCGAGGAAAAGCTAAAGGCTTTAGATTGAGCGCTCTGCCCAAGCTCGCTGAGGTACGCTCCAAGGAGAAAGGAACAACTCTACTCCAGTATATGGTGGCAACAACTGCGAAAAAGGAGCCAGAACTCCTCAGCTTCCCGGAGGAGTTCGTTAGGGTGAAGGGCGCGTCGAGGATAAAGAAGGAAGACATCAGCATGGAGCTCTCCGAGTTTGACGTCTACATGAGGCATCTGACGTCCGAAACGAAGGCAATTGTCAAGGAGCACAACCTGCCGGAGCAGCTGTTGGATGGTCCGCGACGTACGTTCCACTCTCAAAAATGACCCTCTGCCTTGGAAATCGTCCGATTACCTCTGACTTTGTACCGCCCTGTACCGACGTTTTCCAAGAACAGCCAACGCTGCTCCCGTAGACATTCAGAAGATATTGGATCGATACTTTGTTGCGGAGAAGTCGCTTTCGGAGCTCAAAGGAATGTACGACGAGATGGTTGCTGAGGTTAAAGAGCTTGCGCTTTACCTCGGGGAGGAAAGCAGGAACCCGCGCTCGGAGGAGATTTTCGGAACTCTGAGTGCCTTCATGGAATCCTTTGTCCAATGCCGAACAATCGTTTTGGAGCAGGAGGAGAGGGCTAAGAAAGCAGCGAAGAAGGCCCAAAAAAGCAAAGGCACCCCTCTCGAGACCGGTGAGAGCCTTGAAAACAAAGGGAAGGAAGCGGCAGGCAATGCTGAGGCTACGGCCAATGTTGTAGCTCGCACTGGTTCTTCCGCCGATGGAGCTGCAGAACCTGTGGCCGAGATAGGCTCTGAAAATCAGCGCGATACGGGGGTCCCTGTCAATGGCAAGAGCAACGTAAACACTGTTGTGGATTCTGCGGACGTGGTCGCGGATAGCGTTGGGAAGCTCACAACAGAAGATTTTGTTGAAGACTCCGACTTGCATTTCGCTGCTGAGAAACTGAGTATCGAGCAAGCTTCACCTCCCGTCGCCGTGGAGGAAACAGCTGTGCAGATAAAGCTAGAGCAAAACACGGTTGAACAGGGAAACCGTGAGAACCAGACGTCTGTGGGTGAGGAGCAAGGAGAAGAGAACATGCCACCTGGTTCGTCTGCTAACGTGGATGTCCAGCGATTGGAGACCGAGGAAACTCCTGAATTTTTGAGCCCGGAAAATCCTAAACAAGCAATACCAGAGACAAGTCCGGTCCCGGAATCTGGGCTCGATGTTAAGCCAGCGCCTCAGGGTAGCGCAGGAGTCGCAAGCGGCATGCCAGCGGAGGGTTCCAACCTTAATAGCCTTCAAGGTGACGGGTCATCACACGTTGACCCTCAGCAAATGCCAGAAACCACAATGCATTCAGTCGAACTTGGTCAAGTGAGGTCAGAATCACCAGACATCGACTCTGAAGTCGAACTGGCGGAGACTGATGACGATTTCTTTGAGGAGGATGACGCCGAAGTCTGGAATCGACTGAACAGCGATAATTGAGGTTGCGGAAAATGCACAACAAAATCTGAGCAGTTTCGAATCGTCCCCGTGAAAAGCGTCACCTTCATGCAAGGAGTCTTCGCCAGCACAATACAGAAGAAAAGTCAACAATTTTGTGCCCTTTCGGGCTTTTTCGCTGGTCCCGATTCCTTTTTATGCCTCCGAACATGCTAGCACCAGCTCTACCGCACAGGATTGGTTTCTCTATTTGGAAGAAGACTTTGTTTTGAGAAGTTTGATGCTACTGATCACAGTCTATGTGTACATATATATAAAACTGAAGGATTTTCTGTAGTTAGATTTTTTGGAATCGTATTGGAACCAGTGTTCCAGAGGCAGAGTTGATGCCACAGCCAGTCAGGTAAGACTGTCTAGCTTAGAACGGGCTGATGCATGGATCAAGGAGAGGTTCAGCGAGGGCCGTTCGAAGCCAGCGCGATTGGCGATTTCGGAAGAGCAGAAAGACCTGACGCGTGCCTCTTCGCTTCCTCGTCCCGGCGGTGCCGCGAAAGAGATCACGAGCGCGGATTGCGTAGAGCCAAGCCGATGAAGCAAACCCGCGCCCGCGCAGCAGGGAATGCGCTCCAGTGGTAATTGTTCCAACGTGCTTGTCCTCATCCGTAGCGAACCGGCCATTGTACGACGCCCCATACCGCGTCCATTCATCCACGTCATCAGCATTCGGAGCGAAGATCAGTCCACCATCCCTGGGAATCCCTTTCGCGCCCGCCTTGAGCCGAACCAGAACAATATCCGAGTCCCCAAGTCTCGACGCTGGAGAACGATCCACCTTTACCCACCTGTTTTCCAAACCAGGCCGATGTCTCTGCTCATCACCAATATCCAGACGGAACATTTCGTTTATCATATCTCGATCCAGAAGAAGTCGCTTCCCCTCCCGTCTCCGCTTCTTAACTCTTGACGTGCCAGTCTTCCCTCTGCCCCGAAAGATCCGACTAACATCCCGAGGACAATCATGTGGATACTGCACGCATCCACCTTCGAAGCCAATAGACCTAAGCTCTTCTGCACCGACAGCTACCGCTCCAGAGTAGACCAGCTTGATCCATAAATGCATTGCCCATCCGGAAGGAAGCAGCAGATCTAGCCCAGCGCCGAAGCCTCCAGAGAGCAATGGGGTGGTCGGCAGGATCACGACGTAACACGAGCGTTGCGTGATATCGTCAAGGGCTTCAATGGACGAGGTGCTCGTGAGGTAGCTGTGGTCGCTGTCACGGAAGATCTTCGCCGCAGAGGGCTGGAAGCTTTGACTGAGTTGGATGCCAAGGGATCGGTTGAGGCAGCGCCTGGCCTCAGGGCCGATCAGTCTAAGGCGAACCAGACGGTGCGTGATGTCCTTTCCAGCTCGTCGTAGGGCACCCAGCTGAGGGCTTTCTGGATGGGCAAAGACCCAGGGTTGACGGTCTTCTGGACCGGGTTGCTTCATCATCACGCTGCCGAAGCCCGGCTCGGCGCGGATTTTCGAGTCTGAACTGGGACGAAGCTCAAAGCAGCGAACGAACGAGATGTCCGCGACTACAACACCATGCTCCGCAGCACGAACCGCCGAGCGAGTTCCCCGATCGACCGCCCGAAGTGGGATCACCGTCCCACACACTCGCCCCAAATGAAACCTCTTCGCGAACCACACGTGGGTCTCCAAACTCAGGCCTTTCCTCGCTCTAGCCATCCAAAACGAGCACTTTCCTCGTTTCGCCCTTCTCGAACCTCCATTCCCGTTCACACCCCCGCGCACCCTCCTCCTTCCACCCACCAAATGACTCTTACTCCGACGACGATGACGCCACTCAATCGACCTCACCCTCACTCCATCGCCAACTAAAACCTCAACTTCTCCAAGTCTGGACCTTCCAATCTCCCAGCTCCGTATCGTCCCACTACTCAACTTCATCCTTCAAACAGATGTGCACAAGCGAACAACCCTACCAGAAATTCATCGGCGCAGCCGATACCATGAAACGAAGCACCTTCATCACATGCATCCGCGATGCCGATGCCATTCAACATGTCAACCTCAACAAGCAAATCCACAGCTCCTGAGCTTTACTTACAAAAAGTCAGTGAGCGACTGGGTGCGATAGGGGGTCTAGTTCATCGTATCGTTTACAAGATGACTATTGGAAAAACGTCCGAGTGAGACGATTGGGATCTTGAAAGAGGAGGCCTAGCAGAGATGCTGCTGCTGCTCGGGCAACCAGCCACGCCTTTGCTTCGGGTGGAGATCGAAAACCGGTGAAGACAGAATGGGGTCTTTCGTAAAAGCACCAAAATTAGAAATGTGACTGCTGGAAGTTTCAGAGTGAGTGGTTAACTCTAGGCTAAGTAGCTGGATAGAATAGTGAAGCAAGTAAAAAGAGTGAACAGGATAGGAACTTTGTGATTCGCCAACTAACAAAGCGAAAAACGACAGTTACAAGGAACCGACGCACGGGTCAAGTCCCAATATTCCTCATCTGGCCAGTTCTTGAGGATGAAACTCGAGAACGTGGCTTCTAGAATCTATTAGGAAGGTGTCATTAGCTTCGAAGAATGCTTCCGACGACGGCTCAAAAGTAGGTCCTTCGGGAACACGTCCTTATCAACCGGCCACTGAAGCCATCCCCGCATTAGACGACAGACTGTCCCTAAAACGCGGACAGTCTGTCCTTTTTGGTATGTTTTTTTCTTTAAATAGGTAAATGGAAAACGTTGAACTTTCGATGACATATTTTAGGGCTGTCGTAAAACGTCCAATTAAATATTGAATATATGAATAAAATACCAAAATACTCGAGTAGAACTCTTCAAAAAATCTCTCTAATTTAAAGTTTGTCTATCAGACACCTTTTTTTCAATTTTCGTCCGAGACAAGTATTAGTACAGAAAATAGTACTCTTTAATATTTGATAAACGAAAACATTTTCTTGGTGGTCGTGGTATACCGTCAAAATAGTTTTAAAATAATACTTGTCAGTTCATCGGACATATATTCGACGTTCAATATATGTATATATTGTTCTTTTATTCAATAATTATTATGTACTATTACATGTACTAATGTTTTTATCGGACGAAATGTGACAATCTGACTTATTTACTTGTTGGACTTTTGTTGGTGGCGTTGGTAGCGCCATATGAGACAACTTCGAGGAGGAGGTGGGGAGGAAGACATATGGTGTGTGGACTATATCTTCGAAAGTTTTCAATAGTTGGATTTGGAGATTCAAAAGCATTCCAGTTCACTAGAATCTTTCCACATATCCAGACGTGTTTGGGTTATGGTTTAATTGTTTTGGCAGTGAGTACAGAGTGAAGGGGGTTGGCGGAGGTAGTTTCGTTTCGGTAAAGAGGTGAGGAGCCTGGTGGATGGTTTGTACTTAGAAAGAGCGCCGCTGTTTCCTCCTTTTTTTTGCTTTTTGGATTCGTCCCTGATGATCATAAGCTTTCCAGTCACTTGCTTTTTTACAGATCTAAGCAGTTTTGCATCCGGTTATACTCCTGGTTGGGAGGCAAGGAGGCAGAGGAACACTTGGGATCGTTTGCTTTGGTGACGAGATGGATTAACGCCAGAGGAAGAGGATTTAGCAGGTTGTAGAAGAAATTTTTGGTTAGAGATCTGTTTATAGTTTGCCAGGAATTTTGGAGCCGAAGAATGGCGTACCGTCGAGGAGGAGGTAGCGGTGAGGATGATGAAGTTGAGCAGATGCTAAGTGGATCCGTACGCGGGGAGAACGTTGTAACTGGCGATGTTGGTGAGGCTGTTGAGATTAGTATGGTGGGAGAGGGTAGTTTAGGGGGCTCGAAGCGCGGGAAGGGAGGCGTTAGGGAGTTCATGAGGAGGAGCTGGACGGTTTTTGCTGAGAAAGTAGGAGCAGAACCCAACGCTGACGTCGCAATTAGGAGCTGTAATCAGCTGATGTTTTTATCGGTCATCGCGTTCTGTGTTATCGTACTCCCGATCCTTCTAGCTGACGATCGCGATGTTGTGAGCAGTGGAATGAGCCCCGGAGATGGTATGAAAACAAGCACGTCGTCGAATCGCATGTAGAACTCGTGGGATTTTTCTCTGATTTCTTTCTGCTCGTATTCGGGAGCCCTCCGTTGCACAAAGGTCAACTTGTGCAAGCGCAAGAGGGCAACAAAAACGAGCAGAGCGGGAGCTACGCGGCGATCGCCTGCGACGATGTCATCTGTGCGAACATGGCGAAAACAGTTCTGCAGGAGATGAAGGGCAATGCTGTTGATGCCGCCGTCGCGGCGAGTCTCTGTCAGGGTGTCGTTGCCCCGCACGCTTCCGGACTTGGTGGAGGCTCAGTGATCACTTACTTCATGGCGAGCACGGAAGACGCGGGCTCCATTGATGCACGAGAAACGGCACCGAATCTGGCAGGCACGGAATCCACCGGCTCAGATGCAGTGTTAAAACCCACCTCGATCGGAATTCCCGGCCAGCTCCGTGGCCTCTACTCGCTCCACCTCCAAAAGGGTGTTATTGATTGGTACAAGCTGGTCCAGTTATCAGTTTCTCTTGCGAACTCGTCTACGGTATCAAGTGGGCTATCAAGATTCCTGAAGGAAGCTGAATCCAGCATCCTCTCTAGCTCAACGCTCCGCAAGGTGTTTGCAAAGCCTAAGATGGAGGAAGAAAACGATTTAAATGAGGATGATGGGTATCTATTTAGTGGCGGGGATCAAGTAAGCTGGAGCCTCCAAAGTCAACGGATCCAAGAAATGAAACGAAAAGGCTCCCCAGACCAAACGCAGGCGCTCCTCATTGTTTGTTTTTACTGAAAAGGCGTTTCAGGTACTGGAGGAAGGCGACACGATTTCCAACCCAACACTCGCGACGACTCTTGAACGGATCATGGACGAACCACTGGCCTTGTATGGATCCCTGGCTGAAAACCTTTCCCACGACATTCACGCGGTTGGCGGTTTCGTCACGAAGGCAGATCTCTTGAAGTATAGACCCGTCCATACGCAGCCGATCAAGGCGTTCTACCAGGGCCTCCAGGTGCTCACATCGCAGCTCCCAGCTGGTGGGCCGCTCCTCGCCTTTGCTTTGAATTTGCTCGAGGGATTTCACCTGGGGAAGAGAGGTAGAAACGGCGATACCTTCCACCTGTGAGCGATCGCGTCAACGAGACCCACGAAAACCATGACCGAGTGGAAGAGCTAACCCCTTTGTCTCGACTTTTTCATCAACTAGGATCGCTGAAGGACTTAAGCACACGTTCGGTTGGAGGTCGGTTCTGGGAGATCCTGCGTTTGATGAATCCCTCAACGAGCTGGTTAGCAATACAATGCTGGGCAAGGAGTATGCGATGCAGTTGAGGTCAACGATCCATTTAGACTCCGTGAAGAACTCTTCTGAATATACTTATGGACGAGCTGAACCGAATACGATGAGAGTAAGCCCGATGGAGCTATAGCCGTCCCTCGTTTCCTCAAAGCTACTGCTGATATCTCTATTCTGGACTTGGGTTATCTCCCAACTAGGATCGAGGAACATCTCACGTGTCCGTGATCGACGAGGAGGGCAACGCCGCTTCGATCAGTTCCTCTTTAAACTACGCATTGGGTTCCAGGTTCATGTCAGAGTCGACGGGGCTCGTCATGAATAACGCCCTTGTAGGGTTTTCTCCTACCCAATTGGATGCTGGCCACGCTGTCCAGGACTCCTCAAGGAACCGGATAATGCCCGGCAAGCGCGCCTTGTCCTCCCTGTGCCCGACGATAGTTTTGCGGAATTCAAGACCGTACATCGTCACTGGTGGAGAGGGTGGACCCAACGGCATCTCTGCGGTGCTCCAGGTGTTAATCGGCATACTGGAGTTTGGTCTCAGCGCTGGGCAGGCAGTATCGGAGCCGAGAATCCATCATCAGCTTTTTCCGGACAACTTGAGAATGGAAGCTATTGACCCGGACACATGCGGCATCGTCAAATCCTACACGAGAACAGATAAATTGGTGAGGTTCTCCTAAACGGAAATCAATTCACTTGCATCAATCATCTCGGAAAGCCGCGACAGAGTTTTGCGTGGGGATAACCACGCAGATGCTGTGATCGTCCCGTGGACGCATTTGCTTGGCCCTCGTAGTGATATTGATGAGCTGGCTACGCGTTTGTCTGGACATCAGGGTCTCGGTTTTAAAGTACAAGCAAAGTCTTGACAGCAGTCACCTCTCTTGTCGTGTTCTCTTCTAGGGGACGCCGTCTTTCTGGTCAGACGTGTGCTTGGCGCTGAAGGCTAAGGGCCACAACACCACGGTAGGCAATCATCCGCCTGAGGAAAGTGTTCTTTATTTGCGCTTTTGGCTCGATATCTGAATGCTACTGTATTGGTCACCGTTCTCATAGTTCACATCGTCTATCGGTTCCGTAAATACGGTGGTCCGTGTTGGCTCCAAGGCTCTGTCATCCGAACAGAACAACACAGAGACCTCACAGGCGCTGTTGTTCGCTACCGCAGATGCGAGGAAGATCGGTGGAGCAGCAGCGTACTAGCGGAAACGGAGAAAAGCATGTACCCGGCACGTGCTTCACCCGGGTTTGCTGTGCGGGACTGCGATCTTCCAGATCATCATTCCTGGGTACTGTTGTAAAGATGGCCTGACAATGATACCTCATACGTACATGTACTGGACGTATGCTCATCATTGTGAACAGCGAGCCATCGCAATGTAATTTTCAGAATATCATACACCCTGCCAGGTGGAAATGGCAAATGAGTTCTAAACAAAGAATTATTTGATAATACGAATTCTTTTTTATTCAAATAATATTATTTTAAGAGCTATTTGTTTCTTTTTACTAATTTATCAGTAAATATCATGCTTTGTAAGAATAAATAATCACCCTCTTTGTTTTCTTTCAAAATATGTATATGTGCTGTCCGCTGGCTCTTTTCCCCATAGTGAGGTTCCCCACTCCTACTTCCGGCTACCCTTCTACTACGAAGTGCAACTCCGACTTAAGTACCGAATCTAGTTCTCGACTCCTAAGCCTGAATCTAAGCATCTAAACCCTTCAGTATCTCATTATCTAGAAGGTACACAAGATTAGCATCTGCCGGATGCCGTCCAAACTAATCTTCAGATTGCAAGTCCATGAAGAAAACTTGCTACCTCTGATAATACTAGATCAGGTCTGAAAAACTCTAGCTGAGCCTTCTGTGTTCAATTCCAATTCGTTTGCTTCCCTCTCGGGACCATTCGACCTCCGGGTTTGGCACCTGCTTCTCAATTCAGTTGCCTTCGATTCCATTGAGGATGACTCCTCAACATCTATTTGAAATCCCTTCTTCATAGGGATGTGCGAGGGTCGAACGGGGGAACTTCCTTAGCGTCGGTAGGAGCTTCAGCGCAGACGTTCTGCTCATATCGGAGCCTCGCCGTCGCGTGCCAAAATCATGCGCCGCCGTAACCAAAACCCCTAAGCTGAAGCGCTTACTGATGCTAGGGTACTTCGATCGGCCCAGTGCAATCCGTTGTACTCCTCGTCGTTGAAGTTTTTGGGTGTATGGACAGTGCTGGCGTCCTCTGCATGCATGAGCACGGGAGGGGGCAACTTAATGTTCGGTAGCGGTTCCAATCTCTTCTTAGATTTGTCCCTTTGGCAGAATTCAGCGGCCGCCCTACTTCTTGAGGCTCAGTCCTTGCGCCGAGTGTTTTTCTCCCTTCTCGAGGGGTGCTAGCCCTTAAATAAAGTCCTCGGATTCAACGCGCCATTGAGTATGGTGTGCACTAGCAAACCATCTCATGTTCAGTTCAAGCTGGATATCAGCAAGCAACCAGAGGAAGAAAACATAAGATGATGAAGAAACCCAACTTGCAATAGCGCATGATCCGAACAGCTGCACCTCGCTCTCGATTAAACCCAACTGTCTGCAGTCGCAGAGAACAACTAACGCGAGGATAAGGGGGCAGAGTCAGATCAACACGCGTACGACGGAGACTGTCCGCGCTCTCCATGCCAAGATCAGCTTCGTGTACGGACGGGGACTTCAGAATCATCGGCTCGGTTGCCGATGCTGGACAGCGGAGTTCGCCCGGGAGAGTGAGGAGGATGCCCTTGGGGGTGGTTGTAGTGGCGGTGAGGAGGCCAATAGCGGAGGGACACTCGAGGGCGCAAAACCCGCTATGAGACCAATATGGGTTTCTACAATTGGAACCTAAAGCGGTTTCAAACGCGGTCAATATTCCTAAAAGACTGATTTAGTCAGTGAGGAGTAGCGGCTAAAGCTGGAGTATAAGAGGACGTATGTTAAAGCGTCACCATGAAATTCTGAGTTAAATCGCTGGATACCATCGACTACCTGGATACCATCGACTAGTTCTTTTGATGGAGATTGAAAAGCCCCTTTTCGAGTCCGAGATTCAATGGCAGGTGACACTTATATGATTTTTTGGAGTTCATTAAGTAAAATAAAAGCAAGTAAAAGCCCCGATTTATGCAAAATTTGAAGATTGTCGGAATTGGTACAGTACAGGTAACTATTTTCGTGCACTCTGTATGTAATTATTAAATAAATAACTATTATTTGTACACTGGCCAATATTGACATATGGAACATGGGTCGGTCGGACCAGGTGGGGAACTGTGAGTTTGAAGCGAGGGCGAAAGGACACTACTATTCCGCTGGCGCGAACCCTCCGGTAAAATACGCCAGGAATATTCTTCTCGAACGGGAACTCGCAAGTGATGCTCTGGATATCTGCACCCACGAGCGAGCTCGTTTAAGCCGTTCGTTCTCCAAGCTCGCCAGGGTAATCCTACCTGCCGTTGATTGATATGAGACGTCCCTGGAGATGGAATCGATGAAATTTGCAGACTGCTTAATACAATTTACAGCTTCACTTCGGCAAACCAGCGAGGGGTAAACCGCAAGCCTTTAGAATTCGGATTAGAAGTTTGAACCGTGCTCCTTGAGTCAAAGGAGATTGAGAGAGAAGAGGCACATAAAACTGGCGAAACAGTACACCATACCAATATGAAGCGATACGAATCATCAACGCTGAGTCCAATGCCGCGTCCAAGCACTCTCCGGTCAACTCAATCAGGTCCTCTACCCTCAACCGCGGCACCCTCAAAATATTAACATAAGACCATACATTCATCCCATTCACACCAATTTCCCATTATATGTACACATCATCAATGCACATTTATTACAAAAATCTTATACAAAAACACCTCACCCCCCTAAGCAGAACTCCCCCATTCACACTAATCCTATAATAACTTAATTTTAGAACCATATATTTCTAATAAACCCAACCAAAAAAAGCAAAATCCGGACATTCTCTCTAGATTATCCTTAACTTAAGAAATAGTACTTTTATTTTAGTAGATTAATGTTGAGTCCAGATGGGGCCCAGATCTTTTTTGCTTGGTTTTTTGGGGGGTGTTCGTGGTTTTCCTGAAATTTTTTGTTGGCCAAATGTCAAGGAGCTTATATTGGGAGAATGTTCCTTTCGCTATAGTTGTGAGGGTTGGAGATTGAAGAGGAAGGTGTCAATGGAAGCGAGAGGGTATTTGGGGCGGGTGCTTGGTGAAGGGCTTTGAGGGGGTAGAGGGGGTGGGAGGAAGGCAGGGTGGGGGGGACGTAAGTAGTTTGGGTTTGTGGGACTGTTGTGTAGTTTTTTGAGGATTAGGGTTGGGAGTCTATGGAGTCTTTTTTTCCCTCCCTTTTTCACGTGTTCGGAAGGCGTCAAGTTTTCGTTTTCGTTGGTTGAGGGTTGTGGGAGTAGATTTTCTTGTTTTTGAAAGGGTATTTAAGAACCTCCTTTTACTCGTTCTATTTCTGGTCGGGAGGTGGGTGTGCGTGTTGTTTGGGTTTGAGGAGGAATGGCGACGCCACCTGAACCGATTGATTTTAAGGACGGGTGGGAGTTTCTGGAGCAGAATGGATTCTCACCTCTATTGGATACCTTGGAGGAGTTTGGGGATGCCAAGTTGACGTTCAAGGCTGGACAGTTGGTGGAGTTGAGTCTGATGGTTTATCGGGTGTGTTCGAGTAAGCAGAGCGCCCCACCGCCCCCCCCGCAACGAGAAGATCTGTACCGGAGGGTGGAGAAGCGGATCAACCAGTACCTCGAGGAGAAGGTGTTAAAGGCAGTGACAGAGAAAGAACTCCACGGCGAGTTTCTGCTCAAGGAGCTAGTGAAACGGTGGAATAATCACTGCATCCTCGTGGGATGGGTCAGCAATCGTTTCAGATTCCTCGACTTGTACTATGTCAAAGAAGCAGTTGTCCCAAAGCTTGCCGTCATGGGTTTTAGATGCTTCAAGGAAACTGTCTTCTCCCAGATCAACAATGACGTGCGCCATGCCGTCCTCCAACTCGTTCAGCAGGAGCGTAGTGGTAAGCCTCTTCCTTTCCTAGACCAGATATACATCGCTTCCGTCACGAGGGCACCGGCAACATGGGGCCTAATTCAGTTTCCCACAACCCCTTCAGGCCAAGTGGTCGATACTTACTTGCTTAGATGTATCAAGGATATCTTCGTGGAGATGGGAATGAACATCCTCCCGTCGCAGACCCACGAGAGCGAAGCCACTGGACTACAGGTTTACGAGCAGGAGCTGGAGGAACCATTCCTGAACAGCACAAAGGACTTTTACAGAGCTGAGACCGCTAAATGGGCTACAGAGCTCTCATTTCACGACTTCATGGTCAAGGCTGAGCAGTCGATTGAGGCCGAACTGACAAGGTAGGATGAAACTGAACTAACAGCATCATCACACTGCATCTTAGAGCACCATTCGATCCAGACTGGCTAGCAGCGGCTAATCGCCCAACCTATCCGTCTCCAATCCCGTCCTTCAGAACAAGAGCGTATTTGCACCAAAAAACGAAAAATTTGGTCCGAAAATGTTGCGAGGAGGAGATTCTCAAGCACCATCAGGAGCACGTTCTGACAAAGGAGAGCAGTGGACTGGTTTTCATGCTTGTAGAGAATCAAAAGGATGACTTGGAGCGGCTCTTCCGCCTATTCTCTCCCATGGGAGAATACGGCCTGAGTATGATCGCGAAGATCTACAGAGAGCATATTGAAGCCGAAGGCAATGCCTTGGTCGAGGCGGAGAAGAGTAAGATGGAGGCGCAAAGGGAAGAAGGTGGCAAGGGCAAAGGTGGGGCATCAAAGCCAGAGTTTGACTGTATTGAGAGCCTGCTTGCCCTGCACGATCGATATCTCAGTCTCGTGAAGGAATGTTTCGCCGAAAGCACGATTTTCAAGGATGCAACAAAGGAGGCCTTCGAAGCCTTTGTTAACGAAGACTTCGGCCCTATCTCCACGGCCGAATTGTGCGCCAACTACAGCGATTCACTGCTTAGCCAGAACGGCATGGGCGCCAAGATGGACGAGGATAAGATCGAGAGTCTCCTTGACAAACTGGTCCTGCTCCTCGACTACCTCTCGCAGAAGGACTTGTTCATGGAGTTTGCCCAGAAACAACTCGCCAAGCGGCTTTTAATGGAACGTTCCGTGAGCCAGGAATTGGAACGGTACGCTTGTTTGTGGAGAAGGAAACGGTTTCCCCCACCTTTGTGCGCGAGACCACGGAACCGATGTCTTTGCTAAACCCGTTACACCCGCCGGTTTTGTTCATTCAGATCCTTCATTCAGAAACTGAAATTGAAATGCGGACCGCCCTACACGATGAAACTGGAGGGAATGATCACAGACATTAACATTAGCGACGAGCACAGAAAAACATTTAGGGAATGGTGTAACGAGAACCAGGATGTTGCGCCGATGGATACTGGAGACAACGCTACTACTACTACTAATAGCTTCAAGGTCAACGGAATCGTTTTCAATGCTCACGTTCTCAAGAGCGGGTAAGTTTCAAGTGTCTGCCTGCCTCGACTACACCCAAGATAGAATGTCGCGTTCTCATCGACCGGCCTGTTGGTTTTTCAATTCAGGCATTGGCCGCACTATGAGAAGGAAACGGTTAAGTTACCGTCGCCATTATATGATTGCATCGAGCTATTTCAAAAGTACTACTGCGCAAGAACCGAGGCGCGGGTTTTGAGGTGAATCCGTCGATTCCATGATCTTGTCTCGTGCTGTCGTGTGTTTTTGAATCATCCGGTCTGACCATTTCCGTTAACTCTTGCACAGATGGGCACCAACACTCGGGAAGGGAGTGCTGGAGAGCACTGCATTTATTGGAAACCCAAAAATTGGAACCGTCGAGCTGACTGTTAATACTTACCAGATATGTATACTCCTGATGTACAACGAAAAGGATGAGATTCCCTACCAAGAAATCTACGACGGACTTAGAGATCAAGCAGCACCGGAAGGTACTATGTACCTTGATGATGACAGTATGAAGCAGCTCCTCCTAACTCTATGTACGAAGAGATACCCGTTGTTGACGAAAAAGTCAGGAGAGGTATGTTGTAGATTCGTTTCGATGATCTAACGTAACCCCAAAGCACAATTCGATGTCCGTTGCTTAACTGTTGATTCGATTTTTTTTTTACCGTTAAGAATGGGGACGTTTACGCGCTCAATGTGAACTGGGCACCCAACAAGCGTCAGAAAACGCTCCCTCTACCGAGTGCGAAGATCACCGCAAAGGAAACCCGGGGGGCTGTACATAAGGCCGTTGAGGAGGATAGGAAGCATGCAATCGAGGTTTGCCACGCTTCAACGCTGAAAATTTGCCGAGAACAGTGCGTCCCACCGAACCTAACTCCAAGATTGTGCTCTACTTTAGTCTGCGATTGTTAGGGTCATGAAGCACCACCGGACACTCTCGCATCAGCATCTCGTTGTAGAAGTCACTGATAAGCTGATGCAGCTGTTTACACCTGAGCCACGGGCAATCAAAAACCGCATAGAAGAACTGATCCAGAGAGTAAGGCCCGGCACCGGAAAGACGCCGCTTGCCGTTGCCGACAAAGACCACTAGCTGAAAAAGAATTTTCTCTCCGGGCGTAGGAATTCCTGAGACGGGACGCTGAGGACCAATCACTCTATCACTACATTGCCTAACTTGCCCGCAACCAAAAAGCAACCCGAGAGCGAGGTCAAGGAACGTAGGTGTAGCAAAAAAAGTGGTTCTGCTGACGACTTGGAATGTTTACATTTTTGGTGATTGCCGCGCCCAAACCACATGAGAGAAGGTTTGAGCCTGTAAAGAATCAAAACGAAACGGTAGGGCTGCATCAAACCGGTGGCGCCAGTTGGCTGTTTTGTGGAGAGAAGGAAGCCTTGCGTAGCAAATGGATCTACAGCCTTGGTTTCTTGAACGGGGGTAACCGCCCCTCGCTTATCGATTGGCCCGGTGGTGGGTGAGAAGACACCACTTAGTATTGTTGTACAAGGAAGAGAACTGGAACATAGTCTCGTTGTTTATGAAGAAAAACAACTTTTTGCTGTTTTTTCCCGCACCCGCGCGTTTCCGTCGGTGGCTGGGCTCGCCATTCTAGCCAAGCAACCCGTGGCTCCATGAGCTTCAGCCGTCTGAAAACCGCTGAAACCAAATAAGAAGATGGGAATATACCATCGGAAACCGTCCATAGAAACAACAGATAGGTGCGTCTTATGTACAAAAATAGAGACGCTCACGACCCACATCATCATCGCGAATGTCACGATATAGGTTCCAATAACGTTCCTAGACGTTTTGCAAAGGCTTCCTAGTAGACGTTTCTCGTTCTTGCGGCACTGCTCCGTTGGTGAAACGCGGAGAGGGGCAGAGGTTGCTCGGGGGCAGATGGCCCCCCTTGCTGTCCGGAGGAAGGAGCAGCGTGCATGTTTGGTTCCAGAAACGGAACAGTGCCCGGTTTTTTGGTGTCATTGAGAAGGATGCCCATGCCTGGGAGGCCGGATCCGTGGCGGTCTACTATCTGAGCACTGTTTCCAAAGGCCAGGAATTCTTCTAGCGCAGCAAGAAAAGGCGGAGTGGGATGGGATAGCCAGAATCCGCAGCTTTTAGAGGCGTCTCTCGGGCTTTTGGAGCGGAACGAGCAGGCCTACCTGATTCAAACAGCTCACCCTCTACTGAGGACGTTTCTTTTTCGTTCACAGGAATTACGCCGCGTTCGACGTGGACAATACTTCTTTCGTCAATGCTTGACATGCTGTCAAAATTTGCTCTGTTGAGCCGCTGCTCGGCCTCTCGCAGGAGAGCGCTATCCCCGATTGGAGTTCGATCGCGCTGTTGGAGAGCAAATGGTTAAGAAGACGGGACCATGTCGGGTGAAAGAGTTTGACATATGATTACCTTGTTCAAGTTGTGCGTCTCCGCAGTCACATTGGTCCGGTTCTGTGCCTCCTCCCAGGCCTCCCAAAGGTGCTTTTCGTTCTCCAATTCCTGAACAACCGACGCAAGTTTCCTGTTCTCATCGGCTAAGACAGCTGCTCGATCTGAATGTCGAATCGAGCCCTAGGACAACAAAAAGAAATATCAGAGCTGGCCGTTTTGCTAAGAATTCATAATCATCCCAGCTCGAAAAGCCCCAACTCACCTGCTCTGCCGCAGTTAAGCGATTTGACAACGCTCGGGCTTCAGCCTCAAGAATCTCAACCTTCCATCGCAGAGACCGCCTTGCTCTCAATGCTACAAAAACCACAGTGCAGAAAACAATCGCCAGGAAGACGTCTACAACCCCAAAACCGATCAGACCTTCATAAACACTCATTGCTCTCCCCCTTTCCCCTCCCACCGGACATCCAAACGAGAAAAAGAGAACAAAACGCAATAACCGGAATATCAACGACAGCAAGCCAAACAACAGCCTCAAAAAAAGCCAACCATAACCACAAAGAAGATATTAATAAAGTCTTAACGACAAAACCAGAAATCAGTCCAACCCCGCAAATGAAAGCAATACCCGATGCTCTCCCTCTCTCAACCCCCCCCCAACTCAAGCACGTCAAAAACCCTACCAGAAAGCTATCCTCGGCACAACAATCCTAAATGACCCTTAAAAACAACATAGTAGTCCTTGATATTCCCAGTGGAATAGAATATCCTCTATTATTCAAAACAATTAGGGAATATGAGGACAGCTGTCATCAGTTTTGGGGAGAACTGCAATAATCATGAGAATATATGGATTGTTCTACCCATACATGTTTGAATTTTAAATTTTTGGGGTTTGGCACGAATGGGCTGGAATTTTAGTCTGGAGTGGTTTTATGAGTTTTAGAAGTAATACAGGGTATGGGGTGTGTGAGGCGTTTTGGACAGGATGGACTGTGTGAAGTGCTAGGGATGAGGGTCTCTTCGCGCTGTGGCATGGAGTAGGGCAAGGGCTTGTTCCCTGACGCACGTGTTTTGCACAGAAAGTGTTGATTCTTGTTTTTGGTCTGAATGGTTGTGGTGTCACCATCTAGTGGGACGGAAAAGACTGTGTTGCAGGAACGCGTACGTATCTGGATAAATGGCGGGCAGGAGAATCTTGGACTCCGGATGTGTATTGGCATGGACGAGCGTTTTAATTTATGTTGTTCGGTGACGTAAGATTTTCTCAGAATATTTTGCTTCGAGTCGTACTGTATTCTGATCCTCAGCAAGATCGGACAGCACGAGCGCGTGCACCCGGAGAAATCTCTTGCGGGCGAATTTTTAATGCTTGGCTGGATAGTGGGGCATGGGGCAGATGCTGTTTGGAAGCTCCTCTCCTCCGACCTGGAGCTTTTACGACTCTCGCCGATTCCAGAAAAGCCTCTGGGGTGCAAAAAGCCAAGCAAGCCATTGGGTGGTGCTCTGTTTTTTATTCTGAACCAGCCAAAACGGAGAAGTGCAATCGATTTTCCGTTCAGCACATCTCACAGAACGAATCGCCCTCCGCAACCCTGTAATTGTCTCCAAAAAAAAAGTTCAGAAAAACCTGAAAGATTTATCACTCAAGCAGCACTCGTCACCCCAAAAACGTACGTCTGACACGAGACCCGATCCCTGCTCTCGGGCAGCAATCGTCCCTGACATCCAGAAGACTCCCCTCGCCCAACACCACTGGTCGTCCAGCACGACCAAAGCCAAACGTCACTAGCCAGAACAAAAACCCAGAAAACAAAACGCCATAGAAATATCGTCCCTTTTGACTCCCACCCCGCACAACAAAAGAAGAGTCTTTTATCTTCTTCCGCCAGCTTACATTGGGTCCTCGTGATTCTCAGCGCAGGTCCCGAACCCCCGTGTCCCAAATCGTTAAAAAAAAACCCTCCCTCAAGAATCATCTCGACTGACATTGATTGTTTTTTAATGTAAAAAAAGATACTCAATAAGCAATAAAGCTCTACTACCATTCCCACTCACCACCTCCCCCCCCAAAAAAAAAAGGAAGCAAAACCGATCGGCATGATCGGCATCACGTCCAGCGGAAAAAAATCCGTTTCGATCAACAACAGTAAGAAAACAGCCAGAGTGCCCCAAATACTGTGTTTTTTACTATGTTGGCGCCCCTCCAGCAAGCTTTCTTCTGATTGGTACCGATGCAAAAACGCTCTCTTTCAAAAGTTCATAAAATATAAAATTACTCTTTCCATCCAATCATCCCATGAATCCGTGTCCTCTTCTAGAATTACAAAACAAAACAAAAGCATTACACAGATACAGAGAAATAATTATCGAAAGTTAAACCTTTAAAATTTGATTCCTCGAAATTTAAACACCCACACTCAATATTTGTTCATTTATTCAACCTATCTTTCAGTCGGGTGAATTTGTTTCAATTTTCATGAACAAAAGACTTTTCATGACAGCTGTCCTTAAAGGACAGCTGTCATGAAAATTCGATCAACTTCCACTACAATAAATAGAAATAGGTCAGTTTCTTGTTCACATACGTTCGGCGGGCTGTCCAAATCGAATATCCTTTTTATATATTATTTGGAAAGAAGTGATTTGTCACTTTTGCTGTTTTTCCCGTTGCGGGAGCCCAACGTCAACGGGGACAGGACCGGCAACTCCCACGAGAACCGTTTTTCTAGAAAATCAAAAATATTAATATACTGAAATATTAATAAAATATGGAAGAAACGGTGGGAACATTGATCCAAATACTTTCCAAATAGTTTTATAGGGGGTAATTTATTTCATATATCAACTGGTATTTTCAATATTTATATAATATTGTAGCCTATCTTTAAATTTTGATGAGAGTTTTAAGGAGGGGTTGCTTTAATCTTCACTTACCCCTCCAATCTTCATCGGGTAATGCGGAAATGTTTTTACCAAAAATCCCCCAAGACGATCTCATTTAATTTAAACTTTTTGGCCATAGACCGGTGAAGAGGTATCAGTAGCCCCCTTCAAGATTTGGCCAAGTAAAAGTTTCTTTGTATTTTAGCCACAAGCAGATTTTCGTTGAAAATGATGCCAAAATCGTACACTCTCCGGTCATCCTCCCTATTACAAATCAGTCATTATCCAAGGACTATTCTTTTTTTTAGAATAATACTAAGTTTTAAGAGATTGATATTAGTCATTATCGCTCTTCCGTTTTGGCGTGTTGGTTGGGGAATGGATGGGAACACAAGGAGGGCTTGGCAAATCTATATATAGATGGCTTGGCTTGGGAGGTAGGAGGTGGGAAGGGTAGGATGGTTGGATGGGATGGAAGAGAAGATGTGGATGTGCTGGCGGACTTTGTAGTTTGTTTGAATAGTTTATGGTTGTTGGGTTCGGTAGGGTTTTTTTGGTTTTTTGGGGGGAGTGGGGGGAGGTGGATGTATGATGTGTTTGGAGGTGGAAAAGCGACCAGTGGTGGAGGAGATGGACAGTCCAGCTTTGGTGAGGTTACGTAGCGGATGGGGGTATTTGAGATCGTACGTGGGCAGCGAAAACTCCCTGGTGGAGTCGAGCAGTCGCGTCCTGCTTGAGGAGACTGATCGTCTGCGGAACGGAAGAAAATGGAGTTTCGTGTTCGAGCCGGTGGTGGATAAGATGATCCTTTTAGTTGAGAGGGACTATCAGGCGAGTGCTCGTATGAGAGAGGAGGATGAGCTCCTGAAGAGGTACTACGAGCTCTACGAGGATCTGCTTCTAAAAGACGCACCCCAAACGCTTCACGGACGGGCACATGTTGAGTCTCAAGAGCCCGCGGAGAGTAACTCCTTTATGAGCACTCGCGTCGCGGAAGTCGATGTAGACAACAAGCGGGAGGAACACCCCGTAATGGGTGGTTTGGACTTCTGGTTGCAGGGAACGACGGATCCGCTGCGCGATGGAGGTTGCTTCAACAAGCAGGATTTTGTCATCACCGACTTTTATGCCCTGAATGATTTGGAGCAGTGCTTCCGTCGCTGGATTCAGGTGCTTGTAGAAAACCACGGCAACACACGCGGATTGTTCCAGTCGTTCCTACAGTCCTTCCCACATTTAAGCCCCTTTCTGGGGAAAGTCTTCGCCATGGAATCCAGAAAGCTGAGAGCATACGCAGCGGAACCTAGTTCGTACGGTTTGACGGGGAAGCCCAGAAGAGGTAGAAATTATGTGCCAGTGGACATAGTATTGCCGTTCAATCACAAGTCCCTGAAGGAGAACTATCCATCGGCGATGAAGGGTTTGGAGAGCGGTGAAGTGGACATGCGTTTCACCAACGAGGCCGAGGACAAGGTTGCAATGGAAATACAGATAAACCGAGAGCACATTCGTATCCGGATGAACGTTGTCGATGACGTGATCGTGTGGAGCGAAATCAAGGGGTCCGAGTTGGTTGCGGTGGAGAACGCCGATGGATCGCTCGATCGGGTTGATTTTAACTCGGAACTGATGAATGGAGCCTGCCATCTGGTTATTACTCCTAGCGTTCGCCTGCCACTGAAAGTCAAGCTCAATCTTCCAGCGTTCCATATAGAAATAAAGGGCCGTATGGATTCTGCCACGGGAGAGCGACTTGTAGAGGGTAGAATCTGCAAGATGGAGAAGCGATTTATTGGTAAAACCATTCAGATGCTGCTCCCGGACCTCAATAGGATTTTGCAGAGGATCATGGACACTTACCGAATCGAGTGGCGTTTCACACCGAACGAATCTACGTCTCTCACAACGTTCACTGTGACGAGATCTTTTGAGACGCCAGCGATGAGGAAGATGATGAAGCAGACTTACAAGAAGATGGTAAAGGAGGCGATGGAAGAGGAGAAGAATCCGAAGAAGAACAAGACTGGCAAAGTGGAAGAGGATGACCCTCGCATGCACTACGTCGCTGGCCTTCTTCAGGACCTTCGAATCGTAGCAACTGAACTGAAAGAAGAACAACCAGCGCAGCCGATGTTGTTAGAATTCAGCTTACGCTAAGGCCGTTGATAATTCTCCGCGCACCGACAGACACTTTAATTCTCCAAGCCAGCCGCTGCGGCGCACAAGATCGTGTTCATATTATGTACAGGCGTCTAATATGCAGCAAGCGCAGAAAAGCGTTCAGATCGGTGTTGATATAATTATAAAACTGTTTTTTAAAATGTATCGATATTGAAAGTCAAAACTACCTCACACCATCCGCCGCGGGTTTGGATAAAATAACAACACACCAGGGTTAACCTTCCAACTCGTTTTCACTCAAAAGTTAATGTGTGACGTTTCCATCGTCAAATTCCGGATTGATCAATAAGGACGTAGTCTCGAGCTTCAAGAGTGGTAGAAGAAGTGGCGGGTGTCGAGGTCTTTGTTTAGTTGTTTTAACAATCGTCGTCCTCATTCCCCTCAAACCCCCGAGGGCTCCATGGACGAGATCTTTAGCGCTTCCATTCCTCGTTGACCCACTTTGGAGTAGCAAACTTAAGAAAGACCGCGACGAGAAAAAGAACCAGGGCCACCGCGGCAACACAGATCCCGGTCAGAGCGCCCTCGCTCAAACTCGTTTCATCAGAAGCTAGCGATCCGAACGGAAATAGCAACAAGCTCACCACAGCCCAATTCGTCTTCGTTTTAGCCCCCATCGCCCGGCTTACAACAACAAAACTAAACGCCTTTACCACCAAAAAAAAAAAGCCGACTCTTCTCTCACACTCCCTCTCACGTTCTTCGAAACCTTCGTATGTAAAACGCGAAACGTTCACGGCGCATTGCTTCCCTCATTCACTACATAACGAGGAGATTCACGCTCCGCAAACCATCTGCTCAGAGCTTCGCCACGACGGTTTCCAACTGTTAGCTGAGTCTGCTGCTTGGCATTTAGCAACAGCCATCTCAGAAACGAAGACCTGCTGTTCGGCAAACAGTGTGGACTGCGAATGAGTGACATCTGTCTTCTCGTCTGAGATTGCGATGTCTCCAGCTCCCCAGTGGCTTTGCTCCATAAGAGTGGGAGCGAGGGCTTCCTCGGACTCGCGTTCTTCAAAAACGACAAGCGAGGGCTTGTGGCATGTCCCCTAGTTTCTAAAGTGGCCTTCAGCTGGCAGAAGAGTTTCAGTAACCTTTTTGTGCTGTTCTTGTGCTTGGAAACGTCGACATGAGCGAGCGCGGTGTAGTTCGACTTGGAAATCTTTCGTCACAATGGTACGGTTAGGTTCCTGTGAATCAAGCGCGTGGTCGATGGGGGCGACTCATCTGTCTATGGCACGGCGCCGAAATCAAAACTCTCGTTTTCCTTGGGAGCGAATGATCATGCGGGTGTCTCTCCTGGAGACTACCTCGACTCTATCACGACAAATCTTTTCCTTGCAAGTGCTTTAATTCAGTCTTTGGTCCTTGCGGAGTCCCAAAGAGTAGGGACAGCAGCGGGCCTGTTTAGCTGCTGCTGCTGTATTCTCCCTTCTAAAAGCCGACTGCACGACAACGGATCATCTGAACGAAGACGCGCGATTTGTGGCAAGATACCAAGTCAGTATGTTTGAACAACAACATGGGAGTAGTCAGTAGTACAGAGAAGCGTGCGGGTTCGGAGGGTAAATCTCATCCTCCCCGGCGGCATATTATCACATGACCGGGTCAGTTAGGTCGCTGAGCGCGAGAGTCTTGAGTGGTTGGATTGTTTCCCGGAACTTCACATCGACCGGTCCAGACTGAAGGAATTCATCAAAATCGCCTATGTTGGCCTCAACAACGCTCGTGTTCTTGCGGATAACCTCCTTGCAAAACCCTAACACTCGCCATTCCCAAACGGGTATCTTCTTCTCCTCTGCACCGTTCTCCGCCTCTTCCATGGAATCTTCGACTCCCTCAGATAGTGTCGTATGGACGACGTTAAGACCTCCGACAGTATTCCAAATCATCTTCCTTGTCGCCTCCAGTACGGTCTCTACCCCCAACTTGGCCTCTTCCAGTTTCTCCGAAGCCATATCGGCTTCCGCCTCAGTTGCAGACGCTGCAAATCGCGCCGCATTCGACGCTTCCGTCTTTGCGGATTGTACTCTGCAAAGCACAAGATGAGAAGAAAAAAGCATGTTAAGGACAGATCTTTGGATACCAGCAGGTCAAACCGAAGACGAGAATGCTTGCTCTGATTCTTCGAAACCTACCTCGACTTTTGCCTGCTAATCAACAGACGCATGAGCTCCCATACGCTTGACGTCTCCATCTTGTCGATCAACTCTTCCTTTGACAGTCCATCGATGCTGAGGAGATAGTTGATGACGTCGAGGGGGTTCAGCACCTGATACGTACACAGTTTATCAACGTAGGTAACACAACGAAGTGGGAGGGCTGGCCACAGTCTCCAGAGTTCGTCCATTATCACCCTGGTGGCTTTCTCCGGTCCCGTCAGAGCGATCAACTCGTTGACAACGGATATGTAGCGCTCCATCATCGCGTCGAAGTGGCTCAGAATCGCCTGAACTGCTCTCAGAATTGCCGCGAAGAGGCCCCTCAGGATTTGCTCATACTGGTCATCGCCGTAAATGCCCATAAGCCTGGCCTTGAGCTCCGGGGGAGCTTTGCGATCTGAGCCAGAAATCAGCTCCATGACTTTCAGCTCATCCTCGTCTGTACTTCTCGCTGGAAGTGACTCAACTTCAGGGGGGATGAGGGAATGGAGTTTATCGGGAACTATGCCAATGATCTTGTCCCTGTAGCTCAACCGGCACACGTGATCAAGCACGTCACGACAAAATATTCTCTTGTACGGGATCCTATCCCGTGCTTGTGCAGTCCCACACGCCGCCCAGGTCGCCCAGTTCCAGTTGTAGCTGAAGTTGGACAGATGAAAGGCCAGCCAGTCACTAAGCCGGTCGAAAACCTCCGGGTCAAAATATCCGAGCTTATCGTAGACCAGCTGCACGGCTTTCAGCAGCCTGATCGACAGCCGTGAGTTCGGCACTCGGCACAAGTCCATAAAGATCGCCCCGTAAAACACCTGCCCTTGGTAGGCGCTGGGTAGGGCGCACATCTCAGTGAAAGTTGCCTCCACGACCTCCTGGTTTGCGTCCATTGGAATAGGAAGGGAGAGCATCTTTATGGCGCCTTCCAGGTGCTTTTGCAGGAAGTTATCAAGGATATTCGTCGCAGTGTCCCTCAACAGAAGCTGTTCTATCGGACCTTTACGCTTTCGATCATTTTCTCCACTCCCCTCAGGTTTTTCAGTCGAAAGGGTGCACACGTAACTCGGTGCGGAATAGCGTGAAACTTTCGAATGTGAAGGAATCTGAACCGTTCGAAGGGTAAGCTCTGGTCCCGATTCCAATCGCGAGCTTAGGGATCCGTCATCCCAGCGGGGCATTGCGCCTGAGTTCCAACCTCGTGCTGCCAGATCGTCCAGTGCGGCCCGGAGGATTCTAGGGCGAAAGGCAAAGAGTGTGCCTCCAGATGGTAGCAACCCCGAAGACCATGCAGATTCGTCCTCGAGCTGCTGATCGAGGCAGCCGAGGAGCTCGGCGACAAAGGAGTCAAACTCATCGGTATCGCCCCTCTTCAGTCCTCGCGCTCCCCATGGCAAGGCGGACGCTATCAAGTCTACGAGCATTTGAGACCTCGCATGGAGCTGAAACGGCCGGCGATCAGCCACGGCAGCCTCCAAAAGTGATCGCAGAGTCTCCATAAGCCACTCCCAAGAAACCACCCATACGTTACAGAGTTCGCACAAGAACTTGAGCGCCTGCAGCGCCTTGTTCAGCTGTCCGTCCCTAATTGCCGTGACCATCAATCCGCTAGTTCCATTGGCCACTCTCTCGGCAGTCATCTTCCCTTCCTCCGAAGCCCCAGCAATGAGCGCGACAACGGTACTGTACATCCCAACCTTGTGCGCGAGATCATTTCCACACAATATCAAAGCCCTCCTGACCACCTCCCAGTACTGTGCCGTACCACCATACCTTGAAGCATCATCAACCAACCTCCCAGATACGTACTCAAGCTGCTCTTCAACTGATGATCGGCCCTCAGCGTCATCACCAACACGAGCTAACATTGACGTCACCTCAAGACGCATCCGGTCGTCATCCCCACGACCTCCAGATATCTCCATCTTCCTTCAAAACTACCAAAACCACTTCAACAAAACAACACTCTCTCAATGAACTACATCAAAAGCGATAGCGCTATCGGCGATCGCCTTTCACCTCGATGATAATATCGATCTCCTTCCTCAGCAAAAATTTCTTGTTCCTCTAAAAACCATTCTAAAGCTAATACAAACCACCCCCAAACTCAAACCTCCACCGCCACTGTTTTTCCCACCATCGATCTGCTTTCCTTCACCCCGGCAACCCTCTCGTGGCGACTAACTACCAACAAAAACCGCCTTTGAAGAAAATTTGAAGAGGGAAAACCTCTCTTCCTCTCTGCAGATCTCCTTGCTCTATGATCGATCTCCTTCCTCCCCAAAGCCAATGCCTGCTCCTCTGAGAATCGACCTTTCACCCCTCCCAATCCCACACTTTTCCACGCCACCTCCCTCCTTCCCGAAGTCCGCATCGGAAGGAACCCAACCCGGGGTGGGGTTTCCTTATACCTTTCGATCTGATTCCTTTGCTATCTCCTTAAAGATTTCCATTGTGGAGCGCGCTCTCTCTTTCTCTCTCTCTCTCTCTCTGGTGAAAAAGTCCTTCGCGCTTACGTTTAGATCGGACCCTCTTCCCCGCCCTCTCAAAAGATCCCCCACAAACAAAGGGAATGGTTGCGTCCACATCAAGAAAAAAAACTAAAAAACGAACAAAAGAGTTTTTACCATTTTCCCACTAGTAAATCCGCCCTTAGAGCCCCAGTAGGGATATCAATCCATATATCAGTCAATATAAGATATACTAATTATTTCTATCCACGTGTCTTGATTGTAAGAGAGAAATGTCGGGTATTCATCAATCAAGATATTAGTCAATAAATACTGTATACTAATTATATGATTGCACGTTGTGTTTATTTTCCAATGAACGATCTGAACGCTATATTTATTGACTGAGGATGATACTTTTAAGCGAATAGAGAAGTGACAGCTGTAACTGTTGAAAGATCTTGGATGGTGTCAGTATGGACTGTCCGCTGGTTTACGGGCACAAGCTCATTCACATTGGGGAGTAGTTGGGGTCTTAAGCTGCTCGAACGGGTTAGTTTGAAGGCGCTATTGATCAGAAGAATGAATTTTTTGTTCCTCGAGCTGATTCACAAGAGCCGAGGCTCGAGAGTTGGACGTTGCAAGGGTGCAGGTTCGCGTCCACCTGGTGCAGTACAAAACGGTTCGGTTCAAGCTGAAGCAGAGGAAGTTGTGTCCTGAGCTCGTGCTACGGGGAGTGAGTTCCTGAGCGAATACTCGACGCGGCTATAGGCGAAGAGTATCCCTGCAAAGCGGAGTTACCTCAGCGTCCACAAACGCGAGTGGCAAATACGAAACCTTGCTACATATACACTTCTTTTTTATATACATTATTATACTTTCACAAGTTCATACTCGCCTTCTTCCACGAGCATACAGCTATGTTCTCGCGAATTACTCTACACATTCTGGGAGTCTGTTCAGGTCATCTTCCTTACGCGGCGTGTGCTTTCAAGTCGTCTCTCAACGTCCTCGCTCGGCTCATCCTATATCTCTTGTCTTCAATAGCCTGGCCTCGTGAGAAGATCATGAGCCTCGGAGCTCTTGTTCGTCCAGCAAACTCGGAAGGTACGTTCTCCTCGTCCACTGCATAGAACGACAAATTTGCGAACTCCTTTGCATGATTCTTCAGCTGAGACTCCACGATATCGGAACTCGCATCTCCGCGTTTCAACACCGCCACCACAACTTTATCCTCAACCTTGGAAGAATCCACCACGGCATGGAAGTCCTCCTCGGTTTTCAGTGGAAACAACGGTTCCTCCGATCTCCTCCAGACCCTATCCTCTGTCGATGGAACCGCAATAACAGCTCTCACAACCTCCCTTCGACTCCTAGAAGACACAGCCCTCTCTCCACGTCTCGAACCATTCCCCACGAACCGAATGCTGCTCACAAAACCGCTCATCCTAGGTCCCAATAAAACTTAAAACAAAACAATAAATCAAAACTTGCTCAATCGCACAAACCTTGCTCCTACTCTACTCAATCCCCGGCAACGCTCCTCCACTACTTTCACATTCTTCATCCAGCTTATATGCACCTCCAAAGATCCCCTACCTGCCCCTACCACCCTCCTCCATCTAGCAACGTCTACCAACCTGGTGGGGATAACAAGGAGCCATCCCAGAAGTCAGGCGAGAAAATGTGTTCAAAAAAAAACAGCCCCTCCGGAAACCGAAACCGGTTAAGAATATACATAAAAACATTATTAAGCGGACGACAAAACCCCTACAAAAATCGTTCAAACACTAATTATTTCTAAAAACAATAATTTAGATATAGAAAAATAGAATGTAAGGAAAATTATTCCATAAAAATTGGTTGAGGGGGTTTTCTCCCGCCGCTTGGATGCAGCTAGAATATTCCTCGGATCCAATTGGAAAGAGTTTAGGGGGACGGGACGGGCTAAATTTTTGGAGGTGCAGGTCTTTGATTTTGAGGGGAGGATGAGGAGGAAGTTGAGTTGAATAGTAGTTTGACTGTCTCCTCGTACATGACCGTCTTATTCGTTTTATAAGAGTAATTTAGTTGTTTTTGCCAGTGACAATGGATTAACCACGTACCACTGGGATTAGTTAGCAAACCGAGGATAATAGTTGTTGTTTTGGGAGGGGGTTACGCGAGATTCGATACACAACGGGGGAGGGGTGGACTAATATGCTCTTTCTAGGATGAGCTCTAGATATTTCGAAGGGGGGGTCCTACCGGGGGGTTACAATGTCGGAATACGAACGTCAGGTCCCTGCAAAGTTACGTATAAAGGAACTATTTTCCTCGACTTTGCCCTCCCAGCAACCGCCCCTCAGCATCCAAAAAGGGGTGGAAACCACTCAAAATCGCTGCTCCACTTGAAACCTAAATCAATTAGGGTTACTACGAGTGTGTCGTTGTTTAGTTGGTTATAGGGAGAAAACTTGAGCCAATTATTTTGCTCTAAAAGTACTCGCCGAGTCACCAGTGGCGGCCAAGGGCGTACGAAATATTTTCCACCCAAAAATATATTCAGGATTGAGTATGAGGAAGTTACGTATTAACCAATAAAATAAGATATCATTCCCACAAAACGAGCTTGACATAAAATATTGAATTTTTTAACCAATCAAACGCAATGAAAAATCCGGCTGGTTTTGGTCCGCCCGTTAGATTCTAAGCGCGCACACAATTATTTCGCTGGCAGTATTGTGGTGAGGAAAATGGAAACTTCTGCGTACTCAATTTCCTACGGTCCCCATTGGCTTAAGCCAAAGTTGAGAACCCTAAATAAATAGAACGATTCTTTGGACTACCAACCATTGCTGGTTGGTAGATAAGTTTCTCTTACTTTATAAACTTTTGGGGAATATATATCGATGATTGGGTAAAGTGAATGCTTGGAGATTGGGTTCAATCGGATATTCACCACTGTTCTGGCAACGGACAGTTTTCAGGAGGTGTTTATTGGGAGAAATTTCACAACAGACTGTAAGCATTGCGATGTGATTGGTTCCGTTCTATGTGGGGATTGGAGAAAAAAAATTCTCCTCGTCTACAACTGCTTTTCCGTTCCGAAGATCGGAAGTACAAACCTTCGCGGTTTCTTTTGCGCTCAGAGGGAATGCTCTTGTTGATCAGGTCTTCAGGAAGGGACGCAGCTTCGACCTCTGAACTTAGTAGAAACTCGTCAACCAGCCATGCGTGGAGCTCTGTGGAGCGGTGGCGAATGGATCGCATCTCAGAAGCAACGATTATACATTTGATTACCGGACTAGAAGTCCAGTAATTTACATTCTCTGCATTCTCTGGATGCGGTGCTACCGGAAAAACTGAGTCGAGACCCCAGGCCAGGCCTCCCCAAATTCTCGTGGATGCCACCGCGGGGCTGCTGGCTGTCTTACAGACTGATGAGGGAACTTGCCTGTGGTATTCGCAAGAGGATTAGTACCAAAGAAACCTGGGAACAGGCAACCAGCAACACGCTGCCTTCAAGTAACAACGCGTCCTTGAAGTAAGGCGGGCATGAGGCATGCCCCATTGATCAACGGAGCTGCCCCGTTGCACCCCAATTTATAAATAGTGCAGATATCAACGGTTTTGTCGCGCCATTGTCCCATGAGCAAGCCAAAATCGGCGATCCAACCGGCGCGTACTGTAAATCTTGATCGGGAAAGCAGTGACTCCTTTTCGCGATCCGCACAGCCCTGGATGACTAGCCTCGCCTTGTAGACGGGTCTTGTTGTCTCGACATCCTTTATGGTCAGCACGTACAGTCCCCCAGTCGTCCGATAGGCTTGCCAACACGGAAGAGCAGGGGGACCTGCGTGTTCTCGTCTTTCCTAGGGGGAGAAGCAAAGCTGTTTTGAATGGCAAGAGTGTGTAGGCAAGCCTATCACCAAGCTCCTCAAAATTTCCCGGCTTTACAACCCAGACCTCATCAGGCCTTCCGCAGCAGATGTCTTCTGCTCTTAGCATCTTTCGAAAACTCACAAACTCCAACACCCTGTGTCTGGAGACGGAGCTTGGCCCACCTGACCACCCGTTGTTCGGCGACTCCCTGTCAACTGCAACACTACCATTCGCGGATTCTCTCTGGCCTGCTCGTAGAGGGGTGGATTTGGCTTGGGCCCCTCTAGGTGATGAAGGAGGTAAGTCTCCCCTAAAAGAGGCCAGACTTCTCTGTACTCGCAATCCAGGCCGTTTGTAGACTGGTAGGCCGCTGGATTCCAAGAACTGCCGGAACACGATCGCCGTTGATCTTTCTAACTCCAGCACTTCCTCTTGGTCGTAAGAGGAAAGTACTTCATCTTTCAAGCCATCTCCTACCAAACCCGACAGTAACCGTAAGCTTTACTGGGCTTACGGTTACAGTCGGGTTAACCATGCTCCTATCGCATCTTGGAGTCCAGTCTCTTTCTTGATGCCTCCGGCAGCATGTACGGCAATCTTTCGTTCCACGTCTCCCGGCTGCCAACTGAGCTTGGCGCTTTCACAGCCCTTTCCATCATCACCTACACCCAACCACTCACTACCAACCAATCTCAACCACTACGTCCAATACTAAACCCCACAAATAACCAAGAGACATAACCTCATTGATCAAAGTAAAGCTTAATCTCTTCAGAAACCCCCTGAAGACGGTATTCGACCTAGAGAGGGATACAACCACTCTAAAAGGTCTCCAATGGCACAGATCGCGGGGATGAAACCCACTGACTCTATGTCAAAGGTAGTCCAAATCAGACGCAGGGAGGAAACCCGCTATCTTAACCCAAACCCAAAGAAACTCTGTTCTGTTATTCTCTTCCTTTTTTCTTCTCTCCCTTTTCTACCGCTTCCCAGTGAACCTTTAAGCCCTTCAGTTCACTAATATCGATGATGATCCGTTTATTCAGAGCCTAACCCCTTAGAAGCGAGAGACAAGACGCTGATGACGTGCGTCTACAAATAAAGCAGCATTTGAGCGCCACAGGGTCAAAGACAGCTCCGTGAGCAGACTATCTAGACGCCCTGGGTCGTTGCGAAAGATACCTCGCACCCAACGAGAACGTACACTATCTATTAAGCCAAAGCATTCAATAAGGAGGGGGACAAACCGGTATGTCACCGCCGAATCGCGAAAAGTAGGGTTTGACATCGCTGCTGCGTACTGCGATTCTTTCACATGCCGCATTGACCGAGCTGCAGCTCCTCGACGCCGAGCGGAGGCAGGCAGGTACCTGGTTGCCTGCGGACAAGGGATGGCGAGGTCAATGTACTCACTGCGACCCGCATTTAGGTCAGTCGCAACGAGATCCGCCACCCGCTGTACCGCTGGGGCGTCACTCCCGTCAGCAATTTCCGTTGCCACCGCCAGAGGCCTCATACTCCACTTCTCGGTCCGTATCGAGCGATTGAGAACGAAGGGAGCGGAAAAGCAAGCGAATGAGCCGCGTGTGGCGCCTGGTCCGGGCCCCTTGAACCTTCGCACAAGACGCCAACAAGTGCGCACCATAATCACCTCAAGGCTCGTTCGCCCCGACAATGCACATCGAGAGTCCCGCTCAACAGGCCACGGGGGTTGCGGCAACCCCAGGTACAATCGCAAGCTTACACGAAGTTCGAGATCGGTAAGCGCCAACCGCGGATACGCAGGTATGCCCGTGAAGAAGCGGGGGCTGAGACTCCCCCAAAAACCGCGCAGGCGAGCCAAAGTCGACGCCGAGCAGGAAGGTGAACTCAGAAGGGTGGCATACGAGTCCCGATGTATGTTCCACGACAGGGTTTTTGGATTACATCGGTCCTCGAAGGGGCCGGACCCGACCGGGAAACGCCCTCCTCTGGCGGTCTCAATGGCACAGCCACGACGTCAATATCCTCGGCAGTTTCTACACCATTCCCAACATACGGCGCTGTACCAGAGACACCCGAACGCTGGCCGCCGAGGGAGTCAAGAACTGCCACCCAGGAATCGCAACGACCTGGGTACCACTCGCCAGGGCAAGTACATTGTTGTGCCTGCACGCTCACTTGTCAGCCATCAACATGTTTCAGGGCCATGTGCTTGGATGGCAATTGTATCAGCAACTCTGACAAAGTCTTCCTGCTGAAGGGAGTTGCTTCGATTGTACACGTTGCTAACACTCCTCCTCGAAGTGACGCCCTTTGTTTAGGATTCTCAGCTTGGCTCTGTGTCTGTTGAACTTCGTCGTTTCTAGCGCCTTGGTGAGTATATCGATGATCATCCGTTTATTCAGAGCCCAACTACCCTGAGAAGCGAGAGACAAGACGCTGATGACGCGCGTCTACAAATAAAGCAGCATTTGAGCGCCACAGGGTCAAAGAAAGCTCCGTGGCCAGACTATCTAGACGCCCTGGATCGTTGCGAAAGAGACCTCGCAGCCATCGAGAACCTCCACTATCTATCAAGCCGAAAAGCATTCAATAATGAGGGGGACAAACCGGTATGTCACCGCCGAATCGCGAAACGTAGGGTTTGACATCGCTGCCACGTACTGCGATTCTTTCACATGCCGCATGGACCGAGCTGCGGCTCCTCGACGCCGAGCGGAGGCAGGCAGGTACCTGGTCGCCTGAGGACAGGGGATGGCGAGGTCAATGTACTCACTGCGACGCGCATTTAGGTCAGACACGACGAGATCCGCCACCCACTGGACCGCTGGGGCGTCACTCTCGCCAGCAATTTCCGATGCCACCGCCAGAGGGACCTCATACTCCACCTCTCGGTCCGCACCGAGCGATTGAGAACGAAGGTAGCGGAAAAGCAAGCGAATGAGCCGCGTGTGGCGTCCGGTCCGGGCCCCTTGAACCTCCGCACAAGACGCCGCGGAAAGACCTCTGCCTCGCGCACCGAGTACGGCCAGCCCAGAAAGCGCTGAGATCCAGATAGCCTCCGAGCTCATATTCGGTGGAATCTCGTTCTCCTTTCCCTTCGACTTTAGCTGAGCTTTCTATACGGAATGGACAACCTCACCTGGTCCGAAATGTCAACTCGAGTGGAGAACGACCGTTTCCTGACGTCCCCTGGAGATAGAACGTTCATTGACATCCAACCTCAGCACCTCAAGTACAATACGGAGCGACCGAAAGACCAATGACCAGACTCCACCAAGCTATCTACTCATCGCGTCCAGAAGTCAACTCAAGTCAAAAGACACAAAAAGCACATCTTCTGTTATTCCGTACAGTTCCGGACGTTGAGAATGTCTTGAGGCATTGACCCCAGACCACCTTAACAGCAGCGACGCTGCGCGGGTCCCAACCCACGTAGCCCACTGCGCGGGTCCCAACCCACGTAGCCCACTGCGCGGGTCCCAACCCACGTAGCCCACTGCGCGGGTCCCAACCAACGTAGCCCACTGCGCTGAACAATCCACGACAAAACCCTCAAGGTTGAAAATGGTGTCTCGCAGGTCTTACGAGCGTTCTCTCTCTCTCTCGCGACAGAGAGAGAACGCTCGTGAGAAAGTGCAGGCCCAGCCTAGTGTCAAAAGGTGACCTGGTGGGCGGTCGCAACAGCTACCTCGGACTGCCCGGAAAGTAGCAGGACAAAAGGCTGAGGTTGGAAAGCCTCATTTTACTCGCCAGGGAGACGCTGTCGGAGGTGGCTAGTCCTTAGGGTCTTAACAGATTCCTGTTCTAGCGATTTGTCCTGTCTTAGCGACAAGATCTTGACCCAGCTTGTCACTGCTTCGTGCGCTTCTATAGGCTGTTCTTTATCTGAGAAGAGTTATGTGCTTCGGGATGGAATGAGAGAGATCGTGGAGCAGGACGCTGCGATGTACCACGATCAGTTTGTCTTCCACGATCTCTCGGGTGATCTTGAGAATTCTGTTGAGTCCGCGGCTCTACGAAGAAGCTGCGAAGGCTCTCAGTGTGTGGTCGTGCTTCGCAATCGTTGTGCGTGCGTTTTGGGCGGGTCTATCGCTGAAGCATGGGTGTTAGCGTTCTACCTGGAGAGTACAGGCAGAAACTAAGTCAACCGGAGAGGAACTCACGCTGCCTTCCTCTGATCTGCTTATGGGAACGAGGGATCTCGTGATGGAGAGTTTCTGTCCAGGTGTATTCGAGTGGGAGCAACTCAGGGAGATGGCCAGACGGTGTGGTGTTAAACCACGCAGACGCCTCGCGGATACACGAATATGATGCCAATAAGTTCAGGCCTGGCACAAGCACCGTTCTATAGGGAGTGGCCGTGTACGTGTCGAAGCCGCCTTGATATCCTTTGGAGACGTCATCAAGCTGGAAAGAGAAGCTTCACCCGCAGCTCCGAGACTTTGGGAAGCACATGAAGACCTTGTCAAAACTCGATCCAATATAATAATAAAAAAGTACTAAAACGTCGCTGCCAAAGAGGGGGGACGGGGGTTAACTTTGTACAAGACTTGACGTCGCTCACAACCTCTCCAGAGTTCGGTTTGAACATCTTGTGCGGATGTTCTCACGGACTGTCGACTCCAGCTAGGTTTGTACAAGCGCCAGGAAGGCTCCTCCTCGCTTCTTGATCGGGAATTTCTGGCTGTCACCTGAACGAATTCTAAGGGCTTTTGAGCACTGGCTTTCCTTTCCCAGTTGCGTCAGTCTTCGCTCTATGCAGAAGCCTCCTGTTTCCCGCGAAGTCAGGTCATGAAATCCGAGTTGGTCACAGTCTGCTTGAGTTCGTCAGTTAGCCATCCTAGTCCCTCTCGCAAGTTCTCGCCAGTCTTTCCGCAGCATGGAACAATTCTGTAGTTCGAGACCGGAAGATCGGGTAATTTCAAAATGCTCTCAATTTCCGACTCGGTCATTGCATCTGGGAGATCCTACGCTGAGGCAGACAGGCTCTGGCAATGAGCATTGAGAAAGTTCCACGGGCTTGTAGAAAAATGGTTTCTCTCATACCTTCTTGTTGGCGTACACAAGGAGCGGATCCCCTGGAATCTCCTGTGATTTCACGTACATGTCATCGAAGAATGCTTGAAGCTCATCTGCAGCTAGAATCGCCCTTTGCTGATCAGCGGCATCCAGCACGAATATATACGCGTCTGTAGCCCTCGAGTACTGCCTCCATAACGGTCGCATCTAAGACAGAAATGGAGACAAACAGCTTAGCAGAAGCTCTTACAAACCAAAGCAACGACGGAATCGAGGACAAACGTACCTTATCCAGACCCCCAATGTCCCATATATCATACTCTATCCCGCCGAAGCTCAGACTCTCCTGGTTCACACCAAGAGTTGGAATCGTATCTATACATTTATTAAGCACCAATCGATACAGAATTGTCGTAGAGCCAGCTCCATCCAACCCAATCATCAGCAGACTCTTAACGTTCCCGTCCGAGCGGGACATTTTAGACGAGATACAGCCCATTTTCTCCGCTAAAACTTCCAACCCCCCCAAACAAGGAGTCTCAGATCCGCAGAAGCTCAAGTTTTCTAAGCAAAGCGTTCGATAGGGACAAACCAAAACCGGGTCTATAGGAACAAAACGCTTTCTATCCAAACTTGGGAAAACCAGTGTTTCCAAGTGTCCTCATACAAAAAGGTTCACTTATCCTTCTCACAGCCAACGGAAACAAGAGCACAAACAAGAACAGCCCCAATCCTTCTCTAACATCCAAAGATGTCAAACCCAATCCCTCACTCCCCTCCTCCTCCTCCTCCCAAGAAAAAACCAGCCCTTACTGTCAACCCACACGTCCGTAACTCGCTAAAGTCTTCCGTCAATTGCTTAAGACACGGAACATTTCTTTTGATGTGAAACGCCCACACTCCCTTTTCTTGCTTGATGTGGGACTCCAACTCCAAAACAAAAATAAAATCCGACGATTTCCCTCCCTTTTCCCTTAAAATCTTAATAAAGAATATTCTATAATATAGAAATATACTCTCGAAATGAGCACCAGACAGTTGCTATTTCCATAAAATAGAATATTATCTCTATTATTTGGAAAGACTCCCAGAATCTCTCTCAAAGACTTGCTGTTTTTTTAAAGAAAACAGCACCTAGAATATTCTCTTATAAAATTGAATCAAAAACAATTTTGACATGAATTTGGATGGACAGGCTGTCGTTTGACGACCCCTTTTGTCAGATCGCCGTTTACTTCTTTGCAGATCGTTGAGAGAGACACAGAGACAGAGACAGGGACATAGACAGAGAGTCGACTCCTCCGGGCAGTTCTATATTGTTCTTTAGATTCGGGGGGAAGAACAATTTAATGCTTTTTGGTCTTGCTAGTTTTAGTCGAATCCCGCAGCTCCTCCCCCGCGTGCCGGTGAGAGGAAAGGCATTTCCGGCCTTGGCCGGATGGTTCTCTCGGGAAGACTTTCCCTTCTTTAACAGTCTCGGGTTCACGTCGAATTCCATCCATTTTCTGATTTTTGCGGCTTTGGCTATAAATATCATACCAAAAGCCCCTTGCAACTGAAAGAGATGAAAGCAAGCCACGACCCTACCCACCAAGCTCGATATGCTGTGCTGGGAAAATTGTTCTTATTATTCCGTGGACAGGACATCCTCAGAATGTTAGAACCAGTAAGCCAGTTCTGTATCTCCAGCTCAACCCTAAAGTATCATATCAACAGCGAGGGTCCCTCATCACATCGGTGGAGAATCGGTAAACCGGCGGCATCACCGTTCGATCCATTTTGGCCTGTGAAGGGGAGGACGTGGGTTAGCATCACTACACCTCTTGGATGATAAGGAACGCATCAAGATCCAACGAGCAAGTCTCCTACCAAAAACCGCTTTATCACTGCAAAATAAGACAAGAATGCTGAAAACTCCAGGCCAAAAAGCACGATGCGTTGCGTGTGGGAACTGATCTTATCACCAAGTCGACAGGATCTAGAAACCTAACGAGCAGCAAGTCAGTTCTATCCCTTCACCTGGACCTAGAAAAAGTCCATTGCTTCGTCCAACAGAAACCCTCATCGTCAGATCGGGCTAGGAGTACCGCCCATACCAACGCGGACATTGTCCCATTGATTTTGGGTGGGTGAAAAGGAGTGGGGGAGGGGGGAGGGAGAGGGACAAGTTCGATGTGCTGCGGTGGGGGAAACCCTGTCCACAGATCTTCCTCAGAAAACCTCTGAAATTCAAGAGCCAGTTCTGTACCTCCAACTCAGCCCAAAATACCATTGCCTCCGACAAGAGAACCGTCCTCGCCACATCGGGGTAGGAGGTTGGTACATTGCCGACGGGGACATTATCCCATCGATTTCGGGCAGCTAAAGAGGATATGCTCGATGCGCAGAGACGGGGAAACCCTGTTGACAGGTCTTGCTCAAAAAGCTCTGACAAACAATAAGCCAGTTCTGGCCCTCCAGCTCAGCCCGGAATGCCATGACGTCGGACACCAGTAACCGTCGTTGTCACGAATGGGGAGTACGAGAACTAGTGCACCGGCGGGGAGACATTGTCCGATCGATTGTATGGCGGGGTGAAGGGAGGAAGATGGTTGGCATCTGTAACACTCTGATTGATAAGAGAGACGTAGGATATTGAAGGTGGTTACTGAGTCAGTGAGTAGGACTCCTGGTTTTGAAATTGGACGGAAAAGGATGAACGCGGAATTGATGTTTGTCAGTGGAATGTTTCTGGCGTCGAGGAACTCTGGCTTGCTGAGGCTGGGTGGGTGTTCGGCGAGGGTGTCTGGCGGCGTTGGAAGGGCATGGACGGGACGATCCCGAGTTCGTATGGCTGCGGAGGTGATTGACGGGAGGCTGATCGCTGGGCAGGTTCGCGAGGAGGTGTCTGTTGAGGTCGCAGAATACACCAAGCAAACCGGAAAGGCGCCAGGGTTGGCGGTGGTGATCGTAGGCACCAGGAAGGACTCCCAAACGTACGTACGGAACAAGCGCAGGGCTTGCGACAAAGTTGGCATCGCATCTTTCCTTTTCGAACTCCCCGAAGACGTCTCCCAGGGCGAGCTCGTCAAAGTGGTCGACGACCTCAACAACCGCAACGACGTCCACGGCATCCTCATTCAGCTCCCACTACCTGAACACATCCAACCGGAAGAGGTTCTGGACACCATCAGGCTCGAGAAAGACGTAGATGGATTCCATCCCCTTAACATCGGCAGACTCTGCATGAATGGACGTGAAAAACCACTCTTCATCCCATGCACACCAAAGGTAAACCTACCAAACCATTACATGAACGGTGACGTCCTCGCCGTCGACTACAACCGCTATGACAGGATGTTTGATCGATCAAAGCTCCAGTCCAATCGGTTCGCAAAGCAACTACCCCCCGCTCGACCTGACTTTGGTTCACATGTACCTCCGCAGGGATGCATAGAACTTTTGGATCGGAGCAACGTTCCCATCGAAGGTAAGAACGCTGTAGTTCTAGGACGCAGCAACATTGTTGGAATGCCCGTATCGATGCTATTGATGCAGCGGAACGCGACGGTCACGGTCTGCCACCGGTTTACGGATGATCTGGAGAACAAGGTGAGGAACGCGGATATTGTGGTCTCAGCGGTCGGTCGTGCTGGGCTGGTCAAAGGGGACTGGGTCAAGCCCGGAGCGGCTTTGATCGACGTTGGCATCAATGCCGTTGATGACCCTTCGGATAAGAGAGGGTATGTATAACCAAAACTGCTCACGAAGAGGACATTCTCCCGCTCCAGGCTGGAGTTTGTTCATGCTCAGGAATGACACACTCTGACAAGTAGTAGCTTCCCTGGTCTTGATCTAGATATCGACTCGTGGGAGACATCGAATATGAAGCGGCGAAGGAGAGGTCTGGATGGATCACACCTGTTCCGGGCGGGGTGGGACCGATGACCATCGCCATGTTGCTGCGTAACACTCTTGAAGCAGCCAAGCTGGCGATGGGATAAGGTACAGAGCGGCTCCCTCAAATGAAGGATCGCTGAGCGGAAAACGCGAAAAGAGACGAGAGGGACTCTCTCGGGACCTGTGCACGATCACATCAATGCCGTGTCTCCGTGTCGATAACCAGAAGATGCTGCCGTAAGTGGTAGGATGCTGTTTTTAATCTGTTCCTCGAGAGGTGCAGAGTGGTTTCCAGTCGAGAAGATGGCCCCATTCCCACCTGCAATGGAGCGCATGTCCCTTTGAGACCTGACCCCGAAGTGAGGTCGAAGCAAACGTTGTTTTTTTTTTGCTGTAGTTGGAGCACTGGAGAGATAGCACCCGTCCTCAGGTTGTTCATAACTGTCGTTCTCTCTTCCCAACTGCGGGTTAGTTGAACGCCGCCCTCTTGTTTTGACGTCCTAAATAAACCCACCCCTTGACTCCAAGCAAAGCAAAAAGGCCGAGATTCCTGATCCTCAAGAGACGTGTCAACGGCTTGCCGATCTTCAAAACTATTTTACCGTACTCCGGCTATCCTCGAACACAGCCAACCCGCCTGAGAAATAACAGATATTGTCTATTGAGAGGGCTTAGCTAAACTTCCGCAGGGGGAAGGCGTTGACCCACTCTGCTCTACACGTGGAGTGATGCTTATCGAAAGACTGCAGACCTAGTTGAGCATATCATCCATGTACAAGCACGTCGATGTGTTCAGGACAGTTCTCTCTCCAAGTTGTATCGTTGTGAGGAAGCGCTGACAAGTTGGTGCCGAATCACAAAGCGAGCATTGAGGCAAAAACTGCTCTGTCTGTGCGGCGCCGAATGCGTTTTTCGGTATCTAGGAAACGTGCTGGTATTTGGCCATGGAGCGGCTGTAGCTCAAGATAGGGGCTCGCTTAATATATACTCTGTGAGGATTTCAGATACGTCGTCCGTGAGAAAGGTCTGAGAGTCGTACACCCTCAGTATGTGTCGAAGTTTGAGCTCCCCGAACTGTCTTTTCAACCTTGGGGACACAACTTTACGATCCAGGCCACCTTGTCCGAGGGCAATATACAGAGGCGAGACAATCTCTGTCACTGAATTCGCAGTCCTCTGAAGATTCTGCTGCATGCCCAGGCTGTCGTTCCTTTGGAAAGCTTCCAATGCCTGTTATAAAAGAAAGAGTCAAGACGGGCACACGGCTGAGAGACTGCAAGCCAGTGTTGGGGTTGGGAGAAGGCATTCTTACAGCTTTTAGATAGTTAGAAATCCAATGGATGGCGGAGGAAGCGACGGTGTCCCTTGCGGCCTCTTCTGCAGTGATGCCGAGCTTTGCAGTGAGCGCTACGATCGCATCCACGTCCACGGGAGCCGTCTTGCTGAACTCGGCAGTTCTGACAGAGTTGAACACCGTGTCCAGGCGCCTGGCGAGGGCCTCGCTCGAAGCTTGTTGTTGAGCCGACTTTGGCGGAACCCCCAAGAAGTTCGCAATGGATTCAAAACTCTTGTTCGACGGAGCATCTTCACCAGTCGGCACCATCTCGCTCTGGACCGCCAACACCTTCTCCGCGATGGGTATCCAGACCCTCTCCGGAAGTTCAAGCGCCGTCCTTAGGGACACGAGATTGTCCTTTGCAGATGGTCTCGTGTACAGATCCGCTGCAATAGCGTCCTCGGCGACTTCACTAAACGCTCGGGAGTACACCGTTGTTGTATCTGCCGAAACCAGAAGCCGCCTAAGCACGCCAGGGCCGTCCATGGGTACGCTGGAGGGGCCCTTTGTAAGAATCCGATTTCCAAATCTGATAGCGTAGTCCTCCAGGATGCCGTTCGACTCCATCCCAATCACCCTCGCACATCCGTGGAGGTACCTATCGCATGATACGAGGATCGATTTCGAGTCCCCTCCGACGGCCTGAAGAAGGTACATCGCGGTTTTGATCGCCATGTCGAGAATATCGGCACTCTTCTCGGTGTTCCTCCGTCTTCGGGCGGTAGCGGCCGATTTCATCATATCGCGGATGCCAAGTCCACCTTCGTTGGCAATGATTGTCTCAGTGTCCTGGTCCGACAGCATCAACATCTCCGATATACCAGTGAATTGAGCAATTTGAGGAGCGTTATCCACATCCTTGACCACCTCCCTCACCGAGGTGCGATAGGTTCCCAGCAGAGATTCTCGACTTAAGGTAGGGCCGTCGTTTCCCAGCCCGAGCGCGTTGCAAATACTGGCTTCAGCAGCTCTTATGAGCACCTCTCCGAGCTCCCTCTGATCCTGCTTCTTTGTGATATCTCCGATCACCACCGTATTGATCACCAACATGTTTACACCCAACTGCGTCATCGCATTTCGATCGAATCTGCCCATTCGCCCTGCCCCAATGTACTCAGCAAGCTCGGACATCACGTCCTTCACCTCGAAAGCTGTGATCTTCCATCCGCGTCTCTCCAACAGAAGTTTCCTCAGTAATTTCTTGTTCACACCATCCCTCGTCCTCGCCACGTCAAGCACCCGCTCTCTGAAAACCCCTGTCCTGAAAACCACGTTTCTGACAGTCTCATCGCTCCCACTCGCTTCTAAAATCGCGTTCGCATCGCTTCCTCGATGGTGCTTCATTTCCTCCCTGACTTTCTTAGCCTCGATCCCCACTCTCCTCTCCTCCTCGCTCAGCATCCGCTTCTCCCACATCTCCAGCTTTACTCGATCTGCCCCAACCGCATCGTACCTAGGCCGTCGCTTCGGTGCCCTTTTACTTAGATATCTCCACGCCAAACCAGCGCTCAGAATCCCAAATCCCAGCACACCCGCACCACGCGTCGCTGACTCCATCGACCAGTCTCCATCCGGCCTCCCAGCCCGACCGCCGACCTCCCCGAGCAGCTCCTCAAGGCGTGAGCTCCGAACCATACATTCAATCCTTCCAGTTCCATCCTCCTTCACCATATCCTCCAGCCCACAGACAGCGAAACCACCGCGAGATCTTCTGCCGATCCCAGGCCCAACCTCAATCCTAATCCCTTCTATAAACCCTGCCATTTTCTCTTCGTCCCCCCCCACCTTCAATTGCAGATCACTCCCTCTGCAAAACTAATCCCAAAGTGCCTTGCGCGCTCAACCCATCAAGACAGCAAACAACACAAATCTACTCCAGGCCCCCAACCATTCTCCCTCCACCTCTTCGTCTTCCCCATCAACCAGTTCAGTCCGTCTGATTGACTACTTAACCACTCCTCCCTACCCCGCAAGACGCTCTCCAAAGACCAACACCATTCCCTCTATGAAACTCCCGCCCTTGATCTTAAATCACTACCACCCCAACGTCCTTAGAGCAATCATTCCAATGCTCGCTCACCCTCCCCGCCCATCTTCCTCATCGACTCCGGGAGAAATCAGCTGATTGCTCTACCCACTACCTTCTCAACGACTTGACCTCTAGAGACAATCAAAGCTTCTCCAATAGTAACGACAAATCCGATCTACTAGCCCGCTGAAGACCGACTGGGTGAACTGTGAATGGCACTTAGAATGCAAACCGCATCGGGATGCCCCACCCCTCTCGCTTCCCACCGATCGATCCGCACAGATCGTTGCAACGTGTTGTGCAACGGTTACAATGGCTTTGGAGGCTATCAATGCTTCTCCAAAAATAGGGATCAAGTCCGATCTACTAGCCAGCTGAAGACCGTTTCAACTCAACCTATGCATGCAAACCACGTCGGGATCCCCACCGATCGATGTCCACCGATCGATGCAAAGCTTTGTCAGAATCTCGTATTTGGTTGGTTGGGAGCTGACTTGGAGACCGTCGAGGTTTCTCCACGAGTTCGGACAAAGTCCAATCTACTAGCCAGCTGAAGACGTCTAGGGAACTGAGAAACTCGACCTATGCATGCAAACCTAGTGACAACGTCGTTCCCACTCCCTTCGCTTCCTACCAATCAATGATGCCTCCGCCTTGATCGGCGTTTCTGGGTTAACGAGATTGTTTAACGAGCTGTCCTTGTTCGACAGAGGTGCAAACTTGGAAGTGAACGATGCATGAGAAGGACGAGAACTTACTAAAGTGACTTGAGCTAGCTGAGCTAGTGTTGTTCCCTCACAAATCGATGCACCGCGTGGTTAGCAGCTCATTTCGGTTTGGCCTGGTTTTTCCCTGGTCGTGGGATTGCTAGTGAGCTGTGCTGCTTCGAAACGTAGTTTGGAACTGAAAAAAGTGGATCGGGAGGATGAGAGCCGACTGAAGTTACTCAAGCCAGCCGAACCTAGCGCGCAACAATTTGCACCCTTCTCCCCAATCGATCCGATCGATGCGATTGCTTACCAGAATTCCGGTTTTGAGTTATTTGTACGTTCACAACTTCCACGTTTTGCCCTCGGGTGGTCTGGGACGCATCTGATTGCCATCGAGCTCTCAAACTTAGACACAGATGAGCGTGAACTATCCTCACGGGTTCATACTCCTTGCCAGGGTGAACAATCCATTGAGCAACTCCCCCCGAGATTCCCAGACCAAGATCTGAACTAATCCTACAGCAGAATCCTTGGCAGGGGTTGGTGTCTCGGGAAGGCAGAGGACATCAAGATCATTAGAACCTTCCTCAACAGAAGCAAGTGATCGTAATCCAGGCTCACACCTCAATCACCTCCTCCCAGTTCACCACCTCACATTTTCATTCCGACCTGCCTGTCCGCCTCTTCACGAAGAAAAAATACCCCCTACCTTCCCCATAGTACTTTCATATTTCCCCCAATAGTTTTCCATAAATAAGCCAAAAATTCGTTTTCCGATAACTATCTTACCCCTCTAGTCCTTTGCCCCCCAAAAAGTCATGGCTGAGCGGAGCCACCCAGCTCTGAAGAAGTTTGGCGGGTGGCGTGTAGCATCCGAGATATGTGACCGGCACCCACGATCAGGTCCGACGAACTAGGCGGTGGTAAGTGGAAGAGAGCGATGAATCCAACGGAAGTGAAAGTGAATCTTTTGTGCTTCTGCAATTTTTTCGCGGCGTAGTCAGCAGCGCTCACACAGGGGAGATCGAAGGGCAGTGCGCCGGCGATGATAGCGTGGGTTGGAACAGATATTGGAGCAATGGAGCTAGCCGGGTTTTTGCTGATAAAACAAATTCTGTCAGCTGCTTATCTGTGATATTATCCCGTTAAAACTGGTGGGACGCACCCAAGAAACCACATCACTTCCCCGCCCGATTTCATCGCTAGAACTCTCTAATGCGGGTTATCACCTTCCAAGACCTTCGCGCCTTACCGCCAGGTAGCTGGGTTAACCCAGTTAACGGAATCACTACCCAGGGATACTCAGGATTATCCAGTAGGAAACTGAACAAGTCAACAGAAAAGCACCACTTGGGAGACGATGGTTTCGAGCAGTTTGTCACCGTAGGTGTGTGTATCTGAATAGGAATCGAGTAGTGTTCGACCAGCCGACGGGAGGGCCAGGGGGGAGGATTGGTATTGAAAGTTGTGAGATTGAGCTGAGGGGACATGATGTAAACCACTGTAGATCGTATTGGCTTCCCAGGGGGTTCGAGTAGAAGCCTCTGAAGCGATAGAGGGGAGCGTTGGGAAGTGTAGGGATGGCGACTTCCGCAGATCGAGTTGCTGGATTTGTATTGGTGTTGATTAGCGTGATCGTTTTCCTCTACTGGACGTGCTGGATCTTTGGGTTGGTAAGTGTTGGGCAGTTCCTACACCTACTTTTTTCTTGCTAGATTGTTGCGCTAAGGGATCCCGCTTTTTCTTCTTTTTTTCCTTCGCTTTGGAAGCCATTTGTGGGTACGGATTCTGCTTTGGCAAGGTTTTTCCTAGCTCCGTTCTGGGGAGTGTTTATCCCCGCTGGTGTGCTGCTGTGCCTATCAAATTTCCTAGGTTTGCTGGTGTGGACTCAGGATAGAGGCAAGTCGAACAAGCAAGAGTGAAAAAGGTTGCGGAGTAAAAAAACCAAGTTTTGAGTCTTTTTGTTGAAGAGAACCGGAAACTTGGTCCACGTGGTTTTTAAAAATTTTCACTGCAAAAGTTCGGAAAAGTGTGATCTCAGCAAAATTAAATAGGAACGTTTCGAGTTCCTGCCATAAAGTTCGCGTTGTTTCCCCTCACGAGAGAGGAGAACCCCCCAAAACAGTTAAGAGTTAGGGTAGATGTTAGTTATTCAAGGTGTGCCCCCCGTTTTCTTCTTCTCGGATGTCAGGTTATAGTCATCGTGGAAATTTTCATTCTCCTCCAGGCTCCGCGGGCGGGGAGGGAGGTCCATCAAAGCCCAAACAAGGACGTGATGTTTGATCCACGTCCAAACAGCATATCCCCAAAGTCGGCCAGCGGGTCCGTCACCCCGAGCGGCGTTTTTGGTTTGATTGACGATCTTCTCATACATGCTTGGCTAGAGTCCCATGTGTCTAGCGACTTGATCTGTTCCGCGGGAAGCTTCTGGGGCACCGGGCTAGGGTCTGGTAGATGTGCCCTGAAATCTTCCAGGAAGTCAGAATCAGACTCAGCGCTAACAAACGATAAAAGGCTCGACAGGGCTGTGCCCGTGTCCTCCCTACGGACGATCTGGTTCTGGAGCATGACCGGTTCCTCCTTGTAAATGACCGGTTCCTCCTTGTAAAAGTTCGGTTCTTCGTTGTTGAAACTGTGACAGTCCAGGTCGACCGTGCCGGTCTGGTCCTCATCCAAAAAGTCCTCCATGTAAAACTCGGATAGTCTCAAGTGGAGCGGAGAGGAGACGTGCGGGAAATCGTCGGACATGTCCAGGACATCCATCACGTTTATGTTGGGGACCTCGACCTGCTCAGCGGGCACTGTCGCGGTGACAAGAGGCACACCCTCAACAGCGGCCTCAACCTGGATCTTCTCCACGCCATCCTGCCGGAACGCCTCGATCACAGAAACGTTGACTTCTCCCACCTCCATCGTAGATGATGCGAGAGGAATGCCCTCAATGTCACAGTCCACCTGGATCTTCTCGACACCATCCTCCTTGAAGGTGTCGACAACGGATAGGTTGAGCTGCCCTGCCTCAACCGTCGCAGCAGCAAGCGCCACACCGTCGTTGGTCAATGCCTTGACTTCCACCTTCTCGACTCCATCCTGCTGGAAGCTGTTGACGACAGAGAAGTTCATGACACCTGCCTCATGGTATCGGATGTGGTTCTGGAAGCTCGACCTCCATTTGAACTTTCGTCCACAGCCAGCGACCAGGCAAGAATAAGGCATCTCCTCGTTGTGAATGCGCATATGCACTTTAAGGTTGTGCTTGCGCATCAGCTTCTTCCCACAGCCAGGTACGGGACACTCAAACCTCCCGACTTTCCTTACTACAGCTCCTTCATCTATAGCCATCTGGTCTATTCGGCCACAGACAGAACAAACAAAAAAAAAAAAAAAAAGTTCCTAAAGAACTTTCTCTGTCCAAAAATATCCAACTCTTCCTAAAGGACTAGCGTCTATGTTTTCCACACCAGCACCCCACTCTGTCTTTAACGCTCATCTTCATTCTCAAGCCAAATTTCATGCTGCACTGCCCCCCTTCCTCACTTCCGTTCCACTCAATCCCTCCTTCATATACACTTCCACCGACAGTACCCAAATCTCCAAATCCCAAACTTTCTTACGCGATACCCCCAAAAAGCCAATCCAAATTCATCAAATAAACAAACATTACTTAATCAAAATTTTCCGAAACAATTTGATCACCTCGGCTCTGCCAGTGGGCTCTAATCCTGACGGCTATTAAAAATTAATATTTTTTAACCGGAAAACCGGAGGGTTTCGACCTTTTTTGCCATCTTGGAAAAATGTACTCAGTACTCCATTGGTTGAGAAACGACATATAATAACTATTCATTGGCTATCTCTTTATTAAAAATGGTATACCATTGGTCAAACATTCGCATCACTGTCATCCTCACCGTCTGCCGTTTTTATAAGTTTTTTTCCAGATTTCGGGCACTGCGGTTACCAGCACGATATCCCTTCCCCTTAATGAATCAGATTTCACCCGGCGATGGAATAACCTATTAAAATAATGTTCAAACATTATTGTCCTCGCTCGCTGTGCGTTTCTGCCCGCGCCCAGAGGGGGGAGGGAGTAAAATAGTATGAACCTTATTTTGTTCATGGGTGTCCGACACAATAGAAGATTATGATTGGTGAGATAAAGACACTAAGCTTAGTACTATTGGTTAATTGGGATTGTGATTTTTTTGGAATATCGCAGTGTGGTGTATGGACTTTTTTCTATTTTTAAAAGAAATATGAGAAGCAAAGCTGCTGCTGACTGGGAACCCCTCAAATTCTTGTTTTTTATATGCACATGGCCACCCTCACCGTATCTTGCGTACGGTTCGTGGTGGTGATTGGTTAATGAGGAAGAGTAATCAAATATTGTGACGTTTTTATTGGTCAACAGTTTAGCTTGTGAGGAGTAAGCGATATGATTAGTTTATATATTTTTTAAGATGTGTGTGGCAACGATTTTAGGTTGCGGTGACACCTGCTTTGTTTTTTTTCTTCTTTTTGGGGGAGCCCCATAACTCCTGAGTAAATTCCTTGGAGGGTTCAAACTAGGTACTGCCCAATGGTCTGCTATGGAAGTATTCTGGAATGATGGTTGGATGAACTGCGTATTTGTGAGATATGATTGGATTAAGAAAGCAAGATGCTGTAAGGGATTGGCCGTTTATAGTTTGGAGCACAGTTAGGGTCGACAACACCCTAACGGTCAATCGGTAAGAGATGGGGGTGAGGCTTGCCTTGGCATGAACGGCGGTTGTCAAGCACTGGAGTAATGTTTCTATTATAGTATGCAAATGAGATATGAAACAGCTATCTTTAGCCTAAAAAGAGGAGAGCTCGGTGGAAACGATCTCGAACAAGAACACCCGATCTTGGGTACAACGTGGTTTGCCAACTAGTTCGACTTTAGGCATGTAATGGGGTCCGGATGCTGCGCGTGTATGAGAACTGGGGTCTGGAACTGCAGTGGGCGATAACTAGCCGAGGGCGGCTTGGAACGCACATATCGTTAGATGCTCTTGAGTAAAAATAAAAACTCGTGCTGACGTGTTCATACTATTCTGGTGGGCGTGCTAGTGAAGATGAGTTATTGAAACAGGCATACTTAGACCGCTTCTCAGGGTAGTTAGCCTCTGAATAAACGGATCATCATATTTAGATTATGCGGAGGAGCTGGGGGAGGGAGGCCCTTGAGCGTACGTTCGGGCTTCGGGTCCAGAGCTGTGTCCGGTTTTCGCGAATGAGGATGAAACGGTGTCCTCTTGCTGCGCCTCAGTTTTACAGCATCTATCTGGGGGGTCCCGGCGCGATCAGGTTGCCGCGTCCAACTGGGCTGAAGTAGTTAGCTGAATTTGAGCGCACCCGTACCTCCCCGGCCTTCCTCAGTGCTTTGGGCGATCTCTGCTTGTACTACATGTGAACGGAGAAATTGTAGGAGCTTGTCCCACCCAAGTTTAGGTGGGAGTTGTGGGGACGTAACTCTTGCTTGTCAAAGGTAGTGAGCCCTGTAAAATGTAACCGTATGGTAACCGTAAGCTTTACTGGGCAGCTAACCACAGAATCACCATCAGTAGACAGCCGGTTATGAGATAGAGCTCAGCTGCCAGCCACGCACCATTGTCTTGAGGTTTGCCTATTTTTATCCCCACTCAGTAATAACCGAAGCATACCGCACCCTCATGTGGGCAAAGCAGTCCATGCGGTGCTGTTCAGTTTCTAAATTTGTGGAAAACCGATCTACTCAATTCATGCACTTATCGTGTCCAGCGAGGCGCAAAGCACCACCCAAAAAACAAACGCAAGTTTAACTTCCATGCGTGTCGGTACCCGATCGATTGCTTGTCCAAGGTTGGAGTGAAAAGCTACCCTCTTTTGCTACCTAAAATAGATATCCCCGAAAGCGTGCTGCGCTTGATTCCATAAGATTCGAATCTCCTTCACAGCCCGGAGACATACACCACATCATCACGTAGGCAAGCAGTCCGTCGAGGGCTGAGCGGACCTCACTAAGCTGCAGTCCCAGATGCGCTGTCGCAGAGCAAAACTGAAGAGTAAGCCCCTCTCCACTCCCCCCCCCAAAAAAAACAAAAAAGGAAACATATCCACGTTCAGTCTATTTCGTTCATATTGACTGTGAAAAATTAATTTTCGAATAAACCTTTGATCAACCTCTCGAGATGACTGCATTTTATTGCTTAACATTTGCCTAGGTACCGTCCATTTTGTATAATTCGCCGATATTAACAATCGTATTTTATTTAACTAGAAGCAATATTGCATTTTGGGATCGGAAAATACACTGTATACGTATTGTAGATATAGTTAGACTTTGTTTTACTACCGGATTGGCTTTTTTTGGTCGCTTTTTGGGAGTGTCAGGTCTTTGGCTTGTGTTCGCCATGCGGTGAGGGCGATGGGCGGTTGGTCTAGGAATAGGATTGATGGACGTCGTTGAACACCCTTTCAAAACCGATGAAGTAGCAAGTAGTTGTGATGAGATGTACCAGGGGTGTCCGGGATGGAGCGTGAGCGTTCCATAAGAGGAAGGATGAGCGATGTCGATAAAAGTAGGATCCGCGGCGATGATGGCGTCATTGGAAAAGGGGCGATCAGTACGAGGAGAAATTATAATCACGGTGACGAGGGTGGCATTAGAGACGGAAATATTGGTAGCAGGATAAATTAATCAACAGAGATTTTCATGGAACGTGTGTGGGGTAGAGACCGACCACTGTCAGGGATGTACGCCGTTTGTCCAACATCCAGGGGAGCGTTCACGGCGGATTTGAAGGTCCGCGTCAAAATGGTGGGCCGCCGCTGCCAGTCTACCAAGTAGAAAACTCCCTGCTTCCTCATCCGTTTCCATCAAGTACTAAGAAAACCCCGGGTCGATTAAGAGCCGTGTGCAGTATGTAATCGGCTGCGTCACACCGGCTTGTTCCGCTTTTCGTCGAGGTCTCCGGGTTCGTTGAGGGTTTCGAAGTGCAGCCTGGCTTCCGGGCTGTCTTCGCTAAAGGGATGCGACTCACTCGCGCTTCCCCTCTTTGCTGAGCCATGCGTGGGTTCCCGGGAAAACCTTGTGTTGTGCTTTTCTACGCCGCCCTAGTCTTAGAGGTCCATTCTCTCGGTCTAGCAAAGCCTGCTTCCTCCCAGGGTTGTTGTCTCTGAATCAACGATGATTGTTTTTGAGTCAGCAATCGATCATTGAGCTTAATCTTGTATTAATTCATTGCCACCATAGCCGCGTTCCTGGATTGGAAGGTGGTCGACACGTTCTCATGAGATAGTTGCAGTCTCTTAGCTTTAGCTCAGAAGAACAGGGGTAGAGACGGGACTCCCTATTTTCCCTTACCATGACAATACGAGCAAATGGCACGGAAACCGAAGCGAACGACAGCCTGTCATTTGATAGAGAACGGTTAGCACGTCCCAGGTGCCCACCTGGGTACTGCCTCAATTATTCCAGGATTCAAGGTATACTTCCACCTAATTACTCCCTAATTAGGTAGTTTATCCCAAAACTAATTTTCCATTTCTAACTCTGGTTCTTCTTCCTTACTTGTTTTCTTCTCTACCTTCAAGCTAACCTCGAAAGCATTGGGGATTCCATTGTCTTTATACCCTTACTTCAAGGGGATATGCAATGCCACCGAGACTAAAATAAGTGTTGTACTTCCATAGATTCTGGCACAGTCCGCGCATAATTTAGTTCAGCCGGATATTGCTGCAAGGTTGAACTTGCTTCGAAGGCTGAGACGTCAGATATCCCTCCCACCGAACAAGAAGCGCGGGGTCGGGCAGATTCAGCAGCGCGATGAAAATTAGTGTAGTATCGAATCTGCTTCTTCGTACTAGCAGTTTGTGGCAACTTATGGGCCGCGAACCATCGAGCATCGGCTACAGTTTCTCCATCAAAGTAAACCAGGTACTCGCTGGTGTTGTATGGTTTCAGCCGATGTCCAAGTACTGACGTTACTATTCCGGTCGGTGATTCCGTCGTGAAACTGGGCATTTCATTTTGAACATTGTCGTGGACTCCAGTAAATTTCCTCAGCAGGGGAACGTAGGATGTATATCCATCTCAGCGGGTAACGGTAGCGTGTCAGCAAGAGCATTCACCTTACGTGCGACCTTGAAAGGTCCCATGTACCGGGGTCTGAAAGGTTTCGGATCGCGTAGCCGCAGGTTTGTTGTCGATAACAGCACCAATTCGCCAGTGGAAAACTCCGGGTCGCGCCTACCTGCATCATATCGTACTTTCTGTACTTGCTTAGCATAAAGCATGTTATTCCGCGCCTCCGTGTATTCATCGTGTTGATGTCGTAGCAAAACTTCAGCTGCGTCAGGAAGCGGAGAAGGGGGAGCCTCCTCGGCACGTGGTACAATTAATGTCCCTAGTAGGTCGGGATTGCGCCCATACAAAAGTTCAAAAGGTGAGTACTTCGTCGCTTCAGATATTTGAGTGTTGTACACCAGCTCCGCCATGGGTAGATCCGGGGCCCAGGTTGCTTGGTTGCACCTCAAATACGTCTCCAGAGTTTGGTTGACCCGTTCAGTTTGTCCATCCGTCTGGGGATGGTGCGCAGTGCTCATGTTGGTTCTTACCCTCAACAGCCGCATAAGTTGTTGCCAGAATAGACTGGTAAACTTCGAGTCACGGTCGGAAACAATCGTGCGGGGTAGTCCTGCCTAAAGCGTACCCAGTTCCGGAGGGAGATTTCGGCTGTTATGCGCTCGTCTGCATCAGTGCGCGGCAAACTTCGCTTCGCGTACTTCGAGAATCGCTCGAAGATTACCAAGATTGCGTCATGTCCAGATTCCGTCATCGGGAGACTGACAATGAAGTCCATCGAGATGTCCTGCAGCTTCTACTCGGGTACCGGCAGAGGCTGTAGAAGCCCTTGAGCTGCTCTTAGAGGTTTCTGTCTCACAGGTTCTGATGAAGGATTGGACGTCATCTCGTAGAGTTCGCCGGTAGTAACGCTGTTTCAGAAGGTTGACAGTTTTTTGGATGCCGAAATGACCTCCGGTAGGTTCCTGATGATGACTCCGCTACATGTCGGGTACGAATTTCTGCGGCATACAGATGCAATAATGCTTGTATAGGGTGTCCTGCTTCCTGCGAAAGCCCTGCGCCGCATACTTCGCTGCCTCCGGAAATACTGCTGCAAGCTCAGGGTCCCGCAGGTACGCTCAAGGCCAATCCTAATGGGGTATGGTTCCAGAAATCGCCAATTGGTTGATAGCTCCTCGGCTGAGAGGATCTGCTATATTCTCCGCTCCCTTTTTGCACTGGATGTCAAATGAAAACGCAGTAGTCGGTTGACATATCGGGCCTCCTTCTGGTCCCCCAAAACTCATGCGGTACGGTCGTTGCGATGTTGGCTCTGCCCCAGGTTTCAAGTCGATTGCGAAGTTGACGTTTCGCCGGGGGGGTAGGTTCTTAATATCTTCTACGAAAACGTCCGCGTATTTTTCCGGGATGAATTCCTCCAGATCCTTTGCCTCTTCCCGTTGTTCTTCCGTAAATCCCTCTTCTATCTTTGGTTCCCCGGGTTCCTCCAAGGTTTGGTTACCACCAGGTTTAATTTTCTATGTATTTTTCAGGTTATTCGTAACAAATTCTTCAGGTTCTTCAGCGACTTAAGATTCTTCAGGGAAATTTGCTTCAGGGTAATTTGCTTGACGATACTCAGGTTTTTCTTCAGGATTGTTTTCCGGGTTTTTCAGGTTTCTTTTCAGGATTAGCTTCTTCAGCTTCTTTAAGGCACTCACGTCCTTCTGGTTGTAAATTGATTTCTGCCATTTCTTCCCGTGGATATAAATAAAGTCAGGATCTGGTTTTGTATACCTTCGATTGGCAACCCTACTGTGCTCCCACCTGCAGTTGCACGTTGACCTCTCCCAAGATGTCGAAGAGGTATCAGGGTCCGCCGTGTCCAGGTTCACATATGTCGTAGGCCTAAGCCGAGTAGTAGGATCCCGAATCCCCCTTAGGACGGAATGACTGCTTCTTGTATCAACTAGCAGGGAAATTTCCTTGCCATTGACCAGCCCAGTCACCGTCAGGTCTCCTTTCATAGGAATCAGGGCGCCTTTTTCAGCAACAGTGGTGGCGTTTCCTACTGCTGCTCTCCTTTTAACTGCTGTGTGGTAGGAGGTGCCGACTTCGAGACAGTCGGATCCCTGTCTGGATTTCCCCAACTGATCCGCTGAGTATGTCCCTTTTTACCGAAATGATCGCAGACAACGTTGGCGTAGTTACGTTTCTGCAAGGCTTGCGTTCCGGGTTGATAACTGCGACCAGATCTGGTACCTCTGCTTACGGTGGTTTGGGGCGTTGCCGTCCCGTCCTTGGCGAAAGTTTTTCCTCCCTGCTAGCATTTTGGCTGGCCATCTCAGCTCCTTCAATTTTCAGCGCCAGTGCTTGTGCCTCGTCAAATGCTTAGTCATCGTGTCTATAAGTATACCGTATGATGTCAGTCTTCAATCCGTCCACAAAACGGTCAAACTTCTCCGAATCGGAGATCGTTCCAACTTGGATGAGGCACTTGTTGAAATAAGCCGAGTACGCCCGACCGACGTCCGTTGGACCACTCTCGCGAGCTGTTGCTTAGCTCGGATTTTCGCGTCGGCAGGGTAAAATTGGGCCTTCCGGGTCGTCTCAAGTCCGCTGTATTTTGTCGGTTTCTGATTTTCGGGTATCAACGACAACGAATATGATGCGTCTCAAGTGAGATACCCTCGGCCAGGGTAATCTTATATTCATCGTCATCCTCGGGTAGTCGCGCTAATTTAAAATATGTTCGTAAGCTGTTTAGGAACGTGCTAATCAGTAATTGCGTCCCTGCGTCCGTCGTAAGCCTTCGGTTGCGGGGCCTGGATCTTTAGGAGTGAAGACATTCTAGTTCTGGTCCCTGGGTCTCGGGTTTACTGGTTTTCTGGTTCTGGGCTCATTTAAGTTGTCCTTCAGGTTCTCTGGCTCCGGGTAGGTTCCTCCAATCGCGATCATGCGATGAGACCAGCTAACGCGTCCCAGGTGTCCACCTGGGTACTGCATCAATTATCCCAGAATCCAACGTTTACGGCCTATTAAATTACTCCCTAATTAGGTAGTTTATCCCAAAACTAATTTTCGTTTTAGCTAACCTCGTATTTATAAACCTTGCTTCATCAGGATGTGCAATACCGCCGAGGCTAAAATAAGCGTTGTACGTCCATAGATTCTGGCACAGCAAAAGAGCACAATTTAGCTCAACCGGATATTGCCGCAAGGTTGAACTTGCTTGGAAGGCTGAGACGTCCCAATGATTCTACGCTCAACATCCCAGAAATGACTGAACTTTGTTCGAAACTGTTGTAGGAGCCTTTCGGGAGCGTGGTGCAGCGCTCGAATGAAGCGCGACCATAAAAAGATCGTATACGTAGCTTCATCATCACAGATTGTGTACGGTGAAGGTAGCTAAAACAAGTAGACAAAGTTAAGGAGGCCCTCACGCGTATGTCATGCTGAACACAGTGTTCTTGCACATCTGTCTACAATGAACATGTTTAAGAGCACTCGCAGCGTCTCGTGCCTTACCACTGGTGCACAATTCTCGTGATAATCTTCTCCGTATGCCTACGTTACTAAGATAAAGCAGTTCGATTTTCAAACTGCTTTTCTAAACGGAGAGATATCAAGGAAAGCTTGATTTACCAACGGGCGAGGTGATTCTCTGCGGTTACAACCACTCATCAAAAACACATTGAATCAGAAGGCTTACTACACACTCCCGCCTGGTCTCATAACCCTTTGATATAAAATCCGGTCCTCACTGTGCAGAAAGCCTTCTGATTCAATGTATTGTTCATGAGCTGGAAACCACGGAGAATCACCTCGTGTGTTGGTAAATCAAGCTTTCAGCTCTCCTCGACTTTCAAGTCGTACGTGGATTCTGGCTGGGTCTGGATTTACTCTGAGGTCGGTATCCATCTTTTTCGTTGCTCCTGCCAAGAGTCTTGGGTTCGCTAGCCTCGATTTTAGGATAAAAACAGAGAAACTTAGGTAAACTCAGATAAACTCAGATAAACTCAGATAAACTCAGATAAACTCGGATAAACTCGGATAAACTCAGATAAACTGATAAACTCAGATAAACTCGGATAAATTCAGATAAACTCAGATAAACTCAGATAAATTCAGATATACTCGGATAAACTCAGATAAACTCAGATAAAGTCAGATGAGCTTATATAAATTCAGATAAACTCAGATTTCCCCAGATAACCGCAGATAACCCTATAAACTCAGATAAACTCAGATAAATTCAGATAAACTGAGATAAACTCAGATAAAGTACGACAAACAAGGACAAACTCAGATAAACTTCCATTAACTGAGATAAAATCAGATAAATCAGATAAATGCATGCAGACCGAGATAAACGCGGATAAATGGCGATACTACAGATAAACGGAGACAATTCAGATAAACTCAGATAGATGCGTATAAGCTAGATAAACCCAGATAAATACATTTTATTCAGATAAACTCACATAAGTTAAGATAAACTCAGATAAATACTTCTAGGTCAGATAAATACAAAATAGCTATATCAGGGAGATAAATCCAGATAGCTCAGGTGAAGGGAGAATTAAGCATAACGTCAGATATATTCAGATAAACCTAGATAAATCCAGATAATACAAATAAAGAGAGAAAAGCACATTCACACGCATAGGAACGGACAAGAGGACAGAACTTGAAGCAACCTCATTTCAAGTACCACGCTTATAGGCACACCCCAGAGGTAACGGTTAGCTGGGGGGCGGCTCCAAGCACCTAGACATGTCTCCAAAACATGTCGCTCACGGCAGTATCATCAGCTACTGCCGTAGGAAGAAACATGGTGTGAATCTGGTGAATTGTTCCAACAGTTTTAGCCCATCGTCGTCCGTCGTTTTGAAACTAACAACCCGTCGGCTGCCGGCGCTGATAGTGTTTGAGGAACTTTCACTGCACACCAATGCGTGGACTCGGCCCCTCCCACCACCAGCCACCAGAAGAACATCTTTGCTGGATGTTCGGATTGGGAGGGAGAGCAGGGGTTTCGCGGCAAAAGACTACTAACAGGAGGAGTATAGAGCAATATAGAGTTTAGGGGAAGGCTTCAATTATCTCGAGAGGGGTGGGGAGGCATACGCTAGAGGAAGATGCGTGACCGAGGGGTGGTAGTCCATAAAATCGAACGGGAGAACGAAAGGTGGGAAGCCTTTCATCCAGACCAGGAAGGGAGGTTGACGAATTCATTGGAGGGAGGGAGAGAACAAACACGGTGGAGTGAAACCAATTCCAACGAGAAACAGTCTGTAGAAAGCGAAGTCATACTTTGCGGACAATTGGCTTTGTGTCGCTCTCTGGCAATATTCTAGCAGCATGCTCGCCGAGGCACGCCATCGCCGCCTGGGTTTGCACGATGTTCTCCCTAGTTTCTAGTTCCCTTTCACGCCCTGCAGTCGTAGCGCTTCAGGCTATGCTAGTAAAGCCAGTAAATCCATCCATTTGCTTCCATTTTTCAGTCTCTATAAATTGATAGAGATTGATATATCCATTTTATATTCACAAGAGGAACTGTCAGCCTCTTCGCGTATGTGATAGCAAAACATAGAAAAAACGAGTCAGTCAGGATAAAAGGTGATTCAACTGGACAACACCCAGTCACCAAAACTGCCCCTCACCGGTAACGAGTCGCTCGTCAGACTAATTATCGATCACCAACAATCCCTGGGAGAGAATATTGATGGGATACGCTAGTACTAAGCGATGATAGGATTTTTGTACGGCAACGGCTAGTGTCTTGAGCGCTTCCACAAGGCTATAAATACATGTCAGAAGACAAGTTCGTCATCGACGTGCAGTTAGGTCCTTTTTTTCAATACAGCGAAGTAGTATTGACGAACGTATAGAATACAGGGATAGGCTGCGAGTTAGGGATTTTACATCTACCAGGGTTATTTAGCTCCACCCCCGCAAAAACAAACGACAAGATAAAAAAGACGACGCGCGGCGAAGATCGCGCGCCTCCAATATCAAAGCAGCGTTCATACGCCACAGCAGGAAACTTGGACAGGTAGACAACGACGAGAGACGGTCAGGGCGATCGCACGGAACAACTCCTGAAGCCAACGAGAAGGAACGGAATCCATCAACCCAAAGCACTCAAGGACCAAAGGTGGGGGGGGGGGCGGGCATATTGGCAGCGGAAAATCCACGGGGCTCTGAGGATTGTGGATTCACATTAGCAAATCACAAATGCTCGGAACTTTATCAGCAAAATCCGCACAAACATTCACTCAGCGGTGTACCACGGACTAGGCGAGTACGCGAGGCACGCCTGGGAATTTCTATGGAAAGTTGAAAATTTTGATAATCCTAAAGTGGCCTATGGACAGAGATCGGCGTTCCCCAGAGACCGGACTTGGCTTGGAGCACAGAGGGAACCGTTTCGTTGGGAAAGTTTCACGATGAAGGCCATTGTTGCTGAATTCTTGCACTTTCTGTAAACTAGCATATATCCAAAGCCTGTCACAAGTTCATCTTTCCAGATTCGTGTTTCTAAGGCTCCAAAGTTCAGCGACAGATTCCTGGTTGGAGTTGTCGTGGTTTGGAGAGGGAAAATGTTGCATTTGGAAGAGAGGAAGTCCCACACGCCCAGCTTTAGTCTGGCAGCAAAACCTGCTGAGCACAGTTAGGATGCCGTCATCGTTCAATGAGCTTGCACGGAAACGCGACGATGACACGTCATGCGGCTTGGAGCTGCTCCTCGCGGGCGTGGTTTCTTAACTTTTCATCGGGGGTGGGTGTGATGTTTACGCATGAGCGGCAGGAATGTTCTTGTATTGTGTTTTGAGTTGAAGCACAAGGCAACTTTTATTCTCAGCGACATAAAACACTGGAAACCTCCAGGATCTCCTGGGAGCTCTTTCTTGCAACTGACCAACGCCTTCAGAATGAAACTGATGCAAGCACGGGAAGATTCTCATTTTTTCTCGACTGGGTCGACCTCCGTGATACATATGGAGCACTCAAACGTGGCTCTGCCCGTGCAAGCTGATTGAAACCCTCACATGGCATAACGACCATGACAGGGTCACGCAGCTTGGAGGCTGGATGTGATGTTCACGTATGAGGGGCAGGAATGTTCTTGTATTGTGTTTGAGTTGAAGTACATGGTAGTTTTAATTTTCAGGTTATATAGAAAGTTGGAAACAAGTTGTGTGTTGTTCTTGTTTTGATAGAGCTAAGAGACTATGGACATATCTTCCATCGCCCAGTACCCGGGATCGCTGAGAAAGCCGCTTATCGGGCAGCTGTCGTCGCTGAGTCTGAACTCGGATTCTTGTTGGAACTGTGTCTCAAGAATGACATCAGCGCAGAGTGTTTCGGCTTCTTCGAGTAGCTCGTTCACGGGCACAGAAGGGTACTCCACGAGGACATCGTCTGACAGGAAGCTCACCACGCTGCTCAGTGACCTCCGCCGAGACGTCTCCTCAGCTGGAGCGTGCCATCTCATGTGGTTTCTGAGCCCCGACCTCCATCGAAAACTCTTATCGCAGCTCTGAATCTTGCATCTGTATGGTCGCTCATCATTGTGCACCCTCATGTGTACTTTCCTATCGTATTTCCTAGTGAACTTCTTCCCACACCTCTTGGCATCGCAGGCGTACTTCCTCTCCTCCACATATGAAGAATCGTTGCTCATATCCATCCTTGCAATCCTTGATATTTGCACTTCAAAAACCCCATCTACCTCTTGACTCCACATCACTGCCCACACCGTATCCCTAAGAAGCCGCAGTCCCCGCTCTTATATCCGCGGCAAACGGACTAAGACCCGCTACGAAAAGTGTTCAGCACGTTATACTCTTCTCCGTTTGTTTTCGTGACATGCTTCACACAATCAGGCACCAACAAAGAAAGTCCTCCAAGTCCATCCCGCACAGCACTCCTCGATCCGTCCTAGTGAACGCAAAAGGAAAAATAAATAAACAAAAAATCCAACTCACACACCCCCTCGCGCCTCCAAAAAAAAATCTAAACCCCCCCAACACAAACTGTTCCTGCCAGATAAAGCCTAACACGAAAACAAAAAAAAACAAAAAATTGTACAATAATGACGGTCCATAGCGGAAAACAAGAAAAAGCGGAGTTTTTCGAACGGAATCCTCCATCTTCTTTGTGCCCTCAGCAGTTGGCCAACACCTTCCTCCTTCCTCTCAACAGACTCTTTCACATCCCCGACCGGAACGCAAGGCCAAGATGGCGTTCTTCCGAGAAAACTATTTATGGAAATACCCTCCTTTTTATAAATCAAAACAAAACAACATGTTCTTCAGCAAAGCAAGTACGAAGATATCTTTCACTTTTTTCGACTAAACACAAAATATTTGTTTGATCCGCAATATTGAAAATCCGTATTTTATAGACCACTGCTTCCCTTTCAACAAACATTTAAAACGGAAATAATTTCTTATAGTATCGACATCCCAGGGTGCAGTATTTGCCCATGAAAATATAAATAAACTCGCGCATTGTGAATGGCTAAAGGAACAATCAAGTACTTCCATCAACCAATAGATGACCCTGTACCATCTTCGTTGGCCAATGGTATGTAGAATTGGTCTTGTCGTAATTTTATCGAACTTTGTTTTGATACGGGGAATAGAATGTAACCAGTGAGAGTTACTTTTCGAGGTTAATCTTTTTTTAGAAATCAGTATTTTTATTTTTTATTAACTCGAAAAAAAGGATGGCCCGGTACTAGGGGACGACGTCTGCGTTTTACCTCATCTCCACAACTGTTCGTTCATAGTGAGTAAAATAAAAAAAATCATTTTTCAATATATTTCGCCCGGACTGGCTTGAAAAATTTTTAAATGGCCCGGTACTAGGGACGACGTCATCTCCACAACCGTTCGTTCATAGTGAGAAATAAATCATTTTCAATATATTTTCACCGGACTGGCTTGAAATGTTTTAGATGAATAAACCACCTTTTTTAAAGTGTTGATTTCCATAAAAGGGATCACGAAAACAAGTTTTTGTGATTTTTTAGAGGATGCATTGTTCTTTCGATTAAAAAATCGTGGTTTGTATTCTTTGCCCCAAAGGCGTAGTTCTTACTTTTTTATTATTGTTTCATATTATCGGGGATGATGACTGCCTGTTAATTGGAGGGATTTGAAGAGATTTAGAGAAGTTTTTAAATAGCAATCGGCATGAAGTGTTCGAAACCTTTTGAAATTCAGTGTTTTGTCTTGGGAGAGAGGATGGGGTAGGAGGATTTTGATTTTTTGGACTTTTTATGATGGTCGTCCGCTGGCCCTGGGGGCCTTTGTTTCTGGCACGATAGCATGCTAATGAGAGAATGAGTGTTTTGGTGGCTTTCGGTTGGGGGCAGGAGGGATGGCGGAATCCTGGATGCGTTCGAAGTTTTCTGATGGTTACTGTTCTCACCGGATGGCCTACCACCAGAATTTACTGACGTTGAGCTTGACATTGGGAGACCGCCAGAGACCCGGTTGCGTGGCATGCTCTGATCTGCAGCCTCGAGGTTGCGGTAGAATCGGTACTACGCGCTTGATTGCGTTGATGCCTGTTTGATGTGATGATCAGTTTATTGACAGCTGAACCTCGCACCGTCCTCGCGAGGCCTATCCGGGGTAGTCCCTCCCCCTACCTTACCCCCCCGACCATAGTCACTAGACTGAGACCTACACTCCATCCATAGCTACATAACACTCCCGATGAGACACCACCCTCCCCCCTGCCCCAGCATTCTAACAGTGACTATGGAAGACAGCTCAACCCTAGTTTGCTCACCTCGTTCCATTGAACTGTTGAGGTTTCAACGCGCGAAATTTTCAGAATTAGCCACCAGTCACCAAAACGGGCCAGAAAAAAAACAACCGTAAAAGAAGAAAACACTGTTCAACTCACCACTCATCACGCTCACCCTCCCTCCATCACCTCCCCCCACGCTCTTCCATCCCCGAATCAAAAAAAAAAAAAACCACTCCGATGGGGGACAGCCTGTCATTCGATATTCCTAAAAATGGAAAACACCGAAAATAAATCGAAGAAACGAAATAACTCCGAAGAGCCAAGCTAGAATCAAAACATGGGGTCCCCCCTGTTGCCTGATACCCATCATAATTTATTAATATATTGCATCATAGTTTTATATGTACTGCTGAAATATAATGAAGGTGTCAATAGAATTAACTCTAAAGGATAGATAATGATTCATCGAACGAAGGATTTTTTTTCCGTGCGGATATTGAATTTATGAAATGTTTTGATAGGTAAATATTGGCTTTTCGGGGGTTCAGGGACATGGACTCAATAGTAGTCGACGAAGGACCCCAGCTGAAGCGGAGGTGCACCCGGGCTTGGTTACGGGGGGCCTGACGACCAGTAGGGACCTAAACGGTTTGGTTTTTTTTGCGGTTTTTTTTTTGTTTCTTGGTAGTTGGAAATGATGAGGAAAGAAGATGGTGGGTAGCCATTGTCCTTGGGGGGGGAGGGCGAGGGTTCCTTTGAAAGGTTGTGTAGGACCAGAGCGGGTCATACAAGAAAACGGAGCACGTTGACAGTGAACTGGACAGGTAGATGCCGCGGATCCTGTTCGGTTGGGGTTACTTTTTGCGGTATGTTGATGTACTTCTTTTTGCTTTAACAATTAGCTGTAGGCCTCTCGGCCCGAGCGGGGCAGACTTGTCTTGTGAAGAGACCGGGAATATTGTTCGGCTAAAGCTACTGTCAGCGGTCGCCAGTTAGCCTCCACGCCCGAATGGCTCCATAAGAGGCTTGCAAAGTTGGTTCAGCTTTTTCTGTACGCGGTCAGTCGGCGTCAGTCCGAACCCGGCGTCTCCCGTATTCTCAACAGAATGAAAACGTTTACGTGGGAACCTCACCCCGGGGGATGTCTACTTCGTTGCATTCCCGGATAGGATTCCGCCCAGTACATCGGATAGTTACTGGGAACGTCAGCAGCCCTTAGAGAGGGGTCCTTGCTGCTTCCTTGTCGTCTCGGTGTTGTTTTGGCAAAGCCTTGAAATGTTTGGCAGGTGGCGCTATACGGCCAAGGATTGTTGAGGGAGGCTCTTTACACATCAAAAGTCAACCCGTGGCATTCACATGTCCGTTGAGCCCTACATCTGGCGCGAGCCTGAGCTAACTTAACCAGTCCTCGCCAGCTCGGAACCAACTTCTCGGCGGAACAAGCGTCCGAGTAGCTCATCGCAGCATCAAAGTTGCTCCCAACGCGCGGAGCTAGTTTGGCGGCTCTCGAAAAAGGCCGTGTAGTAGCTGCAGACTAAAACATGCGGATTGTAGTATCAAATTCTTCTCTGCTCGTCTAATGCGTTCCTTTGGAAACCTTGGACAACTTTCCGGACAACTGCCTCCTTTACACACACCCCTCCAGGCGCGCGAATACTTGCAAGATGGTCTTCTGTCGTAAGCCGAGCCGCCTCCTATTTCACAAAAGCAGAGGTGCCGCCGAAGATTTCCACCGACCCGACTTGTTTCCAATCTCTATTGAATCGTGAATCCAATTTTTTTATAGCACGATCCACGCGTACTTAAGTACGACTCATTGTTCTATGCAGTCATGTATGACGATACGTCAATAGCGTCAGGCAGCTCCGAGATAGCAACTTCAAATCTCGATTGTACGTCGTTCAAGGTAGTTTCGTCCTCATCGCTTGAAATGAAGGAAATAGCTAGTCCCTTCGTTCCAAACCTGCCAGCTCTCCCCACTCGATGGAGGTACGAGTCTGCGTCTGCTGACATGTCATAGTTGATCACAATGTTCACTCGCTCAACGTCAATTCCCCTGCCAAAAATGTCCGTCGCCACAAGAATTCTCTTCTTGAAGTCCTTAAACGCCTTGTAGCGCGCGATTCGCTCCGCCTGCGGAAGCCTAGCGTGCATGGCGATCGATGGAAAGTTGCACTCCACAAGCAGTTTGTTCAACTGCGTGCATCGGGCAACGTTCTTCACAAAAATCACGACCTGATTGAACTCCAGCGCATCCAGAAGGTCGTTGAGCTTGCGGTTCTTTTCTGCCTCCTTCAGCTTCAAGAAGTACTGAAGCAGTCCATGCAGGGTCAGCTTCGTTTCATCGTCAACGTAAACTTCCATTGGGTTTTGCATAAACTTTTTGCAAATTGCTCGGATCTCCTTAGCAAGAGTAGCTGAAAACATCATCACTTGCTTGTCATGAGGGGTCGTTCGGAAGATATCCTGGCGACAGTGCCGAACAACATAAACGTCAGCACCCTCTTCAAGAGGCTTCGGAGTGGGCCGCGCGATCCCTTACCTGAACATCTCGGCGCATGTCCGTCATCTCCAACATCTTGTCGCACTCGTCAAGAACGAAGAACTTGATATGCGAGAGATCCAGAATCTTCTTCTGTGCCAGGTCAAGTACACGTCCGGGAGTCCCGACAATCACATGTGGAGTACTCGTAGCCAACATCTCCTTGTCCTGCTTCAGCGGGACACCGCCATAGATCACTCCAACTTTCAAGTCCGGCATGTACTTCGAGAAACGCTCGAATTCGCGAGCAATCTGATACGCAAGCTCTCGCGTATGTCCAAGGACTATACAGCTAACAGTACCCTCCTTCGGCTCCAGCTGATGCAAGACCGCGAGAGTGAAAACGGCCGTCTTTCCCATTCCAGACTTGGCCTGACAAAGGACATCGGTTCCCAACGTTGCCTTGGGAATGCATTCGTGTTGAACCTCCGAGGGGTGTTCAAATCCACAATCCTGTCGGGTCATTCAAACACACTACATTCAGATTCGATTTCGACTCAAGGGAGCAGTCGTTGGCCTTAAAGCCGAGTGGCGAACCTGGATTGCTCGAAGGAGCTCAGGTTTCAACAAAAAATCCTTAAATCCCGCAGAGTGAAGACCGACATAAGTGCCCCTAACAATCGAAAAATGTAAGCGTAAGATAAGTTCTCCATCAGTTCTCTGTCCGGGCCTCTTGCAGCATCCGTCAGCGTCTCAAAGAGCAAAATCAAGGCGGCAAAGTCATCTACGGCATCACTGGCGAGTGAATCTGCAACGAGCTCGGGTTTGGGGAGCAAGGGTTCAGCTTCGGGCGGGTCCTGGACATTCTGAAAAAGAGATAAGAGATATTCCAGCCTTTTAAAGGCTGCCTTCCTAAGGTCCTTCATCAAATCCGGAACATGTCGTCTCTACGGCCAACGGCAGCAAATACTCCGGGCTTCTTTCGAGCGCGCGCTCTACTAGTGTACCGCCTTCGGGTGTTGGGCAACTCTAGAAAGGTGATTGCACATGCAGGTTTTCTTTCACGGTACCCGACAAATCAGAACTTTCCTGCGCCTCCGACTACCGATCTAAAAGGTGAGACCAACTCAACTAGGCTCTACCGCGATGCTGATACGCTCATGCGCACAGCTAACGGTATTGAGCTTCATTCTGACGGGTTTGTCCTTACACGAGTACAAGACAAGGGTGCATGAAGACAGGATCGTCTCCTTGTTGCTCTTCGAACATATTCATCTACAGAAAGTCATCCCAAAACGATTTAAAGGCGACACGACCAAGCGCTCGACAAACGCTGACACCACTGGTACTTGCGCAACCCTGCCTCGATACTGCCCTCGCTTTTGTCTCTCAGAAGCCATACCGAACCCCATGGACGTCTTTGCCGGCGGACTTGACAATAAATAAATGCAAAAGCACTGGAGAACGCTTTCGGGATGCTGATTTTTGAACTTTTTGGCAGGAGTGCTTAGCCATACTTTGAAGCGGGTTTCCCATCAGCGTCCTCTTTCGCAGTCGACTCGGCCGGAACTGTCTCTTCCTCCTCCTCGTAGTCGACGAACTCTTCCTCTCCTCCAAACTCCTCAGCTGGTTTACTCGCCTCAACCTCCATCGCGGATTCTCTACAGAAAGATACCTCGATCAAATCCGGTCCCGCCCGACCACAAGAACAAAAATACTTGTAAAACTTTGGCACAAAAAAAAAAAGAAATCAAACTCTTCCGCTGCCTGAATACTCCCGCTCGCTCTCCAGGAAACGACACAGAAAAACACGAAAACAACAAAAACACGAGAAATACGTATATACTACAGACGTAAATCAACAAACGCCTCACGTTCTACAGAATAAAATCCGATCTCCAAAAATACTCACTTTCGTCTTTCCTCCTAAAGGAAGTCCCACCCCAAACAACTCCTTCCCTTCCAACCTCCCCTCCTTCACCATTACCCCTCCTCATCAACCCAAAATCGCTGCTTAAATACTTCTCCACAAAGAAGTCATCTGTCAACTTCCGATGAAAGCAAACTCCATCGCCTCCTTGAAACAAACGAAAAAAAAGTAGTTTGGGGGGGGGTAGCGGGGGTGGGTGGGACGGGGGGGTAATCTTCCTCCTCATCTCATCCTGTATCCAATAATTTTTATAAATAAAAATTTATCAAACATATCGCTAATTTGTAGGGGGTAAAGCCTTCGTAGCTTTAGTTAAAGTCAAAATCTTATACCCCGCTCAACTTTCAAGTAATTCCTGCGTTTCAATATTTTCATTATTTTTCGTAGAACCCGTATGATGTCGGTCCACCACCCTTTTATTTATTTTGATAATTTATATATTTCTATTTTTCCATCGGTTTTGAACGGTTTGAGGCGATGGTGACTTTTTAGGATGAGTTTTATTCGTTTTTCAAATATTGATTTTGTTTTCGCGGTTTTTGGTTGCTTTTGGGCGGGTTCTCGATGTGGATGGATGGATTCTGGAAGTTCTCTCTTACTGAGCGAGAATGTGTTTGACTGTTACATAGTAAGAGCTGCTGCCTCCTTACCAGCCGCGTGTCCCAGCCATCAACAGTTGGAATAATGCCCCGCTAGGCGCATTTTTGTCTTTTTGAACGAAACGCAAACCACAACGCATCGATCTTGCATCGGTTTTGGTTTTTGCTTCCTTTCCCATCTGATTTGTAATATATGACTGGAGAGGACGAAGCAGCTCTCAAGCTCCTTCACGTAATCGCCCGGATGGCGTACCAGAATACTTTGCTGATGTATATGACTCATGGACTTGGCCAGGAATCAACTTGCTTCGCGTTTTGCCCAGCGAGGGCCAAAATCCTTTCAGTGAAGTGGAGGTGCGGTAACAAACTTCGGCTAGCCCGCTATTGCCGTGTCGCACGTTCAAAAGATCGGGTACAATCGAGATTTTGTTCTGATATGCCATGTCCCGGCCTCCCGCTGGACGCCCAGAGAGCACATCTTGCAAAGCCAGTCATGATACAGAACCTCACTAAACATCTTGAGCTTTCAGGACTGGCAAAGCAGCGTGACGTGAAGACAAGAAGCAAGACTGCGTAGATCACTTAGAAGTCAGTCTTCCAAAGGGATTTCGTTCTCGTCGTAGCCGTCGTCTTCCAAAGTTAAGGTGTCAATAAAAAGTTCTAACGCCTCTCGATCTGCTTATGAAAGTGGGATGATGACCGACTGAAGGGATGAGCAAGCACTTTGCTATGAAAGTAGAAAAGCTCGATGGTCGAAGGATTTGGTTATCAAGCGCGTCGAGAGGGTCTTCTTCGCTGCTGAAGAAGCGGGCGCTGCTGAGCTTAGCGCTTTAGAGAGTGAGTCTTTTTGTGGGAGAGCGATGTCTGGATCAGCCGCTGCAGGGAACAAGCGGCTAAGGGGAACGGTTGTGGTCGTTCCAATTGTTCATGGATCGATTTCATTCTACTTGGGAAAGAAAAGCGAAGAGGAACGAACGCACAAGTGGACCGCGTATGTCCGCGGGTTGGAGAACCGCGATTTGTCCTACGTTGTGAAGAGCGTCGAGTTCCTTCTGCATGAAAGTTTCGATCCGCAAAAGCGAGGTACAGAGACAGAACCACATCTTTCATGTAAAAATACTGAGCGAAATTTTTGCCCTTTTGTTTCCACTTCCGTTTTACTTCCGCCAGTTCTATCTTTACCTCCGTATGAAGTCACCGAGAGCGGCTGGGGAGAGTTTGAAGTGAACATCAAAATCCACTTTAAGGACAACATCGAAAAGCCCGTCGAGATCTTTCATTTGTTGAGGGTATGTCTTTTCATTGCCAAGCATGAAAACGGAAAAGCGACACCTAACTGAGAAGTGGAAGCGACGTCGCCCTCCCGCCCATCCATCTTGCAATAGCTGTTTCCTCCACTAGGCACGGAAATGTCCAAGAAACCAGTGGTATCTGAGCACTACGATGAGATTATATTTCAGGATCCCACAGAGAACCTCTTCAAGATTCTCAAAGCAGGCCCGTCAGCGAAGTTCAAGCTAAGCACTTATTCTCCCTATTGTATGAATAGCACAGCATGGTTGGGAGGAAAGGTCTTCCCTTTCTCTCTCAGAAGAGTCGATTCCTGTGCACTAACCGCTCTTCTCCTCTTAAAATTCCCTGACATAACCCAAGTCTCCAGCTTCGAAGGACAGGAGAGCAAAGAACTGAAACAGATCGAGGAAGCCAGAAAGAAGCTGAGGCACGACAAACTGGCCCTCGAGGATAAGTTCAACGCCCTTGAAGTGGAAAGGGAAGAGCTTGCACGGGAGCTCACACGATTGGGAGGCAAAGTGTGAAGGAAGCTCAGGTATCTCGTGACCTCTAGCTTCCTTTATGCTGCTTGTAAGGTTATGGCCCAGGCGATTACACGGAGGCGTTGGGCAACGACCTCCGCGGTAAACCAGTTTTAGAGGCTTACTGTTTTTTAAGATCTCAAACCGAAACTATTGTAAGAACGATAAAACCAGGCCAACACCACCACACCGCACATAGGCGAAACCTCATCGCCTGGTGATCGAACACTATCTCAGCGAAGATCAAAGGTTATGAGACGATCTAGGTGACACGGGGCACTGCAACGGGTCCTCCGGTTCCGGCGGACCGGTATGCGACAGCGTCAGTGACCTGATTAGATTTCGAGACGAAGGATCCGCACGTCGCTATACCTGTAAAAGACAGAAAGGCGCTCGCTGTTAGTATACCTGGACGCAAAGGACGGACATGGGGTATTTTCACTATCTACAAAGCTAATTAAACAAATAGGAAGCTATACAATCACTGGAAAAGAAAAATGTTCAAACTGGTTGCGTTCTACGCGCTTCATCGGGAAATCCTTGCGAGTAGAATAGCGCCAGGTGGTTACTTTCGCCATCCATGGTTGAGAAAGTTTTTTCAACAGCCATCAAGTTTTTTACCCTACTTATCGGCTGGTGCTCGACCGTTAGGATGGCTTGGGGGAAATATGCTTTTCTTGCCCATACAATGCGACCTTCACTCGCGGACGCGGGGGGAGTTATTCACCTACCCTTTCGCCTGCGCCGTTTGGGCAGGTTCCTCTCGTGCGCTTTCCTTCTGGGTGTGGTCCAGAGTCGGATGCTGTTGTCCCTTTTGTGAAAGTAGACTTCTCCTCCCACTAAGGCATATGCTTTTGACGAAGACTTGTCAACACCAGCGTGATATCCTGGAACCTGTTGTGGAAACGGTATAGCGATTTAAAACATGCTTCCCGGCTCTCCAAACAGTAGGGTCTTATGAGTCTCCTACCTCGGCCTTCTCTTAGGATCCTGCTGGAAGCAGCCTTCCATTATCGCCTTCATATCCTCCGGAGCATCAATCCCGTCGGGGAGTCTTAGCCTTTCTCCCCTTGATCCCACCTTGAACACGACCTGCATAGGATGATCATCCTTGAAGGGCTTTTGGCAAACCATGAGTTCCCAGAGGATTACACCGAAAGCCCAAACGTCGACTGACTCATCGAAAAGATCCTGCCGAAGCATTTCTGGTGCCATCCACTCAGGTGTGCCCCCCGGGCCGGTGTCCACATAGCTGCTTTCCTTCAACCGGGATAAACCGAAGTCTGTAACTTTCACCTAGCAAGAGAAAAAAGTTGCCACTGTTATTCAGGCCTGACTTCCGCAACAGGATGATTTTGCACTTCCACCAACCTCCTCCACGGTTCTGCCAAGAAGCACGTTCGGCGATTTCAAATCTCTATGTACAATGGTCGGGGATTGCGCGTGCAGGTACTCCATGCCCTTGGAGATGCCATAGGCGATGTAGACCTGTTTAACTGTTGATAGCGGAGCTCCGTGCGACTTCATCTGTTTATAAAGTACTCTGTACAGGCTTCCTCCGGGCATGAACTAGTGGGTGTAAGGAAAATTAACACGATTCTCAGGTCAGGAAACACTACGCGTTCGCATTGGACGCATTCCAGGGCACTCACCTCCAAGAGAATCGCAAGCGTGGGAACGTCTACACAAGCACCAATAAATGAGACAACGTTGGGATGCGACAAATCTGACATTAACTTGATCTCTTGCAGGAACTCCTTGACCGGCACGATCATTTTCTCCTCACTGCCTTTTGGAGTAAGAGTCTTCACGGCTACAATCTTGCCGTCGTGTTTCGCCTTGAAAACCTGTCACCGAAGCCCAATTACTGTTTTCAATGGCTAGAATTGGTGCATCGAGTTTAGATTATCCTTCAATACCTCTCCAAACCCGCCGGCACCAATTTTGGGGCCGAAGATAACGGATTTGAAGTCCACAGCCCAATGTTTCATCCACTGGTCATCAAAAATGCCTTTCGCATCGTTCACACCCATCCTCGTCAAATCGGCCTTCTCTTCCTGAATGTCACCGAAGATTAGGTTCCTGTCCTGGTTCTCCTTCTGCATCATGATCCTGTCCCCAAAGTCTGCAAAAGACAGAGAAAGATGCAATGAGTAAACACGTAGCAGGAAACTGCTGAGGAAGCTTTTGATAGTGGCTATGGTCAAAAATCAAATCCAACACTACAGTCCATCCTCTTGGATCGTGATGTCCTTACTGTTCATCTTAGCGACATCAGATCCAGGCTGCGCCTCCGCGACCGTGGGAGAGTCCTTAAGCCAGTCCTTGATTAAACTCTTTGCCTTCTCGAAATCCTGTTCTCGGCAGTCAACCCCCTGCGTTGCGATCAGTCTTCTCGCAAGAGGTGTGAGATCGCAGCTCCTCCAGAAGAGCGGAACAATCGTATTTCCTGAAAGAGGTATTTTCCATGTTGGTGGAGAAGGTACGGTCAGATTGGCAAAATTCTCGTATTAATCACCCGCGACTGCTCGGTCTACCTTGAGTATCAAAATCCGAACAGTAGGCAAGTGAGAACGCCTCAGTGCACTCCTTCGACTGAAAGTAGTCATCGGATAGCAGCGATAGAATCATGGCGGATTTCTTGATCGCGTTAATCGTGGGTACGCTGACAATTCCTCGCTCGCGCATTTTTAGGCCCCTAAGAAAAATGTCGCGAAGAATTTCGTTAGGATCTGCTCCTGATCGCAGGTGGTACACGATGACGGCAGGATTGCTGACTCACTTTGGCGCCCCATCAAAAATTTCGATCCCCGGTCTGGTCTCCTTCATAAAGTACATCAAAGCCTCTGCATCTGCAGCATCCTCCTGTGCGTAGCTCACGTACACGTCGTACTTCTTTTTGGATGGAAGGTCTTGCTTCACAAGCGACTCTTTCAACTGAGGCCAGTGGTCATCAATTTGAACTAGTCAGCATTTGGCATCGCTCGAACGAGCGATTCTTGTTAGCGCCAGCGACTGTCTCACCTTTCTGAAAGTTTCGAGGTCCTTGGAGACGTCAGTATCATACGGAAGGAGGATTCGAATCTTCCGAATCGGCAAGCCCATCATCATCCATGCGTACGTGATCTCGACCGCCGCCCGGACGAAATGTTTCCTAAGCGAATGGCTCAATAGGCCCCCCATTAGCGGAAGCATAACAGAGTTGATCTCCACTTCCCCACCGATGACAGTAGCTAAACATTGCATTATATCCTATTGGAATGGCGGAGAGAAGCCCAAGCATTAGCCAACGCGACTTATCTAGAGGGAGGGCGAAAACGTCGGGGACACAATTACCAACGCGATATTGTCATCGCTTTCCAGTTCCTTTCCTGGATCCTCATAGACAAGAAGCCTGTCATATTCAAACCCATCCGGACGTGGTTTGGGTAGTGATTTTGATAGCCAGCAATGATAGTGACGCCTATAGCTCGGGTTTGGATTCGTCTGTTTTTCAAGCTGTACCAAACTGATTCCGCTCCGGTTCAACGCTGCCAAAGCAGAGTCGCGGTTGGCCTTATGATCCCCTCGGGCCCTCAAGTAGACTACAAGTAGATCAGTTGCGTCGGTCTTCGAGAGCGACTCCACCTTCCCCTGCATCAACTCGATTCTACTGGTGAAGTGCTTCGTATGAACATTAATAAAATCCACCGTAGCCGCACGGCCCGTATCTTTCGGTCCATAGACAGGTACTGGCTTAGGCACAACCCTCTTTTCCGGTGCTGATTGGTTTCCATGCTTGCCATCACGGGCATCACCAGCTGTTGCCCTCCCTCCTAAATACAAATCAATCACAGTGTCAAACCAGCGCACTTCTATTTCCAAATAAAAAAAGGATCAAGACGAACGTTTGAGGATCACAACCTACCCCGAGCTCCCCCAGATCCCAAACCATGAGAGTTCCCCATCTAAGACGGTGGACGCTCTCAGGCCGACAAACGGCAACCTAACTCAACCTCAAGAAAGCACAAGCCCCTGCAACCCCTCTCCACCCCCTCCACCCCCCTCCCCCAACAAGCAGCACAAACGCACTCACCCACAAAAACAAAACTAGCAGAACAAACCGACGCCCGTAAAAGTAAACAGATCAAACCAACAACACCGCATCGTATACTCAACCCTGAATCGGCTACAAACTCTCCACCCCCACCCAAACAAAACCTCAAAAAACGCAATTCTCGTCCTTAAATCGTAACGAAGAAGAAAGAAAAGAAGAAGAGCGTCTCTCCACTCCAACCCTCTTCCATCTCTCCCCTCCCACCCCTCCCTCCACAACCCCACCCAACCCCACCCTACCCCACCCCTACCAACCCAACCCTACCACCAAACCCTTCTCCCTGAAACCTTTTCAACCCTCAATCATTTGTTATTTAAACGATAGAATTTATCCGACGCGTGTCCGATAAAATTTTCCTCGGTGTCATATATAGACTACTGGAATAAATGTAGAAAAATAACCGTACTCCGATTAAAATTCTTCTAAAACCCATGTCCGATTGCTCGTCCGATGAGGCGGTCCGATAAAATTCCTACAATTCAATCAGCGGTCTTCTAATGATCCATGATCTCCGGCCCAAGTATTGAATCATGATTACTTCTAGACCAGCCAGGCTGTCACTCCTATCTATTGAATGTTGAATACTTCTGAAATAGACAAGCTGTCATATCTATTTTTTCTTATGTGTTTTTAGAATATTCAGATCCGAAACAGTGGAAGATTGAATATCAATCAATGTTCTGTGTTGATTGATGAATACGGACGTCAATCCAGCGATATTGGACAGGCTTTATTTTTTTTTGCAGCTAACACAGGTTATGCGTATGGTAAGAGATGCACATCCCAATTATTACGAAATTCATGTCTGATTAATATATATCGGCCTGTCCGATAAATTCGGCTTTTTGGGGGTGGATATGACAAAACTCTATAAATACCCATTTCTCCAGGTTTTGATTTTTTTTTTTCCTTTTCTTTTTCTTTTCCGAATCCGAAAAGGAAACCTCCAAAACAAACCAAAACCGATAAATATTGAGCGAAGGTTAGTGGTTTTCTTCCAATTTTCATATGTCCAGCAAAATTACGGCCTGGGCAATCAAGAGAAGCTTCTGCACTCCCCCTCCCGGCCTAAACAAAGAAGCAATACCGTCGCAGGAAAAAGACTATTTTATATTCCAGTAATATTGTACCAAAATGAACAAAGAAAAAATGATGTTTTCGCGGATCGACCAACGGCTAAACGTTCAAACCCCTTATGAGTTTCGCGGAAAAGGAACTCCCTTAATACCTTTACCATCGAAAGTGTTGATAAAAAACGCACATTCCAATTGGAGACTTTGATAGAGATATCAATCATTTCTTGCCGGGGGCCAAAAACATTTCTATTGAACATTACAACGAGAAGGACTCAGTCACTGTTTGCGATAATGATTGCTTTTACACATCTCCATAGTCCATGTCATCTAGGGCTTCGTAACCTATCGGGATTGGTTCAGTTTCCTCATTCACTCCCCCACCTGGTACAATCCGTATTGACTGTAGATGTTTTTTTCCGGGAATAAAAAGTACTTGATTTCTTTTTTCGTTTGTAGACAGATATTCATTGACATGAGAGCTGAGATGGGGGGGAGGGGGGGGAAGGGAATAATTACATTCGTTGGGAATCCATGAAATCTCCGCATTCTGATCCATGCCTTAAAGGATCTCAGAATCATCCTATTATGGAGCTGCCCTGAAGAAACATCCTTAATCCTACCCCCCTAATCTTTCCTAGTTGGGTCCTTAAAACATACGGGACAAGAGGATCCCGCGTTACGACAGGCTGTCTATTGCTCAATAGTGAGGGGCGCCCAGTTAGTTCGTTGGGACATTTTGGCTCGGTACTACTATTCCTTCCGAGAGTAGATAGTACTTGATTTCTTTGTAGACAGATATTCTTTGCCTGATGACTTGCGCTATGCCAGTTCACGCGTCTATAGGAGATCAGTCGGACTTGGATGTTCATTTTCATCGCGGATAAGTTCAGGCTTGAGAAGCGCTCACCCCATTGCAATTTTTGGCTCTCGAATACTGGAACTGTGAAGACCTCAACGACGCAAGGAACTGTACGAGACACCCCTCGCGCGCGGCTACCACACTGCTCCGGACACGCACCACAAGGACGATAGAGGATCTGGTCCTTAATTGTTTGCGTGGATTCAGCCAGGAACGCTATTCACGCCCAAGAACTGTCCTAAAGCCACGGAATCGAGCTGACGGTCGGATGTCGGGTCTTACCTGTCAAGAGCAACCTGTTCCCTGTCCCTGTACCTTGTTGGCAACCGCTCTGTGTAGCAATTCGAAGGCTACGTTTAGCCACCTGTGAAGAGCTGCGCAGACGATTGACCAACACAGAGAAACACCAAGCCAATCGGATTCATCTGGTTCGCGGCCATAGCATCCACGAAACTGACGGCCTTGAAAAACAAAACCATGCAACCCTTCGCGCTAAGGCGGCTGTCACCGCATTCGGAAGAAGCGCGTAGGACCAGCATAAAAGGCGACCGCTATGCTTTAGTATTACATCTGACATCGATGCTTCTTTTCTCGGAATCAATTCGGAGACGACTCAATTCTACTTTCGCCTGAGTTGATACGGCTATAGCCTGGACTTAGGCAGTGTACGTGGTGGCATGGACGTTGCCACCGGTCCCAGTCCAGTTGGTATGGAAGTACTCTCCTGCTGGCTTGTCGACTCTCTCGTAGGTGTGTGCACCGAAGTAGTCGCGTTGGGCTTGAAGCAGACTGGCGGGCAGGGTCTCCGCTCGATATCCATCAAAGAATGATAGCGCAGAAGTGAACGCTGGAACGGGGACTCCATGCTTTACAGCCAGTCCAACAGTTGAGCGCCATCCGCTCTGTGCATTTTCAATCGCATCCTATCGCGGTCATGAAAAACATTAGCATCGTCAGTACTCTTCAACAATCCCAAAAGATTATCGCTTGAAGGTCCTACCTTGAAGAATTTGTCCAGCAGAAGGTTGGTCAGCTTGGGGTTTGCCTTGAACGCGTTTCTAATGTCACCTAGGAACTTGGAGCGGATGATGCATCCTCCCCTCCACATGAGCGCGATTCCACCGTAGTTAAGGTTCCAGTCGAACTCCTTGGCGGCCTCACGGAGCAACATGTAGCCTTGAGCATAGGATATGATCTTGGAAGCGTACAGGGCATCCTCGATTGCCTTCGGAAATGGATAAACGGGATTTAGAACCTGCCTTCAAATAGAGGGTTTCATGGTGAAGACCATGATCGCACCTTCAGCAAGCCAGCATCAGCCTTCTCCACGGGAACGTCAGGTCCAGACAGATACTTGGACGCTTCAACACGCTCAGCCTTCATCGAAGACAGAGCGCGGGCGAATACAGCCTCTCCAATCAGCGTCACGGGTGTACCTGATAGAGAGGTCCAAAGCCGGTTGTCGCAGTCAGCTTTCAGGCTAAAAGAGGCACCAAGCCGCTGCGATTTGGGGCTTACCGAACTCCAGCGCAGATTGAGCAGTCCATTTTCCAGTGCCTTTCTGGCCTGCTTTGTCCATGATCTTTGTGACGAGCGTATCACCGTCCTCCTTGTAGGCGAGGATGTTGGCGGTGATTTCAATGAGGTAGGAATCCAAAACACCCTTGTTCCACTCCTTGAACTGTTCTGCGCATTCGTCGTTGGACATTCCGAGAACGTTGGTCATCAGGCTGTATGCCTCGCAGATGAGCTGCATATCTCCGTACTCAATGCCGTTGTGAACCTAGGTCGAGATCAACAAAAAAGAACGCATGGGTGTGAACGGAACAGACGACGAGAGATAGGAGATGAACGTGTGCCGCACAGGAACTCACCATCTTGACGTAGTGGCCAGCTCCGTTCTCACCAACCCACTCACAGCAAGGCTCGCCGTCGCTCTTCGCAGAGACCGCCTGGAAAATTTCCTGGATGGCAGGCCAGGCAGCTGTAGAGCCACCAGGCATCAGTGATGGGCCATACCTTGCGCCTTCCTCACCACCAGAAACGCCGGATCCAACGAACAGGAATCCCTTCTCCTCAACATACTTCGTCCTTCGGATCGAGTCTGGGTAATGAGAGTTTCCGCCATCAATGATGATATCACCAGCTTCCAGATGCGGGAAGAGCAGTTCCATGAAGTCATCAACTGCCTTTCCAGCCTTCACGAGCAACATCACCCTCCTCGGCCTCTTCAACTTAGAGCACAGATCAGCGATTGACTCCGATCCTACCACATTCGTCCCCTTCGCCTCGTTCTCCAAAAAGGCGCTGACCTTGGACACCGTCCTGTTGAAAACGACCACCGTAAACCCGTGATCGTTCATGTTCAGAACCAAGTTCTGACCCATCACCGCCAGTCCAATCAAACCGAAATCACCAACAGGCTCCGCCATCTCGTCTTTCAAGCAGCAACAAGAAAAAAAGTAAACGAAAACCTCCGAAAATTCAAAATTTATAACACTGCCGTCCCTCTCCTCACATTCTCACTGCGCATACAGATCCTCCTCTCTCTTCACCTAAAACGCTTTGTATGCTTCCCGTCCGCCTCTCTCTGTCTTTCTCTCTCCTCTCCTCCCAATTGACAATCACAATCCGGAGTTTTCACATCCAACCCTACCGTACCGTTGATCAATCAATATTACAAAACAGTATATTGAAATATACTTCATTTTTATCTACAGCTGTCCTACAGTTGATTGAGGAGGTTTTTTCTTTCAATATTGCTTCTGCGCACACCTACCCCTCTAACCGCGTAAAAAGCACACGTACAATCCATCGCTGTCTCCAAATCAGGGAAGAGAGGGGGTAATACTTGGCGTCCCATGAAAATGTATTTTTATATATAGGGGTTAACTAACTAACCAGAACTCTATTTAAGTTTTGGGAATTTTTATGGGCTTCTCATATTGTGTTCGTCTATATAGAGGGGTTCAGTGTTGCCTGACATAGCTCCATGTCTGTTGTGTTTTTAGGGGGGTTGAACTATGGTTTTGATATTGTAATTTGGCTTTTGTGAGGTTTCTGGAGGAGGGGGTTGGCTCGTCTCTGTTTTTTCGGATCTGTTACAACTTTGAAAGAATTTCGATTTTTCAGCGTTTTCATGTCCAGTACAGAGATTTTCTTCTCGATTTCCGCCGTGCAGGTAATTTACGATACAGGGACAATATTTACAAGTACAAGTACTAGATATTTTGAGTAAAACTAACTCTATATCTGTTTTATGTCCTCACTGTAGTAAAAAAATGGATACGCCAATATCTTTTTCGACAGCGTTCCCACGATCGCGAGAGCGTCCTAAAGTTTTGGAAATATTGGAAAATATCCTTTGGCGCACAAGGATGGGATCCGACGTGAATGGTATTTCGCCGGTCCGAAATTGCTATGATTCGGATTTGAAAGACTATGTCAACGGATTTCCGGCGGCCGGTGGTAAAAGTACAGCATTCCGACGGACGCCTGGTGTTGAAGAGGAAGGGTTTGAATCCGGAGCGAACAAAGTCCGGCCCCAAGATACCTCACAACTGTTGAAATGCGAAGATAACTTCTGTAACTGCCTCAATCCGCGTAACCCCCCATGTTTTCTTAGATCTCGATCCCCATGGGTAGAGGGACGCTAGCACGTCCCGGCCCAGGCGCAACCTGCTCGAACAAGTTTCCTTCGCCTCAGTGAGGGTTTTACCGTGAAACTAACAACCCCGGGTGGTTTTTTTTTTGTTTTTCGCGTGTTTGGATCGGCTCTTCCTCTCTCTCTTCCCACTCGCTTTTTTTCGTCTTCTGTGGATAGTGACTGTTTGTGATCAGAGACCACATCCCTGTGAGGGAGGAAACTGAAACTTGGTCTGGCAGGTTGCGCCTACCCATGGATCGAGATCAGCCGATAACCAGACCCGCGCATATCCGTGTTTTGTCCATATTGAGTGAAAAGGAGCTGGGGCTGTTCACGGCAGGTTCCAACTGTACTGTACTATGCACAAGGAACGTGTCTGTTCTTGAAAGAAGTTCAGGCTCATGGATTCTGCAGCCTTGTCGTCAGTGGACAACCACCGCCGTGTCGCCTAAATCCTGACCTTGCGTCTCTCGATCTTCTTACCGATAAACCCGGGAGCTTAGGCCTCAGTTACCACCCAGGCATCTCACCTCGAGCACGTAAAACCATCCGGCCTCCACCAAAACCTCCTCCAACCCCCCTCTTCCTTTCCAAGGTTGAGCACATTTCACCTCATCCGCCAATCTCAACATTCATTGGCTTCATCATACTCAATTTTTAACTTAAAAAGGGGCTAAATCCACATCCAACCAACCATTACCCGAAAAACTCACAAACGCGATCTACCGTATCCAATCAATACGTGTTTCTCCAAAACCATTGTCCAATCCATATCCTCCAAATTCCGATTTCTAATGCACGTGGTTTTTTGATAATAGGGTTCAATCAATACAAAAATCAACTCTGACGATAAGTGGCTATAAAATGATTGATGATATTTTTAATTGGATAAAGCATGTATAATGATTTGTAGGAGATATTTACTGTCTTTTAGATGTTTTTAAGAAGAAACTTTTGAGGCAGCGTGGAGGAGGGGCGTTTTCGTCAAATGGGGATACTGGAAACTGCTCCGGTGCTTTGCAGGACGAGATAAGAAGAGCAGTGGAAGTTTCGTTCAGGGGTTGGGCAGGGTGAGGGAGGAGGGGAGGAGGAGTGGTAGAAGTTGAAGATTTGCTAAGAAGAAGCTTGTAAAAACAGGGCAGGGGAGTTAAAGGGTGAGGGGGAGATTTTTTCTGGGATTTTTTTTTTTGCCGAATCTTCTGGCCTTCTTGTCTTACGGGTGAGGCGTTTTGAAGGATGGATTTGAGTGGTAAGGGGGCACCTTTAACTCGGCATGGGTCGAATCCTGACTTGACAGTGATTGACGATGAGAACGCTCGGGTGAAGGAGTTTAAGGATCCGACCACGATCGTCGTGGTTGGGGCGTCTGGTGATCTCGCGCACAAGAAGACGTTCCCGGCTCTGTTCTCGCTGTACTATCATGGCTTGCTCCCCCAGAGGTTTCATATTGTCGGGTACGCGAGGAAAGCACTGGACTTGGAAGGCTGGAGATCGAATATTCTACTCAATCTGGCGTGCAGAGTGCTCGATCAGAAGGACTGCGCCACAAAGATGGAGGAGTTTATCGAGAGACTGTCTTACATGTCTGGCCAGTACGACAGTGCGGAGGACTTTGCTAAACTCGATGCCTACCTCGAAGATCTCGAGGATAGGCAACCGACTGGAAGACTTTTCTACCTAGCGATTCCCCCGAACGTAGGCATTGACTGTCAGTCGATCTTTGCTGTATCCTCATAGGCAAGGCCTGACTGAGATGCTCCTCTGGTGGCATCTCGTACACAGGTTTTCGGTTCGGCAATGGGCAGCATCAAAGCCTCGGCAGTCGCAAAGAATGCATGGACCAGAGTCGTTGTCGAAAAGCCCTTCGGACGCGATACTGAGTCGTACATGGAGTTGCGCGATCAATGCGCAGCGCACTTTCAGGAAGAGCAACTCTATCGAATCGATCACTACGTCGGGAAGGTACGGAACAGGCCGAGGAAAACCAACATCGTTCTTGGTGACAGAATAGCGTTGGCTTGTTGCTGAGGTACTCATTCCTTTGTCCCCTCTGTGGATCCAACTTACCAGGAAGTGGTCCAGAATATGGTTGTGCTGCGGTTTGCTAACTTTATATTCGAGCAACTGTGGTGTAAGGAGAATATAAGGGATATGCACATTATCTTCGAAGAAAACTTCGGAACAGAGGGGCGAGCTGGGTACTTTGACCAGTTTGGAATTATCCGCGACATCATGCAGAATCATCTGTTGCAAGTGCTTGCCTACCTCACTATGGAGCGTCCAAAGTCGCTCCACGCTGCGGATATCAATCGGGTACGGACCGCACTGGGAGAAGTCGACGAATTTTCAAACTAAACATCGCCTGCCCGAACTTACCTAGCGTGTTGCCCGTGAACGAACAGGTCAAGACGAAGCTTCTCTCAGAGATTATGCCTCTCAAAGCGAAGGACTTTGTAGTGGGTCAGTACGAAGGGTACCGAGAGGAAGATGGAGTACCGGAGGGCTCGGTCACTCCAACATTTGCTGCTTGCGTTATGTACATCAACAACCAACAGTGGGAGGGAGTCCCTTTCTTCCTTACCGCGGGAAAGAACCTTCACAACCGCAAGGCTGAGGTCCGTGTCCGCTTCAAGAAGGGCCACAGTATGGACTTTTTCCCCGGTGAAGAGGTAGGTCTGCAGTACACCACTAAGATGTGCTTCAGTATGATTCTAAGGGTTGTCTTGTGGGGTCTTGAAAAACAGGTCGGCAATGAAATCATCATTCGCATCCAACCGGATGAAGCTGTAAGCCTCCGCGTCGTGAATAAGGTTCCTGGCTTGGCGAAGGATCTGGCATATACGAGCCTGGATCTCCTGTACAAGGATGCGTTCGAGAAGGAGAGCAAGGACATTGCCGATGCGTACGAGAGGCTTATTTTGGACGCGATCCATGGAGAAAAATCCCTCTTCGTTCACGACGAGCAGCTCAGAATCTCGTGGGAGCTGTTCACGCCTGCCCTGAAAGAGCTAGAATCCGAAGATAGCCCGGTAAGAGCATTGCGTGCGAAATTTTTGAGTAGAAAAGAGTCTGATTTGGCCATGTCACTAACCCCGATATGTTCCGGTTTAGGTCAAACCTGTTTTATATACGCCTGGTACGAAGGGACCACCTGAAGCCGATGATCTTCGGCATATTCACAGGGCTATGGTTGAGCCCTAGAATGGAAGGCGAACTTGTATGTTTTCTCGATTGGTGTATTGAAGTAGGACTACAGGGGCAGAGCGAGAAAGGAGGACCTTGGGAGGTGCATTCATATTAAACAGCTGGCTAACGATACATTGACCGATTTCCTGACCTTCACAAGGTCATTTTTGCTCGCGTTGGGGAATGACACTTCGCATGGTACCCTCTATCAATAGCAGAGGGGGGGTCGAATGCTCTTCCTGCTTCTTACGGAGTTAGTCGATTAGGATCGCGAGGGAACATAGAAGTTTCTCTAATGTTCCCAACAGATAAGAAGAGCATGACCACTCTCTCCAGACCCACACCACAACCCCCGTGTGGGGGAGCGCCGAACTTAAATGCGTCGATGTAATCACGAACCGTCTCCACCTGTACGCAATTGGGTTTGAGGTTGCTCGGGTTCAGTTGATGACATAAAACAAACGTGAGTGTTGCTATCCACGGGACCAATGATTTTTATTACCTCTATCCCCAGAGCCTTAATTTTCTCTTCGAGAATCTTCATGTCGTGCACCCTTTGGGCGCCAGAAAGGATTTCCTCGCCTCGCATGAACACATCGAACGAGTTGGAGTACCTCGGGTCCTCCGGATCCGGCATTGTGTAGAAGGGTCTTATCGCAGACGGATACCTGTTCAATGACAACAGCAGTTCGCAGCAATGAGATGGTTTCAAATCAAGACAGCTGAAAATCCACTGGAGTTCCTACTTGCTCATCGTAGTGCAGTCCTCACCTCGGCATTAGGAAGAAGTCTGTATCATACTTGGCTTTGACCAGCTCTCCAAGCTTCCTCTCAGATTCTGTGTCAAGATCATCAAAATCTCCAATCTCGACGCCGCTCTCTCGCAGCATCGCGATGCCCTCTGGGAACTGAATCACCAAGTTTTCTCCTGCAGAGGAAAACAGATGCAACGATACCTTAGTCGCAGCCCCCGGAAGACCAAGTACAGCTTAACCGACTATTCTTACCAGACGGCCGATATTTGAACGGCTCGAACGGATACTGCCTCTGCACTGCCTCAATCTCCGCCGCGTATCTGCTGCTCAGACCATCAAAGATCGCTGTAAAACAGCCGTCAATCATTCGAAGCACCTCGTAATAGTGCTCGTCGATCGCCATCTCAAAGTCCAGCCCCGTGAACTCGCAGAGATGGCGATGAGTGTCGGAATTTTCAGCCCTGAATACCGGTCCAATCTATCCGCGGATCAAAGAGCAAGATCAATCTTGATAAGTGCACGGCCGATACAAAAGGGGGGGGGGTAAGGGGAGGATTCTGGTTAGAATCCTCCCCCTTCTTGTTCAGAACAGGGGTGACATCGTAAAACTCCAAAACAGGGGATTTCCCTAAAAGGACTCTTGTTACCTCAAATACACGCTCCATATCCCCACAGATCGCCATCTGCTTGTACAGCTGCGGGCTCTGCGCCAGACACGCAGGGTTCTTAAAGTACTCCAGATGGAACACATTCGCCCCCCCTTCAGACGCTCCAGCAATCAGCTTCGGCGAATGGATCTCAGTGAACCCATGTCCATCCAAGAACTCCCTGAACAGCTGGCACACACCTGACACAAAGCCATTCCAATCCCCAAATCAGCCAGCAAGAAAAGAAAATTAACGAGGACAGCCTGTCATCCTGACTCCGGAGCCGGTTGTGTTCTCACATCAGTCTACATCGAAGGACAGTCTGTCCCTGTCGATGCCACGGGTGATCTTTCTTGGGAAGCTGGATGGGTCCTTACCTGATTGTATTCTGAAGATTGCTTGATGTGCTTGGACTCTGAGGTCAACGATCCTAGCATCGAGTCTTGTTTTTCTGTCGACGTGAACGCCCTCCTCTTGGGCGGGTCGTGCGGCGTCGTCGGGGAGGAAGGGGAGGGGCTGTGCGGCCTTGCTGACGACGTAGAGCCTCTGGACTGCGATTTCGATGGCGTTCTGGGTACACGATTTGACTTCCGAGGCGACGATCTGGCCTTGAACGTCGATCACGGATTCGGTGGTTATGTTCCTCAGTGCCCACTTGATCATCTCCCGAGGAATCGTATCGGAGGGGCTAAGCACAGCCTGTGCGCTTGAGGTCTTCTGTCGGAGGATGAGAAACGCGTTCTTCGCTACCGCCCGGACGTTGTGAAGTCGAGCTCTGATCCACAGCTGTTTCCCAATCTGGGACGCGTCGAGTGCCTCTACTTTAGTAAATTTCCTCCCCGAGCCCGTCTTTGCGCACCTGCTCTGGATCAGCTTGTAGTCACCATAAACTTGTTCGGGCTCCTTCGACGAATCCAGATATTCTACGTCATCCACTCTAGCGCTTTCAGCAAGGCTCACGGCAGCCGCTGCAGCGGCCGCCTTGCGTTCCTTCTTTTTCGCCTTCTCAATCTCCTTCATCTTCTTCCTCGCCTCGCGCACCACCTTCTTATCCTCGGCGGTCATATCCTCCGGCATCTCCCTCTCCGCAATCGCCCGGATCTCCGCCTCCATCTCCGCCGTCCACTCCGTTCCGGCAATCCCCGCCATCCTGATCCCCCGGTAACCAAACCAAAAACAGCTTCTCCTACTCTCACTCCAGACAGACCTCAACAACATACCATCACCTTCCTCACCATCCTTAACCCATTAAGTCCTCAACCACAACAAACCAACAACTCAAAAAAAAAAAAAACTCTCCAATCCGCCTCTCTACAGCGCTATACCAAAGAAATTTCACCAACGCGAAGAAATAAGCATCCTTTTCATTGCCATTGATCAAATCAAGGACGTAGAGCTCCGCGTGCACCCTCCTCAACGAACAAAGGAGACAGTCAGAGATGATACCTCTCGCAAACGATATTCTTCCATCAGAGACGGTTAGCCATGTTGCCACTTTGTGAGTTGCTTCCCAATGTGGGAATGGATGTTCAACTTTTGCAAATTCTCTTTTTTTGCTTCGGTGGAAGAGACCGTCTTTCAGGTATTCTTCTGTTACCCTGAAGAGGACTTTATTCCAAATGCTTTCCAACTGACTCTAGCCAACCCTGTGGAGCTTGAACGGGTTTCCTGGTAAGTCCAGGAAGCGCCACAGCAGAGTGGTGGTGGAAACTTTAGAAGGCTGAAGTCTTTGAACACCGCTTTGGTTGCTGCTGTTGATGCTTTCACGCCACCCAGTGGACAGACTGGAACTTTCGTCTCATCCATACTCCATTGCGGATAACGAATAAGAATAGAATAGAATGAATAGACTGTTCGTCTGTTAAGTGGATACGTGAGATGGGTTCAGAACGTTGTGACGGACATTGGTGCGATTGAATTCTGTCGGGATGGTCGCGGAGGTTAGATATCGTCCAGTACGGCTCTCTGATGACGTTTACGCAACGGATCTAGAAGAAGACGTTATCCCAACTGCTTCGAACTGGACAGTTTCGTACAGCGAAGCTACACGGAGTTCTATGGTTCTGTGATCGCATACACAGCGAACACACCATTGCAGGGCTTCGAAACGTTGACGTCTCTGAAGCTCCTCGAAAAGGAGAGACTATCGTCTTTTGGAACGTGATCAACACCAACCCTTCGCTCAACAACCGCTTTTTCGGAATCCTTCTGGGCTGTGGCTTAGGAAGAAGATTTCTTCTCCGCAGCGCCACCTCCCGATGAGGTCGTTCGCGACGGCCGAGGTATGCTGTTGAGGACAGCCCATACCACACTACGTCATTGACAAGAGGAAATGATTTTATATATACATCCTGACTTTTCTTCAAATTATATCAAGAGAAACAAAAAACAAACTTTTTCACGTTTCCAAGGCACCGCGATTCCTCAAAGAGCAGCCGTGGAGGTGAAGTGGGTAGGAGAACATTGAGTCAAGAAGCGCAGCCGAGAATAAAAAAAATATATCTAGCACACACTCGTATACCACCAGACCACATGGTGCAGACATATCTTCAATCCATAGACCTGGTGGTACGACTACAAACGCTTCTTTCCCGTCCTCAAACGCCTATCCTCTTCACCCCACCAAAAAAAACACAAACCGCTCCAGAATCGTGCTGAGAATTGAAATATTTACGACGATATGTACTGTGGCTCGACAACGCTATTTTCTCTTCTACTACTTACATGAGACTTCCACAACTGATTCAAAATAGATCAGCGCTGAAGTCACTACTTCTCCCACCCTCAGGTAGCCCGACCAAGCTTCAATTAGCGCAGGTCCAAGACTCTCCCTTTTCAAGCTTTCCAAATTTTTCCTTCCTTCCTTCGGCTCCGGGCTCTTTTCCTCTATTCTTCCCTCGTTCCCCAGTCTACGGCCTCGCCATTTCTTGACCAGCCTATTGATCATTCGATGGGAGTGGTGCGGTCGATGGACTTGATACCTCGACCTTCTCGATCTCCTTCACAGCATTGAGGAGGAGGCTCAGCTGCGTTGAGTTCTGATCTATTGGTGCTTGTTGTCTCCTATTCGCCGGGGCATCTTGTTGCATCCTCGGTGCGTGGGAGTTGCTACTACGCTGCTTTCCCGCTGTACTTGAGTGCTTCGCAATAGCTGATGACTTCGGTTTGGGCTTCTCCGGACGCTTCATCTCGGTCGGCGGACGCACCACAGTGGGCTCGTGCTTCACCATCGAAGACTTTTCCTCCCTCGAAGTGCCTGTCATGCCCTCGTTCGTGGGTGCTTCCTTGTTATCCAGTGGCACATCCTCCACCCCAGAACCCATGCGCTGCGGTGGGTCCTCCCCTCTACACTCTGCGCTTTTCTGAAGTTTAGCATTCATCGCTTGCCGGTGGCCATGAAAGTTCTCCAGAATGTTTTGATGGCTACCACGTTCATGGTGAGAACTATGATTGTTCGAGAATGTTGGAACCGGCGGAAGTCCGTTCTGGCGGCGATGTAGCTCAAATAAGTACCGCGGATCGTTGCTCTGTGGCATCGGCGGATATACCGGCATGCCCGGTGCTGGCACGCCCGGTGGCGCGACGACTGGAGACGGAACGCCCGGTGGCGCGACGACTGGAGACGGAACGCCCGGTGGAGCCACGACTGGAGACGGAACGCCCGGTGGAGCCACGACTGGAGACGGAACGCCCGGTGGAGCCACGACTAGCGATGGAACACCCGGTGGCGTGACGACTGGAGATGGAACACCCGGTGGCGTGACGACTGGAGATGGAACACCCGGTGGCGCGACGACTGGAGATGGAACACTCGGTGGCGCGACGACTGGAGACGGTACACCCGGCGGCACATCCATCCCGTGGTGATGGGCACAGTCGCAATGGTGGTACATCGGTTGGTAGAAGAATCCACATTGCTGAACAGGTGGCGCGTGCTGACGCATCATCTCCCTCGGCATTCCAATCGGAGGCGAATGCCGATTGTACACGTTGTGTCCGCTAGGCGAATTGCAGCTGTGCGCGTAGCCGTGGCTGGAGTCGTCATATTGGTAGAAACTCATCGACGGTGAGGGCGTTCCGTAGGACATTGGGCTGTACCCATGTCGATCCGAGCCCAGGTTTGGGCTCTTATCACCATACCAGCTAAAATCTGGGCTGCTGTGCGATATGTCAGGCGAGGACATCGCTGGAGAGGACATAGATGATACGCCCGCGGTTTCGCTCCGTGGGACCGTGCTTGACGACGAGCCGTCCTTCTTCGGGTCTCCCCCTGATTTCCTCGAAGTCCATTTCCGCGCTTTGGGGATTCTGTGTTGGTCCTCTGAACGTTCGCGAACTAGTCTTATGAAGTACTTTTGCGCATGGCTCCGAATCTGCTTTGCGGTTCGCGTCTGAACTTCCCGCTCCACCATCTTCCAGTTTCGCCCGTACTTCTCAAGGGCCATCTTAAAACGCTCATGTTCATCTTCCTTCCAGTTTTCTCTTTTGCCCGACGATGGGGACCTCCTGCCAGTATCCGACAAGCTCGGACTCAAGCAGCTCACTCCGCTCATCCCTCCCAGGGACAGGCTCGGGCTCTCGCTCGGTTTCCCCGAGACAAAACTCCGTTCCCTCTCCTCCGCCGTATTCATTTCCATTCGCTTCTCTTCTCCTTCACAGAGCAGGCCCGAAATGGCCATCGATTTGGTCCCACCCTCCTCGCTCATCCCTATTTCCAACTCAATAATAGCAACATACTACACCGCACAACCCGCATAGCCTCGCCGACACCCCTCCCGCGCCCCAACTCCCAAACCCTTCCCCCCCGCGAACTACCGGCACTCCTTCCGTCTCACACACACTCACGAAACAAAACCCCCTGCCCAAGTTCCTGTGCCCATTCACGAGCGTACCTCCTCACTAGTTTACAAACTCCCCCCGTCCTTTAAAACGACACCAACCCTTTCCTTCCCTGCAACACTACTCGGCTCCCCCCTCTTCCGCACCTTACATTTATTGGAATCCTCAAAATCCCGCTCCAGTCCCCCCTGACGACTATTCCGTTAGAACGCAAGACCATCATTGCCAACCCCAGAGGTTGCATGGCAAGTATTGAGTAATCATATCAAACGAAAAGAAAAACCGCTAAATCTCACGCCAAATCCAAACAAAAAGCGAAATTCCGCCACCCTCTTAGCTTGCTTGCATAAGAGTGACCACCTTCTAAAGTTTGGCTTTCCCCCCCCCCCCTTCGTCCAGACAACAAACTAAAAATTCTTGGCTTCGAATGAGAAGGTTTGTTTTTTTGAGTATCAACCCAGGGGTAGTTCCTAGGGGTCCAGTGTTAGATAGTTTTCAGATACTTCTAAGGCCAATAATTTGGAAGTTTTAACAAATTATTGTTCATGAAGATGACGTTCTGGGACTCGTCCGGTACTTGGTGTTTCCAACGCGTTAGCAGTTGATCTCCAGCATAATTCTTACCCCCCTCCGATACAATCCAAAAAAATTCATGATCGATGTCTATACCGAAAGATCCAATACAATCGTCATGTTTATAACTCAGTCAATTTAAGCAATATAATGTATTCGTAGAAATAACACCCCATGCGGGATGTTTTGATTGAATATCGAGCGTGACACTTTGATCGAAGTTTGCAATTTGCCGGCCTGTGCGTACGAAGCGGAAGAGCGGTTGAGGCAGGGGGGTTCGTGGTGGCGTTTGGATGCGCCACCACAGCGAATATGGAGATGTATGATTGGACAGCGTTGAAAAAGATTCGTTGATGCTGCAGAGATGTGATTGGATAACGACCTTCTAAAGATCGGGAAGGACGATATAGCCAGATTCTGGGAGAATCTGATTGGAAAAAGAAAAAAAGCCACTTTTGGGAGAAGCAATCAGTCTTTGGTTTTGGGTTTTGATTCCGTGTTTTGCAGTCCTGCAACTAATGAAATATTCAACAAAAAGACATGAAACTCTCTCGTTAGATGAATAAGGCATACGGGGAGTGACCAGCGAAAGGCGTTCCAATCTTGATCAAGGGGGTAGCAATTAAGAGGCTCTGTTCGAGGTGTGATTGGAGATCAGAGAAAAATGTTACATTATTTGTGCACTTTCCTGAAAGGTTACATACTCGCAGGGGTGGCGGTTCATTTGTCCTGCACTAAACAGCATTCGGCTCATTGGAAGAGAATTCTCTATCACGTCATGAACACGTACTTTGGATCAATGGTTAGGGGGAGGCGAGTATATTTTTTTCGACGGCGAATTGTCTATTTGATTTTATTTATTCTATCAAAGTGTATTGTGTGAAAAATGGACAGGAGGGGTAGAAAATTGCTTTCAAGTTTATGGTAGATGTTATGAAAACCCCCGTTTCCATCATGCTTTTTAAAATTTCTTCCCTGCGAAAATATGATATTTATTTTAATAAATTGAAATCCTCTCCGCCTCCGTGTAGCCTTCTCGCTGCTTTCTTTCTACCCCAGCAAGCGAAAAGGAAGGAAACAATACAACTGTTCGCAGATTTTTGGCCGCGTCTTCGTCTATATATTGGATTATTTTTGGGCGGTTTGGAATTCGAAATATCTGCAGCCCCCCCCCACGCCACTTTTTTTGGACCTTTCGCCGCTTCCGCGTTCTCAAATATCTCTTGAAGACAAAAACAAAATACTAATGGGCCGAAGAAAGTATTGCCACATACTCTTTGAAATATTTCTAGAAAAACAGTAGTCTCCTCCTCACTCTCAATTGCTCAAAAATTTTAAGTAGCGAAAGTATCGGCGTCCTCTATCAATTATTTCAGAAGTACCTCGTAATAACTATTTATATATACAATACGAAAGAAAAATTGATCCATTCCAGACCGAACAAAGGGTTTCAGTGTTCGTATACGGTAGGTACGTCTTTTGGATCGTTGTTCTCCTAAAGAACCATGTGGTCCCGCCATCAAGGCACTGCTTGAATATTGGAAAATTCCGAAACGTTGGAATATTCACCAATCAACTTGCTCTCTGATATTTTTGACTCAGGGGCTACCGTTTCTTGTTTGAGGGTACAATATTATCTTGAAAAAATCAGCGCTTTGCTCGGTCGAGCTTTCCACACCACTAGCAGCCCTCCGCCCAATCAAAATACCGACTTGGAATTGTCGTTTCCCTGTTTCTTGGAGTACTTCGGGAAAATTTTCTGAAAACATCTTGGCGAGATGGATTCTCCGGGACAAAATGGTGGCGTATTATGCATGGAAACAACGCCGAGTGTTCGGGTGAGGTGATTGGTTCTCCATTGTGATTGGCGGTTATTGAGAATCAATCTCCGAGAAGAAGTTTATTGGAAGAAAATTGGGTGGATTTTCTGGGTACACAAGTTTTCGACCACAATTCTATGATTTGTTTTTAATGAGCATGATGGGCTATTTGCGCCATTACCTGAACAAGGCCCAATTTCGAAGCATGCACGTGGGAATACAGCAAACGTCGATTAAACCTCCAAGCGACAAATTTTGAAGTTTAATATGAAATTCATGATCACAATCTTTCCCAACGGAGGCAGTCCTTTGCAGGAGCTGATCGGGGAGATAGCGACGGATGCGAAACTGTTTCTTTCCCGAATCTGTCTGGTGCTGGTGAACCTATGGATGCCTCCCCGGTGGAGGGGATTTCGACGCAGTGCATTTCTTCAAGTACACGCCTGACAAAGTCGTCAAGCGCCCCTGCGCCGCAGGCAGGCTTGGTCCAGGCAGAGGCCACATAGAAAAATGCGCTAGGTCTGCCGAGCTGAAATCATCATCGACGCTATGGGTAATATAGCCAGGACAGAGTTTGTAACCAAAGAAACCGGTGAGTTACCCTACGAGCTCAAAGACTATTGATCCGAGTTACTTGACGAGGCCGGGACGGAATTCACAATCTCAACAAAGAGAGCGGATAGAGCAAGCTCTCCTCGTAGTCCGGTTCGCGCTCACGGAGATGTACCATCCCTAAGACCCTTGTCTTCCATAACATATGATTCAAATGCGAAAGAATCGTTGGCCCACGACACGCAACAAGGATTCCTCCCAGTAAGAGATACCCACGAAAAGGAAGCGTCTTCCCCCTCATCAATCGTAGCACATCATCGTAGCACAGCCAAGGGGCAGCTAGACCGATGCTTCCAAACTACGCACAGTCCGGCTCGGCAGTCACTAGTCTCCAGTCCATCAACACCAGCCCACTAATAAATCAACTTCATTCAGAGGAATCCCGCAGTCAATTAAAAAATACCAGATTGATGTCAGCAATAGAATTCACACCCCCTTTTGATGTTACGTATTCTGCAAGTTTTCTCACTTTCTGATACATTCACAACAGAACCTAAATTTCGAGAGAACATGTACCCCCCTTATTCGTTCTCCATACTTAGATCTCATTCCGATTGGTCCACGCCAATTGAACTTGTGTCTTTAAATATGTTGATTCCTCCCAGACTACTCCATCATCTGAATAGTCAATAAGGGTAGGATAATAATCCAGTTTTCTGAAAATAAAACTAACAATACGAAATAAAATTAACCATACTGGAATTAATACAGAGTAGAAAGGGCTTAGTTTCTTAGTTTTCCTCCGTCCATTGTTCTTAGAACAAGAAATAGCTTCTAAATTTTGTTTGATGTTGTTGATACCTGGGCTACAATAAATATAGGATGGGAACATCCTTAGCGATGTGTCATAAGCTTTGGTACATAATAAATGAAATATCCAAAAGAGAAGAAAAATAGAAAGAAGGCATAAAACGCCTAAAAATTGATTATATTAATAACATATATTGGTTTGTAGCTTGGTGGCTTGCACGACCGAGCATAGGCAACTGCAAAACCTCGCCTCTTTGGGAAGAACTAGTTCATGTATATAGTGTATCTCTGTCTTGGAACAGCTTGCTCTAGGTACGATACCCCTCCATATCATCAATCAAAGCCCTCACCCTAAGAATGGGACCTTGAAAATTTTTACTCGCAAAGGTGGCTGATCCCAAAAGGAAGGACCCGCCCGGTGAAGGTAGGCACCTTAACGAGGATTTTTGTAAGGGAAAAGATATGTGTGTATGAAGACCAATTAGCCCATGTAGCCCTTGTGTCTTTTCCGTACCTGTGTTTTCGAAACGAAAACCCCTTCCAAGTGAGCAGATGAGCTTACGCTTTGTGCGGGTGTGTGTGGGTAGGTTCCACAACACGATCATCGGATGAATTCCAAGACTGGACCCTTGTTTTTTTTTTTCGGCAGCTCCGTGCAACGTTTGGGCCAGCTTACTCGCTCAAGCTCTCGTGGAAGGCGTTCAAAGTTGTCATGAAAAGCCCACCAAATCTCCGGGCTGCTGGTACTGATATGCTCCGCTTTTCCGGCGTTCAAAGTTGTCATGAAAAGCCCACCAAATCTCCGGGCTGCTGGTACTGATATGCTCCGCTTTTCCGGTTTTGTCCTGTTCTTTTCAATTTTGCTTCTTTGTGCAGACTGTTGACGTCCTTTCACTAGCTGGACAGGTTCTAACCGTCGGCGCAGGAGCTCTGGCTGGGTTCCATCAACATAGAGAAACGGTCCCAGACAGTGTTCTGTTGAGCTACGACATATCCGCTCAAAAGACTATTCACCCGTGTTGCACTGTGCTTGAATTTCTACTGGTCATAACCACACCACCACACTGTCGAATGAAACTAGGCACTTGGCAGTGGAATCATTGACATCCAGCAAAGGCATGGGCATGAAACTTTTCCAGCCCTGGGGTTACCGCCACATTCATAGCGAGCGAAAACGGAAAGCCAAAATGCACCACATCACCGCGACCGTCAAGAACGCAACCAGGGTCGCTCTCTTCACTCTGTTCAAGGCAGTTTCACGAGCCCCGAAGAGGATCAGACGGACTAGGAACGGAACTTTAGCCTGCGAGAAAACACCAAGCAGACTTCCGAATTTTGGATACTCTGGACAAGTATGGAGTACTGAGCGTTTGAGTTTCGCCTCTCAGTTTCAAAGATTCGAAATGACTGTTTCCACCGCCTCCTGTGCTTCTCCCGTCGCTCTCAGCCGCTCAGCAGGTGGAAACAGCTCCTTCCGTGCCTCCCACGACTCCTAGTTGGGATTGTTGACGGGCTGGTTAGCATTGGGCCGGTATTCGATTGATCACCTTGTCAGTATTGTTTCGAATGGTTTTGGATTTCATTGTGGTGCCTTCGTGGCGGACGAGGCGATGGAGGGGAAGCGGTCGTTTCAGTTCACCTCGACGGCATGTTTTCCCGATCGATCTCCCTGGCACCCCCGTGCTTGTGGCTACCGTGACGGATTCGGCGAAATCACTCAGCCCACAGGAATGGAAACATCGTGAGATCGCTGAGAAAGTGTGGTGAGAGGCGACGCGCGAAAAGTGGTTTAGCTCTGCCCTGTTCATGAATGCGTTGCTGACAAAGAAACTCTGTCGGTTTTTGTCCCAGGCTGGATGCGCGCGAGAACTTCGTTGATCCCACCATGAATGGTCTCGACTGGGATCTTGTGAAGAAAGACCTGCTTTCTAGGAGACTTCACACAAAAGCCGACCTGTACGCATCTCTGAAGTGGATGCTGTCACTTCTCAACGATCCCTATACAACGTTACTACCGCCGGCGGATTATTCAACCTTCAGAGAGTCAATCGAAGGCAGCGAGATTGGCATAGGAGCATCTGTGAGGTTGAGGAACAACTCGAGCTCTCTACTCCCAGGGCTTCTCAATATTTTCTCACCTTCAAAGAAGCCGAGAGATGTTGAACTGTGCGACGTCCTGAAGGGGGGTCCAGCCCTCAGAGCAGGCTTGAAAGAAGGTGATGTCGTTGTCGCCGTGGATAGGAGGCCTACTAGTACGATGTGCATCAAGGACATAAGCGATAGTCTACATGGGAAGGACCGCACCCGTGTCGAGCTCCTCATCCAAGAAGCTCCCGGTACTTTCAGAAAATTCTCGGTGAAGAGGGAGAAGGTGCAGATTGACACGGTCTTCAGTGAAACTGTCGTAGTGGGATCGGAGGTAAACAACCCTGTGACAAAGATAGGCTTATCCAAGATTCTTCCAACGTGCCTATTCCGATATGCGTTCTGAACTTGGATAACTGTTTCCTCGCTAACTGCATTTAGAACAAGAAGCAGAATGTTGCCTACCTACAGGTATGCTAACAGCTGACCATCAAGTCGAATCAACTAGGTAGTGATTGCGTGATTACAGGCTTTCTTGAACCAGGAGAGGAAAAGAAAGAAACCCTGGGGTGCATTCGACGTGGTTCTGAACAGATAGATTGCCTTTTCCTCTTTGATCAGGTCAGAGAATGGTCGAAGAACAGTTTCAAGGAGTCAGTTCGAGCACTGGGAGGATTTCTAGCTGAGGATGGCAATCCTGTGGATGCTCTAGTCATTGATCTACGGGACAATAGCGGCGGTGTACTACCGGACGCTATCGAGTTTACCAGGCTCTTTGTCAGGAAGAAAGGGGCTAAACTGGTGAATTTCGTGGTGCGCGGTGAGATGAGCTCGTCAGTAGTTGAGACATCCACATTCGCATCCGTGAGAGACGCAATCCTTGACTTGCAGAGTGGCACGAAGTGGAGACGAAAGTCTGCGGTCAGCGACAGGATCCCCATCTGCGTTCTTGTCAATCAGCACACTGCGTCAGCTTCTGAGCTCGTGGCTGCGGCTCTTCGCGACAATTGTAGAGCGACGATCGTAGGCACGAAGACGTATGGCAAGTCCTCCATTCAATCCGTGGTACAGCTGGAAGACGGAGAAGCCGCCTTCAAGTTAACCATTGCTACGTACACTACCCCGCTAGGGGAACCGATAACCGGGATCGTTCCTGATATTGTTGCAGATTATCTTCCAAAGGGTAAGCGCGTAGCTGCACATATATTTCCGCGCCTTGCCGGAAAACTATCCAGGAAGCTCTCCACCTGCTCTCCTCCGCCGTGAAAGAACCGACGATGAGACAGTCCTCCGCGGAGCTAAACTGAGAGCACTTAGCTAACAAAATGGTGACTGGTGTGGATGGACACATCTTACACTCTGGCGAGGCTATCCAAAAGCATCAGACCGAGTCTTCCAGGGGCTGCTTTTCCGTCGACAACTATACCAATGCGTTCGAGCCACACTCCACTTATCGCAGGCAGAAAACAACCTAACTAATCAATGTCGTATAATACAATCCAAGCACTACATAAATATTGGAACTTTGTCCGTCCGCCAACATAAGTTCAACATTTTTACCAAATAAACGTTATAGAATACTGTTTTATGAATATACGAAAACGTTTTCCCTTTAGTACAAGCGTACGAACACATCTCGCTCGGCATATTTAAGACATTTCTTCGTCCAGAAATAGAGAAAAAACAGACAGCTGTAGTTTTTAATTTCTATTACAATTTATATTAGACCAGTGCAAAATGGTAGCCCAAAAAGTTTAAACAAAATTGTATTTTTAGGTCTTTTTGGACGATATTTCTTTAGTTTGAGTAGTGGTGAGGGCTTTTAGGGAATCTATGTCAATCTCAGCGTTTGTGGTTTTGCGGTCACCGGCGGAGCACAATGATGAACTTTCAAACAATGTTAAACGGAACAAAGCGACTGCGGAGCATTGGGGAGGAGGAGGGCCTTTTTCGGTGGTTAGAAGTCGTAGGTATAGTATTTTGTAGAACGTCTGTGTAATGAACTGAGACCAGGATGTTTTTTTCTGCGTTTGTTGGCGGTTACGGTGGGGTTGATGTAAGGAGCAGGGCGAGTCCGAATGTGTGCAGACCGAGCCAGAGAAGAGGATGGACTGTCAGGGCATCAGCGACATTGGATGATGGGGAAAAATCTAAGAGGGTACAGGACAGGCTTCAGTTTTGGTTTTCTGAGGCCAACGTAAAGAGGGATTGGTTTCTGAGGTCGAAGATGTCGCCGGATGGGTGGGTGAAAGCTGATGTGTTTTTGAAGTTCAATACTCTGAAAGTGCTTGGTCTGACTACCGACATGGTGATGGATGCAGCGAGCACGTTGGATGGGGTCGAGATCGACCAGGAAACGAAGAGTATCCGCGGCGTTAGCGCAAGGCCGTCGTTGGAGAGGAACCTCCTCGCGGAGCAGCAGAAGATCGTTTTCCTTACTGGGCTCGGGCCTGATGCGAACTTATCCGTGGTAAAGAACGAGATCCAGAACCTGGTTGAGGTAAGATCATACAAATCTCCTCCGTACCGCAAGGCAGACGCCGTGTTTTTTTCGGCTGCCTAGAAGCGCCGACCAGTGGCTTCGAGCTTGTTTGCTATCCGCTACCCTCCATCTTCCAAGGACGTGCGATCTAACGTGGTAATCGTTCTACTCTTGCCATGGTCAGCCGGAATACATTGGTATCGGGCGTTTCAAGGATCGTCGAGCAAAAGGTTGGGCACTTTTGGAGCTGAGGAGCGAGGAGGAAACCAATCAGTTCCTTACGAACTTCAATGAGAAGCAACGAGACGACTCTGAAATCAAGGCGCTGTCCTACGCGGTTTTTCACGAGCAATCCAGGATCGACAGAACGGATATCAGCGTGGAAATGTGCGTACTCCACGTGACAAACATTCCGCTTGGAACGGTATGGAGAGATCTCTGGGAGGAGTTCAAAACTATCGGCGGTATCTACTTGTCATACAAGTCCGGAGATTCAACAGAAGCTTTGCTCAAAGTGAACGCACTTAACGTCGTAACGAAGTTCGAGAGCGGTTTAGTCAGCGTCAATGGAGTGCGGCTGGACGCTGAACTCCTGAGCCTTGAAGAGCAGGACAAGTACACGAAGTTGACTATGACTGGCGAGGGACTATCGAATTCTGATATTGATATTGAAAGTCCTGTTGAGAGGATTCTTGCGCTGGTCAAATCGAAGCCTGATAACCGAGGTGGGGCTCGCCGCACCTTGGAAATTACTGGATTACCAGAGGAAGCGGGCTTTAGAAAGCTGTGGTTGTGGCTCCAGGAGCAATCGGCCGGAGTTAGGTTTATGCTTCGAGATAAGGGATCGGACAAGGCTGATCTGTTTTTCTCCTCGAGCGAACGGATGAAGGCTTTCATTGAGTATTTGGAGGGCGGCGGGTTGGTCCTCGGGACCGAAGTATCTCATCGCGAGTGGACAGCAGATGAGGTTACTTCCCACTATATTAAGCGCCGTGAAGAGGCAGCGAAGGTAGAATAGAGTGATTTTTTTTTATGCTTCTCGCTTTTTGTTGTTTTGAGTCTGCGGCTTGAAGAGAGTGTCAACTCAAGCTCTTTGCTGCCGGGATGGAAAGATATCCTTAACTGGAGCATTTAGAATGTACAAGATGAACGTTGACGGGTTGAACAAAGGCCAAGAAATTCCTCAAACAGCTGGAACACAACTCATCGGGCACTGGGCAAGTTCGCCCGGGAACCATTGCCGTCCAGAGGTGCTGAGCGATTCTCATGGCGAACATTACTAATGAGTCTTGAGCGTCCAAGCGAGGCCCTACGTTATTCACTTCCTGACTAGAATTCCAAAACTTTGCTTGCGCAATCATACAATAGATGTCAACCTTCCAGCCTCCCCCCGACCAACGCGGAGAAGAGTAATCGAGGATGATAGAGGGAAACTTCTGGGAGGGCAAAGCACAATTTCGGGCCACCGTGGATGAAGCATTGACCATGAAGGAACGCCTTGGCCCAGGCAAACATGTAGCAAGTGCTCCCACCTTCCTCCTCATACTGACCATCCTTCCCCGAGCGACCGCCACAAGCATCGCTGGGCACATACGGACCAGGGAAACAAAGCATGTCCTGGGTGGCTTGCACAGAGCATGTTGGCTAGAGAAATGTACGGGATCAACATCCTTCATAATACAGATTTGTTGGAGCGCAAGGGCTAAACACCGGAGGTAAACTCTAGGAGCACCGCAGGTTGAACCATCAGCGCACTACCTGCACAAATCGTGTCTGAAAGAAATGACGATTCCATGATGGTGTAGGACAAACGCGTTGCCTTCTTGCATTTGCAGTTCGAACAGGACTCGAAGCTCAACGGTTTTGGCAGTTAGTGACCTGGGTTTATAAGTAGGCTTCCTTCCGGACAATCGATATTGCCAAGTGCGAGATGGGGTCTGCGGGAGACTTTTAACGATTTGCGTAGGAAGGATCCAGAGGCGCTGTTATTGGTATTTCCTGGACCTATATCCCAATCTTTCGGTGGAATTCCGGGTCTTGACGCTATGAGGCTCGTGAAAGTGAAATGAACCCCACTGTCGAAGACGTACCCAAGGTGGAGGAGCCCGTGTGTGAGTGTCTCCAAGTGTTGGCTCCATCAACAAAGGCGGACCACGGAGGGACTGCCGGCAGTATTTCATGATCAAAAGAAGCAATACCAGCATCAGTAGACTGCATCCAAGTCTCCCCGAATCTCGAATTTAGCGTAAGGAAACACCAACGTTTGATGACCGCTTCGGAATCGCAGGGTTCATTACGAAATTTGACCATTTGCTAACAGTGTACGCTGTTTCGCGGAAAATGAGACAAAACTGTTCGTGGGCAGTCAGGCGATGGCGAAGACGGTATCGGAAACGTAGTCTAGGAGCACTTGCGAGTTTTGCCAACGGCGCAGCGATTCACGAGCAGTTGTCACTGGCGAACGAGCTTACCGCAGAGAGATGAAACAGAACGTTCAAGGAGATTCTTGTAAGTTTCTAGAGGCGCGAGGACCTGCTTGGGATACGGTGATAGGGATGCGAGTCAGCCGAGATGATTAAGGGAATGGATTCACTTGAAATAATGTATGGCGTGAACAAGGGAACCCGGGCGGACGCAGTCCCCAATGTTTTTGATCTCTTCGAAGAAGGAGAGTCCGTACAAGCGCGGAGTGAAGGAGCTGGAGCATCTGGCTCCTTCACTCCGCGCAAGAGTCATGAAGTCCTGAAGTAGAGGGCCGATGCTTCAAAGCGACTGATAGCACGGTACTACGATTGGAATTTCGCGACGGATTCGCTGAAGGCTGGTGACTGCGTGTTGCGACGAAACGAAAACGAAAGGACAGCGCCGACTTCTTGTTCCTTTTCGGGTTTTCAGTATCGACTGACAGGAACAGTTGATAACAAGTTAGCCGAACCGAATGGTACTCCGTTGCTAATGATGGTTCATGGAGATCAATTGAAGCGTGCGCACCGTCGTCCTAACAACAGGACGGAGGACGGTATATTCAACTTCCCTCCTATGGTTGTTGTTGTTTTTGTTGCATACCTTGATAGACTCCGTTACCTGGAGGAGTATAGTAAACAAACTGGAAAACTTTGTCCGCACATGAGATTCATTTTCTGCTAGCAGAGCATTGAAAATATGGAAGACCTTGGCCGAAGCAAGTGCTCCGCCCTTGCTACCTTATTCCGAACATCGGCCCGCGACTATCTCGAGTCATGATCACCATCACGTGGGACATATCTGGGACAGGAGAAGAGCGGTAGTCGCGAAAGTGTGAAAACATTGGCTGCAAAATGGGGGGTCACTTTGGCCCGAGCCAAAACAAAGTAACATTGGGGAGTATATGAAGGGCGGCAGCTCAGCTGAAGAGTTGGATAGGGAGTTGGGCAGGGAGAGGAGGAGTACTAGTAAGAGTTTTTCTGATAGAGAACTAAACTTCAGGTACCGATAAAGAAGTGAAACTCTGTGTTTTTAGTTTTTTGGTTGATGCAGGCGTAAGAGGGGCGAGATAGAGGGAGGACGGGATGTTTCAGTTGGTTGGCTATGATGAGGTGTTCAATGGGGAGGTTGCAGGACTATGGAGGAAAGCCAGCGGGGCTGGCGAGAGTGGAGATGCTCATGGGATCTCTCACGTTGTGGCCATTATGGGGCCACAGAGTAGTGGAAAGTCTACTATTATGAACCGACTGTTTGGGACTGACTTTTTTACTATGGATGAGGATCAGGGACGGTATCAGGTAAGGAGATTGAGAGCGTGCGGCGAAGGGCTAGCCTGGCTGGAAAGTTTGGTGGCTGAGTTTTTGTTTGTGTGGTGTAATTAAAGGTTACTCAAGGGATCTGGCTTGGGTTCGACCGAAAATCTGGAACAGCAGTAATTGATCTCGAAGGTACGGACAGTAGGGAAAGAGGGGAGGATGCCGTAACATTTGAACGAAAGTCTGCGTTGTTCGCTTTAGCGATCTCAGAGGTGCTCATCATCAACCTCTGGTGAGTTAAATCACCTGATTGGGCTCTTTGGAACAAACCAGAAAGCGCACGCCTTGCTCAAGCAGTAACACTTACTCTCAACGCGTCGCTGACAGGACCCAGGACGTAGGTAGACTCAACGCGTCGAACATTTTATTGTTGAGGACAGTACTGGAGCAGGACCTAGTTCTTTTCCATGACGAGAAATCAGCTCCGATGCGAACAAAGCTCCTGTTCCTCTTCAGGGACCACGACATGGCCACTCCCCTTCCACGCCTTTCCAATGTGATGAAGGAGGACCTCCAGGTAGCTGACAACCACTACTGACACAACCAAGGAATTCTCTAATCCAAATCTTGTGCGCTGAATAGGGAATCTGGAAACAAATCACTGCAGGAACGGTCCATAATGAGTCCCAGTTGGAGGAATTTTTCGATCTAGAATTCTATGCACTCCCACACAAAGTCCTCATGCCAGAAGAATTTGAAGCTGCTTGTCTCGAACTACGTGCGAATTTCCAGAAAGAGGTGAGCTTAGTACAGTTTCCCTGCTGCGCTGTTTCCATGGAAACCAAAGGAAGTCCTTGGGTCTTCAATAGGTTCGGGGCAAATCCTGCTGCACTACTGAGGCCCCCGATGCCGGAAGAGCTCGCTCTCTCTCCTAGCGAAACTTGTCTATCCAACCATTAGATTATTTGCCAGAGCAGCTAAGCTTGCTGGATTTGCATCCGCGAAATTCAACTTGTAACCCGGGACGTGTTTGTTTCGTTTGTCGAAATCCACAGGATATATTCAAAAGTTCCTATGATCGTCAGCTGTCTTTGGATGGGTTCCCTGTGTTTGCGGGTGGTGTATGGGAGACGATTCGTAGGGACAAAGAGCTCGACCTCCCTGCACAGAGAGAACTGGTGGCTGTTGTACGCTGCGATGAGTTCAAGAAGGAAGCACTTGAAGCTGCCGAGGAGGAGCTGGGTGTTGTAAAAGAGGCGATCAATACTGGTGACGACACAAAGCTTGCTGCGGTTGGTGAGGATATCGGGGGGATAGTTTCCAGGGCATTCGAAGTATTCGATGAAAATGCCCAGAGGTACCCCGAAAAGGCGGTATCGAAGAGGGCAGAGCTGGAAGCAAGTCTCTCCGCGTTGGCAACGGGAATCTTTGGTTCGCACGCGGACAAAGTCAGGCGTCAGCTGCTTGAGGCCTTTGGAACTCAGCTCAAATCCCTGACGTCTTGGAACGGGTTTGGGAAGGGCCTCAAGGGATTTGTGACAACGGCGATGGGCAAGTTCGACTCCCTCTGCGCGACCAACGTCGATTACATTGAGCCCGAGTACAGTGCTAAAAGGGAGCAACTCTCGAGTTCGATCGAACTGCAAGCGCGGAGGTGGAGGGACTCTGCTGTGAAGTCCTCGCTACAGCAGCTTCAAGCACACTACGGATCCTCGTTTGCTCCTCCCTGTGCCGCAATTCTCGATGCCGCAGCAAAGCACGTTGACACTGTGTGGGCTCTCGTCGCGCAGCTCTCCCACAAGTCGTACAAGACTGTGAAGGAAGAGGTAAGGCGACGAACTGGAACACTAGGGGAAAGCATTTGCTCGTCTTGCTGTCCCACCCCTCCGAGCTGGCTCCCTGATGAAACACATCTGATTTTGAATGGCCAGGCCTCGACGAGGTTCGCAACGGAAGGTCTAGCTTTGCCACCTGATGTCGAGCGTTCTGCAATAATAGCCTTGAAACTTGACTGCGAGGAAGAGACGCTGAGACAGATCCATGGACTCATTGGCTCGCCATCGCTGTTCCTCACTCGCGTAAAGCAGTGCTTTTTCGATCAGTTTAGAAACGATGCGAACGGACTACCCAGAGTATGGGGTAAGCTGCATGTGAATGCCGCCTGAGCATAATGGCACAAGGGAAAGCTGAAATGATATGAGCCTCTTGGGGTCTTTTGAGCGTTGTTTAATACTGTGTGCACAAGCAGTTCTTGTCCTGATTCAAAGCTTGCTTGTGAATGGTACTCTTCTGTAGGGCCTGACGACGACATAACGGAGGTGTATGAGAAAGCTTTGGAAGTCTCTGCCGACGTAGCAAACGCTTTAAGCACTGTGAACAGATTTGATTTGGATGATCCGGAGGTGGCCAAGGAATCTGTCAAGCACTTCGATGACGAGTGCTACATTGAGCAGATAAAGGCATCGCTACAGAAGGAGGCGGAGGCAGCGTTTGCTGAGTCGAAACGAAGCCAGGTAGGGCTCATCCAGCGTTTCGCTTTCCGTTTGAGAACAACATTATTGTCCGATGCTTATGAAAGTGCTCTGTCCTCGTTCCCCTCTTGATTCAAAACGGTAGGAGCAAATGAAGGCGCAGATGATGGGCGTTCAAGGGCAGCTTCCTGTTTGGTTGGTGGCGGCGCTAATTCTACTAGGATTCGATGAAGCGGTTTGGGTGTTGAAGAACCCGCTCCTCCTGATCCTCTGCATCGTCCTTACCGCCGTGGGGTACGTTGGGTATGTCCTCAACATCCACGTCTTCCTGCGCGATAGATTCCGTCGGGACATGAACTCCGTCCTCCAAAGGACAAAAAGAGCGCTGGACCAGATTGCTCCTGATACACCGGCTGCAGACACATCAGTCACCTCATCTATATCTATGAACTAACACCACGGACCCGACAAAACGTTGACCCAAACCAAGATGGGGGCAACACAAAATTTTGCATCAGAGTTGGGAACGCTGAGGTTTCTCTAGCATAGACCTGGACATTCTTTCTGATATCTAAAAAGATAACCTGAAATGCTTAAACTTGGGTTGCATGCAAGCTCAGTTTGGCCAAACGTAACCCCTTCTGCAAGAGCCATGCAACCCTAACCTGTTCACTGCGATTCCTCACCTGCTTCGATAACGAACAAGAACATGTTTGTCCTTTATTTGGTATCCAAAAGCACTGATTTTTCAAATTATGAGTAGATTGAGGAGCAACTTTTCTAGATTATTTCGTAAATGGCTGTTATTTTCAGAAAAAGAAAAAGAAATCTATCTGACTACCGTCTTAATTAAGGACATGAATACTTTGTTTTGCGAAAAGAGCGATAATTTAGAAAATATCCTCACACGGGAGGTTAGATTTACTCACTCCATGACGTTTTATGTCTTTGGGGCGGATGGAGAACGCTGGCCGGCTGCGGCAAAAGGAGGAGAAGGAGAAGGAACAGAGGGGGGGGGTGGATAGATCTTCTTTCGGATTCCAGAGAACAAGAGTTTGAAAATTTTCACTGAATGTTTCATTTGTGTGAGTTGATTTGATGAGGGGTGTTCCGGGCCAGGAGGAAGGGAACACTTGGCAGGAGTAGGGGTTGTTTTGGGGGAACTTTTTTGTTGGGCAGATGTGAGCAGGAACAATCGCCCTGTTTCGTATAAAGCGCCCGGCGGCGGTAGCTTTTTTGACATCATGCAAGAGTGGGGAGCTGAAGCTGAGGACCCGGAAGATGGATTTGGAGATATGAGGAGGGGTGTGAGGACTGTAGAGGAGATGTTGGAAGACTTGAATGTCATGAACGGGTCAAGTCTCCGGCTCCCTTCCCAGAAGGGCGAAATGGTAGATGAGGTACCTGTCGATCCTTCCGTTGAGGACGATATGTTGATCCCGGGTTTGCCTCCTCAAGTCGGCGTAAGCAAGTCGTGAATCTCTTTTCGAACATGATGATCCACCTGGGAGATGAAAACGTTTTGCTTAGACGTCCGGTCTCTTGTCGCTGTTTCGCTGTACAGCATACCATCACGACGTACCTCATCGGATCGCGCAATCAGATTCTGAAGCTCCTTGATGATAGCGGGCTAGGACACGACGAGAACGAAGGCTCCGATTCAGTACATGACCTCGTGATGATCCTTACCTCCATCACGACGGCCATCAAGACGGTTGGTGCTCAAGTAAAGCGCCTGGGACTCCCGAGAGCCGTATGCATCATATTCCCGTACAGAACAACTCACATGGGTAACCAGTATCTGTGAGAATTAAATCTCGTACGTCGCTATTCCCCGTTTTGCGTTTATACGTTTACCAACAGGCAACGGCTAACCCGAAAGTGCTGAATCAACTCGCTAATGAAACTTGGATCAACACCCTGCGCTCGAATGGACGCTGCTCAATGTTGGTTTCCGAAGATCGGGAAGAGCCAGTTATCGTCGATCACGAAAGCATGGGAAGATACATTGTCGTATTTGACCCTCTTACCGGCCTTGCTGAACCTCCCTGCGAAGATATGGTAATGTGCACCGGCCTCGTCTTCACAAATTATGCGTTTGAATTTTACCTCTGAGCTCACATGGTCTCGTTCTTCGATCCGCTTAGGGCGCAATATTCGGAATATTCAGACAGAGGTCTCAAGGCCTTCCGAAGCTCGACGACGTTACCCAACCAGGCAGACAGATTGTCGCTGCGGGATACGCATTGTACGGGTCATCTACGGTGATCATGTTCAGGTAGGTTTTGAGTTGAGAAGCAGTTTTCCAGCTAACCCGTGACCTAAACGCAATGTTTTACCCGGCACGTCTCCTGACACTTGCGCAGTATTGGCGACGGTGTTCACGGCTTCACGCTTGATCCGACGATGAGTGAGTTCATCTTAACTCATGAGAACGTGAAAATCCCATTCGCGGGTCATATCTATGCTGTCAATGAAGGGCACACGAGTTCCTTTCGAGATCCAGTGAGGCGCATGTTGACAGAGCTGAAGGTACAGATAATCTTCTTTCCAAATATTTCCAACGGTGTTGGCCAGGACTGACGCGTTCTTTTCTATTCGTAATTCACAAGTCTGAACCCGCGCTGGACGGTAGCAAGCGACAGCTCCGGTACGTTGGCTCCATGGTAGCTGATATCCACAGAACGATCACGTACGGGGGGGTGTATATGTATCCAGAGTATAATCAGCAACCAGCAGGGAGACTAAAATTATTGTATGAGGCGGCGCCGTTGGCATTTTTGGTTGAACAAGCCGGCGGACAGGCGTCAAATGGTGAAAAGTCCATCCTCGATATTATACCTCAGTCAGTACACCACAGACTGCCGGTGTACATGGGCTCCGAGGACGACGTTAGCTTCATAACCGGATGCTTCAGAAGGTATCGGGAGAAGTTGCTCCTGGACCAACCTTGAGAGAGAGGTGGGTAGGTTTTGCGTTCTCGATCCTTTCTAGTGGTTTTGATAGTTGTGCTTACCCTCGGCGTGTCCCAGTTTGCCTTCTTCAGGACTTCGAAAACGGAAGACGGAAGCAGAGCATTTCTTGCCATTGTATTGAACAATAAGGCAGCGATGCCAATGGGCATTCCGCGACCGTCCGGAGGCGATCGTTGCAAAACCTGTGGAAGGCTCCGAACAGCTTTACTTTTTTTTTAAAGTGTAAATAGAATTTAACAGGCGGGCTAATGATTCCACCCTCGGGTCATAGACCACTACACTTCGGATGCGAGGGGCAACCGAGCTCTGACAGCTGAATGCGAATGAGAGGCAGTATATAGTCGTCGACGTGGAGCTTGATTCCATGTCCAAGGGTGAATGACTGATAATGAATTTTGGATGTGCACCAGCGATGCCTGTCGACTTCCCAAATTCAAGTCAAACTGTTTTTCCCGATCAAAATCCAGATACCACCTCCTAGGAGCGGGTATCAAAACAGGACTCCTCAAGCTAACTATCGCGATAAATGGGATCTGTTCAACGCAACGTGCTTCCGCATACGAAGCTTTTCTCCGCTGAGCTACAACAGTTTTCCTGCGTCAAGCCTTTGCCCAGCACTGTCGCGTCCACTTTCGCGCCAGGAATCTAGGAGGCATCCCCCCCCCCCTCCGCGACAAAAATTTGATTCCGACCCAAATCCGTCACATTCGGGGATCCCGAACGAGCCAAGGCGAGACACGGCTCCACACCTGAATGGATCCAACAGCGCTTGCGTGCATCAGCGATTGCTGATGAACTAAGCAAGTCAATAAGCACTATTGACTTTTGCCACCATGGACTCACATATGACAGTCTGTCCGAACGCGCACGAAAGTCCCAAATATCCGGTGATCGCGTTTTGACAAAGAAAATTTCCGTTAACAGCAAAATAAAATCATATCTAAACCCCGGCGAAGCCGGCAGTCGCTCGGTGTATATATATATATCTCGATGCTTCTCTCCAGTTGTGGGCGGTAAATAACTGCTGGTGGTTCCTATTAGATATGAGCAAGAGATTAGGAGAAGCGTTTTGGTGCTAGAGGGGACCCCCCGCTGACATGGAGAAGTCCTGGAAAGTTGGGGATAGCTCAGAATGTTAGTGCCCTACGACAAGCCTCGCGGGACTGCGGGAGCCCTTCAGATGAGGAGCTTATCCAGAAGGCGACATAATCATGCACAAAAATAACTGATCGAAAAGCTGTTAAACGCTAACAATGATCTCGCTTCGGGGACGAAAACAAAAACAAGCAAACACCAACCCACGTGTTGCCAAAGCCAAAAACGCCACTGCACTTCGAGGCGAAAACAAAAAACCACCAGTTGATTAAACCTAAACGCATCTATTGCCTCCCTCTACATCTACCTCTTCCCATCATGTCAGTCGTAAGAAAAACTACCATACAATGCCAGTCATCGAGTCCATGCCCACATGAGTTCTGGCTTCTTCACCAACCCTCCAGCTTGGCAAACCCAGATCAGCCACCGCCGCCGACAAACAGAAAACCATACAAAATCTCCCAAAATCACATCGCCAATACCTCTCTCTCTCTCTCTCCCTCTCTTCTCCCTCTTCTCTCTCGCTCCTCTCTCTCTCTATCTCTCTCTCTCTCTCTTTTTTAGATATTCCAGTTACTTAACAGGATATTTTAACTTCGCCCGATGAGGGATGGAGGGGGAATTTTATGGCACGATGTTAAGATATTGAGAAATTTCTTTTTGGAAAGGTGTCGTGGGGGGGGGGTGGGAGGGTACCAACTCACATCGTTAAAGGGACAGTCTGTTATTAAAAAAGTTGTGTTTTACATGGTGAACGGGGGGTAATGTTTGGAAGAGAGAGAGAGAGAGAGAGAGAGAGAGAGAGTGAGAGAGGGAGGGAGGGGGAAGGGTAATTGTTGTTAAGGCATATTAATGAAAAAGAGAGAGGCGGGTTCGTGGTAGTATTCAGGTTGGTGTGGGATGGGGGAGGAAGGAGGGGCATTAGGCTTGGTTGGGATTTAGTGTTCTGGGGAATTAGGTTGGGGGGTGGTGTGGGGGTGGGAGGGGGGAGAGGGGTGGGAACAGAGGGTTTGGTATTTTGTATGTTTGGTTTATAAATGATAAAGAAGGCGGGGTTGGTTGTATTCGGGTCGTTTATGGAGAAGGAGGCGGGGGCTGCGGCCCCGTCTGGTAGGGAGGAGTTTTGGGCGTGTAAGGATCTTTATCCGAGTTTAGTGACGGCGGACGTGGCCGTGGAGGAGGATGATGCGAGTTTTGGTGAGGATGAGCCCGATAGAGGGGGCGCGAGGAAGTGGATGGAGTCGCTGTCTCTTCTGGAGGAGAATTTCGACTCCGCCGCGCATGAGAGGATGGCCGAGATGGAGCTGCAGAGAAAACCGCAGGACAGGATTGTGGTCGAGTTCTCTGTGGTGAAGAAGATTGGTGTGGAGGCGTGCGTCTTCATAGCGGGTTCTGACCCTCAACTGGGATCCTGGAACATCTCTGAAAACAAGAAAAACCAACTCACCTGGAGCGAAGGAAACCTCTGGCGTACCAAAATCGAGTTCAAGTTCGTCAAGAGCGACTCTCCATTCGTCTGCGAGTACAAGTACTATATACAAGCTCGGAAGGGACACTCGCATACAACGTAAGGACCGAAACGACATTCCTCAACCCTCTGGACGGGGTCAAAAAACTCCGGATTCTGTTCTTTCACTATCTCTCTCTTCTTGAGCTGCGTCGATGTCCTAGCAGTTCCAATTCGTTGGCTTAGTCCCAGCTTTCCTGTTAGCACTGATTTCCACAGGCATTCGGCCTGAAGGACAGTCTGTTTACTTTTTGCCCAACAGTGCGACTAGTCCACTTCGTCTCATTGAGTTAGCTGACAGGTTTTCTTTTAACACTGATGTACAACGGCCTTCAGCCTGAAGGACAGCCTTTATGTACTGTTTGCTTACCGGTTCGACTGTTTCACTTCGTTGCTTTTGCTGACAAAATTTCCTTTTTAAGCACTGACCGCGAATGGAATTTGATCTGAAGGACGGTATGCTTCTCCCGTTTCCTGTGTTTTGCGTAGATGGGAGGACGGAGTGAACCATGTCGTCATGGTGGTAGCTGGTGCTGGTAGAGATGTGAACGTGGAGGATGAGTGGGGATCATCTGGCGCGACCAAGTTTACTGAGGATGAGGTGCATCAAGTGAAGCGAACGAAGAGTCTTGGATTCAAGACGTTCCTGGAGAACGTACTTACGCCTTTGAGGCAGCGGAGGGTGGACTTCCTGGTTCACGCGAGGACGGCCATGGGAGATGTCATGTACGTGTGCGGGAGTATTCCCGAGCTCGGGAGTTGGCAGAGGAACAGGGCGGTCAAGCTCAAGTACGGCGGGGCCGGGGAGGGAGCTGACTCGGTCTGGGGGGGCATGGTTACGCTTGAGGACGAACGGATGCAGTTTGAGTACAAGTACTTCATATTGAAGCAAGACGGGACGAGAATTTGGGAGAAGGGAACCGATAAGAATCGCCAAGCGTTGACTTGGATGAAGCCGGAGTACCAGCCAGGTAGGATTCTCTTCGAGGACAAGTTTGAGTGTAATATTATCAACTTCAGTATATTCTACCCCGCGGGCGAGCACGAAGTCATGCACGTCACGGGTGAACCTGCGGTTATTGGCAAGTGGATGGACCCTGGACCGGTACCGATGAGGCTCGGAGTGAAGGAGAAGCTTGAAACGGACGTAGAGGGGCAGAAGTGGGAGCTTTCCGTGTTCCTCAGCCAGGAGACGAAGAGCTTCCAGTACCGCTACGCGCTGAAGAACACCGTAACAGGCTTCTCCAAATGGGAGCGCGAGCCCAATCGAGTCGCAAACTTAAACAACCTGCAGCCAGTCAACAGCACTTTCTTCCTACGCGACGTTAACTTTGTTGCGGACATGCAGTTCCACGAGTGCCCACCGGATATGTTCATAGGGCCGTACCCACAGACCACGGCGGACATAGACGAGATGGCAGAGGCTGGAGTAACGGCCGTCCTCAATGTACAGACTGATGAGGATTTCGATCACAGGCAGATCGATTGGGAGACACTTCTAGAACACTACGAGAAGCGAAATATACAGGTATGGATTCGCGCAATATCCGTCCAAGAGTTTCCTCGGCTCTGTCGACGTTAACACGCCAAATTCACCACGCTTGCTTTTCTCTTATCTGCAATGTGCTCTAGGTCGTTCGCTGTCAGATTCGAGATTTCGATCGGAACAGTCTTCGAGAGCGGCTGATGAGTGCGGTGCGCGTGCTCGACGTGTTCCATATGGAAGGGAGGAAGTCGTACATCCACTGTACTGCGGGTATGGGACGTGCACCCGCAGTAGTTGTAGCATACTTGGTTTGGGTGAAGAAGTGGAACCTTTATGACGCCGTGCAGCACGTCAAGACGCACAGACCCGTTGCGGTACCGAACGTACCAGTCCTCGAGGAGGCGCTGAGGAGCAAATACACACTGTACTAATGGCCACAGAAGTAGAGAACCCGAAAACGCCGTCGATGGGCCGCAAGCAGGTTTTTTGTCACTTCAGAGAGGAAACCAGACTGTAAAATAGGTACCTTCAATTCAACCAAAAATTCCACGAGCTGAAAGAAACTCGCAAGGAAAAGAAAGGTGTCGATTACTGCTGCTATCTATCATTCCTCTTGGCACCCGAAGTTATCTAGTGTGTAGAGCAATTTGGATTGGGCTTTTGCGGTGGTTGTGGTTGAGACCTCTGCAGCCAGCTTTCTGCGTCTGCTTCTGAAACCAGAGCGAGCGAGCGAGAGAGATAGAGAGAGAGAGACAGAGACAGAGGACCACTAAACGTAAACATAAAATGAAAAGTCTGCATCCGGTCCATAAAATCTCCTCTTCTGCTCCGAACCACTACACCCTTCTGCCACATCCAACGCCAGCGATGCATCTCAGCAAAAGTATTGAACAAAGATATATATACATCTTAATTAACAGTATACGCGGGGAAGGAATGAACTGTGCTTCATGCTTCTTTCCAATCGAACATAACTAAATGTGCTTCCGCCTCCAAGAACGACAGCCGCGCAGCGGTGGCCATACACTTTCCGTTCACCTAATGCACAATCGGTTTGAGTGTCTCTCCCTGTATGGATAAAACAATAAACAAAAAACGATATGACTATCAGATAAAGAATTATCAAAATAAATTTATAATGATTTACGATAACTCGAGACGGCGACGATGGAGGTTGGTGTTTACCTTTACGTTTTCCCAGTCTACATCCTTGTCCTTCTCCTGATCTACGAGCCCAACGATCGCTCTGTTTTGAAGTAGAAATTAGTCGTATGTTCAGCCAGCTATTAGCACTGATCATTGTTCGCTTCAGTTTCCTCTACTAGCCGCCAGATGATTCCTTACACGTTGGGTCCCCTGATGACGAACAGCCCTCGTGGAACTTCCTCTACCCCAGCGTCATCAGAGAAGAATCTTTCAATGGTATTCTCCAGGATCAAGTTGTGAGCTTGATCTACCCCCCGCAGTGTCCCCTTGTTTTTATAGAAGCGTTTCCGTAAGAAAAGCAGATGAGTGAGCTATTGAAAAACAAACCAGTTAGGCAAAACAAAACTGAAACGACATTCCCCTGAAGACTCGCCTGAGCGGAGCAGATCAGTAAGAAAAGCTAAACCCACAGGGGGCTCATAGACAAGCACGAATCGATGATAAGCCAACACTCACCTGAACATTCCTTCCGTCGTGCATCACTACGGTCACGATCTTGTCAATGAAAGGCTCGCAAAGGTGGCGAGACATTCTTTCTTCAACAACAGTCAAAACCCTTTCCCAACCACGGTGCTCAGTCCCCCCCTAACGGCAAACCAATCCTACTCGTCAATACAGACGAGAGTTGTCACAAAGCCTAAACAGATCGCGCGTTGCGCCGAGACTTGACTCTGCCTGTTTGCCTTTCCTGTCCAGTAATTCCTAAGCACAAGCAGCACCAACTTGAAGCAACCTTAAGGCTTCTACCAAAAGGTCAACAACAGGTAGTAGGGACGCAATCCTTCATCCTCTGCAGGCACCCCAGTCCACCAGCTGGCGAGTTGGTAGGAAGAAGCGATGTGCTTTGGGTTATTTTGATCCTTTCTTCAAGATTCCTTTGGATCAAAGCTTGTCAAGTGGTACGGAGTTTCACCACTAGTCCCCGCTAGGGAGTATTCAGCTTCTCTAACGACCTCCCGGCCAGAAGAACAGCGGCCAGTCAGAGAACTGCTTGAGGTTGTCGTTAAAGAAGCTGAACCCTTCCCGGCGGAGACGGACTTGCGTATACCTCTCCATGTTCCTCAGCGGCTCATGTCAAGTGTGCGGACTTGGTCGCGTGCGTGACTAACAGAGTTTTCTCCCTGGGAGCAGGCTATTACATCGCTCAACTATGCCCCTCGTCTGATCGTTTTCATCGGACTCCGTAGATCGATTGAGCGATGGGAAAAGCCGGACCTTTCGTAGAAGGTAGTTGCGAGTATTGAACGAGCTGGTTGAATATCAAGCTTGTCTGCGGGGCTTTCGACGGCGTTTTGCAAAGATCATTGGAGCTGTTGATATGAATCCCGGCCCGTTGCATTTGCAAGGTCCAAGGAGGGGCGCATCAGTACGATACATTCTGGAACGCAGCGGAGATCCTTCTGGAGAACAAGCACAAGTGGATCGGCCGACCCTCAGTACGCGGCGACAGCGTGAGGTTCTAAACTTGCCCTTGGCCAAGCACAAAATTGGGAAAGTAGACAAGCCGATTGCAACATGCCCTATTGTAGCGTCTCGGTGACGGTCGTGAGTTACGTGCGATGTTCCATAAATTCCCAACAAGCCCTGCAGATAAGGTTATCCGTCCCCAACCCACTCCCGTGGTGTAACAAAGCAAGAGTTTGAGAGCTTGGCCAGAGCTGGGGTGAGGCGTCATGCCCACCTGACGGGGGAAGTAGCTCGGATCTCTGTGAAGGCTCTGTCAAGGTTTTCGGCGTTTGCAATCAACGTTACGCCTTTGAAACGCGCAGATCACGGTCTTCTCAACCTATTTTGCCATCTGTCTGACGGCACTACCGAACGGGCTTTGGAATCGTTTTGCTGAGCATCCTGCAGAATTTCTAGTGTCTTTACCTCGGGTTTTATCTTTCGCGCACTGCGTTACTCTAGTCGCTTTGCTGCATAGACTGGCTACGGCCGCCCTGGCTTGTATTCTTTGGATCGTAGTACCTGCTCATTAAACACCACCGCCAAATGTTCGGGCGTGTGTGCTCACGTACGGCGTCTTTCAGCGCTCAAGCGCTAGATTTCCAGTGCCATAAGCTTAGTCCTTTGACGCGCTGAGCACAGGAACGATACAGCCCAGGCCAAGCACACCACAGCTCGGTGTCTCGGGCTTTCGAAAGCGTGCTTATCACCAACTTCACCACTTACATACGCTAAAAATCCTCTATGTTGTGAACAGCGAGAATTGATTTCTCGAAATGTAGAATTTACATAAAAAATTTAACTAAATGGCTCGCATGGAAACTCTACATGACTCGTGAAGTAGATTTTTAATAAGGAAGATTCTTCGGTCGGTCGAGGGCGGCTTGAGCTCAGTGCCGGAGCCTTGTGAGTAGGCGTTAACAACGAGCGTTCGATTTGTCTTCATTCAGCCAAGCTGGTGAATGATAAATGATCCTATGTTCAAGTACTAGAGCTTCTAATGACAGTCTTTGGAGAGAAGTTTGGTGAGATCCTCCTGCCACTCGAACTACGCTCTCAAACTCTGAGGAAAGTTTTCCGTCAACGAAAATTTTTTTCGTTCCCTTTTTTGTACCCGTCTCAGACATGGCCTTGAAAAACGCGCCCTGGACCCAAATTTTATACACATTTTTGCTTTGTGCGAAATTGTGAGACTCCAAGGGGGGGAGGGTGGGGAGGGGTTAAGTCGAAGGCCCTTCCACACGGGAAAATTTGCCACGATTAGCTTTTTTTTGCTTGGCCCGCGTCTTTGGGAGTTGGGAAGTTTTACGTCGGGGCAAGGTGACAGGATACGTGCGAGGAAATTTTGGGAACATTGGCTTCAGAATCATGTTTTCTTGGATTTTTGGGAGGGGTGGAGTTTGACTGGGCCAATGTGAGGTGTAACATTCGTGGGTGGCGGTCGATGATAAAGGTTGAGACGTCTTCGACGAAGTTCGGGGGAGACAGATGAGGAGGAGGTAGTGAGGCGGAGCACGTTGTGCTAGAGTAGTATCTTTGTTTTGTTTGGGGGGATGGGGGGGGAGGGAGGGAGGGAAGGAGGGGCAGGCGAGAGTTTTTCAATGTTTTAGATTTTTTGGCTTGCTTGCTTCGGGTTGTTTTGACCCTGCTGGGGTCACACACATCAGAAGGAATGTTCTTGAGCAACCTTCTCGGTGGCTGAGAGAGAGTGGGAAAGCTGGAATTTTTGGGGGGCAGGAAAGGATCACGTGGACTGGGGGGGTTTCACTTTCTCCTGTAAGGAAGGTGTGTGCCTGTTGCCTTTTTCGAGGAGCACCCCCGAGGAATTGGATATTTGGGGTACCCGATAGCTGAGTAGTATAAGTCACGATGGGAAAGGTTCGAACGAAAAAGCCTGTGGCTCCGGTATGTGAACTCGCTCAAGACGTTTTGCGCACCTCGAACAGGGGTCTGCGGGTGCCCGGCGAGGGAGGGGCGCAGCATTCGCTAACTTTGAATACGTCTTTTCAACCTTTCTCAGCCGCCTTTCATGCTGGATACCATAAACAGCATTGTTCAGTGCACAGACGATGAGCAACTACTGTCGATTCTGAAACGATTTGAAGCTCCTTTTCGGTTCGAGAGGGTAAGCTGGTTCTGGATGTGCTTCATCTACTTCGGGATTTATTTGTATTTTGACACCAGTGCCTTTGCATGTGCCCTAGGCTGGAGAGAGGAGTTTGTATAATTGGATAGATGTACTTAATCGTATTGATGAAGCGCTAGAGAAATGTATAGGCAATGAGCCGATGGTGCTCTTGCTCTCCAGCTCAGAAGTAGTCCCGGATGACGAGATCGATGATATTACTCCACGGAAGGAAAATTCGGAGTTAATCTATCACTGTCTTCGAGTTACGCTTTTGCTTGTATCAAACGCCTCTGATGACACCAAGAATGTGTATAACTCTGTGGAGGTACGTATACAGCAAAATCTCTGCAAGCTGCTTTTACCGTCGTTGATCCACCATGCGTCAAAATTCGCTTCTCTGATCCGAGTTCTTCTTTTTGGGATAGTACCTGGGAGATCTGCTGGCAATGGAGGACGAGAAGATCATTCTTCTGGCTCTTGAGATAATCCGATCCTTGTTGCATGGGAATTCAAGGCTGCGACCAACACGGGCTCATGAGAGCCCGAAGCTTGGGAATATGTTGCTTACCCTTTCACGAGGTTGTTGGGAGAGAGAGGGTGGGCCTGGGCTTGTTGAATGTCTCAGCTCACCAACAGTAGCCTTGCCAAGTGAAGGTGGATCAATTCGTTTGTACTTTATGAAAAAGGAGGGCTCTGGTGCCCAGGCGGAGGTTAATGGTAAGCGAAGCTCTAGCCCTCCTCAGGACGGAATAGTGGCACTTGTAAGTACCTGACGCACGTTGGATCGTTTGAATTTGCCTAGATGCAAGCGTGGAATACGAGACGATGAACCCCAATGGAAAGAAATCCGTCGTGAGTGTCGATGATGTTAGGACGTTGGCCGGCGATGAGAAATGGTTTATTAAGACCTATTCGAAAGAATTTGACCTTCCGCGAAGACTTCGGTTCACCATGTCGACACGTTACCGCCGAGCACGGGCGTTTGTTGGGGGATTGGAGGCCAGAACCAGGCACACTAACGTTCGGCTGCTCGCGCTTGCGACACTAGCGCAAATGCAGTTGTCCCCTGAACCCCTCACGTTCGTATTCTACAGTGAACCAGAGCTTGTGTCGGAATTGGTTGCTCTCTCTCGTGCGGACGCTGCGGATGGTCTTGCCGACCTACCACTATTTATCCGGATCTCAGCTCTCAAGTGCCTTACCTCAATATCAAACCATGGACAGAGGTTGAAGCAAGTTATCTCGATCACTGACGTCTCTTCACATAATGGTATCCTGCCGTCGATGCTGAGGTCGGAGATAGCGTTACTATTCAACCGAAATGCTAGTCAACAGCCGTCGAAAGCAGAGTTTCCGATGGATTGGGTTGCTTTGAGAGGAATTGAGGGCGAATTTGCACAGGCGGACATTGTCGAAGCTCTCCTAGGGCTGGTGTTCGCAATTGCCACAGCTTTTCCCATGTCGCAAGGGCCAACCTTTCTTGTCGCTTCAGGCGCTGTAGGTACCATGGTACCTTTGTTGAACGACAGAACACCCACGAATTCCAGAGTAGTACTGCACGCGATTTGGGCGTTAAAATGCATCATTGAGAACACTCAAATTTCAACTGGGGCTGCAGCCTTTAGAGACCACTCAGGCCTTACTTTAATTGCGAGAAGAATAGTGACAGAGGTTTGCGAGTTTGGTCCCAAGGACTTGGAGGATGCGGATGAAGGGGTTGAAGTAGGAGTGCTTGAAATGAGGGGTGAATCAAGGGAGTTGTATGACAGCCTTGCGCAGAAGGTTCAGCCTCCACCATCTCACGCTCTGAAGACCATGGCCCCAAGCTCTTCAGCAGCGTCGCGAGGGGCTTTGCCACATTTCAAGTGGGCGCTCTTGAGGGCGCTTCTGCGGCTACTCTCACTTGCGCATCGGAACTCGGGGGGTAGCATTCGCGAGCTCACTGGGGAGAACTTCTTGAAGGCGCTAAGGATAATTTTGGCAAGACCGTTTTACTTTGGCGGAAGCCTGTTCGCGGCGTCAGCCACTGCCACAGCTGACATGGCTCATGCCGAGCCCACTGCAGCGTCGACAATTGCTGAGTCTGGACTTCCACAAGCCATTCTGAAGTCAATAGCCAAGGGACTTCCTCCTTCTGGTGAAGCTATAAGATGCATTCCAGGTGTTTTGGCTGCAATATGCCTCTCCCCGGCAGCCCTGAAGGATGTAGAAGCTGCAGCGGTCATAATGCCCTACATGATGAGACTTTTCACTCCGTTTTATGGCAGAGCTATGCACGGTGAAACCCCTCTCGGAATAGGCACAGCATTGGAGGAGCTCAAGAGACATGTGCCTTCGCTGCAGATCGAGATTACGAACGCTTTCTTGATGTTCTTGCAGTCGGTAGCGAAGTTCATACGAACTGAAGAGCCTGATTCAGAGTCCACAGATGCGGACGTCTGCGATGTCGAGAATCCACCGGCCACGGATTCGAAAGCAATGATCGACAAGATGAAGCTCACTGTGGCGTACAATGCGTCGCGACTGGGAGGTTTTGTGAGCGACATATCAGATAAGGACTATGCGGCTACCCGATCGACCTTGATAAGTTTGTTGGATATCTGCTATGCTCCTGCATTTGCGGGGATTGATTCGGGAGTTGTCAGCGTGTCTTCATCGTCGCCATCAGCTCCCACGGCAAGCAACACACTGAACTCGATCATCAATGCGATTCGTCGCTTGGACATCAACTTCTCTGGTCATTTGTGCAGCTTGCTTTCTGAGCATTTTGTACGTGACACTGAAGCTTTTCTTTACGTGGGGACGAGGTTAGGCGAGAATTGGCTTGACGAGGAGACCGGCAGAGGATTTCCGTTAAGGGAGCACTCAAACGTAGCCAACGAAGAATCGAGAGAGGATCCAGACTCAGGGACAGAGCCGGTCGAAATCGACTCGCTACCAAAGGAAGCGGAACCATGTGAAGGGAGTAGTCACAGCCTCGATCAAGCTCCGGCCGACAGTTCCAGTAGAAGCAATGTGGCTGCGAACGTTGTTGATTGGGCACGCCTAACTGGCCCGAACAGGAGCAGGAGATACCACCAGAGGCGACTGAACGAGTTAGCAAGGAAGCTGCGAGTGAACATTGTCATCTTGAGTGGGCTTCCCAGAATGCATGATTTTGCCATTGGGTATTGGGGGATAACCGTGGCGCAACAACTGGGAGCAATTATAGCTACCATGGAGAGGGCGTGCAGGTGGCACCTTGCAAGGGCATTCACTGGTGTGACAGTTGAGATGACGAAGGAGCCTGACTACTTCTTCTCGGCGAAAGTGACCGCAATGAGTAGAAGTCCACCGGAGGCCCCTGAGGATGGAACTAAGCATGCGAAGGACGCGGTAGCTAGCGGCGCTGAGACTAGCTCGGGAATGCATGGGAAGAGCAATGCTGAGAAACCAGAGCTTGCTTCTAATCGTGAGGAGTTGAATGGACTCGCGTGGTCACTGGCGACGCTCATCGCGTCAACGGAGCGCCTGTATAGGACTTTATCGCGTGATTTGACGGCGAAAACGAAGAAGACGTCATCGCGGGAGACGGTGTCTGACAAGGATGTTGACAGCATAAAGAACCTCGCCTCCATGCTTGGCAGGATATTGACTACGAACTTGGTTTCTTCTGTTACCATGTGGACCAATGATGATGAGAAGGAGGTGCAGAACTGTTTGGAAGCACCTGAGGCCTGGAATTACTTGCGGGGGGTACTAAGGGAGATTCGAACTGTACTGTTTGCAAACCCCTGGGGTGATGCGCCGTCGCAAACTCAGCCACTAGTCCTGGAGGCTTTTCTGATGTGGGGAGGAGGATGCTTCCTTCAGAAGATTCTGTCCCCCCAGGCTCTGCTAGCTGCGACCAAGCCAATACGACCGCTGGCGGAGAACGGGTTCACTAGTGCGGCATGGTCGAGCAACGAAGTAGGAGATCTCAAGCAGAGGTCAGATACGGATGCATCAACAAGAGTGCAGGAGCAGGGGGGTGTTTCCAAGTCGAGTCTGATAGAAGAACACCAGAACGCTCTGATGGTAACTACCGTGATCGACGTCTTGGAATCATTTGGACAGCTTATCTACCGACTGTGTGACTGCGACGGATTGTCGAACAGCAATGCAGACTTGTCAAGAATCTGCAAATGGAAAGCTCAAGAGCTTCATCGCACGTCTCAGGTAGTAGCAATACAAGCTCTTGGGAGCATCCTCCAAGACAACAACGCAATTCTTTGCTCGGACAAGTTACGCGACCAGGTGATTTCGTTCCTCATTGTTTTGATTCACAAAATTGTCGACACACGAGAAGCACTGGAAAAGGAAGATCGCGGTGCGGCAAATGATATCGATCACGGGGCAGATGGAATGCGTAGACCAAGTGGGGACTGGGGTTTAGACACTGCGTTGCCTGAAAACTCGATGCTAACGAGGCTGGTAGGAATGGGTTTCCGGCGTGAGAGAGCTACTTCTGCGCTTCTGAGAGCGGGTCAAAACGGCATCGTGGGCGCGACGGAGTGGTTGCTTTCGCAGGAGGATGCTGCAAATGAGGATGCGGACGATGCAGAAGACTCGGATGCTCACAATCTTCCGGGAGAGCCATTGAACGGAGGTAGTGATATGGAAATCCAAACCGATCAGTCTGTGCTTTCTTCGACGATCGTGAAAGCTTGCTGTTTGTACGAAATTCAGCAGCTGGAGAAGGCGGTAATGATTCACGAGAATCAGCATACAACACCTGCTGACGTGAAGGCGATAAAGGAAATGGTCAGGTCGTTTCTTCCTGCTGATTATGTTGACGACAAGAAGGGCAGCTTCGTCGACAAAAGGAAGTCCCTAGAGCAGCGGAAAACTAGCCCGATCACGAGGCACACCTACCAGGAGACCGTCCAGTCCTTCTTCATATCGCTCAGAGCTCTTGCGATTTCCGCGGTTAGGCTCTTGTGTAGCAAAGGCGCTTCAAAGGATTCTGCGTATCTTGTCGTCGATCTGAGCACAGCGCTGGAGAAGGGATCCGAGCTTGACGAGGACTCACAGGAAGTGTTTGCGTCGATTATCATGTCAAGTTTTTCAGGTGTCCTTCAAGACGTTTCCGCTATGAAGCCCTCTGGCGTGATTGGGAAAGAGCAGAGCACGAAGATCTTTAATATGGCTCAGATAGCTACTGTATGGACCCACCTGGGAGGAGCAAATGCGAGGGAACGGATACGGAAGAAGGATGGCCTTGTGTTAATAGTGGACTTCTTGGAGAAGAGCTTCACCCGGTTTTGGGAGGCAAACGGAGCACACTTGGGAGTGTCTCTAACTGATGAGGAGGCGGCAGAGCCCATTGAAGGCTTAACGTTGACAGAGGAGGGTGGCAGCATGAAGCAAAGAGAGTCAAACGAGTCGGTTACAGTGAAAGAAGCTACAGCTAAGGTGTGCGCAATGGCTTTGTTGATTCTGGACGGCTTCATTCGCTACTCGAGGACGGATACCTTATCCGAGTTCAGCTCTTCAATCGCGGAGAGCTTGCGTCCGGACTCCACCTCACGTCCCGGTGAGAGCAAAGCAGCTTCCGAAGCTGATGAGAAGATGGCGGACAGTAGTGCAAGTCGTCCTGAATCCGACAAAACCCTGGAGGACATTGACGCCGAAGCCAAGGCGAACCTTGAATTGAGGATATCTCAGCTAATCCTGAAGTTGGAACCGGTCACTGTTGGAAAGGGTGTCAAAGGCATCGACTCAGCGGAGATAATGGATATGCTTTTGAAGATGCTGGCCTCACCACTAGCCGAGAATCCGGATTGCTTCATTGCGCTGATACAGATGGCCTGTGGGTTGACCGAGGACTTCGAGACGGGTAGAATGTTCCTTCAGCGCGGAGGCGTAGAGCTGATTTGGTCGGTCCGGAACGTGAAGAGCTTGTCATGGAAAAACGTCAACGGCCTGTTTAGGACGTTGCTAAGGCATTTAGTCGAGGACGACGACACCTTACTGGAAGCGATGGAACAGGAAATTAGATCCCTGCTCAGCGCAAACCGCTTCTCTAGCCGTTTGAATCTGTTGGGACTGGTGCGGCTCGCGCTTCCGGTTCTACACCGGGATCCAGAATTGTTTGTGAAGGCGGTGGCTAAGACCTGTCGACTCAACCCGAGTTTGGAAGCCATAACCGTGCCCGAAGCATTGCCGAAAGTACATGGGGACATTGGTTGGAACGTGCACGAAGTAGTGAGAATTCTCGTGGATGGAATGGTTTTGGAACGATACTCGCCTAATCTATCCGAACAGGATTACATGGCCGCTTTGAAGATTACTTCCATAGCATTGTTGAGAGTCACGGAGCTCGTGGAGTGGTCGAGCACCTGTGCGAGTGCCTTCCTAATGGCGAAAGTTCGTGCTGACAGTGAAACAGACGCTTTTGACTACGTCTTGAATAATCTTCTACCGCTACCCCCTCGCCATCCGCCACCAAAGGAACGCGCGACGTTTGGAATGTTGGAGGACATTTCCGAGGCTTCACGCCAGCTTTTCACAGCGCTTTGCGGCGTAGGCAGCCACGTGCGAGCGAGAGCAGTTGAAGCGATGGCGAGGGCTTGCGCGCGGGAGGCAGAATCGGAGAATCCTCGAGCGGGGATGCTGAAGTCAATCGCGATGTGTTTCGCGTTGCTGAAGGAGGAAGCAGTTGCTCTCCTGTTCAAACTCGGCATAGTCGCCAGCATGGCAAGATGCCTGGACAAGCTGGACTTGAGCGGTGTAGAGGCGGGAGATACGGGGAACGCAGTGCTCAAATCGTTTGTACTCTTAGGACAAGTGGCAACGAATATGCCACCTAGTCAGAACAACTCTGACGGGACAAGCGAGCCTGAAGCAATGTAGTGGGAAGCTAGATCGTACTCCTGCGAAGATCAACGGATATCTCGCCCTGTAGGACACGTGCAAAACTAATTAAGAACGTTGGAAGAGAGTGTATATAAAGTGACTTGTTTTGAATAGCAAGCTGTTTTCGTCCGCATGAGGAGTTCCGGTACTCGGCCGAAGCGCAAGCCGTTGTCCCGCTTTGTATCGGGATGCGTTGCTTCCCCACATCGGGAACCCAGGCTTGCTAGCTGTTCGCATAGGCCGAGGTAGTCAATGAGCGAGTTGGATAATTAGCTTTTGCCTGTGCCTCCCACTACAGTGGGTTTCCCCCCCCCCCAATGGGTGTCCAAGCAGGGCAGTCGTTTAGGAAGACTATCAAACGTACATATGGTCGAAACTAAAAGGTACATAAAGATGTTTACTGATGAAGAAAGCACGCGTCCCTGTAGGACTGTGTTTCTTGACTACATATGGATGGAGGCCAACATGTTGTTCTCCCCGAAACGGTTGAGTTGTTACGCATATACAAAAAAAAACAAACTGAGAAACACACAAGGACAGGTACAAAAAAAGTGAAAAATACAAATTGCCTGGGATCAGTCTCGGCAACAAGATAGCCCACAACTAGGTGAGCCTTTCGGAAAAAGGGATGCCAAACGCTCCGCCGCTATGTGAAACTGGACGACGTGGGGCTGCTGTGTGCCTGCCGTCATCGAGCATTAATAAATGTACAACAAACGAGTCTTGTCGCAGCTGGTATTGCCGCAGGGCACAAAGCTCAAGAGTTCCGTCTTTCTCCACCCAGGTACCCCAGCATTTGACTTCCAATAGGCGGGCGTACGGGGTCTTGATGTTCGTCCAATCCCGTCCCATGACTCCGCTCAGTGCGCTTTCAAGTCCATGGCTCGTGCTTGGAGAACCTGGGGAGCTCGTGTGGCGGTCCCTCGGCATTCCTCCTGCTCCTCGCAATTGTTGGAAACCTCTGACTCATGGTCCACTTGGTCCAAGGTCTTCTTCGGCAGTCGCTTGTGCTTCAATCTCATTCTCGTCATGTTCCGATATTTGTCCTTCAGATCGACCGGTGTTCGCTTCCCATGGAACGGGAAGCTCATCAGAATCTTTTTCCAGCTGCCGACACCAAACTGACTGACGCCCTCCGCTAGATATCTCTCTTCTTCTTGAGAGAATCTAGTGTAGCTCTGTCTTCGTGAACTGCGAGGTCCAGACGAGGGGGAACTTGAGGCTGAAACTAACCTCTTCGCATGCTGAATCGATCTGTGAGCTTGCAATTCTGCGCCTGTGAACAAGATTGCATCCGACACAAACTCAGCATTTCTGTTGCAAACTATTGATAGTGATCGCGCGGGGAACTTTACCGTTGCTTTGCCTGCCGGAAATCGCTGTTCGCGGCCTCCTCGAAGTCGGGTGGGGCTTGGGATCTGCAGGAACCAACGACTCCAGAGTTCCCTCGCTGGAATTCTCGTTTCTCATATCCGCTCCACTCGAACTTCCCGCGGGATGCGTCGCAACACTACACAAAATCTCCAACGCCGACATTCCATTTTGATACCCATGCTCCATTGCCATCAAACCACCACTAACCCCTCCTCCTCTCCCACTACCATGTTCGGCCCCCCAGTCCCGCACCATCATCGCCCTTCCAAAATCAAAACCTCTCAGCCCGATCAGCTCACCACCATACACTCTCTCTCCCATCACGCCTCTCCAATCACAGAAATCCTCACAACTCCAACATACACACACACACACACACACACTCACAACCAGCTCTCCTCTCCAATCCATACTTCACTCAACTGCCCATCCCCTTCACTATGCCCTCTTTAAGAACCCTCAAAAACTCCCAAACTAACCCTGAAACGCATCCCCTCCCAAAATTCCTACTCGGGAACCTCTCAATTCTTAAAAATATAATAACATTTCCGCACTAATTTTCCCCCGGGCGGCTTTTTCTTTGAAAGGTTGGTTTTTTCAGCCAACCAAACGAAAAGGCGAAATAGATCTCTTCGTCCGAGTTTAACGGGGGTAATATTTATAAAGGAATAGGAGGAGGAGAAAGAACAGGGGGTGTTTTTTTAGTATTGAAACGTGTGCAATTTATGAATAACAGAACTTCTATGATCGAAATAAAGTCCATTGTAGGGTAGCGGAAGTAGGGGGTGGAAGAAGTGATTATTTGGGATGTGGAGAAGGGGTGTGGTAGTGGGGAATGATTTTTACGAATTGAATGGAAAAAAAATTGGATTGACGAAAAACGTCCATCACTCTATAGACAAAAAAAAGGAAAAAAGGAAAAAATATCACTTAGATATTTTCTGGTATCGTGGGAGGGTATTTCCATGGATAAAACGAGGGGTGATTTGTACGAAGGCTAGTGGCGACCGTTTATTATATTTTGTAAATATTAGAGACGTTATTGAATTTAATGAGGTGTATACACTAGAGGGGTTGAAGAATGCGTTCTCCCCCATGTGCTTGGTGGCTGGTGAGCTTACCCTCGTATTGATTTACTTAATTTTTTGGGGGTGATCTAGGATATTTTGTCGAAACGAGGGTGTGAAGATTGTAAAAAACAAATTGGAAGGGGGGCAGTTATCTAACACTGATGTGTTTTTTTTTGGTTTTGTTGTTGTTTTTGTTACATACTTTTTTTACGTTGAAAAAGTTCTTCGAGAAAGAAGCCATATGAATTATTTTTTACGTTTTGCCGTTGTTTTTTGATTAGGAGACTTGCACTAGATTTTTTTTTGACGGTTGGACCTCCCCCCTAATACGATCATAATAGGAATGCACGGCAAAAGTCGATCTCAGCATATAAGGGGGGAGAAGGGTTTACTTTTTTTATCGTTTTCGTCACTAAAATTTCTTTTATACAATAAATGTGTTTTATTCTAGAGAAATGCAGAATCTACCCCCACTCCCCGGGGCCCTCTCCTCAATAGAAACATACCACCCTGGCCACCCCTTTTCTGGAAATTCTAGTAGCACTACGACTAATGGATCTCCGCTCAAGTCAGAGAACCCTATCTTGCTTGGTTTGGATTCGTCTAGAGGTATTAGCCAATAATCATCAGTGCCATGTACTATATCCGAATTTTATCCAATGAAATTTGGTTTCATTGGATATTATTTTTTTCTAGATGTTCATTGGTGTATCAACGAGCACTCCTTATTTCGTAGGAGAGTCATGAGTGGCGGTTGTTCCAAATGCAATTTGAAAACTATTTTCGTACAATTTTTAGATATTGATCCGGACCTTGGAAAAGAGGCTGATCTCGAAGACACACAAGACAGAGAGCCGACTTCCAAAATACAGAACCGAATAATATATAATTATATATATAATTATCAACCAATCATGTAATATATTTAATGATATTATTTAGAATATCATTCCGGCACAATCCCAAGAAACCAATGAATTTCTCTCTGCCGTTTGGTATTGAACCATAGGATACTCGCGACTTCGTATCTCATCCCTTTTTTGTTCCATTTTATGATTTACTTTATTATCCAATTGCTGCAATTCTTTAGAAAAAGAGATTGGTTTCAGCCACTGGATCCTCTGCCGTTGGTACTAATCAATCCCTCCTCCTCCGCTCACTTCTAAAAAAATCCATATTGGTGGCTATTAGTACAAATGTACCGATCATTAAAAAAAAATTTGGTTTCTTCAATGTGTATCTTGTACTACTGAATTGAAACACACCCCTCCTCTCCCTTCCTCCCCCCCCCGCAACCGCCCGGCTACTCCATCCTCCCTTTTCTCCATTGGCAGTGAAAAAAAAAGGCCCGCACCTATGTATTTTTCATGGTGCAACGGATTTTGGCCATCAGCTAGTAAGCTGAGGAGGCCAAAAAGGGATTCTGGCAGTTAACGGCTTTTGTTGGTTGTCTCTTATGTATGAGCTGGGTTCGTCTATATGACGTGAGGAGCTCATTTGATAATATCCTCACTGCTTGGTGAGTTACGCAGTGGAAATGCATCGGTCACAGGGCTTTTATTCTGTGGCCGGTAAGCTGGAAAGCTTCAGGATCAGAAAAAAAAAAGAAAAAAAACAAAACAGTGAGGGGGGGGCAGCTGTAGGCTCTCCGGGGGCTGTGTACTTGACTATCACCGTGCGCCTCTGGTGATCTCTTTTGATCAGCGGCGATACTGTTCAGCCTCTGTCTCCGGCAGTTGGATTGGCTGAAGGATCTGCAATGAAAAAGAGACCTACCTAGTTATCGTTATCAATTGGCGAAAAGCATCCACTTGTACAATGCCACCCTCTGACCGTGTGGAAGGGGGGTAGCTGCTAAGGGGAGCAGCTGCAACTCAAAAAAATGTGCGGAACGATAGTATCCGCAATACAGAAGGGGTTCGCATTCTATTATCGGGATGGTCTGGACCTGATGGAAGCCAAATTCATATATTGGAGGCCTTTTATGTGACATTGTGTTACTGATCGTGGTACTCCATTGCACTAACTGTCAGCTGTTTCTGGACGATATTGTGGCCTTTGGCAGTAACTTTCTGCTTAGTTTGCCTGGAAAACCAGTTCAAGCCGGTTTGTGGTCTCTTCTCGTACTTTCGGTGTCCAATTCCAGAAATGGGAGTGACGCTGAAGTTCGTAAGTCTTCAAAGGCGACGAACTTGTTGCGCTGTTTCAGCTTAGCATCCCAATTGCGGTAACAATCGAGGTCTTCTTCCTAACAGCCTTGGTGATGGGGTCACGTACGGTCCAAACTTGTGGGATTTACCATCTCCGTCCGTGCTCGAACGAGTAGCCATTCTTTCCCCCCCGCCAGTCCAGACATCTCTTAATAAGAACCGTGATGATAACTGATACGCCGCGAAGCAGCAGGTGCTGGAAATTTTGTCGACGTACTGGATGGGATGAATCACTCAGGAACTTCTTTGAGAAGGATTTTATCATAGGCCAATTAAAACTGAGGAGTTGAGCGATATGCGATCAGATAGACAGAAGGCTCTGGGAAGGGCTCGTAAATCGTGCTAGCGGCTCTCCATGTGGAATCCTTATTTTCCTTCCTTGCATAACTAGGAGACCTTTGGAGCGGAGTTGAACCGAGTTGTCCTTATATCGTGATAGAGCAACTGTTGCGCTGCGGGTAGGCGGCTGCTCGGTACGGTTCCAATCAAGGTACTGAGCACATGCATTTAGCACCTAGGATTGGTCGGCGAAATCTTAAGCTCCTAACGGATCCAATTCCGTTCGTTTCAATAAGAAGTAACCGCTGGTTTCGCTCTCACTTGACAGGGTCCAGACAGGTTGGCCCCACTGGAACGAACATAGTTGAGCCTCGATCACAGCGTTCGGAGAGTCGAAGCCGCTCCTAACTGACGCCCGTGCGTAACCGCGCCTTCAAATCTCCAATTCTCGCCTGCATAACGGCCATGTCCAGATCCCTGGTGAAGTTCCAAATCGTGACGATGATGTGCATCTGCCTCTCACGGCTGTTAATATTCTCTTCACCAAAGTACATCATCATCTTCTGTAGCGACACTCTCAGAACGCCGTGCATGCTTATGAGCGTGCTCCTCAGCTTCTTTCCTCCTTTCCGACCTGAAAGAAAGCTGGAGATCATGCCAGATGAAAGGCTGTTTGTTAGGCCAGTCCTGGAGCTGGTCCAGGTCATCCGGCAGAAACCACAAGGAGCCGTAACTTGTTCTGGTCATAGGTTTCGTATACGTACTTGCACACATCCATCACGAATGGATCGTCTGCGTCACCCAGCCGAGAAAATTCGACGACTCCCTCAAGAGTGTTGTAGAGTTCTGTTACGGATGTTTCTACGTCCTCCAGAAGGGGGAGAGAGACCATCTCGCTGGCCATGGTCGGCATGTCATCGATCGGAAGCATTCCAGGCGCGGCTTTAAGCACGCTCCGACTGAGCACCGAAAGCAGCGATTTCTCCGGTTCATTCGGGCTTGCTTCGGTCTTCAGGGTCGATAGGATATCAAGAGAGAAACCTGTTGGCAAGATAAGATTTTACATCAGAGTTATGGCGTTCAGCGGTAGGGAAGGAGCGAGAGCAGAACGAAATCGAATCAACCCCCTGTCTTTCCACTGACCTTCAGCGTCCTGTTCGCCTTCTTTGAGGAGCACCTTATTGAACAAACGCAGACCAGCACGAAGGACGAAAGCCAGTTTCTCGCTCTCTGCAATCTCGTTTGCGATTTTGCTGTACTTGGTTAGCACGTCCGTTGCCTGTTGTGATTGGATTCAGTAGAGGAGGACGAAGTCCTTTGCTCGTCAGCTAAAAATCTCATGGGGAAGTTTTAACAATGGGCGCTAAATTTTTGAGCAGCAAACCTCCTTGACATCGCGTTCAAAGGTCATTATCGCAATGCCTGCTTCAAGGGTCTCCCGGATGTACGGAAAACGAGCAAACCGGCGGAAAAATTCCCTGCAGCGCCTCTCCGCTTGTCCCCTGGACCTCCTAAAGCTCATCAAAACGTGGCTAGGTGGAATGACTGAAAGGATTTGTCTTAGTTCATCGACTTCCAGGCCCCTTTTGTGAGGCATAAAAGTCGCTGTGATAACTTCTTCGGGAGTCAGGTCCAGAAGGGCGATGACGTCCATGACGTCCATGAATCTGTTGGCAGAAAAAAAGCAGGGCAACATGTATTGGTCTTAAGAAGAAACTCGCGAGCGTTGAATAAAAAGCTAGCCGATAACCAAAACTTACATGGCCTCAGCTTCACCCGCGGATGACAGCCCCCCGTCTGACAGGTCATTACTCCTCTTCTGGAGCTCATCCTCTGATGGATCATCTACTTCGGGAAAATGAACCGTTGAGAACTGAAAGTCCAGCTCAATGCCCTCTTCCCTCAACGACGGGCTCACATCATCGCTCCTCCTCGGGTCAAAATCAGGATCCACCTCGTCCTCCTCGAAATCCACGAGAATCGCATCACCAAGTGCTCGATACCAATCGACCTCGAGTTCCTTTGCGGTAATGTTAAGTATCCTCGCAGAAATACTCGCCGCAGCCTCCTCCACGCTCTCAAGGTTCTTGTCGATGTTCGCGAGACACTGTCTGATCAAGTCTCGAGTACCGCGCCGAAGAGTACTATTCGCGTCGACACCCCACTCCTCATCGCCCCAGGACTTTCCCATCCTCAGTCAAAACCCCCAAAATCAATCCAAAAGCCCGCGAAAGCTCTCTCAAGCTGCTAGCTAAGCTGCCATCCTGAGGTGTCACTCCCCACAAGCTCCTCCGTCACGATTCAGTTCCATTTTTGGATGAGTAGCACGCACCCCCAAAGGAAAGAACATCTGAAAGACTTCGTTGCGGATGAGAAGGCCAGCCTCCTTTTCGTCCCTTTCATAGTGGACGGGGACAAGGCGGGCGCACAAGAGATTTTGTTTCGTATGGCAGACTGGCTTCCGCTGGTCTAGATGAGGCCCTGTGGGCAGGTTTCTTCAGCGCCAGTGGTTCCTATGGAGTCTTTTCGATTTTGCAGAAAGATCCGTGGCTGTAGTGGAGGCCATCGCTGTTCTGGGTCTGGCTCGAGGTTGGGAGACTAGTCAAAGCTTGAATTCGAAGTTTGGGAAGTTATCATCTGGGCTAGTTTCCTTCAAAAAGGGGCTGGAAATCGATGCCGGATGAGGCTGTGGAAGTCTAGAGGAGAAGGTCGGTGCCTGTCGTACGAAAAAACGTTTTCGAAATCATCTGACGAGGGGCTGGGTTACCGCATGACTCGCTGGTGCCTTACCCTGAGCCTGGATCAGAAACTGACTGACGGATTTTTTTTATGGGGATGAGTGCGAAGAATGATTGTGACTGATCTTCCCACGACGTGCCCACTGGCTCAAACACGTACAGCGCCGCGTATTGGTTGGAGCAGGAGCGCAGCCGAACAGGCATGATTTCTACTGGAGCGCCCTGCGGATACGTAGATTTTTTTCCTGGTCGACTTCGCTGCTTAGGCGCACTCGGCTGTGGACACCCATGTTGTGTATAGTTCAAGGACCAGCGCAGGTCAAAAAGGCCACAACCACGCATCGCCGCATGGAAGAGGCTAGCCAGTGGCGTTGCGTATTTGGTGTTCAGGATTTCGGCTACACCTAGTGCAAGCTAGAAATCCTCTGCAGCCTCATCAACGAAAGCGCATACTGCTCCCCTGCGCCCCGGTTCCGAGGAAAAAATCCAAACAGATATACTTGATCGGCAGACGACGGGATGCAATTGGTTTTACTCAGCTCCTAAGCGCGCCACAAGATCGAGATGTCAAAAATATATGTAGCCGGCGCCAGGCCCAACGAAGAACCTCAGCACGTCCGTCCTCTAGAATTGACTGATGCAGCTCAGCGTCATCCTGATCGAGAGTGTTAGATCCCCCTGCTAGAGTACTCGCTCCGCAGATCAGATCAACTAGATGTCAACGCCAGTTATTAACCTGGTGGCCTGCCTCAATGAAGGCCTCAGGCTAACTGATGTTGCTGGGTCCCCTTCTCATGCACAAAAAAAAAGAAATTCATTTCTTCGGGTAAAGCAATTTTTTTTTCTTTTTCTGTCTTGCTTCTTTTCAAAAGGAGGGGGAGGGCAGCACGCCACCATCTTTCCCGTCATGCTCCCAAGCAAAAACCGCCTCCAATTTATTATTAGTTTATTTTCCTGCCTCTCTCTCATGAGGAACGCCTTGAAGAAAGCCGATGGACGAACGAGTTTTCAGGAGATATTAAGTGAGATACTAGGAATACGATCATTGGATAATTTTGTACTTAAGATACTTCCATTGGTTAAATTCAAAACTCAAAAAAACAAAAAAAGGCGAGGAATGCGTCAACTGGATCATATTCACGTTCCTAATTCGTCGAAAAGATTTTCTCATATTCCGAACAAAAAACAAAAAAGCAGAACAAAGAATCAAGACATCCAATAGCTGCCTACAAAAACATTTAAAATTCTACTCCCTCCATCCCAAGGAAAAGTGTAAATGAGATACATCTTCGTTAATGATTGGTGTACATAGAAACGTCTTCCCTGATATCGCTGATCATGCGAAAACCGCTCCGTTGTGAACCTCCAATAATCCGCTTTCGATCCTTTCATTGGACTAAAAGTTTCACTTGCGGGATAGGTATTTTGATCAAAATTGCTTGCTCAAATTAGCCTTCAACCAATTACATCCTGAGCAGCTTTCTCGGGGTCAGCGAAGCAATAACGATGTCCGGCTCTGTAGTAAGGGAACAGTAACCCCCACGAGATATTATAGTTTAAGCTTTTTTATTTTGAATATCTGATATATCGTATCAGCATGGTGAAGGACGAAACTCGTCTACGTCGGTAACGGGTCAGCGCGGATTTACTAGCGAATCTCATACCTTATTTTTGGCACTATTCAAGTCCAAGCTGTATTCGAGATGATTTGAAGGGGGTAGCGAAGAAAATATTGCGCGCAAGTTCATGGGAAATATGTTTCGCCAAAAAAAAGAGCAAGCCCATGGTCATCCGCAAAGTTGGAAGGCAGGTTTCAAGAACAGGGAACAGGGGTAGCGTTTATCAGTTCCTTTCAGATAGAAAAGTGCTATAAATACAATTAGTTTGAAAAAAATCATTTTTATCCGAGGATAAAGGGGGGTATGACAGAACCAGTTTCGTGCTTCTGAAAAAAGAAACTTGCTTCCCAAGGGGGGGGGGAGGTATAGTAATTGTTTCTAGAAATAGCGACTACTGGGAAAGCCAGCAAAAAAGAACAAATCAAGCACAATTGCATCTCTGGTCAATAATAATAAAACAAAAGAAACTTATTATATCAAAATATCTTATGATTTATTTCTTATTTTGATAACTCCTCCGATTGTTGTCTGTCCAAGCAGATACCTTCACGTCGCCCGATCCTTCGGGAAAACGCCAAAACTAAAACGCAATAAGCCAATGAACCCCCGGGAAATTCCAAACTTCAATTTTTCTAATGCCATACCAACTAAATTTTTTTGTTTCTTTTCCTGGACGGGCGGTGTGAAATCCTTCCTTGCTAACATAACCGCTCCTTACCCCTCCGATCCGCTCCACAAAACCCGTTCCGATTTCTTATCAAATCCACCCTTTTTAGAGGTTTCTATGACGAATAAGAGTTCTGGTTGAATGGGGCCTGGGGGGGGGAGGGAGGGAGATGGTAAAGGGTTTGCTTTTTCGGTGAAAGTTTGGATGGAAGCGGAAAGGAAACAAAACAAAAAAATTTAAAAAATAGACGGCAGTTTTTTTTCTTAGTGCCTTGGGGGGGGAAGGCAATCACCACTACGCGCTTGTGTGAGCGAATTTGTGCTCGTTTTGAAGGGGACGCCTTGAAGAGGAAGATTTGGACGGTGGTGGACAGGGTGGGAAAAAAAAGAAAATTGAGACTCCTGTTGCTGGTTTTTCTCGTTGCGCGGCCTTTATGTCATGTCTTCATGGGTCGGTGAAGGGTAGGGGGGGCGGGGGAGTTTGAAGGAAGAGAGGGAAGGGTGTGTAGTTTTAAGGCGGATGGTATATGAATCTGTTGGTCTCAACGTTTGCTGGTAAAGATCGAGTAGGGTGTGCATGAGTTTTGCGTGGAGTTTTAGGAAGGAGGGTTTGTGAGGATCTGGGGAGGGGGGAGGGAGGGCGTGGGCGGGGAGCGCAATTTGGTGGGTGGGGTGGGGGAGAGGGGGGCGGGGGGAGGGGCGGAGAGGAGTTTGTTGCAGTAGATTCTTGCTCGCCTTTTGTCTTCAACTAGCGTGAGGTAGGCTCTTTCATATAGAATGGGTGCTCCGAGTGAGCCGTTTCTGTTGCAAATGCTCTGCGACGTTGCCGGTGATGCAAAGCGAGCTGAGGAAGCGGGAAAACGGTCTGCTTCTACGGTTGATAGTCCCGTGAGCAGAGAAAATGGCTCGTTGGAAAGCATCAAAACATCTGATAAGGCAAAGCTGAAGGAGACAAGTCGGTCCACTCCGCTCAGTTCGTCTAGCGTAACCAAGAGCGACAAGTCTGGGCAAGTGGACAAGAAGGTTGAAAAGACTGCGACGAAGGACAGGAAGCGTAGTCGCGAATCGGGGACCGAAAGTAGTTCGCTGTCGAGGTAATTTCAAGCAAGTGAATGATACCCGTGGGAGTTAGTATTCGAGTGACTTACGTTCCATAATGATGCTCATTTTCGTTTCTTTGAGGACTTTGAAACGAGCCTCCGATCAGAACAAGGTTGGGTCAAAGATGGAGTCGCGACGATGTGCGGATCTTGAACGCGCTCTGAAAGAATCAAACAAGAGAGTTCACAAGTTGCAGGAAGACAAGGCCGCCCTGCAAAAGCGGTGTACACAAGTAGAAGCTATTCTCTACGGTTTGCCCGCCGGGCCTCCGAGCGTACCTACTGGGGTGCCCTACCCAGTAAGCCAGCCTTATTATGGGGTAAGCTCTTCATACCGGGAGAACCATCATCAGAATATGCCGCAGATGGTTGACGGTAGTCTATCTTTTCGATCTGGCCATTTGAAGCAACATCATGCAGAGTCGCCGCAGTACTATCAGCCTCAGATGCCGGGAATCTATGAGGATGTTTCCGTCATTCCCGTGATGAACAGGTTTAGTCCAGATTGGCGTGAATACCCGTTCCCACGGGATGCAAAGCACTAGGCCGAGCGCAGAAAGAATTGTCGCAGTTGTACATACATCTCGAAATATGATTGCAACAGAAAAAAATGAGTTGCTCTTCTATTAACATCAGCAAGCAGAAGTAAAAAAGCCATTGGAGGCTGAAATTCAAGGTTGTGGAATTGTCTTTAGGAGGCGTGCCTGTATTTCGCAGGTCTTGTGAACCACTCCTCCTAGGAAGCGCTCGGGTTTCTGTACGCCAATTGGATTTTTATCTTGACTAGCATTCAGACTAGTCAACCTGCTTGGGAACCGTGCCTCGGTCGGGGGGGTGCGAGCTTCTGGGTGTAGGCGAAGAAAATTCTCCACGTCTTATGCAGCCAGCTTGCATGAGAAATTTAGGAAAGTTCATTGTTGCGCAAGCAGCGTAGAACGAGCTTGCTGAATCATCCAGCTACAGAAAGCTTTCACCATCGACAGGTGGACTTGTAGATGCTTACTGGACTCGAGGCATCTCGTTTTCGATTTGCAGATGCCCAGGTGACCCACTCCTCTTCGGTTTGACATTGACATATGTACTGCTGACCGATGTCTTCACGGGTGCAGAACCTCCTGTGCCCTTGGCATTTGAGCTTGTGCTGGCCGTGCTTGCCGCTCGTCAGTCGATTCTTGAACGCAAAAAACAGCTAAAATCCTTGCTCGTGTGGATGGACTGTAGGCCACTCCCAACCTTGTCCCCCCGAGGATGCGAGGCATTTCTCTACCATATACCCAACAATCCGCCTCTTGCAATGCAAAGACAAAGATGATGAGAGTCTGCCAAGTTAAAAACTCCATTGACAAGACCGCTGCTTGAAAAGGGAGAGTAACTACTCCATCCATCGAGCTCCGTTTAGAGCACATGTGTGTACCCGCCCTCTCCAAACACTAGTGGAACTACTGATTTGCATGGTGGCGGGAAGATCCCAGCGAATTTTCCATCCCCCAAAGTGAACCAACATTCCCACGTGGGCGACACGACAGTGAGTTGTCCATTTAGGGTATATATCACAGGTCTTTTAGATGAGTCCCTACTACCTATGCGCTGGGTGAATGGAAGATCACAACCTACCCCATCCAAAGGGCCCTCACTGGTCCACAGCTTCTATCTTCTCGCTCGACCTGAGCAGATCGCCTCCAAAACGATGATTGCCCTTGTGATGATCAGTCATTTTAAACAATCAATCCACAATACCACAACAAAAATCTTGAAATATCGAATACTCACTGCGGAAAAAACCTTCTCGCTTATCTTAATAAAAATGAACAATTCAAGGATATTCCAATAAAAGTACGACAATAACAAACATACTTAAGTTTAATTCGATATCGCATATGTACAGACACGTGCAAGAACACAATTTGTTTTTAAAAGTGGAATTGTTTTATTATTCTAGGGCGAATGGAACGAACCATTAAAATATCTCACGAAAGGAAAAAGATCTCTAACTTTTAAGATGGTGGGGGGTATAGTGTGATCGAGCGTTATCTGGAAACGGGAACAGGTTTGCTTTTGGGGGGGAAGGAGAAATCTGCAACTCCCGAGAAATGCTCAGAAGGACATCTTAGAGAATCTTTTCCAACATCTTCTTACAATGCAATACTGAGCTTTGCAATCTTCCCAACACAGCTCGCTTTGTCGACCCAGCCTTTTGTTTGTTTGTTCCTCAAAAGCCGGTTGAGTCAAGTCTGTTCCAAGGGTTTTGGCCTGAGGACGCTCGTTGGATCAGAAGATTCTCCATGAGGTCTCCATGAGCTCAAGAGACCCCCCGGTCCACTTCATACCGGGCAGCTTCACAACCCTTGCAGGCTTCCCCATCAGCGAACCTCGTAAACCTAGACACACCCAGGCTTTCATACACAAGTTTGCATAGCAGTCCCAAGACTCCCGTAGTCGTCAAATGTTGGTCTTCACAAAAGCAATATCTCGCCATCCATTCCAACTGCAAGAAAGAAAAAAAAACGATCTACATCTACATCGTAAACGATATCGTATGAACTAAAATTACTTCAATTCATGAATATCTCCTTTCCATCAATTCATTAGATACAGAGTTAAACCATACACAATCTAGTATTGCCCTCCTCATGGTGCTCTTCAAACAAGACACACCCCCCCCAAGCCAAACCAGCAACCGAAATGAGATATTTTTCTGACATTATCAACCGATAGATTTTCAGGGGTAACCAAATAGACCCCAACCCACCCGTTTACCTACAAAGGGGGGTTGTAGATATCCCATACTATCATATTCAAAACATTTTTCCTGATTTACTAAGCTGACAGTAAAATTTCTCCTACCCATACCAAAAGCAAAATTTTAGATTTTATCGCCCCTATTACCCCCCTCTATTTTCTCCTTAACAATATTGCAATTCGAAAACCAGGAAATGGTTAAATTTAGTTTTTATTGGAAAAAAGGAAAGGAGTGGATGAAAAATGGGGGCAAATGAACTTCTTCGGAGGAGGGGGAGTTTGAATATCGAAGGTTTTTTGCATGGATTGGTGATTTTTAGATGTTTTATTAGAGGATACAGTATTGATGGGTTGTTAGATAAGGGGAGGAAAAATGGAATTTGGAAGGGGGGGGGTGGTGGTTAGGAATACAATTTTTTGGGGGGGTTTATTCAAATGGTGAATGTCATTTACATTATAAGAAGGAATGGCGAAGAGGCAGACTTGTGATTTGGTATGTATTGAACGTTGGAAGAGGGAGAGAGGGAGAGAGAGACAGAGGGATAGATAGAGAGGAGATAAGGAGAGAGGGAGAGAGAGAAAGAGATAGAGAGAGATAGACTGAACCCTTTTTTTTAAGGTTTGTGTTGATGAAAAGTTAAGAAAAGTGAAAGTCGAGGGTTGGAGACAGAGGTGTTTTTTAAGCTTATTTTGTCGGTTAGGGTTTTGCCAAGTTGGGTTGGGGGTAGGGGGTGGACGGGGGCTTGGTGGAGGTTTTTGAGTTGAATAGGTAAATACGAACGATGACTTTTGAGGTTAGTTTTATTCTCGCGCCTGGTTTTGGGCTGGCCCCGGGCGTGAAGAGCTCTGTGAAGGATAGGAAAGTGGGTAACTTTTCGAAGCGAGGTGTGGGAGTAAGGAGGGCGGCTTATGGAGAGGAGTTCAATGAGTTTGAGACAAAAGGTACTTGGCTGGCGAGCTGTTGTGGCTCTTCGTTCTTATTAGGTTGCTTCTGCACTGGTTTTGACCGGAGGACTCGTTCTTGTGTTGACTGTGTTAGGCAACACGAAGCTCCAGGATAAGCTTGTACAGGAGATTAACTTTGACATTCACAAGATAGTTTTGGCGGATCATATTGACTTTTACGTGGTGAGTGACCCAGCCTTATCTTTGTAAAAGAAGACTTGCCAGACCTCAACTAGCTCCTGCAGGAACGCCCTGTTGTCCAATCGTTACCATTGCCCAGCAATGCCGGTTCATCTTCTGAAAAGCTCTTCCCGTTTGGTACTGAAATAGAGCTCAGAGATCTTGAAGCTGAGGGAAAATTTGAGGGAGCAGTTTAAAGAGTCGCGGAAGCGGATACATGAACGAGGGGACCAGGTTGCACGGGTAAGTAGAGCAGACACCCTGCCCCTCTCTGGAGCGTAGCTAGAGGAAGCCAAGAAATGCTTGAAAATGTATCTGACTTGTGGTTGCACCTCTGCTCGTACAGTTGGAATCAGCCAACGCGACCTACAAATGGGACAAGCTTGTACGGGACGCAGAAATTCAGAACAAGACTGCTGCGAAGGAAGCTCGCAGGGAGGTTGAAGCTCTGGAATCCATGATAAACCGCAAAAGACCAATGGCCAGCTCGGGGATCAAATCGAAGGTTTATGTACAGGACATTCAACACGATCATCGCCTGGCGATCTACAGCGTGTGTGGGTCTTTGATCGCATCGTATCTCATTGCAAATACAATTATCCGGGCCTTGCAGCTGACCATACACGACGCTGGGCTGGTGTCCGTAGCCCAGGTAGGGTTTCTGTTTCTCACGATGCTGCTGGTTCTCACGTCGTCGTTGTCTATGGCGCTGCCACCAAAGCAATAAGAGGCCCACGAGAATAGTTTTTTTGCCGTTTTTGTAAAGGTTTTTCGATGATAGTTTTCGGCATACCCGGCTTTCTTCTTAAAAAGAGTTTTGGTCCACGCATATAGTACATCTGTCGAATCGAGGACGCAGTAAACGATCAGATTTTATGTAAACCCGTCCCAAAACAGTGGCAGATACGCGTACACGGCATCAGAAACGAAGACCTCGCCCGGATATGTACATAAACCAGTCACTCAGACGCGCCTGACACCTCAACGAGGTTACTACAATACAACTAACCGCGAGATCTCCCCGCGGTCCCAGTCATACACGTATCCAGCTACGTCTATTGGCATGTCATCCGTGGCAATCAAAAAAACCTGGCACAAACTTTTTACGTGCTTCGTCTTGATCCTGACCAGAGGATTTCGGTCCTTCCGATTGCTTCTTAGCTGCCATTAGACACTATCAGTCGCACACGATAGATTGGTTAGGTCCCATTGACCATGATACTCGAGAGCCAGGCGGATCCGTACAAACTTCTGGATGCCGACCCAGCAAAAGACTTTTGCTATTTAGGCTTTACCGTCGATCTGAAGCTCAGGCTGACCCGAGGCGCAGAGGTACGTAGGTTGGACTCCCTTGGGGGTTCTTGTGGTCAGGACATGGAGGTGTGAAGCTGAGCTAGCTCGTATTGAGAGCTGGCCCGGTTGTTTGAGGGACGGGCTGGGGAAACATCTGATATCTTCTAGTCGGCATGGATTCTCTGGTTGGTGATTATCCTTCTAGCAGCGATGAGGAGGAGGAGGAGGGTGGACACGCATACGAGAATGCTGAAACTGAGTCGAAGAAGCGGAAGTCCGAGTCTCCGGAATATGAGAGGAAAGCGTTGAAAGTTGAAGGTGAACCGAGGAGACAAAGTACGCTTCCTCCTCCACCAGATTTTAACGACGCCGGGCCATCGGGGTTGAGCCTTGACACGGGAAGTAGCGGGCTTGGCAGTCGAAGGCGAAAAGGGTACGTTGAAATTTGACATCAACAGACAGTGGTCACTCCCCAGCTGACAAATCGATGCGTTCCTGGTTTTAGAGTTTCAGCGCCAGGAGGATCAAGAACATCATCAATGCTGCCACCACAGGTCGCAGGGAAGAAGCCGAACGTTGCTACAGAGGATCTTGAGCTCATGGGCATCAAGAAAAAAAAGGCTCCTAGAAAGAGCTGACGGCGATTTGACGGCCACTTATTCTCTTGTGTGGGAGCATCTGTATCACCTAACCTTTCCAGAGGATGATCCTAGACATCAGTCCACGGCTGCTAACAGCAACGGCCAGTTCGCACGATTTCCGTTAGATTCAAGGCTAACAGTGTTCCCTGTTCCAGGAAACACTGTGAGACAGATCTTCAAGAACGGACAGCCGCCGAACGAAAGGAGTCCCTTCGTGCGCAACTGATGAGGCGAGAGGCTGTTGTTAAGGAATCAAGGAATAAATGCCAGAGCATCTTGACTCCCTTGTGCAACCGTCAACGGGATGCGCCGGGTTTTAGGATGAATATCTCTTGATCCAGAGTCGGACATCTGAATAACTAGAACCCTTTCCTTTCTCTGAACCGACGCACTTAGCATTATACCAACGATATATCTGAGCGGAGGAGTTCAGAACCTATTGAGATTGGATTCGCCCAAGCCGTCGTTTAGTGAAGACCTGAAAACTTCAGATTGGACACAGAAACACATGCCGAAATGATTAGTGCTGGGCAACGACAACGTTGCTTTTGAAATGACAGAGTGTCGTTGTCCAGCGAGTTTCAAAATGGCGTTTCAACCCACGGCTTTCCGTTCGGAGCAGTTACGCGGCAGCAGTTGTTCTTCTCGTGAAGCAGGACTGAACTGCAGGAACTGCATCATCCCGCGGGGGGAAGCACATCTGTGCCTTGCTTTGCAAGCTTGCGTCACTGAGGGAAACCCAGACCGCGGAGACGGGCGTGCTCACCAGCGTCGCACGTTCCAGGAACCCTTTCGATACTCGTCCGACCAGAGCTCTCGAAGACGTAGTGATACGCTACAGGAGCGTTCTGCAGCGCGCCCAGATCAGCTTGGTCGCGCCCAACATTCACAGCCCAACAAATTTCTGCCACGTGTACCTGACAGCCTGTCACTACTTTCCAATCAAATTTAAGCCGATACAAAGCTAAAATATAGCAACATATTATCCTAGAAACCCCTCGTTCTAGACAATTCAACAGTGGACGGCTTAATTATAGCATATATCATCCATAATACATCGTCTAAACGAATTTATTTTGGATCAAGATGAACATAATTATCACCGAGGCCAAAAAAAAAAAAGAAGGAACGAGTTGATTAACAAAATATCCAAAATTGGAGAACGGATGTTGACATGTTAAAATATAGCAACATGCTATCCTAGAAACCCTGCGTTCTGGACAATTCAGTCCTAGACGGCTTAATTATAGCATATATCACTCATAATACATCGTTTAAACGAATTATTTTGGATCAAGATGAACATAATTATTACCGAGGACCGAAAAAAAAGGAAGGAATGAGTTGATTAATATAATATCCAGAATTGGAGAACGGACGTTGACATGTTAAAATATACCAACATATTATCCTAGAAACCTCCGTTCTAGACAATTCAAGAATAGACGGCTTAATTATAGCATGTATCATCCACAATACATCGTTTAAACGAATTTATTTTGGATCAAGATGAACATAATTATCACCGAGGACCAAAAAAAAAAAAAGGAATGAGCGGATTAATATAACATCCAAAATTGGGGAACGGACGTTGACATGCTAAAATATAGCAAATTGCTGTCCTAGAAACCCCCCGTTCTAGACAATGAAATCGTTGACCGCTTAATTATAGCACATATCATCCACAATACATCGTTTAAACGAATTTATTTTGGATCAAGATAACATAATTATTACCGAGGACCCAAAAAAAAGAGGAATGAGTTGATTAATATAATATCCAAAATTGGGGAACGGGACGTTGACATGTCGACGAGGGTTCCTTCTTTTTTCTTTTTTTTTTGGATTTCTGTGGTTTGGAGCTGTTGGAAAGGGTTTGCGTGGATGGGGAAGTGTGGCATTTGGGAGGGAGAGGGGAGAGAGAGAGAGAGAGGGGAAGGATGAAATGTCTTGGGGTTAGTAGGGGTTTTCTGGGATCTTAGCTGAGGATCTGGGCTCTTAGTAGTTACATTGTTTATTGTGGGAGGGGGAGTCTTCAGTTTGTTTTGCGTGAAAAAGCTTACGATATGGGTGGTCCGCAGAACGTGGGTGGGAAGGCGGCGACGTCTGTACTGATGAGGTTCATGTAAGTTCAGGTTCTTCTTTTCTTTTTTTTTGGTTCGTTTTTGGTTTGGCTAGCGCTGTTTTTGGCGCTGTTAGGATTAATTTCTGACCTTGGATCTCGATGTTTGTTCTTGTTTGGATTAGTAACTCTCCAACTGGGCCGAGAACGACTCATTTCTGGGGGCCTGTGGCAAACTGGTAAGCTTTGATCGCTCGAGGATGGATTGGATGTCTCGGTGGTGCTGGTGCTGAATTTTTGCTGTTTTTTGGTTGGTCTCGCCATCGTTTAGGGGTTTTGCACTTGCTGGACTTGTCGACATGAAGAAGCCCGCGGATATGGTATCGTCGAGGATGACCGCGGCGTTGTGCGTGTACAGGTTTGTTGTAGATTGTCGAATCGGCGGTAAAGCGATCCTCTCGCGAGATCTGAACATCTACCGTTTGTCGGCTTTTTTCTTTGGTGTAGCTTGTTGTTCATGAGGTTCGCTCTGAGAGTACAACCGCGAAATCTGATTCTGTTTTCTTGCCATGCAGCAAATGAAGTGGTACAGCTATACCAATTCCAGCGATCATTGGGTGGTTACGATTACTTTGCTGGCAAAAAGGTACGTTTGGATTGTCCAGTCACCTGCGTGGACAAGGACACCGGCCATTTACGCCCTGGTGCTGACTACCTCTCCACACCACTCCCGATCTCACAGATGGCCGAAGAAGCCACTGCAAGAAAGTGAACGTGATCAGTAATTTATCGCGTTCGTGTGGTGGCAATTTTAATTTTCCCTGTTTTGACATCTGGACTGACCTCAATCCTAAGTCCACAGATGGAGCCCGCAATACAAAGGGTTTACATTCGAGAACCTATGAAACACTGACTTGGAAAGCTTCGACAATCAATTCTATGCGAACGATCATTCGATGGGTGGCGCAACCTGCTGTGAGAAAAACTGATTCTATGAAGGAACCGTCTTTAACGGGTTTTTGAGCTAGCGTCTGACGTAGATATCCGTTGAGGGTTCTCCAGGCGCCGTCAGTGAGAAGCTTGCGCTCTTGGGTTGTGAACTGCGACGTATTGAACTTGTTTTTCTTGATCAAATCATTCACTTGTAAAATTCAGTGTCCTTTTTTTGAAGTTATAAGCGTATTAGGCATCTATTCTTCAAGGCAGCTGGATGATGTACGGTCTTCAACGTTCCTAAAGCGTTTCCTCTACCGTGCGCTCATACCGATCCCACTACCGCCCAGAGTATATCCGCGGCGGTTTGATAGATGGCTCTATTACTTCTGCTAGGTCCTCACAAGAGTCCCACGGGACTATGGAAGGCATAAAGAGCCAGCTTTGTACGGTCATGCCCTATGTTTACCTCCCGCTTAAGCCGTGTTCTCCGTAGCTAATACTAACATCGTAAAAACCAAGAAAAAAAAGCGGACAAAGACCTAAACCGCTTACTGATTCAATCGTAGCATTATTTGAAGCAGCCTCGGGAAAGCATCAGCTCGGGATTAGAGCAAAAATCCTACCTCCCTCCCGGACGTCGTGTCTTATCCGAAACGGAACAACAACAGACTCGAGAATTTCAGGAAGATCTAACACGCAGAGACAGATCTTCAAATACGTCAAGATAAGCTTGAAGGGCAGCAAGAAAAACAGAAGATTATACATGGACAGGGGGTGCTCATATAGCCAAGTGCTGTCTCATTCTCCACAATCCGCAGCAGTCCCAAGCTCAACCCCCCTGTCCCAAAAGCCTTTCACCAGCCCCGCGACCAACCCATCCCAAGTTCAATCCAAATATTAAAAAATAGAAAAATATTAGGAGGATATTCAATCTCAACTAGAAGGAGAACCTCTATCACTGGATAAAAAAGTTTATTAATGATTGACAATTCCATTTGTACCTAAAAATAAATATTATAGTTCATGAAAAGCATACAATTAATTCCTTTCAATCTTTCATGTTGATTGATCAACCATAATGATTGTCCCATCGTGTATGGGACACCTCATGAATTTGGTTTTTGAGTGATTTTTCGATGGTTTGTCCCATTGGATTAATTTTTGAAAGTGTATCTGTGCGGGAATGGAAATAGTACTTAAGGTTTTAAGGTGTGGGGATGGAGGAGGAGGAGGAGGAGGAGGACTGTCTGGACGAGAAAGGTTCCTGAGCCTGCGTGTTGTTTTTTTGTTTGCATTTTGTTTATTATAAAAAGGGACTAGTGTTGTTTCTGTTTTGTCGTGAAAACTTTTTTTTTTGGGGGGGGGGGGAAGGGAAGGAGTTTGTTTAGTGTCTGCTTTTTTTCTGTTCAGGAGGTGGTGGTGTGTTTCTGCGTTTCGTTTCTTGGAGGTTGTTCGGACTTTCGAGGCGATGAGTAGGAGAGGATTGATATGTACGGCTCTGATGGTGATATGTTTGGCCGGCATCATGGGTGTTGGATATGGCCAGTCTGCGCCGATGGTAGTGAAGATTAACACTCCAACACCCAACGCTGAGTCGATTGAGATGGCGGAGAGTCTGACGAAGGCTCACCAGGTTGAGGAGGAGATTTCTACTAGGGAAGTGCTGATTGAGGTTGAGAGCTCGACGCCTGAAAGGGACGAAGCTGATGCTGATCCAGAGTTTAGGACGATGAATGATCTGCTGGCTTGGTCTGTGAACGCGACTGTTGGCCACAAAGGAACGGTGAATCTCGGGTACGGCGCGACTGTTCCCTGTGAACTGAGCGTGCAGATTCCTATTTCTCACACTGTGGTACTGTTTAATTCCATTCACACAGGAACTTGGCTGCATCCATGAACGCTGCCTCTATTGATGACTTGCTCGACATATCAGCAGAATCTAGTTCTGCTGTAGAGATTATGAGAGCAACACTATCCACGCTTTCCAACGTGCAGAAGGTAATCAATGGGGACGTTGAATATTCGACTATTCACTCCTGATACCCTGACTCCACTGTTTCCACTCCCGACCTCAGATGCCGGAGCACAAAGTAAACATGGAGCAGGTCGTTGAAGCACTACAAGCACTCGAAGAACTCTGCCATAATCTTGACAACGCCAATGACTTGATTGAGATGGATGAGTCTGTTGTTATCGTCAACATGCTAAACTCGTACGTGGTATCTCTTTTCAATCTAAATCACAGAGAGAACCTCGAGAGAGATGTGGCCATCTTTTTCACCCGCTAAAACGCTTTTTGGTTTTGCTTTGTTTGGCCTTATCTACAGATCCAGTTCGGATATTCGATTGAACTCCGCGTGGACGGTCGCGACATGCATGCAGAACAATCCAACGGCTCAGAGCGGCATGCTTGGATTTGGTGTCTTTGACAAGCTCGTTGACCTGTTCCTTGGTGATGAACAAGATGCCGTGCGCGGAAAGGCGATTTTTGCGTTACAATGCTTGGCTGAGAACGAAACCGGTAGAGCGCTCTTCGAGAAGGAGCCAAGGTAAGCTTCCTTTCATCCACGAGCAAGACGAATTCTCTTCTGAAAATCTCGCTGTCTCTCTTCCCTCCCCAACAGAACAATGCAAATCTTGGAGAAGGCAGTGCAGAAACAAAGTAGCTCAAGAGTGCTCCGCCGGGCATTCAATATGGGAGAAGTTTTGGTAAGACACAGAGGTGGATACTGGAGGCCGAAGATGAGCAAGGTCGCCAAAGCAGCAGAGAGGTTCATGAGAGACAGTTCGGACAGAGATGTTAAGGAGAGCGCCGCGAATTTTGTGAAGACATTGTACAGTGAAGACATCCAGACGTGAGTCCGTGTGTGGTGTGGTTTTGTGTAGATAGCACCTTTTTTTTATTTGGTTTCCCTCGAGATGGTGGGGTTCTAGGTCTCCATGTTGCGGTCCAACTGGGACAGATAGTAATCATCGTTTACGACACCAAAGCGCTTCATGCATCCACGTAGAGTGGCGTACAGGGAGGTTCTGCTCCAATAGAGAAACCCAACGCGCTAGATTCCCGCTCTTGGAATGGCCGAAGAGCGTTCTCACACAAGTTCTGCCCAACAAAGCTGATGAGAAGTCACAGCACACTGCTCGATAAGCAATCGGATCTCAGTTCGAGGTAGTCTCTGGCCACAGCCCACGCTCGGGTACTATCCAGGGCTAGCGCACTGACGAATGTTCTCACTGAGTTCATGAATCACATTGATTAGACCGGCAAAGCCGTAGAGCGCTCTGATATGGAATCCCTCAAGATCGTCGTACAAGGACATGCCCCGTCCGTGTCGGATGAAGCTCTGCTCAGCTAAGCGTCTTGTTGATGGCATCTGCTTCCACTATAGACAGTGTCGGTCTGCTTGCTCCGCAAAGGCCTCACCGGCGCCGCGTGCTGAATCGAATGGGTATTTCTCTCTTTCATCCACGTCGGGGTTTAAGAGGACCTGGAAGCAGTTGGAGTCTTACGAGGAAGAATGGATGGGTTTTTCCTTGGTGATGAGTTGAACCTGAAGTGAAGGGCTGGACATGGCGTGGATGGGCTCTAGGCTGACTATGAGGCGGTCTGGCCTCATCCAAATCCCACGTCGAGCGTGGTCTTCGGTGGACTCAAGCACGAGAGCAGAGAGCGTTTACCTCTTTTGGATTCTTGATGGGGGAAGGCTATCTAAAGAGACGAGTCGGTCACTCTCCGCTGTGAATAGTATCAGATCTGCGGTCGCAAAGTACGGAAAGATGGAGCGGTTCAGAGCCGTGTTCATTCAGAATGTGAGCAAAGGATCAAAAGCTATTAGGAATGCTGGTTTCCCCTAACATGGTACAAGACTTGTCTCTCTGCCGCGATTGTTCTCAGCCATCTTTGAACTGGGGCTACAGGCCGGGCGGACATTCCCGAGATGTAGAGTCGTATACTGAGGAGTTTCGATGTCCATATTGTGAAACGTTTACTGCTGTTAATACTGCTCAGCTCAGAGAGCACTTCAGGAAGATACATGTCACCAATCCACACTCAAGCAAGCATCATCTTACGGCCCTAACCAGAGGCGTAGAAGAACGGCTTCTGTTCTCCGGTTCAAGATCTGCAGGAGGTGCGTTCACAGTAGCTGGAGAGCCAATAGCTTCGCCGGATGATCTTCGAAGCGCTCTTCAGTACGTCGAGCATGGTGGATTGAGTTCACTGGAGCAGGAGAAGCTTGAGTCTTCGATCGTCGAGAGCGGAACACAAGTCTTAAGATTCTCGGAGTCGGAGGTTGAGACCATGTTGAGGGAGTAAGAACCTTGCGAGGATAAGATGATAAGGCTAGACGTTTGGACAAATTGCTGAGGGTTCGTCTCCGTTTGGCTCGAAAACCTGTCCTAGGGAAGCACGTCTATGGCTGCGAAACTCGCGACGATGCTCTCTGAATGATCTGCAGAGTATCGCTCTAATCAGTTCTTCCGCGATCTACGGTCGACTGCTAAGAAAGCTGAGAATGGAGTTCTCTTGTAGAACAATTTTTATATACGACGGGTTCGCGGCGCTTCAGGCCAGTGAAGAGGAAGATCCTCTTCATGTCCAGCTCGATTTCAACGACGTAGAATCCAGTGACTAGGACCTAACTCCGAATACGTCATCGTGATCACCGTGGACAGAGATTCTGTGAACACCGACGACCTGTATCTAGCCTATCTATCTAATCCCGACTCTTTAGGACATAAAGAAAACTCTACATTGCTTCAAATCGTTGTAGTACGCGTGTTTCGCAGTCCGATCCAGGCCTCATTCAGCTCGCCGATTTTCTGACTCTTGTAGACTGGTTTGTGTAAACCAACCTGTGTGAAACTGAACAGATCTCTCTAGCTAGTGGCTCCTACTATCAGAGCCCAGACAACCCCATCGCTTTCTAACAAGCACGGCAACAGAGCCAGCATTGGACAGTTGCTATGCAAAATCTACCGTATGCAAGATTTTACATCAATTATTTGTTAAGTATCAACTCCTAACCCCCACTTTTCTCTCAAATAATAAATTTGTTTTAATATTTAGAGGATATGAAGAATACAAATTTCGGAATTTATAAATACTATAATTATAATGTATTTATTGATATAAAGAGGAGCTTTAAGCGTCATTTAGTTTTTCGGTTGGCAGGAGAGCAATCGCGGGGAAGGAAATGGAATCAGGGTTTTGACGATTCTGCCTGGAAGAAGAAGGGGCATCGAGGTAGCTATGTATTTGGAGTTGAGTGGATTTATTTGAGAGTTTGAAGCGTAAAAGAGCCCCTTTTTCAAACACACTTTAGTCCGCGATGAGGTAGGTGGATATACGCGCCAGTATCGTTTCAGTTTTTTTGTTTGCTGGGGCTCGGTGTCGTTAGGGTTCTGGTTCTGAGCATATTAGCTTCGCTGCGTTTAGGTTGGTTATTGTCCGTCACGCGGATCCAGAGTACTCCGTGGACGGACTGACTGAGAGTGGGCATTTGGAGGCGAAGGCGTTGGCGGAGCGGTTTGGGAGCGGATACGATGGCTCGATTGCGAAGATCTACACCTCACCGAAAGGAAGAGCACGAGCTACAGTGAGTCGAAGCGTTTATGGAAAGCTGAATCACCTTGTTACCTTTGCTCAATATTTCTCTGTCTTGTGGCGATGCTGCTTATATCCACGCCGTCACCAACAGGCCAAATACACTGAAGATATCTTGGGTATGGAGGCAGCCGTGGAGGTGAGCCGCGGGGCCATATCGTTTCCAAACTGAGGATCGAAGCCGGCAGAAACCTTTGCTTAGTAAATGTGCTCTGCCGTTGATGTTGTCACAGGACTGGACCCAGGAGCTGTCATATTGGGGCAGGTTGGACCAGAACGCGCGTCCCGGAGAAGGGGGCATGGCCCTGTGGGACATGCCCGGTGAATTTATTCGAAGTTTTGAGCCGCCACTGACAATCGAATCTCAGTGGGAAGAGTTGGAAGACTTGGGGAAGGTGAGTCTCAAGCTTCTGCTAATGAATCAGACCAACCCCTCACTAAGGACGAAATACCTGATGCATTGCCTTTTCTGTCGCTGCTTTCCAAGGTGCGAAAGAACTATGTAGAGCTCTGCTCGATGTCTGATGCTTTTCTGGCGAGGCATGGATACGTCCGAGAGAACGGAAGGTACCGAGTTGAGCGGAGAAACGAGGACGTCATTGTGGTATTTTGTCACGGAGGATTTGGTCTGACCTGGTTGTCACATCTGCTGCAATTGCCAGCTCCATGTGTTTGGTCAAACTTTTGGATGGCACCGAGTAGCGTGACAACCGTCCTCTTCGATATTAGATCGCCTGAATACGCAACCCCCAGGTGCCTCGCCGTCGGCGACCTGTCCCATCTGCACAAAGCTGGTCTAACCACGGTCATTTCGAAGTACGAGAAACCAAACTCGTATGGGGACTATAAGAGACCATCAGCGATCAAGGCAAACTTCTGGTGAACAGTTGCACCAGTAATCTAAGCAAGGCACTCCCAAGGTTTTATCAAGACGGAATATAGTTGTAACAAAATTCGCAAAATATTAAGATGAAGGAACCCGGAGGGGTTAGCTACGAGATTCCTTCGGAACGGCAAAACGCCCGGCCGGCCGCGCGCAATACCATGAAGACCATGCAATAGGCCACGCTGAGATTTCTCGCTTGACTACGGCATTTACATGTCCCCGTCCATAACTGGGGGTGGCACGTAGTTCTTCTTCATTCTGTTTACGCGCTTTCTCATGCCACCGCCTCTACGGTTTTGCTCGATCGTCTTCTCGCGCAAGTATTCCTCTCTCTTCTGGTTGTCCCAAACCTGTCTCTCGATCATTTCTTCCCGCTCCTTTTCAGGAACTTGCTCCCACTGAGCTTCGGATAATCTGTGGGACAGGCGGGACAAAAAAAGGGTAGCGCAAACCGTCAGATGGGGACGGACAAAGAAAACGAAACTCTGTGCCATTCTTACTTCATCGCCATCTGTATAGCAATGATTTCATCATCCACCGTATACTCCTTCTTCAGCCAGGTGTATCGTACTTGCCATCGTATCTGGTCAAAGCACAACTTGCCAATGATGTACGGCAGCTTGACTATTTGGAAAGGCAACAGGTCCAATACCCTTGGTTTTCGCACACTGTGCACAACAAGGAGTGAAATCATGGGATGAGATGCAAGGAACGGCAGGATGCAGGACAAGCGCTCAGGGCGCTGGCAACTTACTGCTTAGGAAAGTCAATCTCCTCCAATAGCTTCTTTTCAGCTTCCTTCGGATCTGCCGCCTTTTCAGCTACGACTAGGCGCGCCACTGATTCTTTGAACTCGGAGTTCTCTTTGATACGTTGCTGTAAAGAGCACGAGTACAACAGATTGTGTTAAGGGCCGTGATATCCTGAAAAGCCGCTGCTGTTTGTTCCTCCTTGCTAATATCTTACCACGAACCGATTGTGATTCAATCTCATGTTCAGGTAGTGGAGAGCGGTCGCCACCGCCAAGAGTCCAAAGATAACCACTCCAACCTCAGACTGGGCTGCATAAATTCCACCTCGCGCCCAACTGCAGAGAAAGGACGAAAAGGCGAACAAACTTGTTCAGACGCGGCTTGAAACAATCCCTTGCGAGACACGAAGCAACGTACTTTTCAGGGTGGTCCAGAAAGTCGTGGTATTCTTCCCTCTTCGTTTCATTGCTGAGAATTTCATACGCATTCGAAAGCCTCAGCCATTCCTTCTTAGCTTCCTCGCTTTGGTTCCGATCCGGGTGCCTGCCCGGCAAAGCAAAGCCAAAAAAAAAAGAGAGTATGTTCTTCAGATATCCACCTCATAACAAAATACAGCAGACCCTAGTATCCATATCCAGACAAAACTTACCATTCCAGAGACAAATTCCTGTAGTTCTTCTTTATCTGCGAGGCCTTTGCATCATCCCTCTTCAGCCCCAAAACCTTGTAGCAGTTTTCTTTCCCACAGAAGAGCGTGTCCATATACGAATCACCCACGACTCCCAGCACCAGTACCAGAACCAAACACACAAAAGCCAGACTCCTCATCCTTAAAAAGCAAAACAAAAAAAACAACACCAAAATCCTTCAACCTAATAACGGCCCTAACCACAGGTGAAAAACACTCCAATTGACAAATAGAACCTACTCATATTCCTACAGCATCCTTACTGCAATATCTATCCTACCAGCACTAAACAAATCGCCACTCCTCCTCCCAACCCTCTCCCTCTCTCCCCTCCCCCCCGCCCCAATCCGAACACCTGTTCCCAATCCTTTTATAAGAACATTTTTCATCGTAACAAAACCAAAAAGGAGAAAAATCCAACTTTTTTAGCCCCATAAATCGAAAACCCTGATAAAATACTAATTAGAGCCACTCAGCAAAAGTGTATATAATAAAGCAATACAAATACCCCCATTCAATCATCAAAGCCATATATAGATTGTAATTCAGTCACCTGGTCCCATTGTTGAATCGCAGCTTTTTCAGGGCTGGCTCGTCGCTGGAGTTGAAAAAATTAAGATTTTTACTGGCCAGATTTTTTTATTGGGGGGGGGGGGCCGGTGTTTACGGGGCTATTTTAAATGGAAATCGGAGAAACCGGGCCACGGGATGTTTAGTACATCTAGTGAGTTTTAAGGTGGTTTGGGGTGGATTTTTGGATGAATAGGAAAATAATTCGAAGTATATTATAATTTAAATGGGAATTGGGGATTTTTATGTGTAGTTTAGAAATAATTATGTGTTCACTGTACAGAGTGGGATGGGAGGGATGAGTGGGAATGGTGGGCTAGAGTCCATGTGGGAGCCATCGGGGTCTCATCTTCCTGGGCTTTTTGACGTTGATGCAGCTTGGATTTGGGGGTTTCCACTTGCAGCAAGGAGTGAGAAGAAGCCTTAAGTGAGAGCCACCTTGTTGAATTCTTGCCAGGATGGATTTCCGCGGTCCGTGGGCACTGAGAAGATGAACCACGGATTCAAATGTCGACTTCCCTGTGCGAAAACTCAAAAAAGCAACCTGGAAAGCGCTTTTTCGGTAGCATGCTAGGTTCCCCGGAGCTGTCTCTGCTTATTGCCGAGACGAGGCAACTGCCGTCCTTGGCCAGAACTCAAACCCCTCTCTTTGTCTCTGTGAGTACTGGCTGGTTGTGTGGAGGTTGTCAGTTTGTTTTTATTACACAAAGGCTCCTGGTTCAGTAAAAACAATGAGAGAAAAACAGTTCATCGCTTTCCGTCCCGACTAGGTGAAAAAAGAAACGACATATGCTGCGATTGAGTTTGTACGTGAGAGCCCTGGATCATGCCCTCGATCTCTGTTGCAGCAACTACATCCACAAGGAATCGATGGCTCGGAGAGTGCGCCTTTATAGCACGTTCAAAAAAAATTTCAATCGCAAATCCAGCTCTGGTCACAGTCACTACGGCAACTCGCCTCCCGACCCCCTAGGAGTCAATCCCCAGACAGGCTATCTCGGCCAGGCGAGAGCGAGTCCCGTCTGTTTTGAACTGATCAGCATTGCGCGGAGCTCGTCATCGAAAAGCAGCGCGCAACATACGGATTAACTTAAGCGTTCCTCTTCATTTCGCGCCAGCTATGCTCTAGGGCCTCTTTGTAAGCCCGTGCCGCGTCCTCCGCGTCCTCCGCTCCAGATATGCCTCTCATCACCGCAATCCCGGATGCGCCGGCTTCAATTACCTGGAATCCGCACAAGGAAGCACACTTGTTAGATAGAGCCCAACCTGCTGTGCCCCTTCCTCATCGGACTGCGGTAGCTTACCGTCGACACATTCTCAGGGGTAATGCCACCCACTGCAATCATTGGGAGAGACGAATTGAGTGCTCTGCCGACCATCTTGAGCATGAGAATTCCCTCCGGCGACTACATGAAACGAACGGTATAATCATCAGTATCCTCGACAGAATTCTAGGCCTAATATGGATGACCTGGGATGCTACCTTTCCGGGATGACTTTCGCTTTCAAACATGGTCCCTACGAGAAGATAATCCGCGCCGTTCTCGTCCGCCCTCTCCGCTGCGGGGACAGAGTGAACCGACGACCCAATTGTCTTTTTATCAGAGGTCTTTTCTCTCGCTATAGAATGGAATTCTGTGGTGAGTCAAGCGAATTTTGTTAGCCTCAAGATCTCACGAAGATTTCGACCTTCACTCATATGAAGAGTCGTCTGTTTTCACGCGGATGACACTTACTGCACAAGTCTTCGGGAAGGTGAAGCCCTACGCCTTCAAACTGGGATGCGACGCCAATGTTGCTGTTGACCAGCACCGTGACATCGGGGAACTTCTCAACAATCGTTTTCACAGCTGATTCCAGAGTCTCGTCTGCATTGCCACCGGAAACAAACAGAAAACCGCTCCTTTAGCGGGATGATGATAGAGCAGCCATACGCAGTGGCGAGCACTTACAATTGTCCATGATTTCTCGAATCTGGACGACATTAACACCACCTTCGATCGCCGCGGCAATCATCTTCAAGGTGGTTGGCATGTCATTTATTGCATACTGAGGCAACACGAACATGAAAGTCGGCATTGGGAGCTTATTCCTTTCCCGTTCGACAATCGACGTAGACTCATCATCAACTGTAGCTTCAACACACGCCCTGACAGGCCTACTTCGAGAAATCCTCACATTCCCATATCTCCCTCCATGTGATCGCCTACTCCTGACCAGTCCAATCCCCCTCAAGCGACCATCCCTCACCACCAACCCTTGTCCCACAAATCCTACCATCCTCCCCGCCCCCGGCAAAAAAACACCAAAAAAACACCAAACGAAACACACACACAAAACACCCACGCTCCCCAAAAAATCTCAGAGCTCTCACTCCCTCAAGAGCAGACCTACTCCCCCAACAAAACCCCCCCACACACAAAAATTACCACACTCAAATCCTCCTCCCACCCCGCGCACCCAAAATCCCCGACGGAACAATCTCCCCCCGCGCCCCCCCCAAAAAAAATACCTTCAGCTTTTATATACAAAAACAACAACACCCGTCCCTAGTTTTAGTTTAGTTCAAAACTATACACACTCACTCACACACACACACACACACAAGACCTCCTTCCTTACCGCCTTTAATAACCGTCTCATCCTCCCCCAATCCTTCCCCAATCTTTCCTATAACACCTCCGCCGTTCCCTTTTCCATCAAAAAATCCGTTCCAAAAAAAAAAGCTCTCCGTCTCACTGTTCTCTTCTCTCTCTCTCTCTCTCTCTCTCTCTCTCTCTCTCTCTCTCGCTCTCACGCTCTCTCTCTGTCTCTGTTTCCACCTCCACCTTTCCCTTTTCCATCAAAATCCGTTCCATAAAAGCTCTCCGTCTCTTACTCTTCTCTTCTCTCTATCTCCCTATCTCTCTCTCTCTCTCCCTCTCTCTCTCTCTCTCTATCTCTCTCGCTCTCTGTGTTTCCACCCAAAAAAAAAAAATTCATTGTCCCAAATGCGACCAAAAAAAACAAAACAAAAAATCCCCCCGGCCTCTTCCAGAAAAACAAAACCAAAAATTAATCCGAATTGAAAATCCACGACCAGATGACCGAGAGATTTTTTTCTTCTATTAATTTAAAAAACGGCTTGCCTCGTCGTAAAAAGACTACCCTCATAAATAAAATAAAATAAACCATATTTCGATCATGGAGATCTATTTCTCACCTTTTACACCAATAAAAATCGTTGACTTGTTAATTTCTACTATAAAGAATTTTATTGGTGTAATCTAAAAAATACTCTCCAATAATAGAGTAGAGTTTGTGGTATTAGGCAATAAGCGCCTATATACCAATAGATCACTTATACGTACGTAATTAACAAAAATAGTCCAATAAATAATCTTAACACTTGTAAATAGTGTTTTGAAGGTATTATTATGATTATTATCCAATAAAATATGGAAATTTGATCTAAGTTACCAATCAGTGGATTCAACGGAAGGCAATTGGTATTGTTTTTTAATTTAGTTCTGGATTAAAAAAATGGTCTTATGAAAAAGGTCAATGGGTTTCGTGAGGGTTTTCGTGAAGTTCGGTGGGAAAAAGAGATCTTTCAGATCAGTATATATAGTTTGGAGAGGGAAGTGGAAGCTGGTGGGGAGGTGTGTGGGAGGTGACGGAGGGGGCTTGCGGGGTTGTAGAGGGAGGAAGGAGGGCATTGGTGAGGTGGATAAAGTGTTTGAGAGAAAGATGGACCTGTTGTAGGAGCTTTTTGGTGGATTAGTTATTGTTGGTGGGAGGTGGATGGTGGTTGTTGGTGGGGTGGTGCTCAGCCTTCTTCTCCGGGTGGAGATGTGGATGTGGGTCTTCTAGTGTTTGTTTTTTTTAACTTGTGGGGGGGGTTGCTACTAGGAGGGGTTGAGAAGGCAAGAGGGCATGCTGTGAGAGCTGGTTGATTTGCGTTTGTGTTTGTATTCCCCCTGTCTGTTGGAGGTTTTTGAAGTGTGGTTTTTTTGTGGGCCCAGGGTATTTTTGAAGCAAGGTTTGGGGTGTTGAAGTGGGTCAACTAGTCATTTAGTTGGATCCTTAACTTAGGCTTGGTTTAGCAGAGCAAGGCCGTTTGAAGGAGTGGCTCGGCGTGGGGGAATCTCTGCTCTCAGGGATCGTTGAGTTATTTGCCTCTTCTTCAGCCATCTTGGTCGTGGAAGTGTGGGAAAGTGAGGCTCGTCGCGATGGCAATTCGAGAGTGGTGAGGCTTTCTGAGGCGGAACGGGGGAAGGATTTGGAGGTGTTGGCTTGAAAGAAGAGAAGAAAATGGCGTTTGTGAACGGGGCTGACTTGGGAGGTCTGCGAATATCAGGATGCGCCTCCGGGGTCCGCTGTGCCGTATCTGCTCGCTGGACCGTAAGAATGCACGCAACAGTTGGAAAAAAGCCCGGAGATGAGCTGTGGGAGTACTCTCGCTACGTGGAACGGCTTCGGGAGGATTTTGAGAAGAACGAGGCGTATAAATTGGATGCGACGCTAAATGCCCCTCTGTCACTTGAGCACGAAGCGGAGAGTTTTCTTCGATCGAAACATGATGCCACTGCAGAGGAGTATCTCCAGAACCTCAAGTTTGAAGCGCTTCGGTTTCTGGTGGATGAGCTTAACTTCATTATTAACTTGGAATCGCAAACTGCCCACAGCGATGAGAATGTCAACAAGACCCAGGCAGAGTTGGAAAAGTACAGTCACGACCTTCGCAATAGAAAGGAGGACATCGGAACCATCAAAATGGTACGTAAGGGGACTACTAGAGTTCAGAGCGGTTTGTGGGCACGCCTCTGAGGGTGAGCGGGCGAACGTGCCTTGAATGCGTCGGACTGAACGTCGTTTTGCCCACTTTTGAAAGGAAATGCGCCGGCTTTTATGGGAGCTACGCCAAGGGTTGGAACCTCACAATCCGTCTGCGAGCATTCGAAATGCTCTTGAGGATGCCAGAAATGGTCTGCTTGACATGACTTTTGAGGATAACAGCACGGAGGAGGACAAGGACCAGGTTCAGCGGAGTAGCATGCTGCGGTACGCTCTCAACGAAACCGTACAGAGGTGTGAGCTCCGCAGTATCCGAATTCTGCTGCGCGAGGTGGACTTCACTGTCAAACTGTTCTGCAAGGCTTTGATCGATTCGAATAAGGAAGTTAGCAGTTCGTTCTTTCGCATTGGGGAAGCGGCAAGCAACTTGAGAATTCACGGGGGTAGGGTGGATGGAAAGCGGCGAATGCTGGCTGCTGTTGAGGGGTTTTCGAGGTGTATGTACGATCATGCAGAAGATTACCCCCTCGTGGTTCAGCGACCTATGGAGAACTTGCGCACTGGTACGTGGTCCGGGATTCCTGAGGAGAACTGATTTCCTTTGCTGCCCTTTTTCTGAGTAGCTAGCTGAAGCCTTTCTTGCGGTTCAAATGCAGCGCTTGTGAATGCCATTGAGGGAGATAACCCGCAGGAAAGACGGCTTCTTGGGGAGAGTATGTCCCTCCACCCAAGGATTCAGGACATCCCAAACTTTGAAAGGGTGACTGAACACCTCCTGCGCGGAGGCCAACCAACAACGAAGGGAAAGAAGTGGTTGGACGACTATGGAGTTCGAGCAGCTGTTGACCTTCGTGGATCGGATAAGAGCAACCAGTGGACTGCGGCAGATTCATGGGGGCCAATCAAACTCTACAACATCGAGATTGAGGACTTTGAGGCACCGACTATGGAGCAAGTGAGCACAAGCATCCCAGTACCACCTGTCGTGTTCTCTGAGCGCGATTGTCGTAGACGGCGAGATGCAGTCGCAGCTGACATGAAAAGCGTTACTTCTTTTGTGTTTGTGTTTTTTGGTTTCAGGTTCTTCAATTTGTAGAGCTGACAAATGATCCCGACTGCCTACCGCTATTCGTTCACTGCAAAGCTGGTGTGGGAAGAACAGGGACAATCATCGCTTGCTGGCGGGTGAGCACTGGGGAAACTGTGGAGGAAGCTCTTCGCAAGGAGAAGCTCTACAGTGCTGATGGGGGAGGTCTCCATCAGGAACAGTTCGTCAGGAAGTTCGCCCGAACGTGGGAATTGCGCTACATTTGACATGCCCTTCCAACTCAACTTATTGTATATGTATAAGTATTTTGAATCCCAGACTACGAGAGCCATCCCCACGGCCTATATATCTGCCTATTGTGTTCGCACACACTTGTATATGTCCCCGTGTTTGTAACTGCTTTATATCCTAAAAGCGTCGAACAAGGTCGTTTGACATCATCCCAGCAGGAGGGAAAAGCAAGGCAGTACTTTTTGAACCGTTCAGCTCGTTTGCTCATGTGGCGGCTTTCTACAGCCTGTGTGCGCACATCCAGGGACTCAAGATTTTACCAGTCTTCCAGGTTTATGTACTTGTGATGGTACTGTAAAACGAGCTGCGGGCTCCTGGTGGAATGAAACAGATAACACATCTCGATCGCACCGCAAACTCTAGATCCCTTATCTGCAATTTCGGTAGTTGCTAGGAGTGAAAGGACTTTTGTATTTAGATCCAAGCGTTTTAGATCCCACGAAACAAGCACAACTGTTTCAACGAGTACCGCCATTCTGGAGGACTGAAACTGGCATCAGATTGCAAAGGCAAGCCTGCGCTCTCTCCATCCGATACCAGCCTGTTTCTACTCTTGAAACTGTCGAAACCCTGGCGTAACCAGAAGGCAACAGTGACGATAGGCTCCAGTTGACAACACTCTGCTATCAGCCCAGCTTGAACGCGTGTACTATGTGTGCGGGGAATGACTTACAGAGACACTCGTGCGTTTCACGGCGAAGCTGAACTTGCTAGTGGCGTGGATCGAGGACCCGGTGGCGGAACGAGCTTTTCGGTCGCTTGCGGCCATCGATTTCAGCGAGTCAGATTCCTGCAAAGGACGACTGAGAACAATGCTACGCCGGTGGCGAAAGTTCTGATTCGCTACGCCATCACGCTGACCGTACTGATCCTCGAACAGACAGTTAAGGATGAGAAGGGGACGAGCTGAAGGCACGCCTAAGATCCTCTCTTAACAGTCTGTCCGCGGAGAAGGCATCGATCTACGTCGTTCCCCGTGAAGACATGTTTCCAAGCAGCTCATCAACAAAAGCGCAACATCAGAAGCCCGGAGGCAGATACTTTCACGAGAGGCCCAACCATTGGATACTTCCATTAAAAATCTTTTCCACCTTCAAACGTTCTCATAAATAATTGGTCAAAAAAGACTGAATATCCTCTATTAAAAATAACTTATAATTTCGGCTCTTCAAAGTTCGATACGAGAAAAACAAGGGGGTGGTAAAGTTTTTCAGATAAGCATTTCCAACTGAATTGAAACACAATTCACACCTGTACAAAATAGACTTAAAATACACGAATATATCAACTATTTTACATAAATACAATAATTACCGCCCATTGCACTAAAACTATAGAGGGGGATACCCAACTCCTTCATGCGCACCAAGAAAACATCTATACATAAAAAAAAAACCCCTCCAATCTTTTTCCTAAACCCCAAAATTTAATATTTTATCAATCTACAATCAGTTAACCAATAATGATTGAGCACATCGCCGCGAGATTTTCTATCGTACGAAATTTCATCTCCATATATGATCAAACTAACCATTCATTCGTCAATATTTATTGTATAAGGATTTAAATATTGCCGAAGTCGTTTTTTAAATGTATATATTTATTTTTTTGCATTAAGTATTTTAAAAGTAGTTTTTCTGGCCTCAATGGGGAAATAAAATTTTTTTTTTGGGTACTGAAGAAGAAGAAGTTGTCTTAAGGCGGTTTTTGTTTTGGAGTCGTTAGCGGAACGATCTCTTCTGCTCCATTGCTTTCTCCCTCTTGAAGACGCAATGGATTTATGAGGTGGGAAGAGGACTTTTTTCTTTTTAGGGGGAGGGGATGGTAGTTGAGGAGTAGATGGATGGAGAGGAGGAGGAAGAAGAGGATTAGAGGAAGAAGAGAAGGCTATTTTGATTTCTACTGGTTGGGATTGGAGTGTGTTTTCGGGGGAGGAGAGATTTAGGTGTGTGGGGCCGGGCGGTGAATACTTGGGAGGGGAGAAGCTACTTTATAACTTGTTTAGAGGGTTGCAAGGAGGGGTGTTTCGGGTTGTCGTGGAGTCGGATAGGGAAAGAGCTGAGTTTGAACTGGTAGAGAAGATGCTTTTGAGCTGGGTGGGGGTCTAGGTTGTAGATTTCGCTGGTTGAAGATGGACGGGCTGGCCTTTGTTGGGTCGGGTAGCTCAGCATGGACCGGGGGGTTGAGGTATCGGAGGAGCGTTATGAGCTCGAGGCCGAATGGGAGCTTTGTTTCGTCAGGGAGGTCGGTTGCTCCGGTGAGGCGGAGGGAGGAGGTGAAGTGCTCTGTTGCTGGGACGATGATTAACGCCGGGAGCAGCTTGGCTGGGTTGGCGGTTTTGGCGCTCACTATCTTGGTACACGAGGCTGGGCATTATCTCGCTGCGAGGTCGACGGGTATCGAGGTTGACAATTTTTCGGTTGGTTTTGGCCCGGCGCTTTGGAACTTTACGCCGAAAGGTTCGCAGACGAAGTTCACGCTGAGAGCGATCCCACTGGGCGGATTCGTATCTTTTCCGCCGAAGACATGGGAAGACCCGGAAACTGGAGAGACGGTGGAAAGCGATAACCCGAATTTGCTGCAGAATAGACCGGTCTCAGATAGAGTTCTCGTCGTTTCTGCTGGCGTCATTGCGAACATAATGCTGGCGTGGGCCTCACTATTTGTTAGCGTGAGTGCTTTTGGCGTTCCGACACTGGAGTACAGATCAGGAGTCGTGGTTACACAAGTGCTGGGTCCAGAGAGCTACGGTGCTAAATCAGGTATTTTACCTGGAGACGTTATTTTGTCCATAGATGGAACGGCCGTCCAAGGCGGTCCTAGCTCTGCCGGGGACGTTGCCAGTACGATAAGGACCAGTGAAGGTCGCACTATCATGATGGAGATGCAGCGCGGGGATGAAGTTGTAAATTTGGACGTAAGTATAAGCGCAGACTGAGACGGAGAAGAAGAATCAGTAGAAAACAAGCAATAGCGCCTAAGTACATCCCTTCTATTTCACCCTTTTTCTTATTGGGGGCGAAACAGGTGAAACCAAAATGTTGCTCTCCAACTGGGGAATCGCTGCTGGGCGTTCAGCTCCAGCCGAGAGCTGACATGTTCCGACTGAAAACTACTGATCTAGATAAGACGTTCAGAGTAACCGCTGGGGAATTCATTAGAGTGACGAATAGGACCACAACGGGCTTGAAGGAGATCGTTACCAACTTTGGTGAGAACGCGAAGAATGTGTCCGGACCAATTGGAGTCGTGTCCATGGGGGCCGACCTTGCAAGGAACGATCAGGCCTCTCTTCTGGCCTTTTGCGCTGCAATCTCAATGAACTTGGCAATTGTAAACTCGCTGCCGCTGCCTGCTCTGGATGGAGGCCAAATGGTGTTCCTCATTGCCGAGGCGGTTAAGGGATCCCCTGTATCCACCAGATGGCAAGAAGCTGTGAATAGGACCGCGCTGTTGATGTTCTTGACGTTCAGTGGTTTTCTGCTGTTCGGTGACATTGCCAAGCTCAACCTGATGAAGTCGTTGCAACAGCTCTTCGGTTAACTTTTTTTTTTTCTGCGGTGGCGGGGCCGGTGAGAGGGGGGGGGAAGGCATATGCTCATAGAGTTCGTGTGTTTTAGATCACTACGACAGCCAGAAAGAAAATTTTTAGTATATAGAACTGTGTGTGTTTTTTAGACGCGGGAAGGAAAGAGAACGAAAGAACAAACCAAAATCCATGCTCTTGTCCTTTTGGCCGGTAAGCGGAACAGAGGTTCCTCTTAACCCAAATCCACGGGTTGCGGGAGTCTCACAGCCTGGACATGCGTTAGTGTTCGCTTGAGTGACGCGACTTATCACAGATTGAAGAGAACATGTTCCGGCTTCTTTATAGTACTTAACAGCATACACCAGAAAGCAAGAGGAAACAGGCAATGAAGGCTTAACTCAAAAGGAAACGATTGTCCGCTAAGGGTGAAAAGAAAAACATTGTTTCTGGTCTCTTGGTCCCCCTTATCATAGCCGAAACACTTCCCAAAACTTCATACCGGAGTTTGGATGTGGGGTAGCGGAGTCTCTCCATCCCAACCGCCCAACTTTTCACCCCCGACGAAGGAGATGAAGTTGGATGTTCGGGATGGTTGGGAACCGCCGAAGGAAGCAATACGAGTCTTTTTTGTGTTGAAGTGGATGACAATGAGTGTCGTTGTACGTATAATTAGAGACTGAAATGGTGTCAGAGAAATCTGCCAACCTGGAGAGGCATCGGAGAAGGTTGGCGAAGAAGTATGACATTGTTGAGAAGGCATTCGACGGCGGTGGGTCGTCCTCATCATCCTCCAGGGTTGCTGCTGTTGCGAGTGAGTATGGAGTAAACCGTACGCTGATCTACAAATGGAGAAACGAGCTTCAGGAAGATGGAAAACTGAGGAAATCTCGACGTTTTAATAAACCACACCCGAGGAGGCAGAAGTACTCGAAGGAGTACCACCTCCTGAAGGAGTTTTACGAGAACAGAAGGAGCTTGAAGATTGGAATCACCCACAAGGAGCTTTGCTCGGCCCTGAAGGAAGGATTTCCAGAGTACCTTGCCCCGGAACGACAGAGTGCTTATCGATATATCATCAAGGCATTTTGTCAGAAGAACAAGATTGTGCTACGAAGCAAATCGTACGAGTTGCCAGCGCAGAGTCAACTGGGAAGTTAGCAAGAACCGAGCAAAAGCGTTCGTGTCAACCATCCTCGCACGCTGCAGATAGTTGCGAAGAGAGCCGCTTGAAACCTCCTGGAAAACCCTGATTGAATGGCTGCTAGTGCAGACTCTTAGCTTGGCCACAGAACGAGACATCCTCTTCGAAGCCGGAAGAAGAAGAGGAAGTTCTGTCCTCCATAAAAACAGCAAAATTCATTGGATTGCGAGCTACGTGATCGTTCAGCTTGGGAACAGGACGCAGAATTCCGGTCCCACTCAAAGAGCTCAAAAGAAAACGTTGCCGGGAACTGAGTCATTGACTTTTGGGGTCGAGGGATGTCGCAGATGTGCGAACCACCAGACCGCCAAGTGAATGAACGGACTTGACCGTAGTAGCACAGTCGACTTGCGCAAGGCTCAAACCGATATGGAAAGAGGATCTGGGATTTGATCCTATTGCATTTGAGTTGGTCAGCATTGTTGCCAAGGGAGTGGTTCTATGGTTTGCTCCTGACGGTGCTGTTCCACCGGACTGGAGATAAGAATTGTTGTTCGCGGCGCTTGTTGTTGATTTACAATCCTGACGATCGCCCCCTCCCCTATCTGCTCGGGTGCTGCGTCATGAGGGTGGACCGGCTATCATCAAAGAGGTCTACGGTGTCGTCGCCTGCAAAAGGTGATATTGGCACATGGGTAGAATTATAAGGTTCAGGTTCTGCCCTGGATGAAAAGCCTCCCCCGCCTGCGGAAGAAGATCTCCGAGTGGTTGTCATCAGCGGTGTCGCAAAGAGCTTTCGTCTTGGGGTTTCTGCAATCGCCTCAGGGGAAGGGGTAGCCAAGCACTGAGAATGTCGACTGAGCAGGTTACGGACTTCGGTTGACACAAGCACTCTGGGTGTGCTGCTCAACAGGTTCCGCTTCAAGGACGGCGACATTGAGGGCAGCCCCTTGACGTCCTTGAAACTCTTGTACGCTGATAACTTGGACACTACAGAAAAGGTGAAAGAAACAAGAAACGGTCGTTGGGTTTGAGAAGCATAAAAAACGGCAGACGTGGTTGGCGTCTTGCCTACCCTGCCGATTTGTGTTCGGAGAAGCCTTTTGCGCCCGACGCGCGGAAAATTCCGTTTTCTCACGGCCTGTGTCAGTCCGACGCGAGATCGCATCCCTCGCTGATGCTTCCAATGAATCCGGAGCAGTCTGAGGATCCACATGTTCTTCATGTGCTCGGGGTTCCGCTCCGCAAGACCCGCGCGTTGACGGGTCTGCCAGAGCACCGCGATTCTCCTTATAAGGCATCACTCCCGATTCGCATTCCGGAGTCGACGAGATCAGGTCCGATTGTTTATCCCCCAGTAGGGGTTCCTCTTGGGGGGATCTAAAGATGTTCGAAATGTCGGCGAGAGTTTCCCCTTTGTCCTCATAGGAATACAGCTCAGACTCATATGCAGCGGCAGATGCGAGCAAATCTTCAAACTCATCGCCCCGCACGTTCGCGTCCAAAATCCCGTTAAAGTTCGAATCCACCTCAACCTTACGAGTTGCTTTTGACAGTTCGTGGTCGATGTTCCTCGAAAGAGTACGCATATCTGCTAGAGCACGCTCGAGAGCAGCAACAATGTTTCTATGCTTCTCCAGTAGAGCTACGAGATCTCGTGAGATTCCATTGTCCACACTCGCGCCGGTCAAGAGCGCTTCCATGTTCCGAAGCGCCTCGTGTCGCTTCGTGATGAGTTCCGTGAGGGAATTTGAGCCATCTGTGAAGCGCCCTTCCAGGATACACGAATCGTCCGAGTCACTCAAGAAGGCAGCGACGATGTTGCTGCTTTCTTTCATCCTCTCCTTAGCCGAGAACAAGCCTTGGAGTAGTTTGGATGCGCTCTCCTCTACATGCCTCATCTCATTGGCGGTTTCAGGTTCTACAGGACGAGGCCGCTCGTCATGCTCGAGAGCTTGAATCGAAGCATTTAGATTAGAGATTTTTTCTCCACGCCGAGCTTCAAGTTGCTCTGCCGCCGTGCGTACGCGTACATACTGTCTGCCCTGGGCAACGATCCTTGCCTTCAGCACTGTTGAGGACATTTCAGAGGTACGAACCGCATCACGAGTAACCGGTATGGCAGATATCATCTCCGAAACGAGATCATCTATGTCGTATTCTCGTCCGAGAAAGCAGACAAGCGCGTGCGACGATAGAGGTAGGAGAACATCGACAAACCGGGTCCCACCGAAGCTCTCCAGAAGGGACTTTCGCGATCCCCCCATGGGGAGCACTCTGGATCTTTCGAGTTCGACGAACTTTGCGTGAGCGAGCTTCAAGAAGTCCCTACGGGCAATGAACCATTTCAACCGATTAGAAATGTTCTGTCATAGCCAGTGCGTTTCTGGGAGGAAGGAAACCTTCACCTTTCTCGCGCTCTGTCCGTAACCGGCCAGCACCATTTGAACGCCTTCTCAGTCTCAACAGGTGAAATTCGGTAGAAAAGAAAGTGTAGAACTGGAAGTGCTGCTTTCTTGTTCCCAGTCTTATCGAAAATGTTCTGAAAAAATCCAAGGCAACGAGGCTTGAGCAGAACGGCCTCGACAAACCCGGGGAACTTTAGAAATCTGACAATTCCCTCACCTCTCGGAATGCAGTGCCATAGCGTTTGGACAACTTGACTGTATCAAAGCCCAGCAGCAGCAGGTTCTGGAACAGGAGACTACCGTCCGATAGGCGTTCTTCCAAGTCCATTCCTCAACTCATTTGACGCCTTCACAACAAATCCATCAGCACACACGTTCTGGTGCCATGTCACCGTAGGAGCAGCGCAGAATTACTTTTTTACAGAGGATCCTCAGACAAGATAAGGCGATACGTTATTCATGTAGGTGCCTGTCCCCCCAATAGCTTCATCCTCACCAACCTGCTTACGCAACCCGATCCAGAAGCGAATCCAGGAAATTTGCCAACCCCATTTTCTAACGCCATAAGAAATTCAAAATACAAAAAAGCCACCTAAAGGACACGTGGTATAACATCATTAGATTAATTCACTAGACCATTTATGTCATAAATAATGCATTCTTTTCTACATAAAGATCAATCAGGCCCTGATACTTCTATAATTCAAACAAGAGCAACAAATATTTCCCTAAATAAGAAAACTATTTTACCAAAAGAATCATTTCGCAATAAAAATGATTCATGTATCTAGAAGAAACAAATGTATCAATCATTATAGAAAATGGATCATCGCTGCTGAGGCAGATGAAAGCCTTCAGTCATTATAGTAGTCATTTTAGTTTTCGTCGGCGCCGACGGCCGGGTATGAATTTTTGGACAATTTAGAGACCCCGGAGAAGCTCGCTTGGGAGGTGACGATTTATTAGATCATGAGATCCGATTATATTGTATTTAATTATTAATAAAACAGAATTGACTTTCAATGGCTATGTTTAAGTGTCATATGCTTGGGGAGGGTGTTGCTTCATTGAGGAAGTCGTTTTTAGGAAGAGTTAGGCAATTGGGGGAGGTGGCGAGAGAGACGGGATTGGATTGTCAGTGTTAAGAGTTGTTTGTGAGTATTTTAAGCGATTTTTTTTTTTGGTATAAGTTTAGGAACAATGCCTGCCGCTTCGGAAGCCGCTTGTGTGTATGCTGCACTGATCCTGCACGACGATGGAGTCGAGATCTCGGTAAGTTCTGGCGCCCCCCTCGCTCTCGCTGACTGAGTTTGGTCTGGATAGAGAGAATTGCTTTGTGGGTTTGAGTGATTGTTGGGAGCGTTTTAGAGGAATTTTTCTTAGTTCTACTGCGTACTGCGTAGCGGTCTAGCAGTATGGGTTGAAGAGCTCGGCCTTGAACGAAGTTGCCGTTCCACCTTTTTGTTGGTTGTCCTCAAGCGCTTTTTGTGTGGGGATGTTGGTCTGTGGAGGTGGTGTGTTGGCTTGTTCGATTTCATGTAGCTTACCATTTCTTATTGTGTGCCTGCCCCTTTTTTTGTTGCTTTTAGAGCGACAACATCAACTCGCTTGTGAAGGCTGCGGGAGTTGAGGTTGAACCTTACTGGCCGTCGCTCTTCAGCAAGTTGCTGGAGAAGGTCACTGTCGGAGATCTGATCAGCGGAATGACCGCTGCTCCAGTCGTTGCTGCTGCTCCAGTAGCTGGCGCCCCAGCCGCAGCTGCCGCCGCCGGTGGAGGTGACGCACCTGCCGCTGCGGACGAAGCCGCGAAGGAGGAGGAGGAAGAAGATGAGGACATGGGAATGGACATGTTCGGTGGAGAAGATGACTATTAGATTCCTTACATATAAACTCTGACAATATAGCTTCGTTTTCTTATACGTCTAAGCGTTTCCAACTCTCACGCGATGCGCGTGAGAAGATGTCCTTGTCGAACATGTAGACCTGTTAGTCGTCTCCAGTCCATCAGTTATCAACAAACAGCTAGGTAGTGCACGGCAGTTACATTTGACTCCCGTTCAGATAGCGCTACTGAACAAGAAGCCAAGGAAATGAGTACATCGGCAGTCCCCCGGAGAAGGTCCAAAAAGTCAAGAGGTGAAAGTGTTCTCTAGGCGGACGAGGTCCGAAGGGTTGATCGCTTGGAGAGTACTGTGACTACATTTTGCGAGAGGAAATTGCGAGGCAATAGAAGATCTGGAGTCATGATGAAGATGAATACGGTCCTTTCACACGGTAAGAAGTTGTCGAGCGTGATGCTGCGGAGGTTTTCCTCTGCGGCGTCACATTCGGTTGAGCTGTATCAGTACGAGGTCTGCCCGTTTTGTGCGAAGGCCAAGGCGACTATGGATTACTACAAAGTTCCGTACTCCACTGTGGAGGTGAATCCGCTGTCGAAGAAGGAGCTCGCCTTCTCAGAGTACAAGAAAGTACCCCTTGCGGTGATAGATGGGAAGCATGTCATAGAGTCCGATGCGATCATGGACCTCGTTCGGGGGTGGAAAACTAGTGATACACCGAGTGCTGATGAGTTAAAATGGAGAGATTGGGCTAATCAGAAGCTTGTAGTTTGTCTTCCACCAAACCTGTACAGGAGTCTCCCTGAATCATGGGATTCGTTTAAGTACATTTCCCGGAACAATAAGTTCGGATTGGCACAGGCTCTGTATGTCAGATCTGTTGGTTCCGTGTTCATGAGGATGATGAAAGGGCGTATGATGAAAAAACACGGAATTGCAGAAGAGAGACAACATCTTATGAGTCTGCTGAACATATGGGCAGCTGACGCTTTAATGGGCAGGAAGTTTCAGGCCGGTGAGGACAAACCAGGCGTTGCCGACCTGGCAGTTTTTGGAATGTAAGTTTTTGACCCTCAAATTTGACAAGTAATTGTGTTTTTGGGGGAGTCTGGAACGCTGAACGAGCACTCGGCCCTCGCGCTCTTGCTCTTCGCAGGATGCGAAGCATGGAGGGGGTCCCAACGTTTGACTACTGCATGAAGCAAGACGTTGTGAGAAACTGGTACAAAAACGTGGAGGAAGCAGTTGGAGAGTCATCACGAACGGCCATAAATTGAATCCGAATCCCAAAGCGTGACCCTCGATCTGCCACAGACACGAATCCCACCTTAAATCCGCGGTTCGCCGTTTTGCGACGGTTGTTGAAAACCCATGAGTTTCCAGAGACCCAGACCGCTTTCTGATAGATTCCATCTGTTCACAAAACTTGGTTACGCACTGCTCTGAAGCTTTCCAGCGTGAGCTCCACCCAGCAATGCTCTTCCAAGGACACGCCAGTCAACGTCATCGCAGAAACCTTCTCCACCCGGAGTCCATTTTGTCCCAATCCTGTCGTTTCGGGACAAAAAATCGTCCCATATGTGAGGAACTCCCCGGGCAGACTGTATTTTCACTCCCTATTTTTAGATTGACGTTTAGCCTCCAGCACTTACTTTTAGGTTAGAGCACGTCATAGTTTACAGTAACCACAAGACTATATAAGACCCCGCTTTGCTAGATCTTGAGACCTAGAATTGAGTAAAATGACAAGTTGGTTTGAAGAGTTCTAACACCATATTCCAAGGGAAGACACGTTGTCAAATTTTGTGGGAAAAAAATTATCCATTGTACACAAAACCCCTTCAAAATGAAATAAATCAATATTAGTACAGGTACTAAGCGCTCTTAAAGGGAGTGCTTACCAAGGGGGTACCGTTTTTTGTTTTTTTTTCGCTTGCAAGGTTGGTAAATATTTAGAAGGGGGTTAAGTTCTTGTGTTGGCGGATATAGAAAGTATTTTTTAAACATTTGAGAAACAGATTTCAATTTCGACGTTTGTTCAACGGAGGGTAGAAATTGTAACGGGGTTTCGTAGGCCAGCCAGAGCACCCCTTAGGAGACCGATCTTTTAAGTGAGGATGTTAAGCTTACGGCCTCAGCAACAGATTTCTAAATCACAATGAAGGCACGAGCACATGCTCAAACCCTACCAACATGCAATCCGCTCACCTGCGCCACCGGATGACCCCCAGACCCTGCCAGATGGAACCACCGTGTTCACGCCTCGAGGGAACACCCGTCCGCAGGAGGCTAGGTCGACTCCAAGATCATTATTCCATTCGTAAGAGAAGAAAACAGTTTATTGTACATTGAACAGTTACTTTCAGCCTACAACGAAAAAAATCAGCTGTCCAAGTCGTACTTTGGGATCCAAACAGGTTTTCCCAGCCTCCTCCTCTTCAAAACGAAAAACCAGAGAGCAGGAGATGTGATCATAAGCAATACAGCCAATGCTCAGAGTTGTCAGTGAAGACGACAGGACACCACACAAAATATAGCTTGAGAGTTGAAAATGTGGGTTTTTGATAACGCTTTCGATGTTTTGGTTGGTATTAATTTGGGGTTTGGGAATTTATGAGTAGAGGAGGCTGGTGTAGTTGAATCTTTGCAGAGAGAGAGAGGGGGGCGCTGGAGGTGGGTGGAGGGGGAGGGGGAACATGTCTATTTAAGAAAGCCATATCTTGAAGGATTTGGAAGCTACTATGGCTCGGGGAGGAGTATTGATCTGTTCGCTTGTGGCGTTGGCGTTTTGGTTTGTTCTCGTCGGGTCTGTTCCTGTTGGAGTTGCGGATGAACTGGTGGTTAGACAAGGCGCTGATGATCCGGAAGTTGGGACTGTGGAGGATACTCATGTGGCTGGAGATGATTCCCCCATGGTAGTTGACTCTGCGCAGCCGAAGAAGAAGGATGATTCTAAACACGCGGCTTCTAAGAATGATGAATCGAACTTAATCGCAACTGCAGAGGACGATCCTGCTGATGTTGGCCCTGCTGATGATGGCAAAGCTGATAAGGGAGTGGAGGATGACTTTGAAGCTGATGATTTGGCGGACTCTTCCGAGGTCTCGGAGGACGATGCTGTAGATTCTGAACCGCGACAAGACGATGATGAGGCCAGTGCTGGATTAGAGGATGATGCTTCTACCCTTACGACTGATGAAGAACTACCGGCTTCTGATGCCGAGGAGGAAGAGCCGACAAAGGAACTCGGCGAGGAGGAACCCGATGAGGCAGACGAATATGAACCACTGGATGCGGAAGCCTATGAACACGAGGAAGACGACAAGGATGAGGCTATGGACATGAAGGACGACGACGAGGAGGATGACGAAGAGGAAGATGAATATGAAGAAGATCGACAAGAAGAGTACGAGGATGACGAGCTCCTGCCAGACCCAGAAGAGCACTACTCACCACCGGACCCAGGCGAAGCTAAGGAGGAGGAGCTACCGGATGAGGACGGTATTGATCCTGAGGTGGATCAGTACTATGGCGAGATGGAAGAGGACGATACAGATCAGGTCTGCTGGGCAAAATTCGAATGGAGCTTGATCTTTTCTTCTTTGGTGCGGGTTCCAGCGACTCAAAAAGAATGATTCTTGCCGACCTTTTTGTATCAATAGGTGCCACTGGGAGCAGAGAGTATCGAAGACGTCCAGGCGCAAGTCGACTCGTTGTATCCCGAAGGTATGGTCAAGGAGCCCCTACTTACTTTCGCGCGTAAAGACTCCAACCTCATATTTCTGCCCGCGTGCGTTTGTGTGGCTCATTTGATTATCCATCTCGTTTCCTACAGACTACTTTAAGCTTGGTCCCGCGCTCGTCGGTGCCGCAGTGGTGCTCCTAGTTTTACCAGGAGCTGTGTACTACGGCGTGAAGAGGACGAGCCCTACCAGCCATCAGTATCAACCGGCCATGCGGATCGGATAGAGAAATACGTGGCGTTGGATTTCCATCATACTCCTATTTTTTCTCCTTGTTCAAAGTAAAACGTGTTTTTTTTGTATGCGTCTCTTCAGCTCCTCCTTTCTAGCTGGGTTTTGGCTTACAGGCACGGCAGTGATAGTAAGGAGGGTCTCCTGAAAAGCAGGTCGGAGCTCCCGTCAGGTCTGGAGGGTTGAGGGAGCATCGCGGTCCATGAAGGACGCGGCTGGTCAATGCTGATTTTGGAAAAGCGTTTACTGTATCCGTTTCCTTATTGAATCAAAGTTAGAGCGAACCACGGTCTTTCGTGATTGCTTTTTGGTATTAAGCGTATGTTAGCGGGAGCCCGTTGATCTCATCTTCGGCTTCCGTGGTCAGTGGTTTTATCGTCGAGCCTGGGCCTCAGGCCGTAGACGTAGGGCCCACGGACGCCTCCGTGGCCGCGTCTATCCCACTCACCAGTTACAAGCAGATTCAACACCTGAAAAAATTTCTTAATGTGGTTCACCGTCACCCTGACCGACGGCGGCACCAAGGTCGAATTGCGGATATGGTCCTTAATTATGCACAACCGCACCGAGTCGCGACTCGTTCTTCTGTCCGTGTTGTCAGTTATCTCATAAAGCTGGTGGACATTTCGAGCGATTAGGCGAAAGAGTTTTCGCTTCGCTTGGTTGCTAGTGATTGATGGGAGGTTGTCCTCCTCTGACATCTGAACGACGAGAATGACGGCAGTGATTCTTCCCCCAGTCAGCGTGGTGAGGTGAATTACGAGCAGCTCACATGGGAAGCGAATTCAACCTCAAGCGCTTTGTACGGGAGTCATTTATTTGCTATGAGTGCGTGGCTTACCAATTCTTGCAACCTCTTCTCTCGTTCATGAAGAGTCTGCGGGAACCATCGCTCACTCGAGGGCATGAAAAATTCACCCTTCGAAGGCCCAGGATCACGACTTCCAGTATCTGAGGAGTCTGTAGTGTCATCATGGGAAGCTTTGCGACTGACAGTTCGGACTTCCCCAGGTCGGGGATCAGCTGCCGTTCCGGTCCTGCTTCGCTTGCCCTGTAGATGCGCAGTTGGAAAAGGAAAAGTCGTCCCACAATTTGAATCAGCAACGAAACAATCAAAAGGAGGCGCAAGAGCAGTATAATCAAGAACCGAAAACATTTGCTCACCGATTTCGGCTTCCGGGGCTTCACAGCCTCCGCCTTCGCTTTCAATGCGCGTCCACGCTGTTCCGAACTGGTTAGGGTTCGCTTACTTCCTTCGCTTGCAGTATCGAAAGCTTCGCGTCTCTTCGCAGCAGCGATTTTGATCTCGCTGACGACAATCAGAAGAGTGCCCCTCCTTAAGCCGGCTATAATCTCCTCGGGTTTCCCAATTATCAAGCGGTGGATCCTTCCAAGTACAACCACCATACGGAAAAGGTAAGAGGTGCCGAAGAACCGCGCCCTGGCTCCCCTGACCTTTATCACCCGTCTCGGGTACACCCGAGAACCTGGCAAGCTTCTATGCTTATTTCCCACGAGCTCGTAGTTCTCCAGCAGCCGACGTTGCCGCTCACATTCGTACAACCCTAAAATTGATACCCGTGACCTCGACAGAATCTAATAGTGGATATCGAACAAACGTGCCACACCGCCTAGCCGGGTTAGGAAGTCGCCCCCTTTTTCTCTAGCACTAGCTGCTCACATACCTTTCTCGGAGCTTTCCATGGACAGAGGACGTACGTATCCGGCAAGTACGACATCTCGGGCAGATATCTCTTCACGTAGTCAGTGAAACCCTAACAAGAGAGCGCATCCGTAGTGCTAAGTAGTTCGGAACTTTCCTGGGCTAGATTGTTTTTGATTCACGGTGAATTGGACACCACAATACTAGCTTACCCGATGTCTAAGCCATCGACCCACATTTGGCCCCTGAGTGATCTTTTCCGCGGGGATCAGCATCCGCTCAAAGAGCTGGCATCGAAACTGGACTGTCGCCCGCTTCTTGTCCACGTACAGACTATTGAGAAGCGTAGCGATTTCCTGCCACGGCACTCGCAACAGCACGATGGAGAAAACCACTAGAACAAATTCGTTCCTCATGGGCAACCATCCATCCTGATTCAGCTGGTTCATTGAGGCGTCAATGACCGGAAAACCCGTCATTCCTTTCTTCAAGGCCTCGAAAGCGTTGTAGTCGGCCATTGTATTCAGTATCCGTCTTCGAAACAGTTCTTCCGCGTCGAGTGGAGCTCTTCTTCTTGCAGCAGACTTCTTATAGTCGTCCCATTCCCGCAAGCAAATACTCCGCAAAACTGAATCGCTGCATGCACCAGTCTGCTGCATGAAATGATACACAACTCGCGGAGATATCTCCCCAAAGCTCAGCTTCGGACCCAACATCCCGAGGTCGAAGAAAGGCGAGTTGTTTCGGTTGACTTCGAAAACGCTTGTCAGAACATCTTGCACCACATCGCATCCCACGTAGTTTCCCCATGCTGCGGCAATCCAAGCGGCACCAGGTTCATCTTCTCTGACGAGCTCAAACTCGTCAAGAGGAGTGGAATACAGTGTGTGTGAAGCAAAGCATCGGACAGGATCAGAGAGAGGTTTGTGCGGCATGGGAGGCGGAGTCAAGCTCAGCTGTCTCCTCCATCTGCTCATGAAGGTTTCAAAATCGGTGCAATCCAGTAGAACATCAGAATCTACTAGCAGATCAGAACGATAATCATAGCACGCGACTCCAGACTCACGCAGTATGGACGAGAGTTCCACCTCCTTTTCCCTGTCTCTGGCCGACGTGCTCCGATTGAAATATACTGCATCCGCGTCAACCTCCCTCACTAGTGCACTAACTTCATCAACTAGGCGGCCTCGACACGGTCGAAGAACCAAATCAGCACCAAGAGCTGCCAGTTCTTCAGACAGAGATTGAATGGAGTGGTTCATCCACCTGACGAGGATAGGAGGGAAAAGGCGCAGGTAAGCAAGCAAGCAAATTGATCCGTTTTGGACTAAATGTGCTTCTGACGATCAACCGGGAGGCATTACCAATTGCAGAAGGTGGACTGCCTTGTCCCAGTGCCAAACGGTTTCACTTTCTCCCCAGAAGGTCCCGCAATAGGCGGCGCTCGCTCTATCGATGCCCGCTGCTGGATGTTCCAGACGTCTACGAGCTTGTCACCGTTCAGGTCCCGGCCGGCTCCTGGAGCCGTGTGACGCGCTTCGCCTGGTAACAAACGGTCGACTTCCATTTTCTGAACTGACTGAAAGCTGTCTGTAATAGGCGAACCAATGGTCTCAGTATGCTCTGTTTTGGTTGTCGGTCTGACGAAACGATTGATTCTCCTCTGCATATCCCTGGGAACTATTCTAGGAGCTCTTCCATCCACAATTTCTATGTCCAAAGGTAAGGAATCACTCATTCGAAAGTCCGGGGCGTCTCTGTAGCTATCGTCATCTTGAGGTTCATCCGGCTCCATGATGAGCACCAGCAGCAGGGGGGTCATTCGCCTCACAGCCGCGTGCAGCGCAAGATTATCATCCACCCGCAGATCCGATTTGCGAAAGAGGACAATGCTTGGTCTGCGATACCACGGAGCTCCAGGTGAGGACAGATCCAAATAGAGAGCGCCAGGCCAATCGAAATCGGGCTTTAACAAAGCGTCGTGCTCCTCCTGAGTGACATGGTTGCTAGAAGATGCCTGGGGATCACCCTGGATCCCATAGATTACTTCCCGCAAGGAGCTCGGGACTCTTCTCCTTTTCTTCCTATTTGATCTGCGAGAACCTTTGCTTCCCGTACCGGGTTCAGACATGCCACCCAATGGGGAAGCATGACTACCGCCCGAGCTAGTGCCATCGGTTCGGCGTCCAGTAACGGGGACATCAGAAGACTGTGTCCGTCCTGGGCCTAAAGGCTCCGGTGGGAAGAAGAGCAGCTCTTCTTCGTTGACAAGATTACTTCCAATGTTATGCGAATCCTGTTGAGAGCCGTAGCCCCCTCTAGAGTGTGGTTGCATGGACGCCAAAGAAACCAGGCTATCTCAACCTTCCTGCGTCCCAGAAACCATTCATTGTCCCAAACTGCGGAATCGGACAAAGGACAACACTGATCATGTCATCTGCAGTACGCTTTAGTAAACAGTCCACAGCACCACTCCTCTGACAAGATCAAAAGCTCTGGATACCAGACACCCCTCAACCCGGTCGAATATCATGGCCGAGCCGAATCGTCTTTAGTACACCCCACCCCCAGGCTCCAAAAAACCCCTGATCCACCGCTGCACTCACCACAAGTGCACAACGCCAGATCTCTAAGCTGCCACAAACCCAGTGGAGGCCTCCTCACGATGTTCCGCCAGACGACTCCTCCACGGCAAAATGCGCACCCCCCCCCCAAAAAAAACTGAACCTCCCGAAATTCTTTCTTTCGTTTTCTTTTTCGCTTGGTATCTTTGCTTGCTCGTTATACTACTTTCGATCCTTCGTTCTGCTCACTTACAAAATCGCGCCTTCACCAATCTCGCCTGTGACCACATCAAACCCTATGCTCCTTCCTCCTTTATATGTGTTCCATCTCATCTCTCTCTGCCGTCTACGTTTCAGTTTCCTCCCTTCCCGTCTCCCTCTTGCCCACCCCCGACGATCCCCCCCTTCCGGTGAATTCTAAATTTTCCATTTCATTCTTAACACAAGAAAAACAGATCAAAAAGGAAAACCCTAATCGTCTTCACCTGCCCCCCCTCCCCTCTACTAAAAACTATTTCTTTACAAACATCTTTAAAAAACAATAATATTTTCGTGACGCTCCCTTAAAACTTGAAAGTTTTACATCATCATTAAGTCTCTCATATATCCTGGATCTTGAAAAATATATACACTAGACAATATCGCGCTTGGTCAGCTGACGGGAAACGCGACCCACAAGTTGACACCGGATGGTCGAGGTTAGAACAATGAAAAAGGTGGAGGGGTAAAGATATTTTCAGTGTTACTACTGGGTAATTATTATTTTTGAGATATTTCGTATTAGTTTGTTTAAAACTAGTTTTTTGATTCAGATCATATTGGAGAGGGGGGGTTTTAGGAATGGTGGCGGATTCGAATTGGATGTTTATAAAGGGGGTTCAATTCATGTGCAAGTTAACTGCGCTTAGGGTTGTTGGGTTGAGTGGACCCATTCTCTCCTCCGGCTCCTTTGGGGAGAGATGCCCCCGGTCGCTGAGGTTAGAAGGAGGTCTGGCGACTGTCCCTTTTTTCTTCTTTTTTTTTCTGATGGATGGCCTCTGAAGATTAACACAGAAACAGGTTTTTAGGAAAGCGAACAGCGGCGGGCGGGTGTCCCTTGGGCGGAGTCACAGGACTTGCTTATCAGCTAAACCATAGCAGCTAGTAGGCACCGGCACCCTCACAGTTGCCGCAGGGTGCTGTACTGGTTGGCCGCTTTTGGTAGTTGATGGTCGCATCAAGATGAGACCAGACGATGAATAACGATCCATCCTCATCATGACCGGTTGGTTTATACAACCTCACAATCCTAAGTCGGGGTAGAGGGGGATCAAGGCGGCGTTCTCCGGTCCACTGGAAAACTGACAACCGCAGGTGGGTGTCCTACGAGAGGGAAGGGGGAGTCACAAGTGTGTGAATATTTACCACTGATCATTAAACCCTAGCTACAAAAATTGTCTGGCGTTCTACTGGGGTTGGCAGGTTGCTGCACTGCGGAATCCACTGTTGTCGCACAAGTTGTGTGTCAATTTTTTGGTCTGTTCGAGTAATGCGGCAGTTTTTCTGGAAGCTCGCGCTTTCGTTCTTGTGTTCTACTGATGGGCTGCGCGCCTCCCTAGGCTTTGTTTTGGTGTGATTGTACATATCTCCGGTAGTTCATGGTCGATGCACTGGGGTTTCAAACGTCACCAATCTTAAGCCGGCCTGGCCCAAAGAAGCTTAGCACCGGATCGTGTAGGATCATGGCAGCGTTCTAGTGGCCATATGTTTGGTATTCGATCTTCAAGATGAACTGTTGTTCACCAGCACCGCTTCATGACTGTTCACAAATACTTACCCGCTCTTTCGAGGATTACCTTAGTACAAAATCGTACGATGTAGTACGGTGTCGGGTTAGGGCGCAACCGTTTCCAGTGCAGCTCACTAATGCAGCGCAACATTAATTTGACCACTATCTAGGGAAACGGTTGGCATTTAACACTGCACTCCGGGGTCTCTAGCTACGACAAAAAGAAAATACGGATTCAGAGGCTGGTCCGACTGATCCACACTCAGAGCTGCTAATTGCAAGGTTCGCTTTCCCTTCCCAAAGGGCGTCCTGTTTATTTACGCGCACGCTGAGCTCCTCGGTCTTTTTGATGAGCGTGTGACTGTATCCTTCGCGAAGAAATTCCTGAATTATCTGCTCTGTCCGTCCAAGCGTTTCAATGGCAAGCGGTATGAATTTGTCATCTGGGTGTTTAGTCACCATTACCTCCTTAAAGTGGGCTTTTATCATGAATATGCGAAATAAATTTTCAATAATTGGCATGTCCCAATGCCGACTGCCCCAAACGTGCCCCAAACGTGCCCCGAAAGCAAGTGAGATCTGTTGATTTCTAATTTGTATCAATGGTGGGCTTTCAACCTTCGCGGGGCATGCCCCGACGCCTCAACCCTACTTGTTCCCACTTTTGCTGTGGAGGTGTCAACCCTTGCCTAGATCGCATCAGACCCGGATGTCCATCGTCCTTCATTCTTGGTCTTCGTTCGTATTGGCTAGCATTTACAAATCTAGTTTACGACAAAGCCGATGTAGAGCTCAGACCGAAGCCGAAAGAGTCGGCCTGCGCAAGTACTATTAGGGCTAGAGTCACGCGCGAGAAGGCGCTCCATTGTGAGATTGGGGCGAGCAGTGTTTTTTTTTCGCGCGTCGCTTTCATCAGAGACATTTAAAAGACTCGTGACATCGTCCTGTTCTGTCTCCAAGCCTTACCTCCTTGGAGCAATGTTTCTTTTCTGTCGCGACTATACCTAATAGCTTTACCGGCATGCAAACATTTTTTTATGCTACTCGTTCTACCGAATAGCGGTTAGTAGTTAGACGACGTTCGTAGTTGTGCGTTGTTCTCCAGGCTGCTGACGAGGAATCCATCTCTCGGGTTGGCTGGAAGCTTCTTGATGGATAGCGATTGGAAAGCTGTGCAAACACACCCGGGTGACCCCTTTCCCCCAATGAGCTTTCATTGAGCCCCAGAACTGAACCACCCCTCGAAATTCTCCCATCGCGGGCCTCCACCGCGGCCCCGCTGGCTCTTTGCGTGGTACTGTCTCAACAAGGAGTTTCTTTCGAAAACTATGCGAGTCAGCAGTCTCAAATAGGCCAGTCTAACCTCTGGAGGGCTCTCTGTGAACATCAACGTGAAACAGTGAGAAAGGAGGAGGTCTGAGCACGGATTTCTTGGCAATGGCATCAGCTCAGAAGGGTTTGCGCAAACAACTCGTTCCGCGTAGGCCTTCGCTCTTCTTACTGGGATCGTGAATAACGAGATTGCAAAGAATCAAAACCTGCGCAATGTAAGCTGACAACACAGGGCTGTGCCGAACATCCCTCTTGCCCCTTATTGTCACCGTCTTAGCCTCAATGCGAGTCAGGGCGAAAAACCCGTAGCTCCCAACGAGTTCTCCACCAATTCGTACCTAGCGGGCACGAGTTTAGTTAGAGGTTCTGAACTCTCTTTGATAGGGTGCAGACTGCTTCGGTTGGAAAGTAATTGCCACTCACCGCGTGCTGGAAACTAACAGAGCCCTCCTTGCCGAGGACCTTCGCCAAGTAGGTTTGAGCCGTACGCTCAGTGTAGCGTCCGTAGAGAATCGGAGGGCACTCCATGTGTTCATCTGCTGGAGGTCGAAGCAGTTGCATCCTGATGTCGAAACCGCACCAAAACGAAGCGGGAGGGTTTGTCTCAACAAAAAAACACAACTTGAAGAAGCCAGAAGCTTCCCTTCAGCGTGAAGATGCTTACCTGTCGGCTTTGAGCTTGTTGATGTCGTAGGATCGGCTGTAGTCCATAGAGGGCTCATCAAATTCGTTCTCCATATCGAATATTGGCATCGTCACAGTATCATGGATGTTAGGCGCTTCTGGAATTTCCTTTGGGTTGAATTGGACGTCCTGTTTGAAACCGAAGTCGACAACTGATATCTTTTCGGCAAAGTTCGGGTTCGAAGTCTGCCATCTCGGCTTTTGGTATCCAACAACGGCACCTGCAATCCTGTCTCCCTGTGGAGTTGAGACGCTTTGTTTAAGAGTTTGATAGCAAAATCCGTGAAGCTTCTTTTCGAGTTTTGCGTGCGGTCCTACCTGACGGATTGGGTAAGCACTTCCACTTCGACGATACACCTCCGAGAAGACGTTCTCAGTTGGAACTTCGTCAATAGCCGGTTGTTGTCTAATCTCGTCGCCTATTTGCTCCAAATCTACAGGCTTTGGCGGTTGCTGAACCATTTTCCGATAGATTTTCGGATTCTTATATTTCTTTCTCAGCTTGTGAGGGAATCTTTTCACCACAACATCATACCCACGATCAAACAGCGACGTCCCTCGAGGATTTCTAAGAACGTTCATGATTAACCCAACAAAACCACAGGAACCCTCCTACCAAAACAGCTTTTTGGGGGTTCTCAAACAGTGCCTCAGACCGCGCTTCCGATTCCAACCTCTCATACCACCACACCTTCGTCTATAAGCTTCATTGCGTATCCAATCGTAAATGAAAATCTTACTCTATTCTTCCATCTTCGAATCTACTGGTACAAGTTGACCTCCTCCACCAGCAGCTTCAAACGCATAGGTACCTCTGGACTTCAAGATGGGCGTTCGCCGTGATGAGGCTGGCGCTCTCGCAGTATCCAGGGAAGGATCAAGGTTTGGATCTTGAAGGGAGGATCATTGATCCTGGAAGAGCGACGGGTTAAACCCCAATTCTAGTGTAGCTTCCACCAACAGCCTCTGATTCATAGCTCACGACCTCGAAATCCACATTCGTCTTGGGGAAGGAAGGATCAGGGAGGGATTGAGTAAGGGAGAATCGTCACTCCTGGGAGAAGGACGTGTTGAACCCCCACCCAGTTCCGGTGTAACCTCCACCAGCGGCATAGAAAGTGTAGCTCACGATCTCAAAGATTCACGTTCTCTCGTTGATAAAGCAGCGCTCCAGGAACCGTCCGGGAATGATCCGAGAAGGGGTTAAGTATTGGATTCTCTGGGCGGGTTTCCGGGCTGGAGAGGTGGATCAGTCATCTTGTGTTTGGATTCTCTATGCTATGACTGCTTCGGCTATAATCACGGAGACTGATTGCACAGCTCGTTCAGTGGTCCAGCTTCGGAATCTCTAGAAGACCTCAAGAGCTCTGGATCTGGATCAGTCACAGGTTTGGATTTACTAGACTGCTCAAGTACGGGCAAGGAGACCACATTTTGATCCTCTGGACGGCTTCCAGTGGTGGAGAGGTAGATTGGACCTCCTGGGTTTGGATTCTCTAGAGTGTTTCAGTGAAGGAGAGCGGACATAGCGGGATTGTCAAATGTCCCACTTTTTCGGACTGCCTACAGTGCTATAGAGCTCGGCAGCTGGATCATTCCCCCAATCTAACTAGTGTTGGGGAAGGGGACACACATCAGAAAAGAATCATCATGTGTCCTCTGTCGAATTCCGAGAAAAGTAATCATGAGAATGATATCGTGAGGAACGACTAAAAGGAGCGTGGCGTCCCCTGCGGGAATTGGAATTGACAAGTCTGCGACAGTGAAAGCCTAGATAGATATTGGTGCAACCAGCATCGGCACCCGAACCCTGCCTATGAAATCACTTCGGCATAGAGGTTGGTTGAAGCACGTGGGGGCCATGCTTAAACTGGTGTTTCTCATGCTTGGTAGCAGTGCAAGCAATCTGGAACACACTGCGCGTCATGCTGAATTTTCTCGAGATGTTGTTCGAGCATGCTCTGGGTGGAAGCCCGTTGAACCTATGTCCACGGCCTCACTTCAGCTGCTCCTGAGACCTCACATGGCAAGGGACTTAGCGAGCTTCTTTTGCTGCTGACCAACGCCGCTTCCCCGGGAGAAACGTTCCGTCAGAGAGTTCCAGCTCCGAAATCGACCTGCTCAGAAAGCAAGTGACCCTGTCTAACTGGGTACGGCAGTAGCTGTACGGGCTAGGGTCGTTTTCCACGGCTCTTTGCGGAATGGCTTCCTCAATGCTCAAGATCTGCTTTCACGACATCAGCAGAATGCCGTGCCTGAAGAATGCATCGCTGTTCCTTGTAGCGTGTAGTTATCGTCCGTCTTGATCGTTTCTGCGAGTGATGAGGAAAATCATCACCTACATGCAAGCCCGAGGGCGCCGCAACGAACTCAGGCAATCTCAAACCAATCTATTCCCAAAACGGACATGGCTGTTGGACATGTGCTCTTTTCGCCCCGCGGATCAGTTTGGACGGTGCATCAACTCCGAAGATGGCCCCCCCGCATATCTATCTAGGCTTTCACTGTCGCGGACTTGTCAATTCCAATGTTCACAGTCTAAACCCCGTCACCCGAACGAAAAAGGTCTCAGCGATCTGCTAAACGCTTTGGAGAAAAGCCATCGGAATCTCCACTAACGATTGGCAGATGCGAACTTGCCGTTTCCACAGCCAAGACTCTTCCTTGACTGTCGAGCAGATAAGAAAACGAATCGCGTGGCCTCTCCTGCGCAAAAGACAAAAATCGGGTGCTTCTGAGCACATTCAATCCCCCCGTTCGAAACGAAAGGACAGCAAAGCATCTCAATCAAAGTGGGGAGGGGATTCCAATCTTCACTTCGAAGACAACAAACGGAATCACGCAAACTATTGGCAGTTGGCACAGACTGTCAACACCGCTATTGCTAGACTGCCGAGTAGGAAACCAACGAATTGATACCATCGACTTGCCCAAGGATATTGAGATATCGTTCGTCTTCTTCGAGTGGCTTTTGTCCAATATATATAAATTTTTTGGCTTTTGCAACGTCGCAACTGGTCGGTAGGTGATAGATTGATGGTGGTCTTTCCTTCTGCTTCGAGGGTTTTCTCTCTCCCTCGTTGATTTCCATAAGAGTTTCCTTTCCATCCTGTTCGGAAAAAAAACGTTTCCGGATTGGGACTTCTGAGATACTCGTCTTGCTATGGATTGCTGTTTCTTTAGACTTTTGTTACTAGAGGATTCACCCTGAAGGTTACTTAAGGCAACCTGAGGTCGGACTAACTCGTTGATGAGTGAGTGCCTGTCCAAGCACAGCATTCGAAGGCTGGTAGGAAAGTTTTAAAGTTGAGGACCAAGCATGAAAGGTATCGACGCGACGACAGGCACGAAGGAGGCGTGGTTGGAATCACGAACGAAGCTGCTTGCAAAAGAGAAAGAGCTGAATCGCATGAAGGATGAGGTCGCGAAGATGAGACGGGAGCTGCCCCTTGTTGAGGTTGAGGACTACGTATTTGAGACCAAGGACGGGCCGAAAAAATTATCAGAGCTTTTCGGGGTAAATTCACAGCTGATAGTCCAACATTTCATGTTTGGACCTGAGTGGGAGGAAGGATGCGTTTCATGCAGCTTCTGGGCCGATAGCTTTGATCCCATGGTCATCCACGTAAATCAACGCGACGCTAGCTTCGTTGCGAGCTCCAGAGCTCCCGTTGAGAAACTTGAGGCCTTCAAGGAGCGCATGGGTTGGAAGTTTGAGTGGGTATCCGCGCTGAACAACCGTTTCAACTACGATTTCAACGTCTCCTTTCCGAAGGAGGGGAAAGCGGATGACACTGCAATATACAACTACAGACCGAAGCAGGGGGATTACGAGGAGCTGCCCGGAATCAGTACCTTCTACCTAGATAAGGACACCGGGAAAGTCTACCACCAGTACTCCTCCTATGCACGTGGCCTTGACGTACTCAATTCTGGTTACCAGCTTATTGATCTTCTTCCTAAAGGCCGAGACGAGAAGGACCTCCAGTGGAGCATGCAATGGCTCAAGAAACACGACCAATACACCGAGAAGCCCGTCGCATCCAATTAACTTTCTTAAACCATACCCTGGCCAATCTGCTTTTGAAATAAAAATCTTCTACGAATCACAACAACTCGCGCTAATTTTCCCTCGACTTAGTAGTATCTCAGACTTTATTAACCAATGAACATCGATAATCCTGTACATAAGCAATACACACAACTAATCTCAATCTACTGGCGAAATACTCGTAATTGTATATTAAAATAGAATATCTGTGACAAATCCTGTTCATTCGCGCGAATTAGTGCTCCATTTAGCTATATCTTGGAATGTTTTAACCAATAAAACTTGCTCCTAGATGATATAAGTTTACCCAAAACTGGAGTGCATTGGAGAATTTTTGGGATGGTATGGACCGGTTGGAGTGCGACCGGAAACATTGGTATCGGAAGGGAGCTGTGTGCGGCTTGGGCAGGTTGATGCAGGTTGAAAAGACAAAGTTAAGCTTGGAGAGAGAATCAAGACGATATGGATGACACAGAGGGCTATGACGTGGTAAGTAGATAAATCGTTTACGTTCTGTTCCTCTTGCGAGGATGTTGGGTATACTTGCGATTTGCTTGACTCTTTCGTTTCTGTTTTTGGGGCCGGGAGTTGAGACGAGTTCTTTGGAGTGCTAAGAAGGTTTATTTGTATTTTGGTAGGAGGATTCATATGCGCCTGGAGGGCCTTCTCAGTTGGGCACAGCGCCAACCGCGGAGAAGGAGAAACTGGCCGGGAAGGTCGTTCGATTTCTTCTGGCTCGACATTTGCAGAATGTTTTGACATCCCGGACGGACATAAGCAAACTATTCGATGAGGCTATTAGGTCGCGAAGGACTGTGATTGGTGAGGTGTTCAAGCTCGCACAGACGTACTTACTTGAGCGGTTTGGGATGGAGGTGGTTGAGGTTTACAGAAAAGTAAAGGGCAGGAGCACGACTGGGCTTAGTCAGACGGCTCGATCAGTCCTGTCCCAAGCGAGTGCTTCTCAGGTATGGAATTGATCTCTTATGTACGATTGGATCGAGCGTTTCCTCATGACGGATATCTCTGTAGGGAACAGGCCAAGCGAAGTACTATATTCTTGTGAGTGCGCTCCCACAAGAAAGGAGGCCTCCTGTGCAGAACAAGGCAGTTCTAGGACTTGTCTCTACCATTGCTTCTCTGATCCTGTTGAACCCGCATTTCCGAGTGAACGAGAGTAAGTGGTGACCTTTGCTTGGGACTTGATTGACAGAGTTTCGGAAAAGTTTCTGACTTTTGTTGTGCACAACCTCCGTAGATTCATTGGTGAGGCACTTGGAAGAGTTGGGAGTGGAAAGCGAGGGACGAAACCTGCACCACCCGCAACTTGGAAACGTGTCCCAGTTATTGGAAGTGGAGCTAATCAAGCAAGGGTACTTTGAGAAAGAAAAGGACGGAGACCAGAGCTTCTACTCGTTTGGGCCACGGCTGAGGGGAGAAATAGGTACAGAAGCCCTCGTAGAAATGATTGATCAGGTAAACGGCAACAGCCAAGCAGTCCTGGTCGTTGACGAAGGACTGGGATGAATTTGCCCCGTGGAGTTGCGGGAACGGAGACTGAATCAAGCAACTTTCCTTGCCTTCTTTTCCAAGATTTTTGACGGAGAGCTGGACGATGTTACTAAGCAAGAACTAAAACTTAGGGCCGATGGTGTTCAGGAGCCAGTGGAAGCGTAAGACCGCACGGGATTACTTCCACAAAGTCACCACGACTTTCAATCAATCAAACCAATTATATTTGATTGAGATATTTTAAAATATACGATATTATTACTTTTTAACGCGAATCATTGTGCGATATCAATGAAATTGATCGATACCAATCGTTATGGATTACCTTGACTGAATCCTACTTTCACCAGCACCAATCTCAACCGCCAATTAGATAGGATAAATCTCTTGAATATCACAAAAAGTTTTCTTCACAGATCTTGATTGGTCCTCATTTACGAACCATACTATTCATTGGTCAATTCGGAATGTTTTAGAGAAATATATGGACATATTCATGATTTTAACCCTTTCATAATAAAATATTTAAGAATAATTGGCTAAGTAGTTTGCTAGTAACGAATTAGAGAAGAATAACAATCATTAGTGATGAACTATTGGTCTAAGTTTTCGTAAATCTTTTCAAAATATATGACAAAGTTTGTTTTGGTTTGGCGAAGGTTATTCGAGGTTTCATTAAGGAGTTGGAGAGGATTTGGAAGGAAGGCTCCGGCAATGGTTTAGAAACAAGTCGTAGTGAAGACGTAGTGTGGTGAGATACTCCTTTTTCTTCTTTTTTTTGGTTGAGGTAAAAAACGAAGGGAAAAGCGTTTTTGTTTTGGGTTTCGTGGTCTCGTGTTTGTAAAGAAACATTGAAATAAGTGATGATGAGGATGTACCGATGTTGGATGGTCATTGGACTTACGTTTCTCGTGATTGACGAGGTAGTTTGCGATGACGTGGACTACTCAGCTAAATTGGCGTCGATCCTGAGCTCGAAGGATGCTGGAGAGAGTACGAAGTTGGTGTCGGAGCTGATGAAGCACGCGCATTCGGCCGAGAAACATGAGACAGTACCCGATGTAAGCGCCTTTGCGCCTGCTAGCTCAGCGGATACCCAGCTGAAGGATAGGATTTCCTCGAGCATCAATAAGCACATAGGAGGAGTGGCTAGCGTTCTGAATAATAAATCTGGGCAAGATCAGAAGTCAAGGGCCCAGCAAGTTAAGCAGGAAACCGACAGGCTAAAGAAGGGCACACAGGACGCAATCCGGAGGGCCGAGCAGCACATGGTGAAACTTGAGGAGGTTGAAACTGTTTCCAGCGAAATCAAAGCGTCACTTGCCACTGCAAGCACGGCTGCGGATGTGATCAAGAGAAGGGTGGCGTCGGTAAGCATTGTCTCGACGAGCATAGGAAGCTTGCATCTGGGCTTGTTGTCTATTGGTTTCCCTTCTCTTCAGGTCTCTCTGGGGTTACTTACTTCGAGTTCGTGACGTTTTACCCACAGTTCACCAAGCTTACATCGGATATTGACGTCATAGCCAAGGAACTTCACTCGAACCTCGAAGCGATCCGGGAGGACATTGACTACATACGAAGGCAAGCGGAGAACGTCGGAGACAAGACATGGGACAAGATCATTTGGTACTACGTTATCCTGGGCCAACTGTTTCTTTTCGTCGCCTACATCTTCTTCCAAAGAAGTCGGATGGGCATAAAGCCAGGCATGTATTGAGGGTATTCCACTAACCCCTGTCGCATAGCAGGCCTCGTGCTTCTTGCTAGGTTCAGACATACAACTTGTTTTGGGCTAGGCTACGACAACTTTCGTCACACTCTTCCCCAAGAATTCTAGAAAATGAGCTGGGGGGAGGGGGGAAGAACATGGTTATGCGTTTGAGGTTTCGTTTTTTTTTATAATTACACTCATAAATAAGAATTTCAATCGATTCTTTTTCTGTACAAAGGGTATTGTTTCCTACTGCTACGTGATACGAACGCGGCGTATCGAGAACTACTCCACGGGGCTGTCTCCAAATAGGTTCTGCCTCGCGAGCCGGTCAATTGCAGTTTCTTCCTCGTCAAAGTCGCTCTTGCTTATAACGCACTTGAAGAGGTATCCCCAGTCTGGCCCAAAGTTTGCGGGACTGTAGAAAGTGTACCAAAACCGCCGCTGAGGGATGACCACCTGAAGTGCCGGCGTTTCTTCAATACGTTGTGATCGCTGCTGTCTCTTCTCAAGATGAAGTGAGAACACTTTTCGCTGCTCGTGCTCGTCGAGGAAAAAGCATAGATCAGAGTACTTTCCAAGTGAAGTTTGGGTATCAAAAGTGACTGTGATCTCTCGGCACCAAGCAGGGAATTCGACGACCCGCTTGGAGAGCTGCATGGTCAGGATGCAAAGTACGCGTCAGTTGCTACATGCGAGGGATTATGGGATAACTATTGAGCCAGAACTTACAGAAGCAAGTACACCTGTTGGGTGAGGGTGGTCGGACTCGATCATGGCCACCCTTCGCCGCGTCCTCTTCGCTACCTCCGCTTTTTTCGAATACAAAGCTTTCAAACCCGCAAAGCCAAGAACAGAGTCGTAGCGGTACCTCTCGATAATCTCCCCGGTGGTAAGTAGGCCGGACGGTTCGACCTCACGAGCGAACAGGCAGGGGTCGATGTCGTAAATTCTCAGCAGCCCAGGCCGGACAAATCTTGCGACGCTCTGCAAAATTCTTTCTCTATCTCGTTCCTGAACCTCTCGCAACGATTGTTGGGGAATAAAAGAGTTGGCCATCCCCCAGCGAATCACCGCATGCCACAGTTGTTCTTCCGTACAGGACAGGTCCTCGAGCTGGAGCAGAAACTCGAGCACTTCCGGCCGCAAGCGACTGAACTGCTTCGTACCAACTACTTTATGAGAATTAGTTCGAAAGCAGTCCGTGATAACCCTCATCAAACCAAGACGCGGATTCTGGTGCGCTTGGTCCAGGAAGAAAATGCAGTTGCGCTCTGAGAGCTGCGTAGTAACATGCTTCCGACAAATTTCAGCCAAGGAATCCGCTCCAAGCCGCACCGCAAAGTCCCACAGCGAGAAGACGCGCTTGTCGCTGACCCTGATTTTGCCGGTGTAGAAGAACTCGACAACGGCTGAGGCAATAGTTGGACAAACATCAGTCCAAGCCCACTTCAATTGTCCTCTATTCCCTTGTTTCGCGTCGAGATCTATCTGCTTCCTTAAACCCGTGCACCGTGCAGCAATGAGGACCTTGTGCGTTTGGATCTCCACCTGCTCTTCCCCGTGGGTGACTGAAATCGACAAGTCCGTATCGATTCCTAATAAATACAGCTCATGAACCCTTTTCAACAAGGCTCTTTTTGAGCTCAAAACACGGACTTCATCCCGAGGTCTGGAAAACGCTTCGCTTTTTCCCCAGTCACCTCGGCCCAACCTCAAAGTCTTTCGTTCTCCAGACCACTCCGTCAGGAGCACCGTGTCGCTCACAGTGCTCCGGAGAACCTCCATCCCCAACGCTCCCATCCTTTTCTACATTCTACTCCCTTTTTATGCTTTAACACCCCCTCCAGTCTCCCTCATCGTCCATGATGCCCATGGAATGCGGTTCTCCAACGTACCCTTGAAGCGCTTCCGCGGTTTTGCCACCAGGCGAGTTACCAGCACTGAAATTATAGAATATTCAATATAATTTCAGCACTTCCAATGAGCAGCATTCGTCCAAAAAAAATATGAATAGCTGCTTCAGGGTGATTCTAAGTTGACGGTAACTGGCTTCAGGGTGAGTGTCAGGTTGTCCATTTCTGTTCGCCAGTTAGCAGTATGTCGAGGATGGTGTCGCTAGTGGCAATCGTTCGCGAGGGAAGAATTCGCAGGAGTTTCTTCGAGGCGTAGTTTTTCTCGTCGAGGATGAGGATGGTGTCAGATTCCTCACTCGGCTTTGGCGGTGTTAGCTTGCCTCCTGCGAACTCGATCAGCATTTCCAGATGGAGCCGTTCGGGCTCCGGGTTGGGGAAGTCGCCAACCAGCGCAAAGGAGGTGCTGTTGAACACCGGCGGCAGCGATCGTCGCCTTTTAATGTCAAATCCTACAGGTGTAAACTTTTCTTCGTCCAACCAGCGCCCCTCTTTGACGCTGTCTGCGAGCCACTCCTCGCGAACGATAAACTTACTTCCAGCGAGAGCAAGCATTATTCTTATGGATCGGTATCTTGCAGCGCCCCGCTTATTGACTCCGCTTATCACGTGCGTTACTTGCTTCATAGATTCTACACTTTCGACGACTTCGGCTCCCATGTAGTGACACATGCGCTTCATTAATTCCATCTCTTTGTGATCTCGGATATTTGTGAATGCGATCGCCACTCCCGGACAAGCAGCTAGCTCGGACGACCGGCAACTAGGCTTTTCCGTCGGCCTCAACCAGGATATTGGAACCGAAATGAGTCTGATCGAGTTTTTCGAGTCAATCTCATCGCTCGAATGGCTTGATGCAATGGCTGGTTGCTTCCGCGGCAGCATGTCTTTTCTCTCTGTGGTACCATCAACTCCCAGGATTACAGACAGAGAGGGAAAATCGGAAACGCTGTCTGCGTCTGAACAGCCATCAGCAATATCCTCGTCGCTGCTCACGATTCTCCGCTTGGCCGGCCGTCGAAAGACCTGTTCGTCCTCGTCGACTACTGAGCTCATTTCAACAATCTCGTCTTCCTCACCTGTTTTTTCTGGTTTCGTTACCAACAGCCTCCCATCCAGCTCTATATTGGACACAGCGTTCCCCTTGTCTCCTGATAGCTCTTTCCTTCCGCAAGCTACCTCCTGCTCCCTCAAACATGCATCCTTACCGGCGTCCAGCAGTTCGGATGCTAGGTTTGCAGGTCTAGGTGACCTCTTGCATTCATTTACAATTCCCTCAGTATCAGAAGTATCAAAACTTTCGGGTCCATGTGATAGCTTCCGGTCACCATTCGTGGCGGGTTCAGATGGCCTACTCCTTGCAGATGACCTCTTGCATTCATTTCCACCGTCTTTTGCAATTCCCTCAGTAGCATCAAAATTTTCTGGTTCCTGCGAAAGCTTCCTGCCACCACTCTTGGCTTGTTCAGATGGCTTACTCTTCGCAGATGACCTCTTGCATTCATTTCCACCGTCTTTTTCGATGCCCTTCGTAGTATCAGAACCTTCGGGTCCTTCTAGCTTCTGGTCACCACTCTTGGCGGGTTCAGATGGCCTGCTCCTCGCCCTGCCCACGACCACTCTTACCTCACTCTCCAGCCGCAAGAATCCCACGAGAAGATTTCGCAGGTGCTTATTCTGAATAAGATCCCTCGGATACGCAGGCAACTGACACGCTGGACACTTATCGCTTTCCTCAACGGCGGGCTTCACACACTCAAAACAAAAACTGTGATTGCACGAATCGATTCGGTACGGGTTCGCCAGAATCTCCCCACACAGGTAGCACCGCAATGTACTCCTGACCGTTTTCAACTGTTCTTCAACATTCGATAAAATCGTCTCCATTTCTTCTCCCCCTACCCCCCTCTCCAAACCAAAAAATTACCCTTCAGCTAAACAGCTGATCCTCCAACCCTCACCGCCGCCTTCCTCCTCCCCCAAACTTCATAATCTCTCTTTCCAACTCACCATCCCCAACCCCTCCAATTCACTAGTTTCCCGATGGCCAAAAAAGCAACAGAGGGGCCGATGTTCTCTCATGTCCATAGTAGGGCATTGGCTGCACTTTTATATCGGACAAGCTGTCCTTATTTTGGCGCGAAAAGTGTCCCATATATATATTTATATATATATATATATATTTATATGTATACAGTTTGTTATGGGACAAACTATGGGGAAGTTGTTTCAACGCTGGCTGCTATGTGCGAGAAGTGGTGGAATTTTGCTTTTGATCTAACGTTTCGCAAAATGATGTCATAGTAGATCAGAGCAGTTCTGATGGAGTATAGAAGGATCCCCATCAGATGATACCCGCCCCGAGGGCATGTGAAGCAAAAAAAGGGAAGAAAAAAGGGGGATGTGGATGTGGGCATGAGTGGGATGGACGTTGGATGTGCTCTGAATAAACGGTCATGATGGTGTTGGTGCAAGTTACTGCTCTTAGCTTGGTGATGGTTCTGGTAACAGTCGCGGAAGACCCGTATAAATCGTTCTGAAAGCAGTAAAGCGCATTCGAGAAAAATAAGCTCGACACCCGCAGAAGTACTCATCGAGGAGGGCGCTGCCTGCCAGGTTTAGGTTTTGAGGTTTGGTGGGGATCAAGTTGAGCATCTTCGAGCACTATCGAGGAGGAGGACGTGAAAAGAAAGAGAACGAAATGCTAGTGTCGAAGCTATGGAGCAAGGAATCAGAGAACGAGGGAGGAAGGGCAGAAGACGTTGGACCGGCAATGGGTATCGGCTTGAGAAGCTTGATTATGCGGTGGTGTTGTTGATCGCCTTGGGGATACTAGGAGTGATCGTATTGCTTCGGTCCTCAACAGATGAACTGCAGACAGGAAGTTCGAGTGAGTGCAATAATCTCTTGATAGCGATTGGACTTCAGGATGGGAACTTTCTGCTTCGGCTGGTTGAGGGAAGTGACGAGATCACGTCGTGGATGAACGACAACGAACTGATTTCGAGCTCGTTGTGCGTCGAGGGATTTGATTTCCACGATCACTATCGCGAGCGATTATCTACGGTCAAGGCTGCCGTGTTGGAGTCTCTGGCCTCGCTTCGGATAAACTTGAAGACGGTCGCCTTGAGCTACAACGGAAAACTTGCAGTTGAGGTCAACAACAAGCCCGTGGACAAGTTCACATCAGTCGTAGATGACAAGTATGTCGCTATTAACTTTGAGAAGAGCTTTCGGGGAAGACTAACAGAGACGAAGACGTTGCCAGTAGTTGACATGCTGGACCTTGCTGAGCGTCGGGGGGTTGAACCGGACGGGATTGTCATTGTGAGGTTCTCGGGGAGCCCTGAGGATGCCACCTCGTATCTGCGGATGTTCCTTGCGGAGCCGAGACTGGGCCGTAGAGTAAAGCTCTTGAAGCTGGAACTGCACAGCGCACCGACTTACCTGGGCGGTGCTAGGTCTACAGGTCAACAGCCAGGGGGGAAGAACGAAGTGGAAAAGCTGAGGCGCATGCTGCTGAGTATGGACGACTGTATAACTGAAGTCATTATCGTTGAGGAAGAGAACTACAGGGAGCCTCCAAAGGAGGACAACGGCTTGTTTTATGCAGTTCTGGCGGGACACGCCACGTGGACTGCCAGGGTTGACCCGGCGCTGAACAGTTGGTTGAAGGGCGTCAACTACGGCAGAGCTGCGATCTTCACCAATTTTGGGATAAAGCCCGGCTCCATAGAAGCTAAGGCCCTGAAAAACCATATCGCAGTGGTTGCAGCACCTGCGCATCCAGACAGCGAGGGGACTCTGAGCCTCATGCAGTCCTGGAGCCACCTCGTGCGATTAAGAGCTTCCTGGGATCTGTTCATGAAGCAAGATACCTCGCTGAAGTACCTCATTCTGCTGGACGACGACACTTTCCCCTTCACGGATACGTTTGAGGCTGTGTTGCGGGAGTGTATGGATCCTAATGCTCTCGAGTGGGGCGGTTCTCCAGAATCAATCCGCGTGGATAACGGTGATGGTCCGATTCACGGGGAAGCGCTGAGACAGGCCAACTTGAAAGGTGAGATGTACCGCTTGAGCGCATTCCGACCATTGAATGAATTGCATTCTGCTGCGTTTGTCCTTGTGACTGCTCGAGAGAGCTCACGATGAGACTTTCATAATCATTTCTGTGTTTACAGCGGGGGGTAAGCGTTGCCGTTTTCCTAATGAACCGAAAGAGCGGGGTGTCCCGAACTGCAGGACTGTGCTTTGTCCGAGTTGTCCGAGTGTTCCCCAAGGAGGCATGATAGTTGTGAGTCGAGCGCTTGTGCAGCGACTTCGACCGCACATTGAGAAGTGTGAGCGCGATACGCAGGACCTGTGTGACCATTGCGGCTCTCAGCGGCTGTATTTTTGCGTTCACGAGCATGCGAAGGAGGCCAAGACCTCGAATCTGCGAGGCGTTTATCGCACCCCGTGGATTGGAGAAAAGCATACAACCTCAACAGAATGGCACGGATATCCGCTCTCGCTGCACGGAATGAAGTCCACAAACCCAAAGTTGCACCACGCGACTGTATCTTTGGACTTCAACGAGCTCTACGACCTTGCTCTGCGGGCTCGGCGACGCAGTGCTGCCGATGCCGGCGAACCTTATGTATTGATTGAGGATCTACATTTCGAGATTACCTGCAAAGGGATGGGCTACTTTCGTCATGGAAAATGCTATTCCAGGCTAGAACCGCACAACTTTTGGTGTCAAACATCCTCGTATACGTGGAAACCGAAATAGGTCGGTTCTCGCTGTACATGGCGAAGGGACCATAGCCTTTCGATCTCAGCAGCAGGGGGCGAAGGTGGACGCGCAGCTCTCCTCGTTCATCCCGAATTCAACTGCAGAAAGTTACATTGGACCCTGCAGGATGATCTGCTTCATCTGCTTGACAAAGGCGTGACTGACGAGGATAAGGCCAATCGTAGACGGAGCACGGATGCTTTGCTAAAGACTCGCACTTGGGGTCGAGGTCACACTGGTATCGACCGAACATCCCAACACATGTACTCTGGACGACGGCGTGGTGCAGGGCATTTTAACTCCCAAACAGCTAATTGTTTCAACCGATAAGAATCTTGTATAGATCAGCACGGAAGAAGAAACCGCCACTTTTACTTCATTGTCGGACCTGTAAAAAACTTCTTCTCAACCCATCTGACATCTTCCGGTCAACCCACCAGCTCGGCGCTAGCTGGGATCTCATCTTGAAGCCGCGGAGGACATAATCCTCCTGCTTCTTTCCAGAGTCTGTCCTTGTACAGTAACCGTGCTCAGTGTTTTCGGCCACCAACTTCATGTTTGTCTTCGTCTGTAGCTCTGGGGCCTTGCTCAAACCTCGACAGAGCTCAGGCGGTCGTTTTGCTTGCTCGTTCCTTTTGTGAACCAACCCTAAGAGCTAGTTTCCAAACAGTAAGATCGGTTCGGCTGCCGATCCGTCTGGAGCAATTAGATAGTACGGTTCAGAGTACTAATTGAAACGATCTGAATGCCATTCATGGCTTCATCTTCCTCCTCGAATGTGAAGGTCATCGTCTTCAACGGAGCTTTTTGATCCGAGGAGAGAGAGAGGCTTTGCTTGGGGAGTTTCGGAGGTCAAGATAAAAGCGACTTCGGCAGAAGAAGCTCCTGGTTGAAGTGACGTAACCCCTGAACGGCGAGTTTCGTCAGCTTTCTAGATAACTCTTGGATTAGAGCTGATCTTCAACAGGAGAGTAGCCTTGCAGAGAGTGGATCGTAGGGGATTCATAGGTCTTTCAGAGGTTGTCCTCTTCGAAGTGGAGTGAAAAACTGATTTCAGTGCTCCTTTATTTGATGATGACGACCCAGCTGTTGAAGTGGATCAATTTGTTTGGGTTTGGGACGATGACCTGAACGGCTTTTTGTTTTGGAGGACTCTTTGTGAGGGGCAGCCCAACTGTTTGGGTTTGAGAATCTGTTGAAAGAGATTTAGAAAGAGTTTGGAAAGGCACTGAAGGCGAACGAGGGTTTTGAAAGCCGTTAAGACTGTTAAGATGGCTGGTGATCAGCAGACCAGAACGGCTGGGAACAAGGGATCTAGGATGGCGGTAAGTAGACGAGTTGAGGATTTCTGGAAGGCGCTGAGGACGTTTCAGAAGAAAACGTCCTCCGGAAAATTCAGCTTTCTTGGTATGAGAGGTGGTATCTTCTCGGTGTGGGTGTTAATCTGCGCACTGTTAGTGTTCTTCGGGCTGCGGTTGGGAAGGAGTCCCAAGGTGATCGCTACTGTTGTCGGGGCCCGGTGCCCATATCTACTGGTTGATGTTGGAGTCCGGGGAGGCGATGATTTGCTGGACTTGGTTAGTTCTGGGGGTATTCTGAAGGGATTCAGCGATGCCACTGGAATCAGCCCGGGGGAATTCTGTGTAGAGGCATTCGAGGCCGACGAGGGTTACTCTGACCGACTCAGGGAGGTGGAGAAGATTTTGTCTCCAAGCTTACGGAGCATCAAAGTACACCTCCAGTCCACGGTGGCCAACTTCAATGGCGAGGCTCCTGTAATGTTGGAAAACGTAGCAGCGGCGTTCCGCAGATCGGAATCTGTGAATGGGGTTGCGACGTATAACTGGGAGGCTACCGCGAGTTCTGATCGAGAGCATCGACTATCGAACATCGCTTTCCAAGATTTGTGGGACGTTCTCAAGCGCAACGGAGTCACAAGATACAAGAGTTGGAGTGCGGCTCGAGTGAAGAGCACATTCAGTGACGCCGGGATGTACCTCCGAATGATTCTAGGAGATCCCAGGCTATGCAATGCTCTAGATGAGATCTTCATGGAGATCGTCCATGGCGACGACTTGGTGTCGCAGAAGAGGAGCGATTTCATCCCGGAGGACGTTGAATCGGAGTTGGAGCTTCTCGCGGATCTGTTGAAAACCGCCAGCTTGTGCACAACAAAGGTTTCGATCAGATACAACCGAATCGCAGATGCCGCCGGAAAGGAGGACAAGATCTTTTATGCGGTTTTAGCGGGAGCCAAGACGCTCAGTACGAGAGTGTGTGCTTCGACGAGGACGTGGATGAGATCCGTTCCCCACAGCAGCATCGCCATCTTCACCAACACCGAGTTTGATGTGAACGACCACAGTTTCAGGTGCCTAGGAGGCCACATGGGTGTTGTCGCGTCGCCCGCTCAACCCGATGGCGAGAAAGTCCTTTCTGCAATGCAATCATGGAGCCATCTTGTCCGTCTGAGACTTGCGTGGGATCTTCATATGAAGGACGATGCATTTAAGCAATATCTGGTGCTCATGGACGATGACTCCTTTGTATTTACCGATACGCTTGAGGCGAATCTAGTGGCGTGCATGAGTCCCAAGGCGCTGCACTGGGGTGGGGCTCTGGAATTTATTCGTATTGACAACGGTGACGGTGGTAGGGACGGGTTTGGCAAGGATCTGAGAGAAAAACAAATCAAAGGTGAGCTTGTAAACAATGGCGATATACTCTGCAAGCTGGTGTAGCCTGCTCAGGATTGTTCCTTTCGTTTCTCATTTCCGTTGCCACAGAGAAAGGAGAGAACTGCTACTTCCCTGGAGAACAAGCTAAGCAAGGCGAGAAGCCCTGCGACCAAGTCTTTTGCAAAAGCTGCAAGGCAATACCGCAAGGTGGGTTTGTCGTTTTGACCAGGGCCCTGGTGGAGGCATTGCGTCCGCATATTGAAGACTGTGAAAGGGAATCGCTCGATCTCTGCGAGCGATGTGGTTCGCAGAGGCTCTACTTTTGCGTGAATCGGAAATTGGGGGATAAAGGCGTGGAGCTTTCAGGCCTGCGCGGTGTGTATCGGCAGCCGTGGAAAACCGAGTTTAGCAGCCTGGTGGGAACCGCGTGGCATGGATACCCGGTATCAATTCATGGCATGGTTGAGGGATCATCAAAATTACACAAGGGCCTGCTGGAAGATGACTTTGCTGAGCTCTACGCGCTTGTAAGAAGAGCTCGGAGGCGATCGGCAGCCAACGCAGGGGACGCCTATGTCACCGTTGAGGACATGAACTTTCAAATCGTTTGCGACGGGCTGGGTTACTTTCGCAATGGGAAATGTTATAGAGCACTGACTGGCGCGAAGAACTGGTGCAATACCGCGGCTTATACTTGGACGCCTTAGAAGTTTTAGGGGTTGTGTAGGCTCAAGTCACTCCAAAGTCAACAGCACAGTTCTTTCCCAGCAGGGATACGACGAATCTCGTCTCTTGTCACGGCAATCAAAGAATGGACTTGAGGGACGTTCATTGGGTTGTTTAGTCTCAAATCTCATCCACGGACCGAGTTAACCGCTGTGCTGTGGACAAAGAGTAGAAAGTTGTTCCGCAGCAAGAGCTTTTCGAAGAAACTGAGGGCTGGAGATTCGGGCTTTCAACCCAGAAACGTGCCTGAGGTATCGGGTTGCTGTGCATAGTCCAGACCGGGCTAGTACACGCCTTCTGAAGAGGTGCCCGACTATTCGACCAGCTCAAGCTGTTGCCGAAGGCTCCTTTTGGTCTTGGGCACCATCTACCAAGTTGATAAGCTTCTCTGTAGAAGTTTGTACCTATCGATCATCCTGTGAAGCTCGTACGTTACCTACGTGACAGGCCAAACCGTTTGCAACTAAATATAAAAGCACGCTCGAGAGGTCACAACGAAGGGTATTGAACTAGTTGGAAGTACTTTTGGGCTTTTTTGCCTTGCTCGCGCGTTCACGACTACCTTCCGATCCTTTCCATCTCAAGGAGACCGCCGACTCCTTTCCGCACTTCCAACCAGTAATCTTCTGGCCCACTTGTCGCCTAGATATGGGCGAGTAGCAAGTCACGGTCTGGTGTTCGAGGTAAACTATAGGAAGCGCGAGTCAGTTGAACTTTTTGCTACTACCATAAGGAGTAGATGCTTAGAGAGGCAACATCCCATTAGATGTTCCGGTTCCGGATGATAAATTTCCTTCAAACGAAAAGACGTGATAAAAACAACAAAATACAAACACTATTTATCCAATAGATTACGGAGTACGAAGGACAATTCACCAATAATAACCAATAATAACCTCGAGAAGTCAGTACCATGTATAGAGTTTATAAAATAAGAAATAAGTTTAGCCAATGATAACTAGTAAAATATCGAACGGTATAGGTGATAGGGAGAAATTACCGTTAAGATGAGAATTTATTAGTACGGGTTTTTCAATCGATTGGAGGACATGTAATAAATTTATAAAATACAGATATATGTTTGGAGACTTTGAGTTTTCGTATTAATTAGATAGAAAATGGAAAGCGCGGGGGATGAAGTCTTTTGGAGGCCAAGAAGACTAGGCTTTTAGAGATGGCACTTTGATGAAGATGATCGTCTACCTCTGCTTGGGAAGGAATCTGATCGGTTGGATTGGAAGAGGTTTCGTACTGATGAAGCCTATTGATTTCTTACTATCGATACAAAAAAAACCAGATCTTTGCTGATATCTTGGAAAGTTTGTTCCGCGGTTTGTTGTTGACGTGAGAGCCTGTGCGGTAGAGCGGAAGTGCCCGGGAGCTGTTGTTCTGGGATGGCCGGTCGATGGAGTTTAAAAGGGAAGAAGGCGTTGGTAACTGGCGGCACAAAAGGAATTGGCAAGGCGGTTGTTAATGAATACGTTCAGCTTGGTGCTCAGGTATTCTTGACCGCGAGAACTGAGCGGGACGTTCTGGATGTCGTGGAGAGCTATGGGTCTGGGAATGTGTACGGGGTTGCCTCAGATGTGAGCACCAAGGAAGGCTGCGAGAAGCTGATTGCAGAGGTGAACAGGGTATTTGATGGAGAGCTGCATGTTCTCGTGAACAACGTCGGAACGAGTATACGGAAACCGAGCGTGGAGTACATGGAGGAGGAATACGACATCCTTATGGATACGAACGTGAAGAGTATGTTCAGATTGTGTCAAATGGCTCATCCCATGTTGAAAAAGGCAGGAAGTAGCTGTGTGCTCATGAATTCGTCCGTTGCTGGAATGGTTGCTTTGAACTCTGGGGCGATCTACGGGATGACGAAAGCTGCATTAAACCAGCTCACCCGAGCGCTGTGTTGTGAGTGGTGTGGCGATGGGATCAGAGTCAATTCGGTGTGTCCATGGTACACCCGAACACCTCTCGCGGCTCCCGTCATTGAGGACAAAAAGCGTCTGGGAATCATCCTCGCCAGAACACCAGCGGGCAAGGTCGCTGAACCCGAAGATGTCGCCGCACTCTTTGCCTTCTTGGCTATGGACTGTGCCAAACACATAAGCGGCCAGAGCGTTAGCGTGGACGGTGGCTTCACTGCCAATGGAAATTTTACTTTCTCATGATAGGGTGCATATGAGAAAGAGTCAACTTTTTGTTTGCTAGAGTTGAAGGAAACCTTCCGAAAAGCGCCTTCCAAAAAGGAGCCAGGCAAAACGAGTTCGGAAGCTTATGTGTTAACCGTTTCTTGGATTTAATACTTAACTTTCCATAATCATTCTTTAGTATAATGCCTATGTCTCCCTCGCTGTTTAAACAAAAAAAAAGCAACTTAAAACTTCCGAAACTATTACTCGGATTTCCTATTCCCCCTTCGTTTTACGGTCCTTATGATCATCGCGTCAGTTTTTGACAACGTTTGTGACCTCCAGGTTCGGGGAATAAGCCATCCATCGCTCGCTATATACAAACTTCTCTCAATGCGACGGAACACCTGTTCTCTATCCAGGACATGGTTCCAGAAGTTTCCCACACAATAATTATCCGTTTGTACATCGGCTCTCGAATCGTACCTTGAGAGCGATCCGAGTAGCCCAAACTGTCGAATCAATCCGATCAGAAAAGGAGGGCTGTCTATAGTAGCCCATCGATTCAATTGCGGCAGAATGGCCATCAAGGAGACGAACATGACGCAGAAAGCCTCGAGAGCAAGATTGTTCGGTTGCCATCCAGCAAGGATGGTCAGGATTGGAATGGAAACCAGGCAATGATTTCCTACGTTGATGAAAAAGTCATCCTTCGTCTGCTCCGCCGATGTCCTGTACCGGATGGATCCAAAATGAGCCTGTGCACTCTTTTCGGTGAGCTGGTGGGCATTGGTTCGCGACCTACCTGGAATTCGATGATCCCTCCACTGCCTGTTTTCTCTGGGGTTTCCTGTACTGTGAATGCAGTGTCCTCGCCTTTTGGATCTCCGAACCAACGAACGGGGTTGCCCTAGATCCGTAGTTATGTGCAAACCAGTAATACAATCCGCTGGACAGGTCCGCGAACACGAAGGCCGCGCTGGATCCGAGCAGTACCTGTTTTTACAGCAGAGAACCTTCAGTAAGTTCGTAGCAAGTAAGATGCATCCAAGGCTGAAGTTGCTTCTTACTAGGAAGAGATCTAAACTACATTCCACGCGCTCGAAGATGTCCAGGACGATCAAATCGGATAGGTAATCCGCGAAGATAACGATTCCTCTAAAGACGACACCTTCCCTTCCTGAGACGCCCACGACTTCGGGATGGTCCGAAGCCACCTCGTCCTTCTTATGCTCCTCCTTCACGGCTACATCCGAAACAAACTTCGAACGGTCAGTCTGCACCCTCGGCCGCCTCACTCGAGTCTGCGGACCCACAACAACACAAGTCGTCGTAGTCCTGACCTGTACTCTCTCGCCTCTGCGACCCGCCGCAATCGACCCCACAAACCCCATCATATCTAACCCCACAGCTTCTCCCAACCTAGTTAACCTCCCTCATCCATCCTCAGACCTCCCCCTCGTCCTCACAGCGACATCAACCTCTCCCCAACACTCCACAAAAGTTCCAACCCGAAAAAAAACAAAACACACGCACACCAAACAACAAACCCAACAGTCCCCCAACGCTCCTCCAAATCCCTCCACCCTCACACTACACCCTCCACCCCTCCCACCACGCCCTCCACTCACCCCCCACCCCCTCCACTCACCCCCCCATCCCGCCCAAAACCCCCCACCCCCCCAACCCCTTCCCTTCCCTCCCCCGAAAACCAGTTCCTTCCTACCTACCAACATCCCCTTCCCACCTCTCTCCCCATCCAAACGAGACAATACCCACACCTCACCCTCACCCTCACCCTCACCCGCACCCTCACCAAACACAAACAAAAAAAGTTTCCTTCTCCATCCTCTCCCCCCACCACCTCCGCACCCCCTTATAAAATACCCATTACCATATCAAAAACAAAACTTCCAGAAGAAAAAATCCATAAACACAAATTTTTTTATCCTCACCTTTCTCCCCCCTCCCCCTCTTCCTTCTCTCCTCTCCTTCTCTCCTCCTCTCCTCCTTTCAAAATGTGAAAATCCACACCACATCGTCGATCCCCCCAAAAAGGGGATATTTTTATTAATTTTAAGTTCCTCACGACCACATCTTTTAACAGTCTCAACACAAGTGAAATCGTCTTTTTCTCTCCGCTTTTTAATTTTTTCTTTCTTTGTTCATCAAAGTTCCCCTCCCCCCCCCCCCCCGCTCTCTTTTTTTTTTTTTCGGAGGGAGTCAGTGGGAATGAGAGGACCTCACCTTCATTTCAATGCAAATTAGAGGGTGGTGATAATCTAAATTTTTTTTGGAGGAGTCTGGATAAAACTTCAGATAATAAAGTAGTAAAATAGATAGATATTAAGTAATTTAATTAAGTTTTCTGTTTTTAATCTATTGCGATCTGATAAATAATATTTTGTATTTAATGTATAAGTGATTGTGGAAATTGGGTTGGCCTGGAAGGGGTTAATAGATTTACGATTGTGGTCGCGTTGGGTTTCTAGTGGGTGGAACAGGGGGTGGAGGTGGAAATAATATGTACATGTTTTCGGATACGTTTTGAAGGATTAGACATATTTTAGGTGGTGGAATGAGGGGTGATGATTGCGGAGAGTGCACGGGATTTTGAAGGAACTGGAAGGGGGGGCGATTTGTTGGGTGGAAAGAGGTAGGATCGGGAATTTATGTGTTTTTCTTGAAGATTATTTTATTTTGTAGTTCTGGGAAGCGTATTTATATTTATATGTTGATAGAGTCGGGTTTTTATTAACAAATTGTTTAAGGACTAGTGTCCTTCGGAGGTCAAGTTGGATGGGTTTCTGGTTGGACTGGAGATCAAAAGGATTTCCACCTATCGATTCTCTGGTGCAATTGATAGCGTAGCGTTAGGGTCGGAAACCGGGGGGGGCGGGTTTGTTGGGTTGAGGGTTTTCTTGCCTGGACGGGGACCCATAGTTGGTGTTGTTTTCATCCAATGCGGGTTTGTAGTTGTCCTGATATCCATACCCAATACTCGTGAACACTATCCTGTCTCGTTTCCACTGCGCTGAAGCAGACCATTTTCTCCCTCAACTTAACTTGCTTCCTCCTTTTAGCTATCCACTCTCCTCACTCCAAACCATCCTCTGCGAAAACTTGGCTACACCAGCTGAATCTTAAAATGTCGCTCAATTGGCCGCATCCTCTGCTTACTTGGCTAGGCAGCTGATTCTTTAGATATCGCTCACTTGGCCCCCAGTCATCTCTGTCCATTTACCGCCAGCTGCAGTCTCGTCCCTCCTTCACACTGCCACTCTAGTAGCCACCCACTCCCTACCCCTTCCAAAAATGCTCCAAATAGGATTGTTTTGTTGTTAGTTTTTTTGGTAATCGAATATGGTTTCTCAATTAATTGGGTGTGGATTAGAGTGAATTGATCAAGTAATCAAGTGCGGCTTAATGGATCCATTAAGCTGGTTTTTGATATGGTAGAATTCCGCCTCTGTCGACCACTAGATTTTTTATTTATTTTTGGTAGATTCGTGCTTGTTGCCTATGGTGGGATTTTACGGATTGCCAGTGGACTTTTTCTATTGCTGTGGAAGGAAAGGATAGGTGTTAGTGGTAGCTGTTACTTCCGGGTATATTGGGAAGTGGGTTGCGAACGACGTCCCTTTATGGCTCAGATATTTGGGGGGCAGGTGTAATTTTGGAGTTATGTGTTTTTAGTAAACTTGGGCTGCATCCCAAGCCAGTCTCTCCAGGTTCATAAGTCCGCTTGGTCTAACATACGAGCGTCTCTTATGCCTATTTGTTCATAAGTTTCCGCCGGAGCGCTAAGATCAGGTCATAGACGTGTTTATAGCAAAGCTGCGTCCGCCTCTGGGAAATACACCGACGTCCCAGTTCTTATCACTTCTTTTTGCATTGGTGCGCTTGCGCAGCTCACAGCTATTCTGATAATTCAGTGTAAATCACCAGGCCAGAGCTAGTCACGATTGACAGCCGAGGTTTACTGTGGGTCCGGCTTCTCGTCGTTGAACCGCTGGATTTCCGGGACGACAGGCACCCTCGATAAGGCGATGCTAAGCAGGAAGAAGCACCGTGCGGATAAGAGGCACAATGCACCCACGCTGGACTGTCGCACAGCCCTCCATTCCATCACCGGTTTAGACACTGGAAGCCGTGCTGGCCAGCACTGAATCAAAAGACCATCTGCGCAACTGAACGCTTCGTTCATTTTCGATTAGCGGTCCCCATGGCCTCCTTTTCTGGACACTCAAACGCTCAGGACCTCTTAAAGAATGATGCTACGCAACTGCTGCCGAAAACCTTGGTAAAAAAAGCGCGCTGTTGCTGTCCATCAATCTAACCACGTCTGCCGTGGAGCAGGCACCCCGTCAGCAAAGGAGCTGACAAGGAAGCAGAAGCACATCCACGAGGCTTTGGTAAAGGCTTGACCACGTTGAGTCACCAAAAACAAATTCTTTACCTCGCTTTTAAAAAATATTCCGAAAGGCAACTACGCCATCAAGAAGCGTGTTGCCGTAGAGCGCCGAGTCCCTATGCTGACAAGCCTGCTCGTCGCCTAAGCTCTTCAGCTGCACTTTCCATGGCCTTCCTATGCTCCGTTCGAAACTGTGCACACAGAACCTGCTTCGGGGTATGGCTTTCACTATTTGCGAGGATCTTTTCGTCTTCCTCAGGCGAAGCCTTCAACGAGCTAAGGCGAGCCTCTACCGCACTCAGCAGAACCGCCTCCTTTCCAGGTTTCAACTTTGAGAGAGCGCCACCAAGAACTCCGCGCTTGTCGTTCGCGTTGTCAGTCTCCACAAATCTGTAGTCGAGCAGCAGCTGAGAGTTTGTCAAATTGCCATCTCCGTACCTAATGAACACCTCCTCACCCGCCTCGATCTGAAACCCAAAATCCGACGAGAAAACCTTCTCTCAGTCCTCAGCAGCGCACAGCGCAGCGCGGAAACAGTTGCTGGGGTGTTCCTCTACAAACCTTTGCACCGGCAATCACGTTGTAACTATCCTTCTTGAACTTCAGTTCGTTCAGCGCCTTGTTGCTGTGGTTGATCATATCGATGAACGGAATCAACAGCTTCACAAGCTCCCGGTCCTGATTCTGTACCCCAAGCGCTCTGCTGACTATGATAAACACACCCCAACGAAGCGCGTCCTTTGAATACTGGATGCCTTCTCCCATTGGATTCTCCATGTCTCCGCTGTACAAAGCGTCCTAAAAACGATGTTTCGGGTAGTTGCAGACCAAAGAGATATGTTCAGATGCTTTTCCACATGATGGACGTTCCATCCTCCTATGGAGCTACACGCTATGTGATGATAGCTTTCTCACAAAGTTAAACTTTTCGTAGCTGCGATCGATCTGGGCTTCTCTACGGTGGAATTCTGCTTTTACTTCGGGCTGCTCGAGGGAATTCAGCTCCGCTTCCGAGAAAACGAGTGAATTTTTGTTGTCGGGCTCCTTTGGGAGAACGTCAAGCATCGGTTTGAAGAATTGCGGTGGCTGGCTATCCCCTTGCATCATCTGCGAAGAGCGGACAAGATCTGAATCAGATTTTGACTTGGTTTACTCCACGCGTGGGCCGGGCTCGTCTCGAGTCTGCTTACCGTCAATAGAAGATTCGCGGGCTTTGTTGGGTCGATATCCTGCTCTCCCAGGGCAATCGCCAGCGTCTTGGGAATAGAACAAATCACATCCCCTTCGTTAATAGTCTCCAAGGCGAATACTCCTCTCCTTCCTCCCTTTTCCCCTACAGCAACCCTCCCAAAGCTCGCTCCGCCCAATTTCAGCCAGCGGTACAGCGCATCAATATCCTGATCCCTGCTCAGAGCCAAGTCACCCAACCCCGCACCCTTCTTCGGGGCTGGCTTTCCAAACCCTTTGACAGATAATCTAACTTTCTTTCCCTCGCCGCCTCCGCCGCCCTTCTTCTTCGCTCCCATCACCCATTGACCACCCCTAAAACACACACCAGACCTAGCCAGGCCCCTGCCTAACACACCCGTCTCCAATCCACCCCCAACGGCGAAACAAACCTTCCTCTCCTCCATCTCTCCTTCCCCTCCCAAACCAAGATGTTTCCTTGCAAACCACGACACTACATCCACGAGCCGCCTCCTACACCTCTCTACACTCCACACAACAATCGCTCTTGAGAAAAACCTATCCTGACCTCACCCCTCTAAGGCTCATTCACTTCAGCCCAAGACTATCCCTGTTGATGTCCACTGCCCTCTCTCTCCCTCTTCAACTCCGCGTGCTCGTTCCAAGGCTCAATCTTAACACACCTCCAACCTCACCACGACAAGGGTTAAAACAAAGTCTCTCAACAGATAACCCAGTCTTCACTCAATCTCTCTGTCTCTCTTGTCCTTCCGTCAACAGCAACGAAAGCAAAAGAAACCAACAAGCGCCCGTTTCCTCACTACTTCCTACCCGTCCCCAAAGTCCTCAAAACTTCTTAACTACGTCCTGTTCCAGTAGATAAATCAGACCTCACCAATTTTTCTCTGCCTTTCGTTGCTGCCTAAACCTCTTACGAAGAAAGAAGTAATCTCCTTTCCCCTGTCTCATCCACCCGCCCGAACCCTCGAGACGATTAACGAAATCTCGCTCTATATCGACTTCGCTCTTCCTTACCAATGCCTCTCGCAAGGTTTCCACCCTGGAGAGGCTTGGCCACGGCCGGTGTCCGAAGTGGACGGGGATGTACCAACCTGTATCCCAAAGTACCATGGCCAGCTTTTCCTCATCCTTGCCCAGTTGGTTTCCGAGGTGTGTGTCCGTGCCGCTTCTGAACGTAGAGATGAGGATGTGTATCTCAGTGGTACGAGCTAGCTAGACTCGCGTTGCGTCGATAACACGCCTTGACCAGGATCGCTCTCGCGGTTGAGGTAGCCCGCCACCAGTAGGAAAGTATCTTGATAAGCACCGGTGATCTCTCCGTTGACAGTGGCGATCTATAAACAAAAAGCCTTCCAGAGAGCGTTCCAGGCAACGGACCTCGACCATACGATGCTGAAAACCGGGGATCAGGATTTCAACACTGATTTCCTAGTCTATCTGTTACCCAACCCGAGTCGCACAAACTCAGTGAACCTCTCCAGTGAATTCCCAATATGCAGAGTTTCGTATGCTTCTTGTGCGTTCCAGTGCGCAAAAGAAGGCCGCTGTGTAACTTGAAGACTGTGGGAGAGTCGGTTCTGACGCCGTGACAACGTTCGACCTCCGGTAGCAGGTACAGAACTGTTTCTCCCTTATAGACAAACAGCATATTTGCTGGAACTATTTCAGCAAGCTGCCCAATTCCTGCTTTGGGAGTTCCTGGTCCGGAGTGGACTTCCGGTACAGTCGGTGAACCTGCGCGACAGATGCCGGGCTTCACGGCCAGAGTCCACCGATGAGCCCAAACATTCCCCGGCTCAACGACCATACCGGATGTCCATTGGACACCCGCGCTGTGTCAAGGACTAATACAGACGCAGTCTCTGATAGATGTACTTGTCCTTGTCTTGTTCCTGTTAGCAACGAGCCGCTAGTGGAAGCAGCGGGATTACTTTCAGAATGGACTTACTCCGGAGTACATCTGAAGAGCAACTCAGTTCGGAAACACGGCGGAGATAAAAAGAGAGTGGCGGTGGAGTACGGGAGCGAGCAGTGTGTGGCGGTGTTAATATATTTCAGAACCGGCAGTGCCGATCATGAGTCAAGATAATCAAACAAATGAACCAAGGATGTCTCAAATTCCGTCCTCTCAATGGAGTTGCATCTGCCCTACTTGTCGCTCAACAAGTTGTCCAGTTCCACCCTGCTCTCAATGTCACGGACGTGGTAGCCAACCTATGGGGTACTCGATGATCTTAGTAGAGCAAGCTTTTCTTTTTTGCTGTTAGGAAGAGGGCCATTCCCCGCACCGAAACGTACCATTAAACACCATGTGATAACCTGAGAAATGTAATCTCGACCGGTTGTGAACGATTGCTGTACTTCGGCACTCGGTCTCCCTAGAAGGGTGTTAACGACTCTCTGAATTCCGGTCAAAATGAAGATGGGAACATGATCAAGTTAGTCATTTCTACGGTTTCGAGAGAAAGGGCCCGTTCTAGTCTACTACCCAAGCACGAACCTGCATTGCATCAGCGGAGTCCTCCGTAAGATCCTTCAGGTCGGCGGAGAAGGAAGAGTCTGGAGCAAAGGAAGCATATTCCAGGATCCTGCACGGGATAAGCGCAAGTTGGGAAAGTCGGCATCAGTATCCATGTCGATTCATGCAACAGTCAAGCGCAGAACATGCGCTTGTCTAGTAGCAACGAATTTAGACACAAGTTCGGCATACCGCGCAGAAGTTTCTCCAGCTCCATTGGCAGCAGCAGCGTCGTGTTGCTGCTTGAGAGCTTCAATTTCGGACTCTAGTCGGTGTATGTAAGTCTGTGGGTTGAGATACGTCCTCTCATTCCTCGACGGATCCCACCAGCTCAGCCGTCCACTGACGTTCTTCTTCACCCTCGCCCCGGCTTCCGGAAGAGCATCTTCAGGGGAAGCCTCCTCTTCTGCTTCATCCACGAGTTGTGAGCTCCTCCGCGACAGTTTGATCTCACCGTCCCTCATGAAGTAACCTAAGCAAGCCCAATCCAATTAAGCCAGGGATCACACCATCACGGGTTTGCTGGATGAGTTCCGATCATACCGGTCACTTCCGACGTGTACAAAAGCTGGCCTAGGCCCATTCGATCTGTTTGGATGGTCATCTCAAATAGAGACTCAGGTAGGCTACCAATTATTGAAGCAAGCGCCCGATTCATGGCCTTTTTCGCGTCCGCGGATACCAAGCTTTCCAACATCTCAGTATCCTCCTGCGAAGGGTGGGAAGAGGGACTTAAGCTTTCCATGGTTGACTTTCGATCGTCTTGCGACTTTGCAACGAGTTCAAACAGTTCCTTTTCTAGAAATACGCACTGGGTTGAGGCTGCTAACTCTGTCATATATTTGGTTCTTCTTATCCATCGACGGAAACTCTCTTGAACCTTGAGAACGATCGCTACTCGTTTCGAAAACACACAAACGAAAAGCGCCCGTCAGTTTTCACTTGCGCTGCTTCCGAACGAGGCACCCAAAACTCACCCGCTGTGCAAAGAAGGACTCCCATCGCTTGAGGAAATCTTATTCTTCTTCGCTATTCGATCGTAGACCTTGCCAACTAGAGCTTGAACGTCACCAATACCTTCGATGGACTCCAACGACTGCTCCAGCTCATCTCGCAACTCTGATGCCCGGATGCCTTTAATGACGTTGCCAAGCTCAGCATCTCCAAGGGAAGAGTTTTCTCCATCCATATCGGAATCTTCCTCAGCAAGGACATAGTACTCGCTTCCGTCGACCCCGTCAATTTCCCCGTCTTGATCAGACTCCACTTCCGGGGTATCAGCCAACTGTCTCAATTTGTCCTCCAAAGCCCGTTCCCACTCGTCATAGCTCTTGTCGGCGAGGTCATGCCCTTGCTGTTCCTCCTCTAAAGCTTGAATGTCGATACCTTCCCGCGCCAAATCCTCCAGATGTTTTTCAGATAAAGCTTCCTCCACGACTTCAGCAACGTCTTTCGGCGGGGAACCATTCGCATTGGCTTCTGGTTGCATAGCACCGTTAGAGCTACTAGAATCGTTGCTTTCCTCCGTTTTAAAGACCTTATCCATTTCAAGTTTCATTTTCTTAACAATGCGCTCCTTCATGCCCTCAAACAATCGCTTCCAAGTATCCGGGTCATCCTCAAACCACCCGTCCTCCTCACGATATTCATTCCCGCCTTTCTTCGCTTGACATTGTACTAGGGACCTTTCAGGTCGCTCCTTTCTCAGCGGACGTCTACCATTCTTTGCTACATACGAAGCCTCTCTGTGCGTTCTGGGTGCACCCGCGGGAACCACGAACGCACTCTCGCCCATCATCCTTAACCAATTGGCTTCGCTCCCTCAATGAGATCTCAATCCATCAAGTTCCACGTTCTAGTACATCTACAAAAACCGTTCCAAACGACAGGGAACTCCGTGACAAGAAGCAGACCCAATTCCGAATCAACCTGTGCTCGCACTTCTTCCCCCCTCTTCGAGCTCGAGATATCTCCACTAGACTCGTTGACGGACTGGAAAGACAGAACGGGACCGTTTCTGTCGGGTCTGTCTTATCTTTCTCTTTCGCTGAACTGATGTTTCTTTTAGAAAAACAAGATAATTCTAAATATGAAGAATCAGAAGCAAATATCAAGTTGCCCGTCCAACCGTAAGAAAAAGCTGCTTCGCCGAAGCTGTGCTTCCTGCCGGTCCAAATGCCGACAATTCCATCCTTGCAGAGAGCAAACGAAAACAAGCTAGGATACGGGACGGGGACGCGCTGGACGTCTTTGTAGCGTTTACACAGAAGTAAAAAGATCCCAAATAGTAGTACAAAGCAGGAAACAATCGCACGCTGCCATCCGCTCTACCAAAACCTAAGCCCCCAAAAGAAGCAGAAAACCCCAGAAACCCCAAAAACCCTAAAAAGAAGTATTCAATCATTATTCAAAATAATGACTAAATAGTTTCTAATAGATTGACTCAAATCCACCTTCGTGCGGCCGACCACGAAATCTATTTTCATTTGATTTTGGAAAGGCCAGGCTGTCTATATTTCTTAGTACACTACTAACAGCTACTAACCTCATAAGTTTGCATGGACGAATAATTGGATTTTTCTTATCTGATTCGATTAGGACATTTTGGGGTCTGTTTATCGGATTTTTTTTCGATGGATGGTATGGCCGTGGTTGTCTCTTAGGGGTTTTGGTTTGGATTTCGGTTCATGTAAAGTTGGATGGCGGACTTGCGAGGATACTTGATCTTTCCCTGTTTGATGATGTCCTGGTTCGGTTTATTTTTTAATCTGCAAGGCTACTAGAAAACGCTTCCAGCGAGTCCCTGCGTCCCTCCCTTTATATTGTTCGCTTCCTTTGGGAATTGGAGCTCTGGAGTTGAGGAGGGATCAGGTCCGGGTGGAGAGACTTGAGCAGGGTTGGCGCTGGTGGCGGTTGAGCGCGGCTGAATAGTTTATTGTATTGGAAGTGGTCGATTGACGTACCTTTCGCGGTCGTCTGGGTTGATACGGTTGTAAGATCTGTGTTTTTTTTTTCCCAGCGGTGGGCAAGCATGGAGGAGAACTACGTATCGCCGTTGTCGACTCGGTACGCGTCGAAGGAGATGAGGGCGAATTTTGCGGATATCACGCGGTATCGTATTTGGAGGAAGCTGTGGCTTGCGCTGGCAGAGGCTGAGATGGAGCTTGGACTTGAGGTGACCCAGCAGCAAGTTGATGCGTTGAGGAATGCGCCAGACGTGGATTTGAAGCGCGCGGATGAGTTCGAGAGATCTCTTCGACATGACGTTATGGCGCATGTGCATGCTTTCGGTGAGCAAGTAATGGTGGCAAAGCCGATTATCCATCTCGGTGCGACCTCTTGCTTCGTGACAGACAACAGTGAGGTAGTCCAGATGCGACAAGGTCTGGACATTGTGATCAAACAGCTTTGGGGGTGTATATCAAACCTTGCCTCGTTCGCGATGCAATGGAAAGACCTCCCAACTCTTGGATACACCCATTTTCAGACCGCACAGCCGACTACAGTAGGGAAGCGGGCGTGCCTGTGGCTACAGGACTTCCTGTACGACGTGCAGAACCTCGAACACGTTCGGGACAATCTCAGAATGCGCGGTGTCAAAGGAACGACGGGAACTCAAGCCAGTTTCCTGGCTCTCTTCGACAATGACCACGAGAAATGTCGGCAACTGGACAAGAAAGTTTCTGAGAAGATGAATTTTCACAAAACTTGGACGGTCACCGGTCAGACCTATACCCGGAAGCAGGACTACGTCGTGCTCACAGCTCTTGCTGGGGTCGGTCAAAGCTCGGCAAAAATGGCGAATGATATTCGCTTGCTGGCTCATTTGAAGGAGGTTGAGGAACCGTTTGAGAAGAAGCAGATCGGATCGAGTGCGATGCCATACAAGAGAAACCCTATGAGGTGCGAGCGACTATGCGGAATCGCGAGATTCTTGCAGAACTTGGTTTTGAATCCAGCAGAGACTGCAAGCGTCCAGTGGCTTGAACGCAGTCTGGACGACAGTGCAAATCGTCGACTTGCAAACTCAGAAGCATTCCTGGCCACTGACGCATGCCTCCAGTTGGTGGCAAACGTGACCTCAGGCTTGGTCGTCCATCCAAAGGTAGTTCCATTGACTTCAGAAACGGATTCTCCGCCGCGGGACGTACCAGGCATTTACTAACACAACGTGCTGACTCCAATCCAGGTCGTAGAGAAGCATATGAATGAGGAGCTTCCCTTTTTGGCAACGGAGAACATCATGATGGCTGCGGTGAGGAAGGGAGGAGATCGACAAGTACGTAACACTTGCACTGTCATCAGCAAATGAGTAATTCTCAGCTTTTTTTGGCTTCTTGGCAATTCTTCACTATAGGAGCTCCACGAAGTTATCCGTGGCCACTCAGTCGCCGCAGGGGCGAGAATCAAGGAGGAAGGCCTAAGCAACGATCTCTTGGAACGAATTCGTGCCGACCCAGCTTTCAGCTCCGTGGAAGGTGAACTAGACGACATTCTAGACACGAAGAACTTCATCGGAAGGGCATCGGAGCAGGTTGTGGACTTCCTTGAAGGCGATGTGTATCCGGAGCTAAACGCGCATAACATCGATAAATCTTTCACAGGGGAAGTCAATGTGTGACTCGCGTTTAGTATACCAGTTTAAGTATAATACATTTACTAACAATTCTAGTGCACACATCTCTGAGTCCAGTTCAGGTTGGGATGTTAGCTTGTTCCTGGAACCTCGTTCAAGTCTTTCCTTGGAGTAGAAATCTGACAGCCTCAGATCTCCCAGAGGGCGCTGAGGATGACACAGTATCGTCCGTGGAAGCGGAAAGTTCTTCAGCGGCCTCTACCTCCGCTTCAAACGAAAAGAAAATCATCTGGCATCGACGCGCGTGAACGTTAGGTTGGGTCAACCACATGCTGGTCATGATTGACAGGCTTTTTCTGTCTTGGAAGTCTTCGCGAAGGAACGAGTTGATAATATTTATCTTTGTGTTGTAGTCTCGCAAGTGCATCAGCAGAACCTCTCCCGCCATTTCCTCCCAGGACATTGCAGGCAGTGTAGCAAACACCGGTAGCTGAGCGGCCCCCGACATCATAGCAGAGTCTGCTACTCTCCTCATGGATTCAAGTACGAGTTTCATCCCACCCAATAGCCTTTCCATCGTTCGTTTGCTTGCTTCCAGCTCATCCAGTGCTTCTGATCCCATGCGTTCTGCGTTGATTGCAGTTGACCCACCCGGTCCTTCCTCATTCCTGAAGCCATCGGCCAATTCCCTGTGAAAAAACGCCAAAAAAAGCAAAAAACGAGCCCCCGCCAGCCCATTTTCAGAACTTCCATCTATCAGCTCGCCTACCGCAGCATCCCGCTCAAGCTCACCTCAGCACTAGGACGGCGTTCGACGCTTCTACACAACCCCGCCTCCCAGACGTCGAAACGTTCTCCCACGCCTTAGCATACCTCTTCAACAGATGGAACCCCTTCGAAACCTCATCTCGAAACTTTTCTCTCCGAGAATATCTCTCTTCCTCCATCAGTCTTTTTCATCCAACGCCCCTCCCCGAAACCACTCCCAGCCTCCAATCCATCTCACTCACCAATCCTGCGCTAAATGCATTCGTCAAGCCTCATCCACTTCGAACAAATGCAACTGTTTATGTGTCATCAATTTTACCACCGGGAGGTCTGCCTAAATATACTATTATTCAATATTACAGCAAACATTTTGAGCTTTGAGAGATGACGGTTAAACATATCATTGAAACGATCGGAATGGGATCCGATGGGAATAGGGTTTTGGCAATGAGGACGGGTTTTTCGATCGGGCTGATCTTTTTTATTTTGGGCTGCTGGAAAACATGATGTTCTAATTCGTATTCTAAGCAAGGAATTGTCCGGTGCTGATATCGTCACTCCTGTCTACGTGGCGATTGGTTTTGCTCCTTTTTGGTGGGGTTGGGGTGAGGTTGGGGTGAGGTTGGGGTTGTGAAAAGTCTGTCCTGGAAATCCCGGCTTTTGGCGGACGTTGTTGAAGGAAACAGCACGGGATGGGGGATTCTTTGGACTCAGTGAACCCTTCTGTGGTCGGAACAATGAAAGGTTAGTTTATTCTTTCTTCGCTGGAGTTGCCGCGCCTGCCCTCTTCGCTCAGGTTTTTCCCCGTCGCAGCGATCGCTCCGGCGATCGCTGGCTCCGCCATTTTCACTGATCGATTCACTATTTTGTCTGCTATTGATTTGAAACTAGTTGGTTTGGCGAGTGGTGCGGTCGCTGGATGTGTTGTAGATGTAGCGCTGTTCCCTTTGGATACTGTAAAAACTCGACTGCAATCGGGGGTCACCCACTCAGGCCCGATTTTCAAAGGCATGTATAGGGGTCTTTGGCCTGCCCTCCTCGCCTCCGCACCTGCAGCAGCCACTTTCTTTGGAGCCTATGATGTGACGAAGAGAATAGCTGGTCAGAACCTGGAGTTGCCAGAACCAGTTACGCATCTGATCGCCGCGGCAGCCGGAGACATCTGCGGGAGCGCAGTCAGGACACCTTTCGAAAAGCTGAAGCAGAGGTTACAAGCTGGGATGGAGAGAACTACACTAGGAGCACTTCGATCGCTCATTGCGAGAGAAGGAGTGAGAGGACTCTTTCGAGGGTATGGGAAATCCAGAAAATCCCTTTTGCTTGGGTCGCGTGGTTCGACGGAATCCGAGCTGAACAATCCAATTTTCGATAATCTCGCAGGTATTCCTCCTTGGTCGTCAGAGAGCTGCCCTTTGATCTGATTGAGTTTCCCCTCTACGAGTACCTGAAGAAGCGGTGGGCGAAAGAACAGGGTGCAGCGCTTTCCGCTAACCAGAGCGCACTCTGCGGATCAATCGCTGGCGGTATCGCCGCAGCCGTAACAACCCCTCTAGACGTGGTGAAGACCCGAATGCTCATCGACACCAGCGACCAAAGCGTGAACAGGAACGTCCTCTACTACCTGCGATCCGTCGCAGAAAAAGAGGGCGCCAGGGGCGTATTCGCTGGAGTGCTTCCCAGAACCATCTGGATCAGCCTCGGTGGATTCATATTCTTCGGAGGATACGAATACACCAAAGCCTACCTCCTCCATTCTCAGTTACTAACCAAATAACCAACGAAGCCAACGAAAACACAATACTGACTGAATCAATCAATATTTATTAGGACAAGCTGTCCATCGTGGCATGGCGCTGTCCTCATTGCTCAATATAGGATCGATTATATCTTAGATTTAGATGTATATATATCTAATAAACCCAGAAAAGTCTATTGATGAACTAAAAATCTCTTTTAGAGGCGTTTTAGATCATTTAGTGTCTTTTTCTGGTCTGAGATGGAATAGATTTTGTCATCGATGCAGGAGCTAGTAGGTTTTGGGGAAGATGAATGGGATTAGGTTTACGCTTTTTTGCCTTTCCTTCTGCTAAGTTTTTGGGAGGAGATGTATTGAAAGGGGAGGGGGGAGAGGGGGGGGACAGGTTTATGGATTGTGGAGTTGGAAGGAATAGAATGGTATAGATTGTCGAATGCTTCTTTGTTTTTGGTTTTTTTCGTTTCAGATCTTTGTGGTGAGAGGATGTTTGGTGGTCAAGACTCTAAGCAGCATACGGTTCAACCGTATGTGACGGGGACCTCTGTGATCGGTTTGAAGTGCGCGGATGGAGTTGTTCTGGGTGCAGATACTCTTGGTGAGTATTTTTTTGTGGTCCGAGCTTCCTCGATATTCGTTTTGCTTCGAGGTTTGATTGACTGGACGGTTTGGTAGCTCGTTTGGCTGGATTGGAATTATGGCATCGATACTCCGATGGCTTGGATGGGCTTTGATAGATAATCGGACTCGAGTCGCCGATCATGATATTTGAGTTTCGATTCTTTGATGCCTCGGCTGCAAAATTTTTCAACTCACGCAGCTCCTTCTTTGGGGTTTGAAATTGCTTAGTGTCGTACGGATCGTTGGCGAAGAACAGGAAAACTTCTAGGCTGATGACAGTATCAAATCACTGCTCCCTTGGATTTTCTGGAGAGTATTCTGATTTCCAAGAGATCAAGAGCACCCTTGAGGAGTTAATGATTTCTGAATATTGTATGGCAGATAACATTCCGATGCAGCCAAGGTACGGTTACTTGCCTCCCCCCTTCCCCCCTCCCTGCGAACTAGATTATTTTGTTCTCTACTATTCTCTAAGAAGCATTTTGTGTTCCCCTCGGAATGCGCAGAGCAATTCATCAGTACTTGGCCCGTGTAATGTATGAGGCGCGAAACAAGCAAGACCCGCTTTACAATCAGCTCGTCATCGGCGGAGTTTTACCAGCTACAGGAGAAGGGTAGGGAATCTACTTCTTTACGACGCAACAAGCACCAGCTGGACTCCTAGCTGCTAGGTATCTGAAAGGGTTTATCCAATATCACGACACTTTGTACAGGTATCTTGGTTTGGTTGATCTGTTAGGCACCAACTATGAAAGTGAGATGATTGCTACGGGCTACGGTACATACATTGCTTTGCCCCTACTTCGTAAGGCCTATCGCCCAGATATTACTGTTGCTGAGGGTAGGAAGGTCATCGAGGATTGCTTGAGAGTTTTGTATTATCGCGATGCAAGAAGTATAGACACGGTAATGCAAACTCGGCCAAAAAAAAGAGGCCTTCATATGTTCCCACGTAACTCAAACGACGGGAGTTACATTTCCTATGCTAAGCTGTTGCCGATTCCAATGTTTACCAACAGGTCCAAATTTCAACCGTCACAAAGGAGGGCGCGGAGACGACTGAGCCATTCAAGCTTGAAACATCTTGGGATTTCAAAAAGTTCAAGGCCGGCTCTCGTCTGATTGACGAGTCTACCTGGTAGTGAAGGATCTTAGTAAAACAATCTTAGCTAGTGTGTAGCCAAAACACCCAACCTCCTCGCGCTTGGCCTATATTCGGGTTTGGATTTGATTCTTCAGGCTGCTTGTCACTCCTCGTCCGTTCTTTGATAATCATCGCGGAGTTGGCCGATGATAAACTGTGGGAAGGGAAGGCTCTCAAGAAAATCTTCCATGTCCTCTCCGTATTCAACCTCACTTGTACCCTTTTCAGAATCATGAAAATCGTGCGAGAGAATTAGAGTCTTCCAGCGGGACGAAGAGAACGGGACGTGCTTCTTCCTATGCCCTACCTCTGGATGCAGAACGAGCGGCTCAAGCTCTTCTCGCTCGAGGTTTGCTTGTGGCCTTCGTGCTTCAAAGAGTACCCTCAACGGCTGTTTATGTGCTCTGTGGAAGACCGTCTGAGTCGAGACAATCTCCAAACCTGATGGTTGGTCCCAAATCTATCAGCGGACGCAGTCTACGGGCAGGTGCCATCTCCAAACTCATCAAGGCCATGATTACTCGACCTCATCGCTCGCATGTTCTTACCTCCTTTGATCAATCCCTCATATAGTCGTTCCGAATGAATGGCATCGTAGATAAAAAACGCCGATGCAACTTGGCTTCCTTCTACAAGAGCGTCATGCGCGGCCCTCGCAAACCCCACGATATCAACTGAACTCTCAAAATGGGCCAGGAGCTTCTCTTTGCGGGTGGGAGGGGACCTTGAATTGATGTCCCGGTAGAACGGAGGATTACATAGAACAACATCCATTTTGCCCTGTACAATTTGTGAGATATCGCCCGCTATCAGGACTTAGCCGAAAATCGATTTCTTCGCTACGACACGGACGCCTACCTCTATACTTGATGGAAGGCCGTGAGCTAGGTCATGGCAGACCACCGTGCTTCTGGGTACGAGACCATTCAAGGCGAGATTTCGGTCAGCTCGAGCAGCCAGGTCCGCTTGCAGTTCTACAAGTTCCATATTCGCTCCTTGGTTATGGTTTCCGTATAATACTGATACGAGTGCATTTCCAGCGCCGAGGTCGAGAGCTCGGTGCTCCGAATCCCCTGAAAGTCCTACAAACACGAGCCAGAGTACGGCGTCAGACGCTCTACCAAGCAGCTGGCATGATCTACATGCTAGCCTCCAGAAGGCCTGTCTCCAAATTCGGAAGGTACCTCGAGCTTCCCTTCTCCTAGTTGCGAAATAGGCTAGACTTTGGGAGTCAGTGTTTGCTCGGTAACCTCTTCTTGACTGTAGCAGGAGTACTTTCTTTCGAAGAAAAAGGTCCAAGGTTTCTCCTTCGTCGGGTCTTAATTCAGTAGGCAACCTTTCTAAATCGCCTTCTGACCACCGGTCCCTTTTTCTTCTTGTATACCACTGTTTACTCCGTGCGTCGACGGTCATCGCGATGGGGTTCCCTCTTGGACCTCGTGGTTCACATACCGCTGGTTTCAACCATTGCGCATTCTCGCGAGAAGCCCTAGACACGCAGTCCACAAAAAAAACGCTCATGTAGACCCTGTCTCAAAACGAAAATCCGCTGACGGCTTTCGCCTCCAACTCCAGACACTCTTGCCCACGCCGCCGGAACCGCGGGCGACAAAACTCGTTAAGAATTCAACCGGAACCCAACCCTTCGCAAGTGTCTCAGGTATAACCCAAGGAACTTCATAAAGCGGAGAGAACGCTCTATATCCCCAGATCTTAGCAGCTGGAGAGGGTGAGGGCCGGCTTCATCCAAAGCACCGACAAGCACCGAGGTGCACAACCTCGTCAAAGGGCATGGGCTAGGATTCGGCCAGCACGGCCTTTGTCAAGCCGCCTAACTTACAGGTACGGAGTGTTGATTCGTGAAATAACAGTGAAAGACGACACTTGAATCTTTCAGAATGTGTAGGTAGGCCTGAGATGTCACTGCATGACAGCCGTCAAAAGCAAGACCTAGCCCACCCTAAAGCATCGACTGGCGAGTTGCAACTGTTCGCAAACGAACCGGCGTGTTGTGCATAAATATCTTTTTCAATATCCCAACTTAATCCAATGGAAAGTTCTATTATAATGTAAGTTGAAAATTATCAGTTATTATTGGACTATTGTTAGGATATTTGAAAGGATATTTAAAATAGGTCGTTTTATTATGGAAAACAGTTCCTCTCAAAATAAAAAGTCACCAGTAAACGGCCCTTCGCAAAGTGCTGCTTGGACGTGAGTGGCAGCGATGTGGAGCGTTTCGGTCAACACGGGCTGAAGGTTTGAATGAGGATCTGGTAGGTTTTCCTTTCGCCAAGAATTTCCGGAAATTTTCAACCAGTCTGAATCGTTTCAGGAGTGATTTGAATAGAATGGAGAACGGTGTCCTTCGGATCGCGCATTTAGGTTCCGGCATATTTGCGAAGGAGGGGCACGCTCCAGTATTCATCGAGCTGCAGAAAGCGGGCCTTGTGGAAACAAGCGTTTGCTGGAGCAGGAGCATCGAATCTGCTAGAGGTCTAGCGGATGTGTACGAGAAGGGTTTGGGGACAGGTAGGCTCGTAGCAATTTCGAAGTGGACAGCGTGTTGCTTACCTTTGAGCGATTCCTCCTCGTCTTCAAATGTGACCAGCCCCGAAGGTACTGTCAGGAGAGGAGGGATTACAGACTATCCTGGACAGAAGCGATATATCGGCAGTCACAGTGGTGCTTCCCATCTATCTCCAAGCAGTATACTCGTTGAGAGCAATCGACGCTGGCAAGCATGGTACTTGCGCACTAGAAGACTTCCTCGCACATGCAGGAGTTGCTAAACGCATTCTCATATCATTTTTCGGTACCAGTTCTTTCCGAAAAGCCGATCGCTGCTTCCACAGAGGAGGCAGCTTCCGTCATAAGCAGGTGGAAAGAAAGCAGCAGGAAGGTTCACTACTGTATCGCAGAAAACTACAGGTTTGAGAAAGCATTTCGTGAAGCAGCATCAGGAGTGAGAGATGTTTGTGGAGCGGTTATCTCAGCTAGCATGACCGCGTTCGTGCCCTTTCCAGAAGGCAGCAAATATGAATCAACCCAATGGTAGGGATATCTCTAGTTGTTTCACGGTGCTCTCATTATAGGGCTGACCTTTTTATCAGCATGCAGGAGGAGAGACTCGAAGCACCTCGGCGGGGTCCTTCTGGATAGCGCTGTCCATTTCATGGCGGGACTGAGATTCGTCTTGGGAGCGGAAGCTACTGAAGTTTTCTCAGTGAACTCGAAAAGGACTGCACATATGCCACAGGTAACTGTCCCATCTGATGACAACCAAGTTGGCGTGTTTACGGACGACCATACGTTTTCTAAGAAAGTTAATATGGGTAAAATGGACAGGTGGACACGTTCAATGCAATCCTGCGGTTTGGAGATAAGTTTAACGCTTCTGCGACTGTCACGTACGCAACGAGCAGCCGTAGATTCAATCTCCTAGTTGTAGGAACAGACGGGGAGGTCATCGTTGAGCGAGTTGGCGGAGGATATAAGGTAACGAAAAGGCGAGGGAATGACGAACCTTCCACTGTCGCTCATGGATTCTGCGGAGTCGAAAATGAAATAGCCGCCTTTGTTCGACTCTGCTTGGAGAAAGACCCGATTGACCCGTCAGATCCGGACCTTCTGGACCCGATGCACGGATTCTCAGATCTTGCCATGATAGAGGGCATAATGACATGCCAGGAAAGCTTTGTGCCAGTCAAATCTCCTCCCCGAATCTCTTGAACCGGGACGAGCAATGTTGAAATCAGTAAGCGCCCCGGAACATTTACGCCGTCTATCGGAACAATCTAGAAGGTCCATGATAAATCTTGAGTCTGCATAGAGTTCATGACCTTAGAAAATTTGCGATCGTGAGCCACTGGGAGACAGATCGAGTCTGGCTTTCGCTCCACACTATACAGCCGATTTGCAACATTGGTGAAGTCTTCTAAGTACTCATTGCTAATCTCTAAACCAATGGATCAATCAAAGAATATCTGACCGGAACGTAATCCTTCCAAGTTGTTTCAGAAACACTCTAATTTATCTAAAAACCTTTTCAATCAACATATAGATAGTTGTTACGGTAGAAACAACGTAGCGCTAAACCTTCTTTAAAAACACCAATAAACAAAATTATGGACCCTCATGTTTTAATATTAACGCTACATATACTTTTTTTATCGATATACTATCGACAAAACACAAACGGACCAAATCCATTAACTTTTATTCTCTACCCATAAAACAAGTGCAACATACCCTCTAGAACTCTATAAAACAATAGTATCCCCCGATACCCCCCCTAAAGTCATCCTCAAAATTATTGTATTGAAAAAACAATAAAAAATTTATAAACTCAATCATACTTTATTAACCAATAAAGAATAGCATCTTATTGTAATGATTAGAATACTCATGTAATTTGGAAATTAATAGAATTTGATCAATCAATAATATTTTCATTGAAAAAAAAGAATTTGGAGTGATATGTTGTATTTTTTTGTTTTATTTGTATTTTGAAGATGATGAAAGAGGTGGTTTTTTTGAAGACTAATTTGAAGGAAAAAGAAAGCAGTTGGGTAGATGGGAGACAAAGGCTCTTGAGGAGAGAGAGAGAGAGAGAGAGAGAGGTAGGGAGAGAGGAGAGGAGGAGGAACAGGGAGAGAGTTTGGTTTGTTGTGAGGGGATTTGTAAGGTGTGATAGTTTTGGTTAATGGAAGACAGGAAGCAGATGACGTTTGGCTTTTGGTTACTGAGGTGTGCTTGAATTGATCCATTTTGTTTGGAAGGTTGGAAAGCCGGAAAATTTTGTTTTGGATAAATATGGGGACGTTTTGGGGGTGATTTCTTTGTTTTTTTTTGGGGGGGGCGTGGGACTGGTTGGTGAGACGGATTTTGGAGGTAGTGTGCAAGGGGTAGTTTTCGGGAAGTCCACTGCTCCCGGAGCGATGGAGATGGAGGAAGTCCCGGAGGCGTCTGCTGAGCTGGACCCCAAGGTCGAGGTATAGAATGATCAAGTCAGGATGGAGCGGTTTTTCGGCAGGCTTCTAAGATTTTTTTTTTTTTCCAACAGATCGTCGACGTCTATCGCCCCGAAGCCGATCCTGAGCTTCGCGAGTTTTATGTAGCTATTCCCGACTTTGAAAGCTTGACTGAAGAAAAGCGACGAAGCGAGGTTCACGAGATTGCTGGATACAAGTGGAGGCTTCTCTTGTTCCCCAAAGGCAATGACACAAAAAACTCTTTGAGTCTCTACCTGGAGTGTGAGGGACCTGTTAATACGGATGAGCAGTACCCGATTAGAAAATGGTTAGTATCGGAAGCATGATCGGGTATGCGCCGGGGGGGGTGAGTCGCTGCTGACATGTCGTACCCACTCTTCGTTTCTTTTTAGGAGGTTTCCGGCTTCGTTCAAGCTGATTGTCTGCAGTCAGGGGCCGGAATCTGTTGATATCGTGCAAGAAACCCGGCACATCTTCTCACACAATGATACAGACTGGGGATTTCGTGAAATCGTCTCGTTCGACATCCTTTACTCTGAGAACGAATCATACATAGTTAACGGAGCGTTGAAACTCGGTTCGTCAATTTCCATCGAGAATTCTGAAGAATATGATTCCAGGAAAGAGACCGGCTTCAACGGAATCAAGAACTTGGTAATGCCAGCCTCTCCCTGGTCGTGGACATCACAGTACTTTCTTTGTAGAAACGATCGGAGCTTACCGCTCTCAATGCTGGGGAATCAATTCTTATCTCGAATGCTGTTGAATCTTCTGCTAATGCAAATTCACAATAGGGAGCGACGTGCTACTTGAACTCTCTGCTGCAAGTTCTTTTCACTCTCGGAGATTTTCGAAAATCGGTTTTCGGAATGGAATTGCCTGCGGACGACGACGACGACAAAATTCCGTTTGCATTACAAAAAGTCTTCTACGAACTGCAGAATGGGGCTGCTCCCGTGAAGACTAAGAGGTTAACCAAGAGCTTTGGCTGGGACAGTTCCGATGCTTTTACTCAACAGGATTTGCATGAGCTGAACCGGCTACTGTGCAGCCATCTGGAGGAGGCGATGAAGAAGCAGAATGCGAAAAACAAGATCAGCGAGTTGTTTGAGGGCAAGCTTGTCAACTTTATCCAGTGCGTGAACATAGATTATACCAGCACCCGGGACGAAGCTTTTTTTGACCTCAACTTGACCGTTCAAGGCAGCAAGACCATCTACGAATCCTTTGACAAGTATCTTGAGGTGGAAATGCTGGATGGGGACAACAAATATAGGGCGGAAGGGTACGAAGATCTTCAGGACGCGAAGAGAGGGGTCAAGTTCAGTACGCTCCCTCCAGTCTTGCAACTCCACCTAAAGCGCTTCGAGTTTGATTACGTGCGAGGCATCAACGTGAAGATCAACGACCGACTCGAGTTTCCCGGAGAACTAGATTTGCGAAACTACGTCGAGAAAAGCAGTGGCAACGAGGTTTACTCGCTGCACTCAGTGCTGGTCCACGTCGGCGATGTGCACGCCGGCCACTATTATGTGTATATTCGGCCTTTTGCTGAAACCAATCAATGGTACAAGTTCGACGATGAAACAGTCACACTCGTAAACGAGAAGGAGGCTATTGATGAGAATTTCGGGTAACTGCGGGCAACATCTCCATTGTCAGCAACATTCCCTTCTTCTAACTTTCGATCGAAACTCCTTCGCTTGCTCTTGCTGAAGGTCTCCGACTCCCCGCAAACTCTCGAATGCGTATATGCTTCAATACGTACAGAAGGACAAGGCAAAGTCACTTCTGAAGAAGGTGAGAAGGAGGCTGGCTTCCGTCCAAAAAAAGGGGCTACGTCTGAACAATGTCTTTTCTGGCTCATGTCCGCTGGGATCTCATCTACGCCTCTTCAGGTAGAAACGGTGGATGTGCCAAAGGCGTTGGAGGAAAGAATACTGCTGGACGCAGAAGAAGAAGAGAACAGGAGACGAGAACGAGACGACTTCCACCTGTTTATGGACGTGGCGATTGTACGAGAGGAGTCACTGCTCTCTCACAACGGAGTCGACCTTATACCCTGGGACTCAGCGGAAAGATTGGACCGGCGCTTGATACGAAAATCTATGTTGTTCAGGGAGTTGGCTGAGTTAGTGACTGGGCATCTTGGCCTGGACTCGCACCAGACTCTCCGAGTTTGGAGGCTGTGCCAGAGGCAAAACTCCACAATTAGGCCCGACAGGTGCGTATCGCAGACCTGACATTCGCCCAGTGACTTGGATTAGGTGCCGTCTGTTTCCCATCGTTGAACGCACGGCTATGTGCGTCTGTGGTTTTCTAGATTGTTGACTTCTGGCGATGACGATGTCCCCCTCTCGAAACTATCTGGCTTGGGTTCCGAGCTGCAGCTTCTACTTCAGACCGTACCAAAGTCTGAGGTGGAGGCAATGGAGACGGATGAGGTGCTACAATTTTTCAAGGTTTTCGCCCCCAAGCCCATTCCAATCCTCGCATGTATCGGAAGCCTGGCGTGCAACAGGTCCGCAACAGTGAAGCACTCCATCCAACAGCTGATGAAGCTCAAGCCAGTGCCGCGGGAGTTGGTGCTGGCGGTGCAAGCAGGAAATATCACTGTTTTCGAAGAGGTATGTTTGTGCGAAGACGTTGAAGAACTGAAATCGTTTGATGGCTGAAGTTCCTCCTGTCCCGGCCGCTGTCTAGGATACACCGCAGCCAGTCAAACCAATAGACATTGAGAAGACGCATGATGAACTGGGGCTAGGGACAGGTGATATTATCGTCATTCAACTTCCACCCAGTGTTTTGCTAGAGTCGTTACCACCTAGTATCCTTGAGAAGCGATCAACGCCATTGCAGGGAATGCATGACGTGAAGACCGCGAGCGACTATTTCATGTACCTCCGAAATCGAATACATGTCGAGTTTCGTGACCTTCAGAAGCCTGCTGAGAGTGGGTACGCGGTGACATCCAAAGCTCTTGCTAGGGCTATGGGCTAATCTTTTGTTCCGCTACTTCTCCAGAATCATGCTCGAACTCCTCAAGACAGACACGTACGGCCAGACTCGAAAGGCTCTTTCACACGCACTTGGCGTGGGCTCTAGTCCGGACAAGATCCGACTATATCCCTTCGATATTGTTACCAATGGACCAAGGCAGGATAGCCTGTCCCTGGCGCAGTTGAATTCGTAAGTCGGCTGCTCAGCTCGTAGTCAACCCCATCGTTTCCGCTGATGTGCGGACTTTTGAATTTTGTCCTGTTCAACACAGTCGAGGAGATTCACTGGAAAACATGTTAGAGATGGATTATCGACCGGGTGGATATACTACCATGGAGTCGAAGATATTTTGGTATGAGTACATTGATTACGACTTGGAAGAATTTGAGAATAAGGAAGAAGTGAGAATTACCTGGCGCTACGACGGCGGGACGTACATCCAGGGAGCGAGCACAGGTATTCCCGAAATCAAGGATAGGTGGATGAGGACCAAGGTACGATAGTCTGGGGTTCAGACCCGTGGCTTTGAGAGCGTTGCGTACCGGCCTGGAGGGAAGGTTGGCTGAAGAGCTGTCCTCGATAAATTCCGTAGGTTCTCTCCGTCCTGGTTCCGTTCCACACTTCTACTTACGAGGATGTAACGAGAGAGATGAAAAAGAAACTCGGTATTCCATCGGAGATTCCAATAAGGGTGGTAGAAGTGAAATCCAGCTATGTTTGCAGAGTCGTGCCTCTGTCGGAGCTCGTGCCTCACGTTGTTCACCTACCGTCAACTGGCGCACAGCTTGACTACGAACTGAGGGCTGAACCCGACGTGCTGGACGATGTGGACCGTCATCATTTGGGGAGGTAAGGCCTTTCTCTATTCGAGTGTAGCTGTGGTAAGCAAGACGCTGATCTCTGGGCTCTTTTGTTCCCGTATCGTTCCGTCCCTAGAGGGGAATATTCATGGGTGTCCGTACTGCACATACCGAGGGGGAACTATTTGGCATCTAGAGGATACTTTGGAGATCCCTTTCTGCTCCCAGTGAAGGCCGAGGGTGAGAAAGTTGGCGTACTGCGGGAACGTATCCGCATAAAAGTGCGCGTGAAGGAGGAAGAATTTGATAATTGGGCCCTGTTTTCCATCACAGTCTCATCTACAGATGCTCTCGACGACGTCGAGAGCACGTGGTCCGTGGGTTCTGATGAGATTGGTAGCACTTCGCTAGCAATCGAACATACTCGCCGAGTCCCCCCAAAGAGGACCTACGGGCTTATGAAATATGACAAGCCCCTTGTGATTAAAAGCTAAGCAATCATATTTGTACCAATCTCACTGCCCGTCATCGGCCTCCCGTTTGTACACCGCCAAAGTTCCGATCCAGAATTGCCACACGAAGACCACTCTAGTAGAGGAACTCTACGAACTTACGAGTTCAACAGTCGTAGCTGATTGCGAGAGCAAGCGGTTTCCTTTGTCATGTGGAAGGGGATTAAAAGGATACCTTTCGATGTTGGAGCCGACCGCAACATCTCTACGTACGAATCGAGCGGTTGTCTCATAACCGACCAGGACAGGCTGTCCCTGTCAAGTCTTTCGGTAGGGTGTGGAAGTCACCCGTGAGAACGTTCCGTCCGTGTGTCAAGACAGCCAGTTAGATCTGCTTAGTGTGCAGGTATGCGTGCCTAGATGTCTTGAGAGCCGCACATTCTATCCGGCTTTCTTCTGATATGTAATCAGTCGACACGGTTGAGGTCAAGGACAAGTAGGAGATGTGATCTGGACCAGTTTTCGTCTGACATTGCGGGAGGTCATGTTCAGGAATAATCTTTTTTAAGTTATGGCACTTTTGTTCGTGATTTCACCGCTGCATCGAATCAGTGGGTGGGAGCAGAAGGCAAGGTCGAGATGCGCTAGTCAAACCACGAGGGTGGCGATGGGACCCCGCCAGCGCCTGCTGGAGCTTGGTCAGAAGACTGGAAGAGGAGTAGCCGCGACTCTGGTGAGATTTTCGATACCATTTGTCCGGTTGGAGTGTAGTCTGACCTCCCAATTCAATGACGCAGGAGGACAAGGCGAACGCAGAGGAAGTAGTTGCGGAGTTGATTGCGGACAAGAACGCCAACAAGGGTACAGTTGAAGAGACGGCTCGACCACTTGACAGTGATCTTTTCCGGGGAAAGTGGGACCTAAGATACAGTACAGAGGACACCCTGGTTGGCTTGATGAGAAGTGGCCTACCACCACTGTTGAGCAAAGCCGAAGCTGTGTACCAGACTTTGGAAGGAGGAATCGTGGAGGCGACTTCAAATCCTTCGCCAGGATTGATCCAAGTACGCAGAACAGAACTTTCAGGGACTTGAAATGGTAGATGAACTGACTGATCAATCGGTACTTTAGAATGTGATCGAGTTTCCACGGCCGAAGGGCACGCTTCGGCTGGTCGTGAAGGTGGACTTTCAAGCGGAAAACGGAGGCACACGGTGCAGATTCGTCTTCAACGCGACCGAGCTCCAGTTTCCGGGGAAAACCATCCGCTTGCCCTTCGCGTTCGGTAGAGGATTCTTCGATGTCCTCTACTTCGACGGACAGATGCGAATCGACCGCGATCAAAACGGATGGCTGAACGTGTACTCTTACGCAGGGCCGTCAGTCCAATGCTCTGCATACGATTGAACTGTTCAACAGCGGTCCACCGAGAGACCTCTCCTGTTCTTATGGACGTCCCAGAAGCCCCGGAGTATTTCCAGAGGATGTACTCCACAACCCAGCGTACCGACCAATTCATTCGTAGAGCTAATTACCTTCACAATTTTAAACAAAAACATCCGAAATCGTGATATATCATTGGCGTTGCTCTACCTTTAGTAAAAGAAAAATATCATACAATCCATTTAGTTTTGATAAACAATTTAAGCCGATACCTAATTCCGAAAATAGTTCAGTTATTCAATATAATCACTCAGCTTCCTGATTGGTAAATCACAGCCACCGCCAATCTCTTCAATGGCGTAAATCTACACAAGTACATAAAAGCATTATAAAAACATATAATCCAGAACCCACCTACGACTCCAGTTTCCAATTAGAGAGACTTTCATTAACTTTGATTCGTACAAGACACGTGTCAGTTAAAAAGAATCATAATATCAGTATCTAAGTAATTATATTCTTTTTATTGATAATATTTTATATTATTAAAAGTAGTTATTTACCATAATATACTTTAAAAAATAAAATATCATAAATGCTTCAAGTAACAAGGAAATTAGATAGATATTGAAATATGTATTTTATTGATTAATTAAATATGTGTAGACGATTTTTTATTATGTTGGGATCGGATTTAGTGGAATTCGAGCTCGTTGGTATCTGTTTTTCTTTGGAGATCCACGTCGATATTTTTCAGTTGATGAGGATGAAGTTTATATACGATTGAGATTGAGGGCATTTCTTGGGGAATGGGAATAGTGAGATTGGTAGCTGTTCATTGAAGATTTAGAGGGGAGGACAAGCTGTGGTTTTGGGGGTGGGGTGGGGGGAGGGTTGGGGTCTGTGGGATTAGGAATTTTTGTTTGTGTTGCTATTTAATGATGGCGTTCCTATCGTTGGTCTCTGGTTTTGCTGGTTCCCGCGCAGGCCTTTCTGGATGTCGAGGTACAGCGCGGGGGTTTGGAAGCGCTGGCGCTGTACGCATGGTTCAGGCCTCTTCGGAAAGCTCAACGCGATACACAAAGGAAGATAATTGGGATGGGTTATGCAGGAACGCGGGGATCTGGGAGGGAAACCAGGCAAGCTACGACAAGGACGCGGTAGAGAAGAAGCGTGTGGCGTCCAGCGTGTACATTCACACGAGTGGAGAGCGCGAGGATGGGAAACCAGGACCTAGTGATGTTTGGGTTCACTTGATTAGGGAAGGGTCTCAGAGATACTCGCAGGTGTATTTCTCCCGTGACAACTTTTTTGCTAGGGGAATGTTCATGTCGCCCCATGGAGATATGGATAGCGGCTTCCGGACAGCTGTTAGGTACGTCCTACCGCGCGAAATGCCAAGGTCAACTATATCCGTCCCGCTGATCGGTTTGCTTGTCACCCCTCCCCGCGACCTTGTGCAGAGAAAATGGGACAATTATTGAACAGGTAATCTCGATGGATGGGGAGGATGACAAATGCGTTGGGAGGGTACGAATAGTACACAAGGGAGCTCGGAACGAAGAAGGATTTTCGACATGGATTGTTTTCAGGGAGAGGAGATCTCCTGAAGCACTTCCTAATTACAACTCCGAGATTCCGCAGTCAAGAAAGCATCCTGACGAGATCCGTGAAACCAACTATCCGTGGGATTTGAATACAAGTAAGTAGTGGATCATCAACGACCACGGCAGATGTGTGCGCTAGGAGATTCCACTCGTATGCCGAGCCTCTCTCTGAAACACTGCTGCTGTGGACTTTTTTGAGCAGAGGCTGAAGGCTCAACCTTTGAGCAGCTCCGAGGATCATGGAAGGGAGTTAAGCGCGCAATCGGCGCTAAGGACAGCGCTCTACGGGAGAGCGAGTATTCATTTGATGTTTCGTATAAGGATGGCAAGATGGACGTCAAGTATCTCTTCAATCACACAAATGAGTCGTTAGAACTCAAAGGGGAGCGCGTGACAGATAGGATGATTCGCTTTCCGAATGGCCAAGAGCTCAGGGATCTGGGAGGCGGCGTCACTGTGCTAACTCCGTCAAGCATCCCAGAAAGTGGAAATGTAGTGGTAGAAATGGCATGGGTGCTAGGTAATACGCGGAAACGTGTCTCTCGAACCTACAAGGAAGGAGCGTGGCTGTCCAGCGCATACTTCATCGAAACGAGGGTGTAAAGACAAACGTAACCCTCCAAATATCGTCCGACCAACACAAGAGGGAAAACCACCAGCTTGCTCTACACAACTATTCCTCCAGAAGATAAGAAACCCAATACAAAATCAGCACATACCTATCATACCGTACAAGTTAGGTCAATCAGGCTACCTCATCCCGCTCTAGGTCACTTTCTTGTTCAGGAAAGAGCGAGAAAGAGAGAAGGAGAGGAAGAAGAAGAAGAGGTATAGATCTGCTCTCATACCAAGAACGCAGCTCAAGTCCAACCCATAAATTTATATATATATGTCTCCGCTTCCGAATAAGGAAAAATCTGCAACATCTACTGCTGATGCCGGATAAGCCTTCATGACCGAGTCATAGGCTCGAACCACAACTTCTGGGAGATCGTTACCGGTCACCCATCTGCAGCCTCTGCGCCCTACAGATGGAAGCTTATACTCGCGACCTACCTCCGTATCTAGATGCCCCTTGATAGCCTCAGTAGTCTACGACTATCCGGAAAAACTCCGTCTCTAGGATCACCAGTCTCCTCAAACCGCTCATCCCACGCTCGTAACCGATTTACGTGCACCCTAGCGATCTTTGCCGGGTCCTGTTCCCCTTCCAGAAGATAACGGACATTTCCAAGTCTTCGCTGTACTCGGTACGGACCTAGCCACGGCGTGCTCAGTTTTCTCCCAACTCCGAGGACGTCCGGCGGGTAGAAGACGTTCACTCGGTCTCCGGGTTTGAACTCTACCTCACTGACCGCTTTATCATAACATTTCTTTTCCGTCTCCTTCGCCTTCCAGCTGTGTTTCGTCCGCTCTTCGTGAAGTTCCTTCACGTGCTCCGCCAGATCCTCTCGCGTAGGGTCTGATTCCTGTCGAAACCTCAGGTTGTAGTCAACTCCGAAATCAAACGCCTGAACTCCGAACATTGCCCGAAATGGAGAACATTTCGTCGCCGAATGAACAGCAGAATTATAGCGATAACTTGCCAAAGCAACTTGGTCGTCCCAGAAAAAAAAAAAAGAATCGTAACGCAAACGCTCGGATGTCCTTACACAGTGTACTGTTGAACTTCTCGACAGCTCCATTGGTCTGCGGATGAAACGCGCTTGTCAGGATCCTTCGAATCCCCATCTTTCTGCAGATGTCTTGCAGAACGTTGGATAGAAAACTCGTTCCCCGGCCGCTCAGAAACCCCTCTGGAGGACCGAACAATAAGAACCATCGTTCCAAAATGATCTTCGCAATCACCTCCTTTGTCTCCTCCTTAATCGGTACCGCTACCACGAATCTTGTCAACAGGTCCATCATAACTGACACCTTTCCATTTCCGGTGGCCGCTTTTGGGGAAATCTCTACAACATCAGAGCTACGATCTCAAAACGCCTGGTCACCTGGTCCAACTGAAAACGCCCTTGCTTTCTGTCTCTCGCCAGTTTATCAGTTGCACAGGTTACACATCCCCGTACGAACCGTGATACGTCACTCGCCATTGTCCCACCAAAAATGCCTTCTGAGTTTACTCAGAGTCCTTGCTACTCCCAGATGTCCGCATGCAGGGGCTCCGTGAAAATGTCGTAGAATCCCCGATCGTAAATTCTCTGGAGCATAAACCAATGGAACCCCATTCACGATTCTTACGACCAACCCCTCATTAATAGCATATTTCCCATCCTGATCGTTCACAAATTTCTCCAAGTCACCAAGGTCTTGCATTTGCTCAGTCTTCATCTCCACGTCGTCCGGTAAATCCCATCCCGGGTCTCCGTCTACCACAACCGCTACCGACTCACCATGTGTATCGCCACCCTCCAGGTCGTACACCCTCGATAGTGCGTCTGCCGAAGCCATGATCGGACTAACACCAGACCGGTGTTCCATCTGAAAATCATACTCTTGAATGTCAAGCATCCATCGCAACAACCTCCCCCTCGGCTCGCGTAGACTCATTAGCCACTTCAGTGCTTCGTGATCTGATATGATTTTGAGCTTTTCTCCTAAAACGTACGTCCGGAACTTTCTTAACCCGAAAACTACCGCCAAGCATTCCTTTTCAGAGACCGTATAACGCTGCTCCGCCGCCTTGAATTTCCTGACGCAAAACGTAAGGGCCTCAGTCGCCCTTCCTCGTCTGCAATAGAACCACACCAACTCCGACTTCGCTGGCATCTGACGCCAAAATCTTCTCAGCCTTCGCCGAAAATGTCGCCAGGATGCAAGGATTAGACAGCTCTGCGCGCAAATCCAAGAATGCCTCCCGTTGACGTTGTCTCCATTTCGAATTCCATTCCGGAATCACAACTGTGACAGCCTTCCGTTTTTTCTTATTCCAGTTGGTCCCAACCAGGACCTCGTAAAAAAACGAGGCTGAATCCGTCTAGCCAGGTCCGGTAGAAAAGCCTCGAAAAACCTGCAAATACCGATGAACCGGAGAAGTGAGTTGCCATCACTCGGTTCTGGATATTTTTAACGGCAGCGAGGTGAACCTCATTGGGTTGTAAACCCTTGGCGGCCACTCTATGCCCCAAAATATCCACACTCCTTCTCCCGAAGCAACATTTTGATAACTTCAACTTGACGCCTCTTTCCCGAAGTCTTTGAAAACCTCCCTCAGATCCCGCAAGTGTCCCCATGCATCCTCTGATCCGACAGTGAGATCATCCATGTAGGCAAACGCCGGTCTACCCTTCAAATCTCCTAAGGTAGCGTTTATGACTCTTTGTAGCGTCGCCGGTGAATTCTTGAGTCCCTGTGGCATTCGGGTGTACTGGTACAGTCCCGGAGGAGTCCTAATCGCAGTCAACGGACGGGACTCTTCTGCAGAACAATCTGGAAAAACGAGTCACGCATGTCCAAAGTAGATAACTCGCTTCTCCTAACCAATCAAGTACCGCTTTCATGTCCGCCAATGGGAAGGTATCCGCTTCAGTTAGGCTATTCAGCTTCCGGAAATCCGTTGTCAAGCGGTAGCCCCCGCTCGCCTTCGGCACCAAAACGTTATACGTCGCCATGGGGATATACACGGCTCGAGCACTCCCTTCTGGATCCATTCCTCTATAAACGCCCGTTCCTGGTCTAGAGCCCTCCTCCGTAGGGGAGCACAATAAAGTTCCACGGTTTCCGGTACCTCGATCCGATGCAATACCCCTTCTACTTTACCCAAACCCATGAACAAATCCGCGAATTCAAACAGCAGGTCTCGTAACCTTTCTTGATCCTGCTTCACAACCGAAAATTCAGACAAGTCTTGCTCCTTTATCGACGACTGGATGTCCTCTTCTCCCTCTTCACAGACCGCTACTAGATGGTCACTTCCAACCTCCATCCCCAAAGCTCGAACCTCAAATCGACCGCTTCTATGGGATAGGCTAAGCGTCAGCCATCCTCTCTTCCAATCCAACGTAGCATCTGTTTTCCTAAGAAAATCCAACCCCAGCAGAATCCCTGCTGGCACCTTCCGCATGACTATCACATTCACCTTGAACTTGTTTCGGCAATTCTTACGGCAATTCTTCCTTCACCAGCAGCCTCCACTGGTCTCCCATCTACCCCTTCAGCCTGAACATCTGTATGCGCCAACTGACACCCAGACTTAATGGAAAATGGAGAAATCTATCCAGTTGGAAGATGCTCCGGTGTCCACAACAGCGGTCAAGGACCCATAGCCTTCCACCTCCACTGCGACCTTCAAGCATGAGACCCGTTGCTCTCGGTCTCCGGAATCCGACACCCAACCCACCGACCCTACCTCTCCGGCGCCGAGCCCAGGTTTTGTCATTCCGCCAATTACTTGTTTTGTGGACACTCTCGTGTCATATGTCCAATTTTATGACATGTAAAACATCTCCGTTGCTTGAGATCGGTCGTCCGAACATCCTTCCCAGACGCCTGATTGCGCACATCCCCTTCAACCACCCAGTGAACCCTTTCTATCGGCCTCCGAAACAGTTTCGCAAGTATTATCGCTTTCGATACATGTTCAGAAAATGTTCCCGTCCAACCAGCCGAGTGTGGATGGAAATCTCTCGGCAGGCCTTGGATGAATCGGTAAGTCAAAGCCTCCTCCGACACAGACTCAGGCAACGTGTCAGAGAGCTGCCTAAGCCGCTCCGCGAACAGTTCAACTGTCTCCCTAGCTAAAACATAACATAAATTTATATGTATATATATGAACCATGTCCCAATCCTCAACCTGTCCCATCCCCTAAGTATGTCCCATAAATCCAATAGACAGACTGTCCATTTTTAATTTTCTGGTTGGACGGGAACATTTTCTGAACATGTATCGAAAGCGATAATACTTGCGAAACAGTTTCGCAAGTATTATCGCTTTCGATACATGTTCAGAAAATGTTCCCGTCCAACCAGCCGAGTGTGGATGGAAATCTCTCGGCAGGCCTTGGATGAATCGGTAAGTCAAAGCCTCCTCCGACACAGACTCAGGCAACGTGTCAGAGAGCTGCCTAAGCCGCTCCGCGAACTTAAAAATGGACAGTCTGTCTATTGGATTTATGGGACATACTTAGGGGATGGGACAGGTTGAGGATTGGGACATGGTTCATATATATACATATAAATTTATGTTATGTTTTAGCTAGGGAGACAGTTGAACTGTTCGCGGAGCGGCTTAGGCAGCTCTCTGACACGTTGCCTGAGTCTGTGTCGGAGGAGGCTTTGACTTACCGATTCATCCAAGGCCTGCCGAGAGATTTCCATCCACACTCGGCTGGTTGGACGGGAACATTTTCTGAACATGTATCGAAAGCGATAATACTTGCGAAACAGTTTCGCAATTAGCGGAGCGAGGCAACCGCATCGTGCTGGAAGTCGTGAGAACGGTGCTGGCCTCACCGGAGCTACCCGCCGCACTCTGGGCGGAACTTGCTAATGCGGCGGTTTCTTACGTAATCGCGTGGCAAGAAGAGTTTGCCTGAGTCTGTGTCGGAGGAGGCTTTGACTTACCGATTCATCCAAGGCCTGCCGAGAGATTTCCATCCACACTCGGCTGGTTGGACGGGAACATTTTCTGAACATGTATCGAAAGCGATAATACTTGCGAAACAGTTTCGCGAAACAGTTTCGCGGCGGGTAGCTCCGGTGAGGCCAGCACCGTTCTCACGACTTCCAGCACGATGCGGTTGCCTCGCTCCGCTAATTGCGAAACAGTTTCGCAAGTATTATCGCTTTCGATACATGTTCAGAAAATGTTCCCGTCCAACCAGCCGAGTGTGGATGGAAATCTCTCGGCAGGCCTTGGATGAATCGGTAAGTCAAAGCCTCCTCCGACACAGACTCAGGCAACGTGTCAGAGAGCTGCCTAAGCCGCTCCGCGAACAGTTCAACTGTCTCCCTAGCTAAAACATAACATAAATTTATATGTATATATATGAACCATGTCCCAATCCTCAACCTGTCCCATCCCCTAAGTATGTCCCATAAATCCAATAGACAGACTGTCCATTTTTAATTTTACAGTCTGTCATTCCTCTAAAAGACGGACAGTCTGTCTTTATTTTCACGGCGCCGTCGGAGATTAGGTTTGAATTTTATTTAATTTTGTGAAGTTTTTAAGATGTTCCTTTTTGGCGTTGATGAGAGCATTGATTCTGTTGTTGTGATTTGAGGTGGTGGGGAAGGTGGTGAACGTTTTGGTCTGCGAGGGAGGAAGGTGTTTGTTTTGGATTGTTTTGAAGGGAGGTATTGTTTGTAAAGGAAGAGTTTGGGTTTCTGTGCAGAAGTTGGAGAGCTTGACGGTAAGGCGCATCCATCTTCTCTTCTTTTTTTCTGCCACTTTTTTTGCCACTTCCCGCGGTTTTGGTTGCTTTTTTTTTGGAGGGGGGTTTGGTAGGGTTGGAGGACGTGTTGGGGTTGGGTTGGGCCTATGAAACTTTGGATTGGAGTTGGAGTTGTTGATCTCGGTGTTTGAGAGCGGATTTACTAGATATTTTTTGGCTTTTGGTGATGCTTTTTGTACCTTCTGCTGAATCTATCGTGTTTTGTGGTTTTGGGGGGGCTTTTGCTTTCGCTTGGGTGTAGAGATGGCGAAGAGTAAGAATCATACGGCGCATAATCAGTCCTACAAAGCGCATAGGAACGGAATTAAGAAGCCGCTGAGGCACCGACATCCGTCAAGAAAATGCGTAAGTAACTCTAGCATGTTTTGAAGAGGACTGCCGATTCGTTTGTTATCGGCATGCTGAACTTGGCCCTGCTATGATTCTATGCTTGATGCAGATGGACGCGAAGTTTCTTCGAAATCAGAAGTTTGCAGTTAAGGGCAACAAGAGGAGCTGAGTAGACATCCTAAACGATGAATTAAATTACATTTTCTTGAAACGTGTTTCGCCTTCCGGTTACAAGTTGATGAGGCGAATCGTTCGGCTCTCGAGCGGCGGTGGCCGTAGTTCGAGTGAATCTCCGATCGAGCAAGATTTTCCTTTCTCAATTGATGCTCGAGACTGGTCTCGAGCATCCATGTGGTCCGATGGTGATGTCCAGGGCGGATAGCTGATCTTCATCGGTGGTTCGCGGTGCTGCCGGATTAAAATCCCCTACCTGCTGACGAGAGGACAGCCACCAAAACAATGGAACAAATTTCTTCATGAGCATGTCCTGCAGTACGTAGTTGAGCTCGCTACCCTCATCCTACGTCGTTCTAGCAATTGGAGCTAGACTACAAAACCCTAGACCAGCTCCTCCAGTGCAGGAGTAGATCTTCTCAACTATCAAATCCGGAATTTGGACTGGGGTTCACATGTCTGCTCTTTATTCTGTCTGGAAATGATCAGATGAACAAGCCATAAACTTTACCTAGGTTCTCTCAGCCCACGCTGTCCTCATTCAGGAATCGGCGTCTGAGACGTAAATTCAGTCCATAACACAACAGACAGGCGAATCGGATAACAGAGACCTAGTCATAGTTCTGTCCAGGGGGGTGAAGGAGGGTATAGAAACTCGTCCAAGCTTGTCAATCTCGCATTCTACTGTTTCATTACAACTCCTCAGACACCGAATCCTGCCCTTTGCCTTGTCCATTCAAAGAGGACCGCAACAACAGAGATCTGGTCTCCGTTCAGCGCTGAGAGCTCAGAGATGTGAAATATCCCACAAAGTCTCTTCTCTATGTTCTAAGCGTTTAGTCAACGAACGAGAAAAGTACTCCGGATAGTCCGATCTCAGGGTCCAGAACATCTACATCAGCAGTCTACTGATCAAGAGAGTCCACTGACAACGACTGATGGAGACCCTCCTCCTCACCGGTTCGGAATGGTGAACAAGGCGGAAGGTGTGGGTATTCAACAGAAATTTGGGGAATGCTTTTCTCTTTATTCAAACTGCTCTGGAACAAAGGAAATCCTGTCTTTAGACGAAGAACAGATTGGTATCCGAACGGTATTGATACCTCTGGATCCTGTTTTGTGGGAACTGGGGTTGGGTGGGTTTTGGTTTCGATTCTTGAAGTGATCCAAGTCGGGATGGACGGATGTTTTGTAGGGGTTGGTCGGCTGCTGAGAGGCTTGTCTGACACGAAAGGAAGCTTAACAGATCGATGTCATGGTCTTGAATTCCCTCCGAAGAGGGATTTGAGGTCGAGGGCAAGGCTGGAGGTGGTGGAGCAGTGGATGAGCTTGGGTCGGCACGATCATATTGAGGAGGAAGTTATGGGAGAGCTGGAAGGCGTCGAGAGTGAACTGACTGAGACTCGAGCTGAAACAGCAAAGTTTATTAGGTGCCCGGAATGTGGTCTTGCGTACTCTGTGTACCCTTCGGAACTTGCGCCGGTTGAAGGTAAGTAGACCTCCATATATGGCGCATGTATGGCTTGCTAGATGATACTCAGACCCTTCACCTGCCTTGGTTCGATCACCCGCGCCCCGCAGAGGATCCTCGAGTCGTTGAGTGTGGAGAATGTCTTCATATGTGGTTTGCTGTGATAGATGATCTGGTACCCGCCGATCAGTTCAGTGATGACGATGCGCCACACCGAGTAGCAGCTAGAAAGAGGAAGAAGCGATGCGCTCAGCTGATACCTTCCGAACCGGCTACCTTACGGGCCAGCAATCTCTCCTTTCGTACAACCGCGAGCATCCTCAAGAAAGTCTTCGCGGCGTATGGACGTGTGCTAAGATGCGAGTTAATACCTTCCATGGGTCCACATGAACGACCCACAGGCCTAGTCGAGATGGCTTCCTATGAAGAAGCTCAAGAAGCCATTCATGGCCTAAGAGGTAACTTCAAACCACTCTCTTCTGGTCGATTCGGAAAGTCCAGAAATGTTGACATCTTTTTTGTCGGAACAGAAACGAACATCTTTGGAGCAGATATGTTTGTCGAAATGGCTGAACCCAATGCGTTTAGAGAGGTGATATCACCTGATATATCACTCTTCGATGACTACGGCGATATCGATGACTTTGTAGTTGACCTCGAAGGAGGTCCAGATGTTGACCTCGATGACGCTGATCCGAGAGGTGATCCTCCTCGAACGGGATCATCCTCTCCAAGAAATCGGAGTTCAAAGTGTCGTCAGAACTCTATGTACAATCGAGGCTCAGGCAGCGCTGCTAGTGGTAGCGGATCTCCTCGATCTCAACGTTTTCCAAAAGCCAGCAGCGGCAATGGTCGTGCTGATCAAGCCGGTGGTGCGGATGGTTCATCAGGAAACAAGTCTTCCGACAACCGCCGTGGGCGCCTTGATGGAAGAAGCGGACGAGCCCGTGGAAAGGGAGGTCGGCGCGGACCAAACACTGATCCAAAGTAAGAGGATAGAGAAAACGTTATTTTCCAGTAGAACCTTCGGAAGCCCTGCCACCACCGTCAAAGACGAGGTGGGGCGCCTGGAGTCGTCCGCGTGAAGATGCAGGTGTGCTGGCTGAGAGGCGCTCTTAAGTTATTTTGATCGATTATTCGACTTCGCCGTCGAGTCAGCATCTTCAAGTTATCATTCCGCGTCTTGTTGAAATAGGAGAACTCTCACATCGATCGAACTTGGACTGCTTAGTCTTCTGGTACTCCTTTTCTCGCTGATTCTGAAGGGTAAGATAAACGCGTCTGTCCCTCTATGCTGATAACGAGTCCGTCTCGGAGAGATGTAGCTGTGGTCGAAGGAGCCCTCCGTTGAGCTTGGCGCGACGAACATCCAGCTTTGTAGACGATGTGAACCTGAATTCATGTTGACCTCAGATAGACGCAGGGACGGGTGCGGCCGTCCTAACTTCTGGTGAACGCTCTCACTTTGATCGTGAAGGGTAGGATAAACGCATGTTTCTCGATCTTGGGGAGGTTGACAATCAACGTCGACGAGCGTCTGTTTGGATCCAAGACGGAAGGATCTGGGAAGCCGTTCGTCAAGGCTTCATCCCACGCGGAGTCTTCCTCTTGCGGTGGAAACTGTTAGGATATATTTGTCGTCATCACTCTATGGTGAACGCATCTGAATAGGAGTAACCTAGCAGAATCGATCACGGAGATAGATAACCTTTCCCTGATCCCCAGCTCTTTGTAGATTCGAGGTTCCCATCGGCAAGTCGTTCAAGACGTTCAGGTCAGGAACACGGGATGATGTAGCTGTCCTCACTAGTATGGATGCGACAGACGGATATAAATTTCTGGAACTCAACGAGCTCATGCTTGGGAACATAGTGGCTAGAGATTCCTTAATCCAAACTAAGCCTTGTGGCCGTTGAGTAGAGGTGGTCATGTTCCAAATCTCAGGACAGGCCAAGGTATGTTGGTCCTCACTGTGGCGATCATTGCCAGATGAAGAAGAGCTTGTTGAAGAGAATGCAGCAGCTTGGAAGTAGATGCCCAATATGTTGATTCGGTCTTTTTGAGGATGCCGTGCAGAAGACTAGGCTAGAACACAGAGGACTCAGGTTGAGCAATCGATCTGAGCTATTGAACTGAGAGACGATCCTTTTGTTCGGATCGTTGGCTGTAGTCAGATTCTTGGTGGGGGGACTTTGCTTTCTCTTTTGTGACGAAATGAGAGCGCCAAGTTCTTCAAAGGCTGAGAGGTTCCACATTTAGTTTCCTGGACGGAAACAAGGATGTGAGCTGAGCTTTTTTGTCTGTTTTCGGGGGTAAGAACAGAACAAATTTGTTTTGAGGCGGCCGATGGGTGCATGTGGTGAGCTCGGAGGGCTTTGGTTCGGCTTTGTTCAGCAATCAATTGTTCGCTCTCATCATGAGAGAACCGCTCCCAATCGACAGGTCGTCTGTTCGAGATTGAGTGTTGGAGGACTTGAGGACAGCCATGACCGTGTCTATCTCCCAGGGCTAAGAACCGCGGTTGCCAAGTGTCTGGTGGATGTTGAGGAGTCGAAGCACTTCAAGTCGAGGCGAATTTCTAGCGGCAAGAAGGTTGAACTTTTTGATGGCCTCGGCCGCGTCAACAAGGCCGAGTTCATCGGGTTTGAGAAAAACCGAGCGGAGGTTCTTGTAGGGGACACAGTCAAGACGAAAACTCCTCCGATCGACCTCACTGCGGCTATTGCATTCCCGAAAGGAGCAAGAGCAGACTGGATGGTAGAGAAGCTCACCGAGCTTGGAGTCAGTACAATCATCACCCTGAAGACTGAAAGATCCGAAGGCCAGGTAGCTCGGAATCACAAGCACAGGTCTTCTGAATGCATGGACGCGAGAAGAAGTAGATCCCCTGAAATTGTACACGAAGTCCCTATTGGGGTATTGACGCTTATTTTGGCAACGTTTTGGCTCAGGTGTCACCTTCCAAGCTTGAGAGGTGGAGGCGGCTTGCAGTCTCTGCTTGCAAGCAATGTAGACGAGACTTTTTGCCGACGATACACACGGAGGAAACCAGTATCCCCCAGCTTGCTGAACGAATACGTGCGAAGGAGTGGTCGGTATCCATTGTCGCTGCATTTGGAGGCTTGCCGCTAAACCAAGTGGAGCGTCGAAGTTCAAAGTGCCCGGTCATCATTGTGGGGCCGGAGGGTGGGTTAACCACATCGGAAGAGGAGCAGTTGTTGAGGTATCAGATAACCGCATTCTAGATGTTCGCCGATAGTCACGATAGGACTCCCTACGGAGTACTTGGTGAGGAGGAAAACCCGCCGGAAGAGTGAAGCGGGCGATAAGGCTTTTGTCACTGTGTTCGCTCTTGTGTCTAGCAGGTCTGGTTGTCAACCTGTTAGCCTTGGACAGAACAGACTTCGAGTGGAAACGGCGTCAATCGGTCTCGCCGCATCTCTTTTGATCGCGTTCGACGAAAGCGGCTCACAAGCTTCATGAAACGTGATCGACGGAGTTGGTAGAAAAAGTTTTATTAGCGAGCAAAGGCGCCCGGGTTCATACTTTCTGTTCTCGCTGGCGTTTCAGGTCGAGTAAATAATAGTAAAGGCTTTCTAGAGTTCTATTCCCAGGGAGTAGACGATCAAACCTGGCGATGTCGAAAACCTGACGTGGCTCCTTAAGTTTGTGTAGGGTTACCGGCAAATCGTCGGATAGGAAAGGGTTGTCTTTCTCGCCAATATTCTCCGGCTTGGCGTACCTGTTTCGGATGTTTTGGGTTTTCCAGTGGAGGAAAGCGAAACCACAAAAAAAGGCTTGGTTCAGTTGACAATTTCAAGGCGGGTACAAGTCGGCGAAAGCGGAACCTATTCTATCGCCGACGGTCGAGGGTCTGGTCAACTTGACGTAGCACGTGGTTTTGCCAAGTAGCATGGTTCATGCAACAGCTTGGAGACTTGTAAAACAATTACGTACAAGTCCAAAGCCTTGAATATGATGGTTCCGAAAATATTTTTGCGTCCTTTCATAGCTAGCTTTCGATTATTCTTGTTGGTGATCCTATGCCAACAAAGAGAGGTTTGTATGTCGCCGCCCCAACATGTGTGAAATTCTGAAATGCACTCCGCAACCCGAGACCTGATCTGCTTCTTGCGAAAAAGGTTTGCGTTAATCAGTAGTGGCTACTCCTAACCCATGCTGGAGCTTGAAAAGCGCGTAAGTAACCCACCAGGGCTGTACTGGCATGATTCATCAAAATGCCAGATCCACCGTGCGCAAATGGGGGACTTTCCTTGAGGACCCTGTCGAAACAACCTCTAGTAGGTTTCGGGACTCCGAAGAATCTTCCAATGTACACAGGCTTCTGAATGGGAAGCAAAAACATAGGCCTCAATTCAGCGCCCAGACAGGCGCGTCAAGGGCAAAGCTCTCCTTCGTATCGCTTCCCGAACTAAGCGAACTCGTCTTAAACTCACCTTGTCCTCTTGTGGAAGTCGTCGCTCTAGAAGGTTCGTGGCTAGGTTGTCCAGGAGCACGTAGGTATCATCATCCACCATAAGATAGTGCTTCTTGTCCGGGAACATGTCGTACATTAACGCAAACCCGGGAAGATTTTTGTCCTTGTCTCCCTCCCAGCCGCCTCCGAAGGTCTTCTCAAACAGTCCTCCTTCCGGTACATTTGCCACTCCTTTCAGCAGTTCTTTACTATACTCCTCCATACTGTGGATATAGTTGGTGTTCGACGTCTCTGCAATATACATAAGACATGGCACTATCCACACCGAAATACCAGCAGAGAAAACATCAAAAACGAAACAGCTCTTAGACAGACAAACCCCTACGGTGCCTCCAGCAACTCGGGAGTGCTGAAACGCTTCCTCTGTGTTGGATGAGACTATTCGTACTCTTTCTCCCTGCCAACCAGGTTTTGTTAACCCATTCCAACCTCTCCTCGTACACATCCTGTCCTGTTTTTATAGCGATTACGACATCGTTCGAGATTTTATCCCAATCGCCATCTGTTCTTCCTCCAGACAGGATCCTATTTCCAGTTATATCCATCATTAGTTGCTACACGAGCTCACACATTGGCTCTTTGTGCGTGCATTTGCTTGCTGGTACTGCTTACTGGTCCTTAAGGTGGTCAAGCAACGGTCGATAGGACTCGAATTCTTTCCCAGCTGGATGATACGCAGCACGCTCATGAGTTGTTGTCTGATCCGCCAGACTCCCAACGGATACCCCGTGAATCTCAGTGTCCGCAACCTGTAGCGTCGCACCACCTTTTCGTTAACAGAAGACACTCAGGGGTCAAGAATGAACGAGGTGCAAACCTTAATTGCTGCCTCCGCTTCATGAGCCTGCTCCTTCTCAGCTTTATCCTCTGCGTAGACATCGTGCAATGCCCTGTTACTCCTGGCGTGATTTAATGAATCGTAAACAAGGCCACTGAGAAGAACTTGACTCCAGATGGCGAGAACCGCGATACTCAGCAAAACAACGCCCCGGCGTCCACACAACCCACCAGACTCATTCTCCCTATCTTTGCGAGAAAATAAACCCGATTTACCAAACCGGCGCAGAGTTTTCTTCCATTCTTTCGACGCAGGAGTCATTCTCTACGCTCGAGCCGGTCTTCCAAGTCTATCCTCCAGATTCAGTACCTTCATTAGTCCCCTTCAATCGAACCGGGTAAACGAGTCATACAGAGATTATCCATCCTTGGGCGAAGCACGATGACCAGTGACCAGACTTTGAAGCTTGACTGGTTTGCAAACCCATTTAGGTTCGCAATGCATGTTTGCCGTGGTTTTTGGGCATAGCTTGTGTTTCTCTGAAGAAGAGGACTCCAGATTTAGCTCTCATGTTGTTTTCTAGACGCGGGCGCGGATTGAATCCAGCCGGTGCCACTGCTGACCAGCGCGGCGAAGAAGTACGTACGGTTTTACTTTTTTTTGTGGGTGGAATGCAGCCTACTGTTCCGTTGGCCTTCAGCTATGTGTTTAACGCAATTCATTGCTCAGAAAAAAAGAACATACTGGTCAAGTCTTTCCGCTAAAGGGCTACGGACTCCTCTCGTTCCAACCTCAGGCTAAGCTCAGGTCGACTTTCCACAGAGCATCGACTGCTTCCCCTTAAGAACTGGTCTCATCGCGAAAAAAAGGCGAAAGGAGAACTAAGGGAAGGAAAGGGAGAGAACCAGGAGCCGACTTCATAATGGCAACATTTGCGATTCCTCAAGGGCTTCCGCGATCATCGAATGGTTTGCCAACGACCTTGGAATCGCTAGACGACTTCGAGCAGGCGCTGTGTGCACAGTTCCAGCCGCATGATCACGTGGAACGTGTACGGGCGAAACTCCGCAGAAACCCCGCAAGATTTTCCCGCTTAAAAGATTTTCCCGAGATGACCGAGGTGTTCCGAGACAATTTACCAGATAACAGGGACGAACATGACCGATTACCACCGGGTAAAAGAATTCGATCCGCTGCGCTACTTTCTCGTAGGTGCTGCATCGCTTTTCCGTTGTGTTGAATGCTCGCGACATATACGCTACATTTACCCGATGAAATGCGGGTACACCCGACATTTCATGTTTCCTTACTGAAGAGCGCAATGCATGGTGGGATGCTGCGAGCCTGACTCACGGACGACATCCCTCGTCTGGAGTCTCTCAGTTTTCCTGAATGCGAGATAGTCTCCAACTCTCCCTGAAGATAGGCCAGTCGCTGAGGGCAGACGTAAAGGTGCAATTTTTTGACTGAATAATCAATCCATTATGAAAACTGATTGATGAAATTCTATTGTATTGAAATAAAATAAAACAGTTGGCTAATTCCTCCGACTCGAATATCCCCTCAAAAGCTACTGTGGATATAAATACTCTCTAATAAAAGTAATTTATTCTCATATATAACACTTTTCTTGCTGGAATACTAGGGGTATACTTTTCTCTGAGAAAAAAGGTCGAAAACCATTTTTACGCAAATTATGATTGGATAAAAACAGCTATTTCCTTTCTATTATCCAATTAAGTTACGTTTTAATTCTTTAATACTCACCAATAAAAATTCTTAAGAGGTCGTTATTGATTACTACGACGTCATATTATCTAATTAAAATATATTCAATAAAATATGACCAATAATAGTGCCTTATTCGTTAGTAATGACCAATTATTGTTTTCTATGCGCGTATGACTACCAAGGACATTTCTTAAGTATTTTCTTATTTTTGACGTTTGAAAATTGTGACCCTGAAGAACTTTGTCAAATGGAATTGGGGGATGAAGAGGGTGCAGTGGCGGAGCGTCGTTTGATGAAGAGGGTGAAGGCTGAGTGTCGTTCGATGCAGAGGTCTTCAGACTTCTTGGCTTTCTGGTTTCATGGGATCTGGAACGAGCATTGTAATCTGCACTAGAAAACACGGTATACAGAGGTTTTTGGCTTTTTTGTTTTTCAAGGAATTTTGACCTTAGTTTGTTGGTTTTATGTCTCTGATGGAGCTGGGAGAACTTTTGGAACGATCGGAAGCTCTGATCGTGAGGGAGCGGAGTGATGATTACCGGGATGGAATTCCTCGGTTAAAGAGATCCCTTGCGCAGATCGAGGTTGATGCGCAGAAGGTATCGGCTGCAAGAGGTGCTGTGGGAAGGAATGCGGTGAGTCCATATCGTTGTTTAGATAATCCACTACGGCGTTGATATTGATGTCGATCCATCCACCGTGGCGTTCCCGGACAATGCTCTTCTTATTAGGTGAACGAGGCGAGGGCAGTTCGACTCCTTGCAGAGTATGGATTTGAGACGAGTACCTTCAACAGAAAATTCAAACTCGCGAATCTGGATGGATTGGTCGAGAGCTATACGGATTTTGTCACTTACGTTGACCTGCCAAGTTTCCTAGAGAGGAACGTAAGCCCTCCACTGATCGCACGTTAAGGATCAAGCACTTGGCGCTTGGCAACTGAGACTGATAGAAACACCATGGATTTTTTTTTCTCGCAACTTTTCAAGTTTGAAGAAGGCGCAAGTGAGGCAAAGACAAAAGCTGAGAGCACTGCTCAAAACCTGTACAGAAAAGCTTTGGAATCCCGTCTGGAGAAAGACCTTTCTAGTGCACGATCTGGGCTTTGGAACGACATTCAGCAGACGCTTCAGCACAGCTCGAGCAAGCTGGACAACTTCAAGGCGATTCGAATAAAGCAGCAGGCTGTGGTCTCGATCGATCCCGATTACTTCAATGTTATCCGCTCCTTCGTCACCTCAGGGGTGAATACGAACGTGCACAATCCGGCGGACGCACTACAACGCGCTGTACACGATTCCGACCCTCACGTTGCTGCTTGTTATGACCTGGTAGCAATTCTCGCCGATGAGTCGTCCCGAAACAGAAATCTAATCCCTGCTGCGAGACGGATCCTTGAAAAGCAGTTCAGGGCTAGACTGGAAGCGAAAAATCCTGCCATGGGATCCTTGCGGGATTCAGTTGCACTGTTTCTACGGACGGAGACACCAGAGCTTGCTGATGATGACGCAGCGAGTGGTGTGGGAGGGAGTGTTGCCCTGTGGCCACAGGTAGGAACAATCTCTGCTGATGCCCAAACAGCGGTATATCGTCCCAAGGCCCTGAGAACGGAGGTTGTTCGTTCTCCTGTCAAAGCAAGGTCTTTTTCCTGTTGCGCTGTGGGGCCGCTAGAGAGGCTCTTGAGCTTCTAGATCAGAACTACGAGGACGGAGGTCACTATTCCGGATTTCTAAGAAACTTTGTAGAGAACGAGGAGAGTCTTGAGGAGGAAACTCTGAAAGAGCTGATTCAGGAGTACTCCCTCACGGTTGTTCGCGGTTCAGATACTTACCAGAAAGCGTGTTATGTACTGCTGGCGAGAATTGATCCGCTCGGAGAGCCATACCTGAGCAGTGAAGATGTGCATAGGCTCAGCAAGTCCGTGGAGGACTACTTGTGGTTGATGATGTTGTAAGTGGTAGACCGCCTTCGCTCACATTGATGAAACCAATTTTCCGGTTGCTTGAAGACAAACTGTTCGCACATGGCGAACAGTTTGTCACAGAGCCGCTTCTTCTGCTTTTTCGAGGCTTTGATTGTTAGCTTAGCGGCTCGATGTTTGTTCCATGCAACCCACAGCTGTATTTGCACAGATGAGGAGCGATCATCGGTTCCCCAGGATCTGCAAAGTCATCAGCTTCTCTTGGCTGATCTGCAGGCACAGATTCGTGGTCTTGGAGCACAGCATTTTGATCCGGAAGGGCGCAGGCCCTTTCTGTTTGTCTGGGTCCTGCTCTTGACAGGTCAATTCGCTTCATCCTTGGAGTACCTCCTTGCAAATGGTGAGTTTCTCTCCTCTTTTCGCTGTCTAGTTTCCTGAGACCGACCGGAACGCAAGCGCTGCATGCTCGCTTCGACCATGGTGACCCGCATCGAAGCCTCTTCTGCACAAAGTTGAGGGGGGGAAGAGCGCCCGACTTCTCTTTCTCGTTGAGCGGGAGCATGGGCTAGGGCGACCTTTCTGACCTCGGAATGCTCCTCGATATGTGACTAGGTGATGTTGTGAACTCGGTGCACTTGGGGTTGCCACTATTTTATTCCAAGTTACTGCAGACAGAAAGGCACGTGGTTGGTCCCAGCCGAGTAGAAGCCAAGCTTTTCGATTACGAGCTTCTGCTTGACGAGTACGCAAGCGGGTTGGCCCTGGCGTACCCGGCGGAGGCTGTGTACTATGCGTTTCTGATAGAAAATCGAACTAAGAGGTACGACGTTTGGGAAGCCTTTGATTCTCCGTCCGTAGTGACCCGCGGATAGCAAATTGACAGGATGCTTGCTTGCTCCGTTCAGGGAGGAGCTTCTGCTGAAGATTCTCGTGGAAGTGAAGGATGTCGGAGTCTTCCTCGGAAGGATCAACGAGGAAAACGTGAAGGTTCCGGGACAGCTTGAAGAGCTGGCCACGGAGAGGCCCGAGTTGAAGTTGGATGTAGCCAAGCTTGCATCTGCGGCAGCAGAGAAGATTGCACGCTCAGGTGATCTATATACAGCGCTTGAAATGTACTTCGTTGAAGGTAATGATGCAGCAGCGCTCGACCTTCTATTGCCCCGTATGAGCCTGGAGCTTTTCACCCAAGCCAGCTTCGATCGGGAGCAGGTGCTTTCGTACTCAAGAAGACTCTTAGGGTTGACGAAGGGAAAGCATTCGGACCAGACCAGAGGAGAAGAGCTGTTCATGAGGAAGAGGCGATCTTTAGATGTGCTAGTCAAGGTTGCACAGTTTCTGGATCTGCACAGAAGAAACGACAAAGTTAGGGCGTGGAAGGCATTGATAGAAATGGAGATTCTGCCCATACATCGAGAAGAGCTCAGCAATCGAGTTAAGGACATGGCTTTAGACGGCAGTCTCCGCTTCGATAGGCATGTGACGAATGTTGGCGGTGAAATATTCGCCGTAGCCATGGACTCGCTGCGTACGTTGCTGCTCAAAGAGCAGGTTGAGGCCCGGAAGAGTCAGGACAATGCTGCGCGACTACGCTTACAGGAACTGGAAGGTGTTGCAAAGACCATGATATGCTTCGGAAGCATAATGAAATACGATGGAGCGGAGGTCTACTCTTTGCCAGTGCTCTTAGGTACCTAACTCCGTATCGGGCTTCTCTATCAACGCCAATGTCGCTGGGCACCTCCTAGATTCTCAGCGGCTCGAATCAAACTGCAAATACAACTCGTCAGCTGTTCTCAACATCTGTTCGTAGTGTACAGTTCTTTCCACCTTGTCAATATAGTAAAAAAGTATATCAACCAGTGTCACCTTTGCATCTGATTCTCCTGTACACATACGAGAAATTTTCTTCACTTTTAAAATGAATAAAAGAAGAAATATTGAAGATAAGCATGAAAATAAGCTAATACATCCTTAAAATATTGTATTTTAGAAATAATTTCCTCGGGTATCGTAGCGGGTTAATATATTGAAAAACTTAGGTAGGCTCCACCTCCACTAGTAGAAGAGGGGGTTGCTCAGTTCTGCGCCTCAGTTGGCCGTGCGTGAAAGCGACCTTCGAGAGGTCAGCAAGGAAAATTCGACATTTCATTTGCTCCTTCCGTTCAGAATGCTGAGCTCTCCAAGGTCGTTTTCCGCTCGAGGAAGGCACACGGTCAACTGTTGCGCAAAAAAAAAGACGATGTCCCGTGTACCAGTCATGTTTTGCTCGCCCGGTACCGTACGTACATTCTACTACCCAACGTGAAGGGTGACATCGGTGGATAACCTTGGAGCAATGTATGGACTTGTTACGGCTACACAGAGAAAGAAGCACTCTTCGGTAGAAGGCATCTTGAGGGCCAACTGCTGTTCTTATCCGCCCGGCAAACACTTTTCGGGAATGCGATGCAGGATGACTCAGACTTCGAATCAAAAATTTGGTTTTACACTGTACATGAACGACTTTTCTATTGACGAAAAGTCAGCATCGATATTGTCTTCGATCACCGCCGTCTGCCTGGGTGGAAGTCCTCCCAAAGGGAAGTTTTACCTAGCGCCCGTGGTGGTCAGTAGTTCAGCTGATTCCTCGCCACTGGGCACACCCTGTGCACCGTCAACTAGCCGAGTTGTTCGTTGGTGTCAGTTGACTGCACGTTCGATCTGTTTCTCGATCACTGGAGACCTCAGCTGATACCTCAGATGGGCCATGCTTGACTGCCTCCTGCTTAGAATCGCCGGATGAATCGATAGGAACTTCCCTCGGCATCAACGTTTCGTCTTCGGAATAGACTGCGGGCGTTGGAGGTTGGCCATCAACTATTGTCTCAGTCATTGCCTGACCGATGGATTTCTCATTCATTTGCATTCCTAACATATCTGCTTGTGCTTGCTCGTCGGGGGACACGACGGATTCATGCTGAGATCTTTCCACTCGAGTTCCTTCAGGAGGGGAAGAACCTTCAGCTTCCTTCTCAATGGAGCTCCCATCCTTCTCTTTTGGAATCTCTGGTTCTCGCTCCAACGATGGCTGGTCCGTTTCGTGGTCAACTGACCTCCCGCCCGTATCCTTTTCGTTGGACGTTTCCGGTTCTCTCTCCAACGATGGCTCTTCCGTTTCGTTGTCAACTAACTTCTCCTTCGACGTTTCCGGTTCTCCCTCCAACGACGGCTCTCCCGTTTCGTTGTCAACTGACCTTCTGTCCGTATTCGTCTCGTTTGACATCTCCGGTTGTCTCTCCGACGATGGCTCTTCCGTTTCCTTCTCAGGAACATATGTCTCCCGTTCCATAACAAACGAAGGTTCTTCCGCCTCCTCCTCAGCGGGAAGCGGTTCAGCTTCCTTCACTTCAGACGGCTCTGATACTGACTTCTCTACGACGGACTCCCCAACTTCTTCGCTAAAAGGCAAACTCGCTGTAGGTTTCTTGGATACAGATTTCTCGTGTTCCCTGTCGCGCATAATTTCCTCCGGTTCTTTCAAATCACCAAAAACTTCCGCTATCGCTTTCTCAAAGTCAGACTCGGTCGGCTCACTCCCTGCAGGCTCAGATGATTCCCTCTGAGCCGAGTTTTCAGCAGATGGCTCGTCTGGATCAATGTCAAACGACATCTCAGCTGGATCAATTTCCATAAGCACATCAGGTGGTTCGATATCGACAGGAGCACGAGCTCTTGTTCGCGGTCGACTTCCTCCAGTCACGGAACTTGGCAATACACGGCTAGCAGCAGGAGTAGAGGGTGTTTCCGTGCTCTCACCGCAGGTCCCCAAATTTCCAACCCTGCTCTGTGAAGCCTCTTCACCGGAGTTAAGTGGAATCGTTGCGGTTTCAACACTCCCTTCCCTCCCCATAGACTGCAGCAGCTGAAGCCGCATTCTGTCCCGATTCAGTCTATTGAAGGTAGCCGACAAGTGGGGACTTATCCGAGGTGTCACCGGGACTTCATCGTCATCGTTATCCGTGAGGTCGATTGTTACCACGGATTTTCTGCGCTTTACAGACCTCGGGGTCCAGGCTGGCGTGGTGAATGACCTAGCCCCCACTGATGAGAGCGGCTGGTCACTTTCGAGATCAATCTCCTGCGCAACTTGACCATTGTCAACGCTGGTTTGCGGTGTTGGCAGGCTCAGCTTTCCATCTGGGTGCAGTTCAACTTCGTCAGCATGGGGAAATTCTTTCAGGGCCTCTTCGTTGAGCGGGCATATATACAGTTGCTGAATGCTTGCAGTCTTCTGGTTACACACTGGGCACTGCGATCGAAACAAGCAAGGCGCACTCAAAATTAGCGGATGCCCACAATCTTGCCGGTGGCTTAAACGCTGGCTTTCGGGGACAAACCTCGTCGCTCTTCCTAGTTGTTTCCATTGTTAAATATGTTTCCAGATTGAAGCACTGCACGTGATTGCATTCTCTCCCTTTCACCGGAATATCAATTCTGCCTTGCGACAAAGGGCATTTCATGGAAAAGCTAATAGAACTGCGAAGTACGAAGGGCAGGACATGAACACGAAGTAGTTGGCTAATGAGTGACGGGCACACTCTTTCCGCGAGAAAGTACGTGCCACTGGCTCTGCGTTTTAAATAGCATACTCCACTTTGATGTCGTCAGGACCAGCTGAAAACTTGGTCAGTTCTTTCCGACGGGCCTTTTCCAGGGGCAAAATTCGTGTTGTTTGCTGCCTAGCAGCAGTGACCCGATCCTGACCACGTTCCTCCTGAAGTTCGTCAAGACGGACCACTCCCTTTTCATCGGGAGGTTTATAGGCCTCAAAATACTCAACAGTGGACGTTCTCACCATCCGAACTAAATCTTCCCTATCCTTCACGGTCACCTACATAACAAAAGGTTCCAAGGAAGCGAATGAGGCTGAGGAGTACTCTAATGGAGGGACGGTGAGGGAGTTTCTTTGTTACCGTTTGTGCCAACACGCAGTGAAGAGCATTCTGTCTTAGACGCGAGTAGTCAATACCCTTTATCTCGACGGTGTTCATCGCATGCGAACTCCCGCGTTTCTTCTTCAGAAAGGGGGTTAAATCCAGGAAATATTCTGCTTGAAACGAGAGACACCTATCCGCCTGTTTTTCGGTATGAAGAAAGAGAGCATCAGTGGTTTGCTCGCAGAAGACGGGGTCTGCCTTGTCGGCATACGTGCAACTGATCCTTTGGGAGGAAAACTGTTAAACTGTTTACGTCGAATGACCAGTTCTTCGGGCAGAAACTAGTCGTCCTAATCCCTCCTCTGTAGTTTTCGACCCTTAGGAACCTGATTAACGCAACAATTTCGGTTTGAGTTGTTGAAAACAGTTTTTTTCAACGGCGCATTTCGTGCTATGCTGGACTTTGCCGGCGGTGAACCGCACCTCAAGTGGACACGCAGGTTTTTCGGGCGTCTAAACTGCAGTGTCTCGGGCGTTGCGAAATGGATCCTCAAAGCACCTACTCGAAGCAAAAAAGACTCCTTTTCAACATGACGGCGAGACTAAGCGGCCTAGTTGACACGCGTCCGACTTTTCAGCAAATACCTTTCCGCCATTCGTTAAAAGTTTGGCACAAGAATCGGGGCTTCCCGAGCGGTGCATCGAAAGCTTGAAATCTAGGATCAAGACTTTTCAAGGGCTCCAATTCCGGAAGCAGTCTGTCCACCTCATCAACCCCAATTACATGGGATAGTCTGAAGTTCATGCGTCTCTGTCCCTCCAACGGAACCATGTGAAGTGTCCTGCACAGAGATTTAGATTACATCTCTCGCTCAGTAAAAGGTCGAAGATTCTCCCAAAACGTGCGCTGGATTTTGAAACTCCTTTTGATGGTTTAACCGTACAAATGCTGCGAAGCTGCTTCAGCTTCCCAGTTTGAGTTGACAAACCTAACCGTGGAGCAGAAAGTAAATAATCAGTTCATTCGTTTGGGCAACAAATTCTCTTTCAACGCCAAAAACTCATGGAAGAAATTCTTCTCTGGCGGCGAGGTCACTTACAATGGGTCTTTGTCGGTGCGATTGAGCATCGTCGGGTAATACCCATCGCCGTCAAAGCTCAACAAGAAATCAACGATTCTGAGGGGGGGAGAGGTGGGGCAGCAAAGAGCCTCTGGTCAGTGACGGTTCTCCGGGTGTTGCTTTCAAGCGGACGAAGTTAGACAGAAAATCTACAGAACGTACATTCTGGCGAGGTCATCTTTCGTACATTTCCAGGCAGGCGCGCCGCAGCGAGTCACAAGATCCTCCAAGTCCCGTTTATACAACGATTTAAGCTTTCGCTGCATTTGGTTAACAGGGAGGTGTCCTATTACATGAACAACCACGCAACGATAGCACACTTTATTGTGAGATTAAGCGACTCCGAAACCCTGAAGGGAATGATCTACTCACGTTTCTCAGCCTCGGAGAACCCTTTAAAGTTCCGAAGAGATTCGGCATTCGACACCCACGCACCGTAATGCCCTGCCATCCCCAACACTTCCACAAGAACCTTCTGCTGCGTGGGCGTCAACGGCAACCCACGCTCTTGTTGAAGAAGATCATCAAGCGTAGGACCTGACATCTCTCCCTAAACCCACCGCTCCAAACATATAACTCTCTCTATGTATATGTAGAGATATATGTGAACTGTTCTTTTCACAAATGCCAACTAGTTTCTCCCAAAACCATCCCCAGCCCACGAACTAACCTTCCCATCAGTCTCTTTCTGTCAACTGATGATCACGCTTCTTCTGACCAAAAACGGCGTTGTGTGTCCTAACTTAAACGTGCTGCTCCCTCCTCCCCAGCGACTTTCAAGACCAGGAAGCCGCCTTGCCTCTCTGACAACCCTTGTTCCTCCCTCCTCCTCAACAACTTTGCCCCGTCAAAGCCCAAGAAACCTCGCCTTCCGCCTCTAATCACACGTCCTGCTCACGCCCCTCCAACCGCTTTCTGCTTTCAAGGCCAAGGAACCGCTTTATGCGTCCCTAACCACACCGAGTTGCTCCTTCCTCATCAACAATTTTCTACTTCAAGACCAAGAAGCCACCTTTCCGTCTCGTAACCACGACGATTTGCTCCCTCCTCCGCAACGGCTTTCTGGGCTTCCAAAAAAAACAGGACGCCAGCCTTATGTCCCAAACTACGCAGACTCACTCCTTCCTCCTCAACAAAATTCTTCGTCAAGAGCAAAAAAATTTCTCATTTATCAACCTGTCAGCTCTCTTCTATCTTTCGTTCTCAACAGCTTCAGCTCGAGAGGAGAAGACCACCAGTCATTCCGACCTCGGAGACCCTCTCGACTTCCAGTATCGCTTTCTTGTCTTGCGGTTCGTTTGGTTGGCTGGACGGAAGTATTCTTGTCTTTAACATCGACTTCATCTAGATCCTACCTACCCTGACAATCGTGAAAAAGCAGACGCAGATGGCACGTATCCAACAACCAAAAGCACGGTCAGACCGTCAGTGAAGGTCACAAAGGCAGCTCCGCGAAGACTATCAACAGGAACTGAGTCTCGTAGGAAAGTGACACAGAAGTAAAACTAAAAGCTCTACGCAGACCAGAGGGTATTGAACAAACAGACAAGGGAACGACGAAAGGCGAAACGTAAAGAGTGCGTCATCGTCCCAGCGTTCTGTGACTGTTTTCAAGCAACTGCATTGAACTAGCTTCAGAATCACGATCGCGGCGTGTATGACGAGGAGCTTCTCCGTCTTCTTCGTGACGAACATCGAGGCGAGCTAAATTGGGCGAGGGAGGGAGTGGTTGGGAGGGCGGAGGGGGACGGAGAAGGGTTGTCGAGTTTACTCTTAGGTACTTCAGCTGTGGTGATGTTTTTGCAAGACCGATTTTTGGGACGATGGAGTTGTGACTGAAGTGGTGGGTTTGAGAGTATGGTTTTCCCTCCCAGCGCGTTCATGAAGGTGGAGTTGTAAATATCTTGGTGTGTTTTGAATGGGTTAGGAAGGAGAAAAGGGGGGAGGGATTGTGGGTTTTTCTTGAGTACTTTCAGAAGAGTGAGATCGAGGGGATGGCTTCTATTGGCTCCAAAGTCAATTTTCAATATCGTTGTTCGCGTTCGGAGGAGTTGTGTAACCGAACGGTTGCGTTTGAGAATCCTGGGTGAGAGGAACCATGGACTTTTCGTGGGTACTTTAGAACCCGTGATGCTGGTCCAGCTTAATTGCCGTGAAGGCGGAGTTGTAGCTGAAGTGGTATTTAGGAGACCATGATTTGAGACAGAGACGGTGGAGCGTGGGACGCAATGATATCGAGGCGTAAAAAATGAGCCAGGAAGTGAGACACTGTGTTCGGGTTTCCTTGTTGTTTCGGAACCCGTGATGTTGGTCAATGTGTCTCGACAAGATTGGTGCAACCGAAGCCTTTTCTTTGGTACTTCAGGACTCGTGGTCTTGATGGGAGAGATATCGAAGAACTCTTTCCCTCGGACCGCCATGAGGAAGCGAGACTCAGCATTTATTCCACTGCACGTTCCCCTCATCTCTACCTGAAGATTAAATGTTTGCTCGAATCCAATTCAACGCGGCAGACCACCGACGCCATCCCCAATGACCAACCACAGCCGTAGAGAGTCATCTTCGCTCCAACTCCCGCTACACCTGATCCTGGAAAACTTCTGCCATAATACCAACCATGTGTGGTCCATAGTAATCTAAGGCAGTAAAGACTCGAAAAGCCTTCAGAGAAGCTACTCCCCCACCTAAACAGCACTCACCAGTCCCGCATCGCTAAGCGCTAAAGGTTCACACCAACCTAAACAAGAAAATGCACCGAACTTTTGCAAAAGGGCACAACAAGTTCAATCATAATAACAATCATTTTAAGATATTGAATATTTAAATATATCTCAAACCCGAGATCCAAGTGTCAGACAGCGGACACAACAACCCCTTGCAGAGAAACGGGTGGAAACGCTTTAATCCATGTTTCTTGTAATATAAAATAAAAGGATGGTTTGCTATGAAAGGTGGGGAACGTACCTAACCCCTGTCCTGAAGCAACTTTGTGGGGCTTTTGTCAACTCGCCGTGATGTTTGGTCTAGTTTTGGCTCTCGCATAGGGTTGTCGTCTCTGAACAAGGCGAGTTGCGGACCTTTGCGATCACTAATGATGAAGTCTGTAGGAGCACACCGGTAGGTGATTTCAGCATCCCCAAGCATCTTGACACTCTCCCTCCTCCTCTCCACGATGGGGAGCCACTGCCGCTATCAGGGCGCACCCTTCGACACTAACGCGCCGTTGGAAAGCTAGAGCCAACAAAGCTCAACGAGGAGACCAAACCCGAGGCTTCTGCAGCGGGATCACGAAAACAGTCTTGGTGCTAAGGTGCGCCTAAACTCTCAACGAAAGCGACTAACTTCAATGACTAGCGGGACAAACCGGTGTGCACTGCCGACACCAGACCGGTCATCCCGGACACGCTAACAAAAAATTCTTAACTCTCTACCATGGCACCTCTCTAAATTTACACCACACACCCCTAATTAAACCAGTATTTATTCCTATTATTCAATGATATATCTTACATCTAGACTAATCAACCTAGTTACCTTTTTTTACGCTGTGGACTGTCATCCTAAAATCTATCTATTTGAGAATATCTTTCTAAATTATACCTACCACTTAAAAATCCCCCCCCCCACCCGCTTTCAAAAAGTCCAACCCACTTCGAGAATGTCTACGTTAATTAACAACAATTATTGCCCAGAAGAAAATTAATTTTATGATTATTCTATATAAATATGCTAAATGTATCTTAAATTTCTAGTTATGGTTTTTTTGGGGTTGGTTATGACGGTCATGGGCGAAGCTTTTAGTTCACCGTTTCTTGGTTGGGTTTCTGGAAGGTTTGAAGAAATGCCCTTTTTTGGAGGGTTTTTCGAAGGTGGATAAGAAGGGAAGTTGGGTTTGGGAGTTTTGGTGGAAGGAAAGGGGGAGGAGGAAGAGGGAGGGATGGCGGATTGGTAGAGGTTGGACAGACATGGTGTTGTGAGCTCTAGTAGCTTTTTGCCTTCTGTTGGTCCGTTTTTCTTTGGTAGTGAGGGTATTTGTACTTGTTTTGTACCTGAGGAGGTAGCTGGAGGATTGTGTTTTTGGTCCGTGTCTGTTGAAGGAGGGGATTGGTCTTGGAGTGTTTCGGTTGGAGATGGCTTGTTTTGTAGGGAGTGGATTCGGGTACGGGAGTGTGAGCAAGCGAAGGCGGGTTTTTAAATGTGGGAGGATGCGTATGGCTGGGAATGATATGGATGATCAGAAGCTGAACGCGGAGTTGCAGAGGAGAGTAAGGGAGCTGTTTGGGAGCGCCCAGGGGGAGAGTCTGAACGGTGTTCCGGATAGGAAAGAGGGGGAGTACAGTTTCGAGCCGCAGAATTCTGGGGACCCTTTGAGCGCGCCCTCCAGAGGAAGTAGACAGGATGCTCTGTTTACGCTCACGTCGATTGCCGTTATGTCCGTGATTGCGGGAATACTTTTCACGTTCCTTTTTGAGTCGGGTTACATCCATGACGCGTCCCAAGATCGTCCGTACTATAACATGCCTACGTATGGTACAACCTCTTACATCGAACCAGTTGAGCTTCTCACAAAAGAATTCGGAGCAATGGAGAAAGGCGAATGAGAAGGTCTCGGAGTAGAAAGTTGGATTGGGGGGCACTGCTGAGTGAACCCAGGGTAGATGGGAAGGGATTGGGAATAGGACCTTTGGGGAAAAGGCGAAAAAACTGGCTTCTTCTTCTTGTCTTTGTGGTTGAGAGCTGTAGTGGTCGGACTTCGTGTCTCTCCTGAGGATCCTCCACTAGCATTGACTCAACGAACTGTATAGAAGAATAAATTTTGCTTGCAGGGCAGACCGCTTAGGTCGTCCCTGACTTCACAGACTTTCTTGAATTTGCTGCTACGGTGTTGTTTTTTTTTAATGTTTGATCGAAGCTGTGGAGCCTGTGCTTGGCACAAGTGCTGCTGCTTGACGACTTAAGAATTCTTTTTTTCGGTTCCTATATGCATACCCGACACATCGAGAATTCGTTCACTAAAGGACACGGAATCTGCGCAGAAAGTTTCCAGTCTGTTCCTCTTTTGGGGGTTGCAGTTCACATTTGATAAGTGTTTACTCCCGCTTACGGTATATATAGGCGAAGTACGCTTTCGAGAAAAGCCTTCAGCGAACTGGAGTGCACGCCTTCAAAAGTCCGCTAACCTCTTCAAAATCTATAGAGTCCAAGCGCGCGTCGAAAAGCCTTCCAGGTTGCCGCATGGCAATATCTGGCGATATGCCCATCCCATTAATCTCGTTTCCCTTTGGTGTTAAATACTTGGCAACAGTGAGCACGACCGCAGACCCATCAGAAAGACCGAATACCCCTAAGGAGCGAGTAACATCAGTGAGAGCTCAGATCTTGTCCCCGCTCACAGACCCTTGTTAACATAGACGAATGGACCCCAAAGCGTACCTTGGATAACGCCCTTGCCGTAGGTAGTTTGGCCCACCGACACGGCTCTACAATTCTCTCTCAGCGCTGAGAGAAGCACCTCGCTCGCGCTTGCACTATACTTGTCAGTTATCACTACCATCGGCTCGCGTATGAGGTCATGTTTGCCTACTTCCTTGGCGAAAAGAGTGCTCTGATGCCCAGTCTTGTCTGTTACCTTTATGGCCGGGACGTTGCTGTCCATGAAAAGACCCGCGACATCAAGGGCCCCCTCGACAACCCCGCCCAAGTTTGATCTGAGATCCAGAGCATAGTAATCGGGCTTCTCCTTCTCAAGTTCCTGAATCGCATCTCTAACGCCGAGGTTGCTGGCTGCATTGAATTCCTTCATACGTATGTACCCAACGCGCTTTCCGTTCACTTCCTGGTTGCGAGGAGGATGCACGCGTTCAGTCGATTCTGGCAGACTTCGGTCAGGAAAGCAAACGCCTGGAACGTACCTTCATTTTGTACTTTACAGGATTCTCGACCGTACTTTTCCTCACAAGCGTCACCTCACGGGCAGGTTGATCCGCGGTCTTCAAAAGTAAGGTAACCGAGGATCCTTCTTCCCCTTGCAACATCTCCAGAGCACTCGCGGGGGTCAAGTGGCTGCTTGGGATTCCGGCAATTGCTTCTACAACATCCCCGCGACGCACAGACTCCTGCGCAGCGGAAGTGTCTGGACGCGGAGTGGATGCAACAATGAACCGTCCTAGCTGATCTGATGAAAGCAGCAGGCCCAAGCCAGTGATGTCGTACTTGGCGAGCTTATTGAAGTCTTCCGGTGTCAAAAAGCGCGCATACTTGTCCTCCAGAGACTTCATCATGCGTCGAATTGTAGCGTACGCCTCATCCCTCTCCTTAGGCTGATCCTTTGTAGATTGAAGAAGCACAGCATCGAGGTCAATACCAGCGATGTTGAGAGAATTCCTCTTTACAAGCTCCGCAGCTTCCCTCACTATATCGTTGTTGATATCAGCCGAGACAACGCCTGCGGGGCCGCCGGCAGCAAGCGCGAATCCAAGCATGGCTCCAGCAGCACCAGCCCGGACACACCTTCCCCAGTTCAATCTGCATACCACCGCCGTCCTACCAGCCCGGCCAGACCCTCCAACTCCTACACCAGCAATAAACCCCATCGCTTCAAAGCTTTCTATCCCAAACCTCCCATTTGTAAAAACAGACAACAAGAAAACTTGCTAAAGCTGAATCCCACAAACTGAACACAGACCCTACTCCAGTCGATCCTTCAAGATCGGGTCCCCCCCTCTTTAAGAAGGCAAAAAAAAAAAATTAGCTCCCACTCCCAAGCCCTGGAATCCAGTCCCCCAAAATTCTCACTTCACGCTGACTCCTAACTCACCCAGATCAATCTCCAGCAAACTTCGTCATCAAAAACCTTTGGCTCGGTTGCACACTATCCTATATAGAAAAAAGAGCTTTCCAGCCTTCCACACGTCGTCCTCACGAAAGGTCCACCATCATTCTCCACCACGGTCATCAGTGATTGTTTCCAATCTCCAAGCCCTCCCACGAGCCGCCCCCCTTTTTCATCATCCCGTACCCCTTACCTTTTTCCAACATTTATGAATAAAACTTAAAAAACCATATATCCTCTATGTTATTTCACTATTCATATATTTAAAATCAAATTATATATTGACGCGTGGCGTTGATTTATTTATATTAATATTCATTACATATTATCCAATTATTTAATATCCACGTGTCTATAAGAGGATTTTTCACGATATAAATTGGGTAAGAATAGTATTGGTTTTATTTTATGAATTAGATGTATTTTTAAACGAATTAAGTTCTAACGCGTGGCCTTATGTCCGAATTTTTATCACTATATCTTCTATTTAATTCAATTGTCTATATCCACGCGTCCTAAAAGTTAGTCTCGAATTTGGATTGGATAAACGTGTTTATTTGTGAAAAATAAGGTTCGCGCTTTTTTTGGATGGTCGTTGGCTTACTGAGAGAGCGCGAGTTAGGACTGTTCGGGGTCCTGTGGGAGCTGACTTTGGAGAGGTGCTGAACAGAATGTACTGCCTTTTGCATAAGTTTATCATGTTTTTAAGAATCTATGGTCTTGTATTTCTCTTGAATGTGAAGGCGCTGCTCGTCGGTTTGAGCATTTCCGCTGAGATGACCAAAAGCATAGGATGTAGATGAGTTACAGACAAGGACATTAATGGATGCATATCAGTTGCACGGAAGAAAACTACTGTGGTCCGTAAAATCTAGGATGCAAGTTAGTTATAGACAGGATTGTTGCTGTTATCATGATAAAGACGTGACGCAGATGTTGGACAGCCAGTGGATAGCTTCTAGGCGAAGGAACGGTCAATCTCAAGTCGCTTCTAGCGCAGCACAATTCTGCTCTCGTGGACCGTGACGATCGAGTATCGGATCACTTATAAATACTAGCGGATTACTTACACATGGAGTTTTTGACTTCTGTCAAAGCGCAACCAACGGATGAATGACAAGCTTGAGCCAGACTCGTGTCTGTGAGAGATGATTTAGCTCCGCTGGAACTGTTCCGAGTTCATCTAAAATTTCTTGCAGTAATTTCGAGGCTTATGATTCTGAAGTATTTCGAGAGTTTCCCTGACCCACCCCCGAAGTCGCCTCAGTACACTACCACATCAGCCCGTCTTCGCCGATTCAGCTTTAATGTCAAAACTGTTTTTACGGAACGCTCTCTACTGATCACCAGGACAAGAACTTACAGCAGACCATCCAAAAATTCCAGAACGGAAAAGCCGTTGATAACCGAATCCACTTCGTCCTAATGAAAGTAGACCCGTTCCTACCATTCGCTCTATTGGCATGGTGGAAATGGTCCGGAAACTGGCCGCTCGTTGGCCGGTCAAGGTTTTGGTCCCCAAACGACGTCTCCAATTCCAAGCGAACAGACTGCTAGTGCCTTGCCAGACGAAACGTTGGAACGAATCAGCCAGAGCTTGTAACTGAATCTACAGGACTTCAGAAGCCCTGTTGAAAACCTCAAAAGCTGTAGAACAGAATCGACATCTAAAGCAAAAACCCGATGTTCATCCTCGTGAGTAGCAACCGACACGCTCCGACAGTACCGCGAAGGTGGGCAGGATGTTTGAAGCTGTTTGCTGGAGTGTTGGGGAAGTATGCTGGAGAGCTTTCCAGAGTCTTTATAGGGCAGAAGATTAAATTATGCCCGGCTTCAACATCAAGAAGAAGAAGCAGTACGGTTTGGTCGCAGGGGGTTCGAAGAAACCTTTGTTTGGTGGCGGTTCTGGGGATGATGGAGAGAGTGACGATGAAGATGATATCGCGGCTTCGATTGCGCGGGAGTCGGCGATCAAGAAGGCAAAGGCTGAACGTGAGAGAGCTGAGAAGCTGGTAGAGGATGATCCCAACCTATACGACTACGATGGGGCCTATGATGCGCTTCAGAAGGAGAGGAAGTAAGTATCTTGATCGCCGCTTGTTTTACGGGAAGCGGGAGACGAGAGATTTGGTGATGGCTAAGCGTATGTTCGGGTTTCACAACCATTTAATGATGCTTTTGATAGAGCTCAGAAGGATTCGAAGAAGAATGCTCCGAGAGAAAGCAAGTACATCTCAAAGCTGAAGGCGACAGCAGAAGATAGACAGGAAGAACACGAACGAGTTATGGAGAGAAAGATCCAGCGTGAACAAGAAGAAGATGTGAGCATCTGCCAAAGAAACTCCGTTTCATCAGATTTTTTGCCTGACCTCCTTCAGACTTGGTATTGCAATTCTCTAGGCGCATCTCTACGGTGATAAGGAGAAGTTCGTCACCCGGGCGTACAAAGAGAAGCTTGATGAGAGAAAACAAAAAGATGCAGAACGCGAAGCAAAGGAGAAAGCGGAGGAAGCCTCTGATTCAGCTGGAAGGAAGAACATGACGTCGTTCTATTACAATATGCTCAATCGAGAGCAGCCAGCTGAGGGCAAGGTATCAAACCTCACACATAGTGAACAGGCAAACGTCTACCCAATAGTAGACTCCTGAACCGCTTCGTCTTCATCGTACTCCTTCCCACGGCAGACGAAAGACGCTGATCAGACTCTCAACGCCGCAGAAGAAGATGATCACCGCGCAGCCCGTGGCATGTCGCTGTCTCTCAAGAATGCAGATCCGAAGTTTGAAGAAGCACAGCACTCCTCCCAGCCTAGGAGAGGAGATTCAGACAGAACTAATGATGAACAAGGTTCCCGGCCAGGTAAGGCTGCTGAGCAGAGAGGGAAAGATATTCCGGATACTTGATGGGCTAAAGACCATCATTTGGGATGTCCTAGATCTTGGCGTCACTCATGTAAAAGGATTTCTTACCCCTTTACTCTTGCTGAGATAGGTGCGACCGAAGCTCAACCCGAGGCTAAGAAAGAAACCAAGCGCGAGCGCGCCGTTCGGCTCAACAAGAGAAGAAACGACGATGCCGCGATTGAAGCGGCAAGACAAAGGTATTTTAAGCGAGTTGCTGAGAAGGAGGAAAAGACGGCGGAAGGAGCTAGGACGTGACTCTCCGGGGTACGAAGTAAGCAGAGGCAACTGGCTTCTTCGCCAAATATTGTGGACTTCAGCGATGCCTCCAGCAGCGGGTTCTCGCCTGACAGTGGAGAAACTATCACTTGAAAAGATCTTCTACATGCTATGCACAGCGCTTCTCTGGTAATCCGCTCGTGTCTTCACGGCGAGTATTGCTTGGAGGACGCCAGAACGTGGTTCTATTTAAATAGACAAATGCCGGAGAGAGCCGGTTCCTCATTCTCCCCCGGCTTGGGAGAACACCGAATGTACTGGCTATTATGACAACTGAATAGTACAACAGACGTCCCGCCAATGCAGGATGTTCGTCCAATCCTAGGAGCCCCGGAGCGCGCACATCGAGGATTGATCAAGGATTGATCGAAAGGTTTGGCAACCAGAAACCTATACGATACGGTCGCCAATCGAAAAGATCTATTGACGGCAAAAGTGGCCACAAAGCGTCTGAGTTGCTTACGCACTCTTAGCTATAGAAACAATCGCATTGGTAGTACAGGAGGGTACTAGATGACTACCAAACCGCGATGCCACAGAGAGCTTTGTCAGCCATGTACAAAAACAAGGAATTCACCGCATTTGTACATATACCTGCCTCTACAGAAGAAGACGCATCACTCTGTTCCAGACGAAGCAGGGTAAAGTATGCCTATAGAGGGGTTGGAAGGAGGGTCTTTGTCTTGACCCTCCTCTACACAGGCCCACCACCGATGAGGATGCCATACCCGGTTCGTTTCGTTATGCAGGGGGACAGGAGCGGTTCAAGTTGCTAATCTTCCAGTACGCCTTTTGGACGACCTGAGATGTGTACAGGGAGTAGATCATAACATCCAAGACCGTCCAAAGCGTCTGAGCAGAGGACTCTGTCCACCGATCCTAATAGACATAAGATCCTTGATTGGACAAGAGTATCAATATGAACCTTGGCGCGTACCTGATTGGCTAAATCGATATATCAATTCAGTACAAGTCAATCGCCGATCTTCAATCTAATTTTTTCCGAAAATATGCTTTGACGAATCTCGGTGAGGAATGGACTTTCTGAAGCAATGCTTCGCACCCTGGCAAGAACCTTTGCGATGGGTTAAGGGAGAGCTGCGTGTAGAAAGGCCAAGCCAGGTCATATCAATGGACGAAGCTGGTGTGCGTCATAGATCTGTGAGGGAGGACAATAGCCTCGAAGAGTAGAAGATCATAGTTCATGAATCGACGGTCTACAGGTGTATTGAGCAGCCGGCTCAACTATTTTTTTGTTTTTGTTTGCACCTGACTCGATCCTGGGGGAGGTGATCACCACAACCTGATCAGTTGAAGAGTAGAATTGACATCTTCCAGCTTATGCTTGTCTTTTGAACGATTTTCGCAAGTTCAAAGAATTCCTTTCAAGCGCTAAAATCTTAAGCTGCGCCACTCCAATATCCACAGCATTGTTCACTCATATCTGCTCTTCAGATCAACAGGTACTAGACAACAATTGGGATAGCGGCCAGGCAATGATGTGAAGTAACACCTAGAGCAGAACAATCGAATATAGACGTTCTAGAGCGCAATCTGCACTCTCAGCCGAGGAGTCGGCACAGTGTCTTGCTTCTATTCACACAGGAAATCAGATGACGGCTCTGGGCAAATGATACCGCGACGGGACGGACCGGAGAAAGTCAGCCGATCCGGATAAATTCTTCATATCCCGAGAAGCAATGATCAAGAACATCCGTACCATGTTCGATCCTCTTCATTGTCTGTAAGTTATTAGGGATACTTGCAAAGTTTCAATACTGACGCGCCCAGATGCCCCCGTAGTAATACTAGGCATCTTCGCTTGGATGTCGCTACGGATCCGGATGGGGACGGTGATCCAGAGCCGTTGGAGTCGGAGCGGGAACGGCATCTCACTGTGTTCATGGGTAATGTCTTATCAGACAGACATTGTTGCTTATTGAGTTTCGTCGTTGTCGTAGCGGTGAAGCTCACGCGATTCCACTAATGTTGGGGTTTGTGCCTGGACTCGGTGGGGTTCCGAAGGGGCGATCCTGCTCAGTACTGAGAGTCGAGGCAGCTCCAGCGTCTAGGAAAGGGCTAGATTTGAAAGGAGTCGCGTGGAAGGGTTTAATTGGGATAGTGAGGGCGAAGATAATAAGGGATGCGGAGCAGAAGCATAGAATACCATGGACGAAGTCCGTGCAATGGGTTCGGGATCAGAAGGCAGTGCTTGAGAAGGAGGAGGAGGCTCTAACGAATCCAGACGTTGACTATCCTGAGTACTTTCTACGAAAGTTTCATTCATATGAAGATGGAAACCTTGATGTCATGGCGGTTGAAGAACTCGATCCGGCTACAAGTGCTCTTGCGTGCCGGCTTTACGAACCAGAAATCGTGTCCGGAGATTGGGAGTATCAAGAGGCTGCTACAGAATTGAGGAACCAATTCCTTGAGCAAATTGGGAGCTACCAAAGTCTCTACGGAGGGAATGTTGAGCCTCGCCGTATTCTAGACATAGGTGGTTCAGCAATACACAGCACAGAGCCCATTGCAGACTACTTTCCAACTGCTAAGGTAACTGTTGTGGACCTCAGCCCAAAGTATCTTGCACTCGGCGTCGTACGTGGGCGCCAGAAGGGACTACTCGACAGAATAGATTTCCTCCACGCAAACGCGGAGTACCTGGATCAGTTCATTCCGAATGGGTCTGTGGATTTAGTTTGCGCGAGCTTCTTGCTGCACGAGCTTCCCACCACGGCCACAACGGAAGTGCTAAAGCAGGTACTACAGGCTCTAAAGCCCGGCGCGGGATTGGCGATTACTGACAACGACCCGGTGCACGATGCCAAGATCCCAAAGCTCGTATTGGGCATGCACTACCTTACAGAGCCATGGAAGGGACAGTACTCAAAGCTTGACGTACAGGCTTTGCTAGAAGAGCTAGGCTTCGTCGACGTAGTCATCAACCAGATCAACAGGAAACATAGAGCGATTCTGGCGAGAAAACCCGACTAAAGCCGTTGCTGGAGTGAGCGGCCAACTGAACAAATGAAAGCCAAATTTCACGCTTAAAAATATTGGGGCAAAGACGTCTGAAGGCTCCTGTTACAGGCAACGTCCTCCGCCAACTTCTTCTTTCCGAAATTTCTGAATAAAATTTCTGGGCCAAAAGTAGATGGCCGTTGATACCAGGTGTCTCCGGTCAGACATACAAAGCCATCGGGTATCCTGGTCCTGGAGATCCAAGGTGGAGCCATTTTACGTTGAAACCATCGGGCCGAGTAAAGACACTATGAAGATGGCGGTTGATACCTGATGTCTCTCGTCGGACATACAACGCCAACATTCTCCTGGGACAGGAGATCGAAAGTAAGACTATATTACATTAAAACCATCGGGCCGAGTTGAATGGCAATGTCATTGCCTTAAAAAAAGGGGCCAGATATTTGGCCTTTTGTACAGGACGCAGGGCCTGCGAGCATGGCCACTGCTGCAATGACGTCTTCCAGCGATTTCTAATAAAACTACCAGGCTAAAGTTCAGGCCGTTGCTACCCCAACATCGCCCGTCAGACCCGCAACGCCATTGCCGTCTCAGCTTCGAGGTCGACACGGTCGAAATACAATTGGCAAAAGAAACCATCGCGGCGGGGTTGATCGCCCATGTTCCATTTGCTTCCTCGCCAAAGTAGAATTCTGAGTCCGTTGTAGTATCGTACCGGGCCAGAGACTTGGCCGCTGATACTTACGACAAAGGCTTCGTGGTAGAGCGGTTGAAACGCCACGGATGGCACATGTCAAAGCACTACATTGACATCTTCAGGTGTCTTGGACTCTTCAAGATACACCTCGAGGGCAACTATGGAGCCAGTATCGACGTCCTTGATCGCTTGCAGAGACTTCCGCGCAGGATCGATCTCCTGCAGTTTGGAGTTGAGATTGTTCTTTTTTGGTCAGCAATGAAGCTATGATCTGACACCTGCCTTGTAGAGAATGTTTTAACCGTACGCGAGTTTCTGTCCCCGCTGCTGCAGCCCAAGATTGTCCGAGTGGGACACCCGAGGTGAACATGACCATGTCCCACGTTACCGTATCCAGTGGAGGAGTACTTCGTCTCAAGTTCATGAGCCGCGCCAGCGCTCCTCGGAGGTGCACTTCGAGGTCCTTCACTTGTGTTTCATTGAGCTTGCGAGTGGGAGATCTTATGCCTCTGAGGAGGAAGACGTAATTCCGCATCACCGAGCCCCTAGAGCGCTCGAGTATCGGGATTACGAACTTTTCGACTTTTCCCTTCGGTTGAAACAAGAATAATTCCCAACGTATTAAAAACCGGCTCTGGGTTAGATCGGAAATCTATGCTACGGTTTCCGCCTCACCTCTTCGAACCATTTCCTTGCCTCAGTAAGGTGGTCCCGTACGTAGGAGCATACATCCGGATGTCGACACACCGAGACAGCAATTCCAAACTTCCTGTTCCTTTCAAACAAATCTGAGCGTGCGCTCATTAACTCAGAACTCTAGCAACACGAACTTGCGATTCCGCTACCATGGATGGAATCCTGATTCGGAAGTTGTTCGCGGCCATTTACCTGCTGGATAGACACCTTCAATGAACAGCACCACCTGCACAGCAACGAAGAGAAATTCCAGCACGAGATCTATAGGCTTCCATGATCCTTCCATGTGGTTTATGGATGCTCATCAGCTGCAAGGTTCTGTTTTCATTTTTCCCTCAAAACGTGATCAGCGGGCGTCCCCGCAAGATAAAAGCTTGTTCACAAAATTTTCCGCTTGCGAAAGAGCAATCCATGAACTTCTTCCGCCCCACTAGTCTAGCGAAACTGCAAGGTGGTCTGAATGATCTTGGAGGAGTCGAAGCGTATACCAGTGCAGCGGCTTATAGCTCAGCTTCAACCTATGCGCTTCGGGTGAGTTGTTGATTAATCCAGTTCTGACTTGTTACGTTGTGAAACAGCAACCAGATGCCTGAGCGTGTCAGGAAGGGATGTGCAGGAGATGACTACATTCACCATCACCTTTACAAGCTAATGAAATGGGCAATGGGTCCGCATCGATTTCCAAAAGGGAGTACGACATCCAACCCGCTATAAGACATGATGGACAAAAACACATGGCCTATCGACACTGTTGATTTAAATTCATGTGCCTATTAGGGATTCTTTTAGAACGGATTGGTACCACCACCCGCCGCACCACCGCCACCAAGTCCAATATCGAGGTTTCCAAACCCTGCTAATATGTCATCGTCGTTTCCTGCAGGGACACCACCCATGGGTGGGCTGGCTCCAAGACCAACAGGGGCCGCTTGAGGCTGTGGAGGAGCAAGACCGGCCCCAGCTCCACCGAGCCCACCGCCAAGTCCGGCTCCCGCACCTCCGAGGCCACCGAGTCCCCCAAGTCCACCATCAAGACCTCCTCCAAGTCCTCCAAATCCACCAAGTCCACCGAGTCCACCAAGACCTACAGCTCCACCTGCCAATCCAGGTCCTCCCATGCCCATGCCTGTTCGTAGAAAAACGGAGCCAAAAACAAGACTACGGGGTTAAAGACAAAACAGTTGAAACCTATTGCCGCAAATTTAAAATGTGCTTACCAGCTGCGGGGTTTGGAGGAGGTGCTGGCAAAGCAAGCGGAGCAGGGGGAAGAGCTGCCATTCCAGCGTTACCCATTGGATTCATTCCCACCCCTGCCATTGGGTTCATCATGGGATTCATCCCCATTCCACCGTTCATCATCGGGTTCATTCCAGGATTCATTCCGGCCATTCCCGCGTTCATTGCAGGATTCATCCCAGCCATTCCCGGGTTCATACCGGCCATTGCTGGGTTCATCATTGCGGGATTCTGCATTCCTGGAGCCATGCCGGGCATACCACCCATTCCAGGATTCATCCCAGCCATCCCAGGATTCATTCCCGCCATGGCCGGGTTCATTCCTCCCATAGCGGGATTCATTCCCATTCCCATGCCTAATTTTAAGGAAAAGCGGACCATTAGCAACAGCACGCCAGATAAACCCAAGCCTCAGAGCTAGCACCTACCTGCTGCAGCTGGGTTCATGCCTCCCATCATTGGATTCTGCATAGCAGGATTCATAGCCGGATTCATCCCCATGCCCATGGCAGCCATGTTGGGGTTGATTCCCATTGCGGCTAGTGTAGCTGCGGTGATGTCTGCCGTTGGAATAAGTGAAAAGGTAAAGTACGCTCAGCTATCAGACATTGCGAACGACAACTTTTGCTCATCGCGAGTAATCTCACCTGCTTGACTAGCCTTTTTCTTAGACTTCGACTTCTTCTTCTTCTTCTTCTCGGAGGAGCTATCGGAATCTTCATCGGAGTCACCTTCGTCCGAGTCATATTCTGAATCATCATCAGAATCTCTTCTCTTCTTCTTCTTCGACTTCTTCTTCCTAGTTCTTCTATCATCATTGTCCCTTCGATCATGATACCTGTCATCGTACCTTCCTCCGTAACGATCACGACCGCCATCGCGTCCATACCGATCCGGAGGTCCATACCGATCCCCACCATACCGATCCGGAGCACCGTACCTCCCACCACCTCGGTCACCACCTCGGTCACCACCTCGGTCACCACCACCACGGTAATCATCCCGTCGATAGTCACGAGACACACCCACACCACCACGGTCATAGTAATCGTCCCGTGGAGGTGGTTCGCGATACCCTCCACGGGTTTCATAATCGTACCTACTCATCTTCCTTAGTTCAAATCTACAAACCCATCAACCTCTGCAACCTCCAATTCCTTCTGCCACCAAACTCCCTCAAAGCCCAAGCTTCCGTCTTCACTTCCCAAACCCCTCTGTCCTCCCTCAATAAGTCCTAAAGCAATCTTTTTCCAGTGAAAGACCAACTTTCACCCTTTGGCCCCAAAAGAAAGAAGAAGAAGAAAAACACACGACCAAAAGGGGTTGGAAAAACAAAACAAAAAAAGGGCATACCGCTGCTGACCTAGTTTTTAACCCCCCTCTACAGAAATCAAATTGTAGAAAAGCTACGAAACTACACCTGCTAAGTGAGAATGCAACTGCTAAACAGTAATGACTTTTGGAACCAACCTCTGAAGTTAACAGAATCGGAGAATATGAAATCTGCAACTATCAGCACAGGGGGGGGTAGAGATTCATAATTGTCCTATTCGTCTGTAGAATTTCTCCGTGGTAAATCAGTTGATTCGGACAAGCTGTCTAAAACAAGACCTTAAGAGGGGGAAAAAAACCCAACGTTCATGCCCGCGCCGATATGATGGGGTTCCGATACCTTCCCTTCCGAAAAACTGATCAAGTAGATTTTCCTGAATTATGATGTTATCCAGGGTATACATGTTTTTCTAAGGGGTTGCCTGTCAGATACTCAGAGTCACTAAAAACAATGCTCGGAATGTACGGGGGGGGGGAAATAAATGACACCCATGGTTCCCCAGAAAGGAAATCTGCCTGGGGTGTAGGGGGGATGGAATCGGCCGGGAGGCCTTTCACTGAATTCCTGGTTCCGCGTGTTGTTCAGGGAAATTAATAATGATTGAATCAATCTATATTTTGGATTTTCAGACTTTTCAGAATACAATTGTCTCCATCGTTCCGCAAGAACCTGTGTTCCATTCATATTTCCTCAGGGGGGTTAGGAACGCTGAATAGGGATGAAAATTATCGATTAACGAAAATTGTCGAGTATATTTGCACGGCAAAAAGCCTTCACAATGCCCTAAGCATAGTTAGCAACTAGAAGATGGACAATCGGTTAGGACGATTTTTTCTCTAGAACATGAGATTATTGGAACATGGTTACTTTAAAAAAGGATGTCCTTTTTGTATTTTTGAATTATATTCTAGGTGAAGGGTACAAATATAGAACAAAATAAAGCATTTGCAGGTGGATCGGAAACGGAGTTTCTGGAATGAAATTGGGAAGGTTTAGGGTTTTTACATGAGTTGTGTCTTGGCTTGGGTTGGCTCTGTCGCAACGTCGTCTTTGCTCTTCACAATGAGCCCATGTGATTCTTTCGTTTCTCGGTTTGCGGAGGGTCTTCGGATGACGTACGTTCCGCTTATCTGGCTCTGAGAGGCTGTCCAGTCGTGTTCGCAATTGACCTTGATAAGATCATATATCTTAACATGGTGGATGTGTAACGTTCTCTCCAACGTCAAGATGCGATTCTGCTCATTCCAAGTGCTAGTTTGCCCGTGGGGTTTCGAGTGTTGGACTGGTTCAGTCAGATCCTGCTTTCGAAATCTGTGCCTGTTTCTATAAGAGAATGCAGGTCTCTGACTACAACAGCCCGCACAACACACAACAGACCCATCAGCTTGAATTCTGAGTTCTCGAAAAGTCGAAGTCAGCAAAAGCTTTGCCCTCCGGCAATGAGCTAGTGTTTACTAGTACACTCGCAGCACACTAAGATCCTACTGAAAATTCACACAGCTTCTGGTGACGACTTTGACAATCGATTTCGACCGTATGGAACAATCGATTCCATGCAATGGGAAGATGGTCTGTCCTGGGGGGCTAACGAACCTTAAACACCGCAATGTACCTTTGTTCGCCGCTTTACCAAAACGCGTAAGAAACGTCTTTGGGCTACGTTAGGGACTACACCAAGCATGGCTGGTCTCAAACTAGTCTCGCGGTCAGATGACCGTCGCGAATCATCCGCACAGATTGCTAGCGCTGCTCACACCTGCCCGGCTAGATTTGCGTAGCATAGCCAATGCTGTGAAGCTAATTTTCCAGACCAAACGAACACACAGCCAACGCTAAGGACCTAATTTTCCTGGCCAAGTCAACATAGACATTGTTCTTCCGGGCCGCAGATGAACCGTGGCCAATGTTACAACCTAGATTTCCCAGCCGGATGAGCATGACCACTGCTACAACCCTAGATTTCCCGGGCAGGTGAGCGTGGCCAATGTTACAACCCTAGGTTTCCCGGATACTTGAGCATGGCCAATGTTACAACCCTAGGTTTCCTGGCCAGATGAGCAGGCCAATGGTACAACCTACATTTCCTGGCCAGATGAGCATGGTGTGGTTACAACCTTACACTTCCTGGCCAGATGAGCAGGCCAATGTTACAATCCTAGCATCCCTGGCCAGATGAAAAGTTCCAACGTTACCCGCCCAATTTTTCTGGCCAAAAACAAAATGGTCATCAGTGCCTCTTTGGGTGAAAGATCTTAGTGTCCCATTGACCGGCTTCAGGCGGGTTTGCAGGAACGCGAGAAGCGGGGAGGACCTAAGCAATCATGGACAAGATTCACCTCGTCTAAAAGGGTTTAATCTTACAATAGTATGGAACTCCACTAAGGCTCGTTGTCAGGACAATAATCCTTTGAAAACTGCTGGGAACTCGGGTTGCAAGCCGACGGCGTTGGTTTTTGGTGGGGAGGTGGGGTGCCAGTTTAGCTGTAGCGGCCGGGAATTCGTGATGGAGTCTACATCCATAAATACCAGTGTTATGACGGCCAGAGAGACTCTGAAGAGATTCAGGGATGCGCTGACCGTCGCGTTGCAGAGAGCGGTAAGATTGACGTGCACCTCGTCTAGAACGGGAAACCCGCGGATGAGGACAAAGCGAGTTGACGATTGACAACCTGTTCTTGTCTTACGCTGGTTTGAAACAATCAAGAATGCTACTGACAGGGATAAGCCTGCAGAAACGCTGGAAGCTGCTCAGAGTTTGTCGTCGGAAAACGTTAAGGTTCTGATTATTTACCTCGAGAAACTAAAGGACGACGTTGGGGCTGTTGAGAAACAGGCTGAAGCTCAGCAGAAGGACATCGCAGAAAGAAATGCGCAGGAAACTGCTCACCAGAGCTGGAAAGACATGCAAGCCCGAAAGCTTGCCCTCCAAAAGGTAGTGTACAAGTCCGAGCCGACTCACAATCCCAACAGCTGGCTACTCTTCCTAACCCGTTTATGCATTGTCATCCTCGCCCACAGGAGGTACGGAGCAAAAACGTTGCACTCAAGCAACGTATAGATAATCTGAGAACGCTTCGAAGCGATTTGTGGACGTTGAGCCCGCCAGATGATGCAGAAGACTAGCTAACCAGCCCGACAAGAAGAATGTGGAATAATAGGATCGCGCTGCTTTTGAGAATCAAACGCCGCTTTCATTGCAGCTCTAGGGGCATGAGGAGAGCAAGATACAATCCAACGGCCATCAAAACGACAATGATGGAACGCCCAAACTCGAAACTGGAGGACAATGTGGCTGCGCTTCCATAGATGCAGCAGGGAAGCATCTGTTCCATTCGTGCGCACTGTGACTGATTTTCGGTTTCTACTTTGTTATAGACAGCTTCGCCCCGTGCCTATGAGGTTTTTGCAAGGCATTGTAGGCCCGCGTTTTTAGAAATTCGTACTATATTAAGCCTTTACTTATCATCGTTTGCGAAGGACCAATGACTTGTTTTCGGGACTTATACTCATTTTGGGTCCAGATCCCTCTCATCAAACATTCCGTCCGGTTTCTCGTTCCAATAGTACCACCAGCACCTGTAGCCCAGAGTGGCAGCAAAGATGGTCATGAAGGCCGAAGTTGCAATGGCACTCCTGATCGAATAGAAAGAAAGAATGTGGATTTCAGAATCGCAGAGGAACAGGATGGAAAGAATCTTTCTCAGAATTTTTCGACAATGCATCCATGAGACATGAACAGAGTCAATGCGAAGAGTGATCACAGAAGCTCACATTCGTGAATTCCGACTTAATTTCCTTATCTTGCCCATTTGTGGATGATCGAAGGGCTAGTTGGCGGATGACGGCACAAAAAGCACAAAACAAAAAAAAAGCGAGAAGACAACGTTCAGAACAGGACTCGGTCAAGACCAAACTTCAGTTTCTTCGAACGTGGAGGATGTGTGCAATCGGTGTCCCTCATCATTGAACTTACGGGCCTCTCAAACGGCAACGGCTGACTCATGCTTTCGTTTCTGAAGGCCGACCAAACCTTCTCTGCTCACTTCAATTCAAACTGTAGATCGTATCTTTCTCCAGCTCAATTAAGAAACAATAGCTCCCATGGATGCCTCCTCAGCCCCAAGTGTTATCCACTACCACTTTCGAGGAGTAGATTCCAGTCTTTTCCCGAGGTCATTAGATTCCAAGGAAGATGGTCTGGTCGCCAATGAGCTGTGAGTGTGTTAAGTATCACTTATGGAACGGAGAATTTGAAGAGAGAGAGTGTCAACATGGAGCAGCTCTTAATGTAGTGTTCCAGACTCGGACGTGCCATTCCATGAGTACCGCAGCTAGGACGCTCTTGGAAGCAGTCTGGTGGGCACCACACCTAAAGATTGATTTGTGATTGCTAGGACGCTACTAGTAGTAGTAGTATCAGATTCCAGAGGACGATTGAGTCTGACCACAAAAGTGGGTACATTTAAAACGGACCTGTCGACGAAGGTTCTAACAGATGTGACGGGTTCTCTAGAGCGGAATTCGTAATCACACTTGTGACCTAGCAGGAAAGTAGAGAGTTCTTGTGGCAAGCAGATCTTATGGCGTTTCCTGCTGAATAGAGTTCAAAAACCCAGCTTACCCAGCTTCACCGCAATTATATGGAGAAAGTGCGAATCACAAACAGAGGCCTCAATTTACCAGGCGGTATGGCCTTGACTGAGTGAGTTAGGCAAAGTAGTTCGCCGATCATCTCTTGCTTCGATGGGGTCGGCTGGATCAATGTGCAGCAAGTTAGACAGCAGCGGTTCGCTTAAATAGACTGTTTTTCGTTGGGTTGAATCTCCCTGATCACACAGTTCCGTACTCATAGCTCTCCAGTCTCGGGATTAAGCCCTCCAGGCTTTTTCTAAACCCGACAGAGTATTGGACATCGCCCACCATCTGCTTACACCGCGCAATGATCCGGGCTCGTCGCTCCCTGAAATGCTTCCTGACCAGTTCTTCGAAGTCCCTCGAGTGACCCCCAGGTTGATAGCAGCTCAGAGCGTGACGAAGCGTAAGGAGGACGGTGCTCTCGTTGTATAATCTAGAGACAATGCCAGTGAGCGATCATGTCCAATCAGAACTTCAAATCTGAAACTGGTTCCACATTCGAGGGCGAGTCTATTCAGCATGCTTACCTCGATTTATTGTCACCCTCGGAGGATCCCACCTGAGTCTCAAATCCAGCCTCGTTGTAATAAGGCTTCTCAGTGAAGACCATAGCTTGAATTGAAAGCAGGACCCTAAGAATGTTCGACGTTTGTGGGTTCCAGCGCTCCACCTCATCTCCTTCCCATGTACCGAGGATGCTGAGACAGACTTTTCCATCCTCGTACAAGTTCGGGTTCAACCGACGCCCGTGTGAATAAAAATAAACGTGAGGGGGCCTATTTGGGTACGACTCGGACAGCTGGAGGTCGAAGAAAAACAGACAGTCTTCGTACGGAGTCCCTTCGGGCCCGACAATGGCTATGCGAAGGAGGTCCAGCCTTGACTCGTACGCTACAACGTGAATTCCATCCACTTTGGAATTCGTGAGCTGTTCCCATTCTCTCCGAACGATAGGCCCCAGTCTGTGCAGGTTTTCCCCAAACTGTGACAGAAAATGGTGGCCCTCTGGTTGATCTTCCAACACAGTGAGCTTAGGAAACAGCTTTTGACTCGGCTTGGAAACATCTGGATCTGATGCTGTGCAAGCGATGGAGACATGTTCAACTATCCCAGCATAGATAACCTTCTGTTCAGATAATCCCGCTCGAACAATTCTTACCTCTTCGCGATATTAAAAGGCCGTCTTCAGAATCCGTCTTACCCTCATTCTCCGACTCAGCACCACGTAAATCCGTTTCGACTTCCATAGGCGTTTCCGCACTGTGGATTTCGGGAGTTGCCGTCTGTGCAGGTTCACTCTGTGGGACTGGTACAGAGCCAACCGATGCTCTACCGCGCACTGCAGAGCGAACTGCGCTCATTACCCGCAGAATTTTGCTGAACACTCCTACCGAAGACGTGTCAACCTGATCATCAAAATGAGAATCGGAATAAGACAAAGAACAATCCCTAGCTCTCAATCTGACTCGCATGTTAGATCTCACCTCAGTTGATGTTCTCCCTTCGTCTGCGTCGCGGGTATCCGCATGACTAGAATCCATGTTGTTGCTGTGCTCCTCGGTTTGCTCATCGCCACTTGCACGCCCTGAATCATAGCTATACGACGCAATCATCTCAGTCGTAAATAGGCGAAACGCCACCCAGCACAAACAGGAAACCTTCAACTTACCCAAGGTCGAAACTATGCCTATCATCCTCTTCCATATGTTCATACTCTACACCATCCATTTCATCGTACTCAAACTCATCCTCCTCCATGACGTCATCTCTGTAGAGCACAATAAGCGAATCTGGTTTCTCGCGCGTCCTCGTGTTATCATTCCAGACTACTTCGATTGTACCCAGCCCAGTCCAAGCTATCTCTCCAACCCATCCCTTATTCACATCCTCGTTGTCTTTAAATATTCTCACCACGAGGTCACCTATGTTCAAATCGTAATCCAAGTTGAGCGTGAGGTCATAAACGCTCACGTCTTCAAAAGTCTTCTTGAGACCTTTTCCATGTGGCTTCTCCCAAACTACTGATGCGGTTCGATCCTAGCCATGTTGAACAAGAACGCAGGTGAAGAAAAAGATTGAAAGGGACATACAACAGCTTGTTATTGTTCATCTCACGCGTTTCCTTCGCTCTGAAAACCGCGGAACCCTTTAGACTACGATTCCGTACCGTCTGGTTTACGCTCTTCACGACACCGCAGATGGTCTCCTTTTGGTCGTTGGACTCCTCGTTCGTTCTCCTGACAAAGCGTCCGGGGAAAAAGTCATGAGCTCCGAGTTGAGGAATCGGAAAGACATTGACCGAGGGGACGCATTTCGACTTAGTTCCATCTTGCCAGAGCAGGTCGACGGTAGTTCGAGTGGACATGATTTCAACAACATCCAACGAACCAGTCTCGCGAATAACAGCCTCAGCAGATTCGATTCGACGTTCATTGTGCGGCTTGATCCTTCGGTACGCGCGAAGGAATCTCCCTGATGCGTTGTTAGAAACATCCATAGAACCAGGTGGACTCTGACAGGATGCAACATGAGATAGTGAGTATTTCAGCGCTCCTTTCCGAGGCCTTTGGTTCGCTTCGAACGTACTTGACCGGAACTAGAATATTCTCCTTCAAAATACCCCCCTTCCAGTTTTACCGATCCCCTTTCTTGTTCTGGAGTGCTCTGGTCCTTTACCGGGGAACGAGCGTTCCTGATGCAGCCCCTGTCACCGGCTTTCCACCACCACCTGAACGAAGAGTGGAATGTCAGCTCGCTGGATTAACATATACTCCACTCGTTCAATTCGTTCTCGTTTGTTCTGGTCACCTGTAGGCGCCGAGCATACTCAGATCCTCTTTCTTGCTGTAATCAGTTGGCATTGTCGTTTCCCTTCCATTCGCTGCCGTTGCAACCCATTTTACGTTGACGTTTGAGATGTTGACACCCTTGACTACGGCAGTGGAACTACTAGAGTACCCACGAGCCCAGAACATCTCTTTCAATGCGAAACTGGGCAGGTTAACCCTCTGGCCAGGGTAATAGGTACCCTGCATTTTAGCAGTGCCTATGGCAAGCGCGACCACGGATGAGAACTCAGCCGACACCCCTATATTCGCCGATTGCTTACCTCTTCGATTGCTTGGAATGACATTATCACTATCGACTGTAAGAATGCCGACAGCTCCGTCATCGAACTCAAGAGTTAGTTTCTCGTCAAAATCGCTCACATAGCCTAGCCAGTTTTCCTTGAAAACAAGCGATCCGAGGAGTAGGCCCCCTATATATGAAAGCTGCTTGAAGTCTATTTCGAAGGGCGGTCCCGTAAGCTCGTCGTTTCTGAGTCTACGAACTGTTAAGATGACACTGACATCGCAAACGACAGCTTGTTGTTGCGTGGTGCTCGAGACGATGTCGCCATGCACCAGACGGCGATCAACAAGCTTGAGCCCGGATATAGGAAGAATGGCCTGCGAGTTGGAGGCGGTAAAGTTCAGCCGTCCCCCCTCGGGTCCTCACAGCAAAAGGAGTGAAAAACTTACTGTGTCCTCAAATCTTGAGCTCGACACAAAAGAAAGCTTGGCTACAAACCTCTCGACGTAGGCCTGTTCCTGAAATCCAATTCCGGCAGGGCTCCTCTCCCCCCATTCGTACAGATTCTCATCGTCCGGCCCTGTCTCCCCTCCAGAGTCCAAGTCTCCACGCCGCCATCCAATCTCAACTACAAACGCTAACCTCCCAGGATCTCCCAACACTTCCACTAGATCCTCAACCTCAAGCCCAACTGTCTCTGGCTCCATCCTCTTCTCTTCATCACAAAAGTGACTTTCTCATAGAACCATACAACCCACTCCGTCACCTGCAGCCCTCCCAACTCTTCCCAGCCCCTTTTGTCTTCCCCAACACCAATCCCCTCCTCAAAGGGGAAAGAACTCGAGCTTACCCACTGTGTGGAGAACATTGGCCAGTAGCATTTGGCCTGGAAAGTACGACAGTATGTGTTGGATAGAACATTGGTCAGTGTCATTTTGGCCGCGAAAATATTTGTGCTAGTCATCCTCGATCTTGCTTATGAGCGAGACTGTGGTAGAACATTGGACGACGATACCCTGGCCAAGTGATAAAAAGAAAGAAAAGAAAAAAGCGCAAAACAATTCCAGAGGTGTCATTTACCGACATAAAACGCTCTCAATTACGCTATTTAATACAAAACCGATTGAAGAGAAATTAGTAATTTATATAATACACGTTGCTTATATCTGTCCAATAATGTCTCTTTTTGTAAATAATTTGATTGTATAGGACACGTGGAAACTGATAATATGATTATGTCGTAATCACTATTTTGGTTCATTAATTATTCAATACTATTGTGTGGTATTCATTTTTTTTTAGATGCATATTTGTATTCTTTAGGATACAAATTAGATAGAAAACAGCTCATGCTTTTTTGCATAATTTCGTAATGTATGGCGAGCTCGACATCGCGAATCTTGAGCCCAGTGTTGGTATCGGGGAATTCTGGAATAGAATACAGGCGTTCCTGATTATAGCCCGCTGAAAACGAGATGTAAAAGAATCCTCATTGATCCATGTAGCGGAGCAGCAACTCTTAGAAATCAAAACTCCGCTGTACAAGCCTGAAGCCGCCACCTGCGTCCTATCAACTTTACAGGTAGACAAAGCACTTCCAACATGATAACATCTGTCACCAACAAGCGAAAAGTTTTCCCATTGTGTCTATCTTTCAAGAATATCGTTCCCTGTACTCCACTCCGCAAAGCAGTAAACGGAACAGGTCTACCCAGCGTCTTTTTACGCTTATGTGAATAAAACTTGATGGGTTCTCCAGCTGGAGATCACATAAAGTGACAATTACAAAGTCTAAATGCCCTCACTAGATGAAACATAGTACATTGACCTCCTAGTTGCTCCCTGAGGAGCCGGCCAAGCATGGCTAACTCATCCAACATTCCCCGAGTGCAACGGCCATTCCCTCTCGGGATATTATCCAAATATATTATAGCACGTGTCCAATATTTATTTATTAACCAATTATAAAATGCCAATAGTCATTTAAATGAACCGATACTAGTGAAGAATTTTATGTATCGCCGTGCACGCTGCGGGTAATAAAGACTTATCAGGGTTTGGTCCTGGGATGTACTAGTGCTAGTTGGCGGAGGAGGGGAGGAGGGGGGGATTGGCTCTAGCGATGTGTATTCAGGAGAACTACGCCATGGATGGTGATCAGGATGGAAGCAGTAAGGATTTGGACAAGCGAACGCTGTTGGTTAGCCGGCTGCCGAAGAGCGTAACCCATGAAGATCTGGAAAGGGCGTTCTCTGAGGTTGGGGCGGTGAGGCACTGTATTGTAGTCACTGAAAAAGGTAGTCAAGAATCTCGAGGGTTCGGGTTCGTATCGTTCTCTCTCCCAGAGGATGCAGAGCTTGCGCTGAAGGAACTGCAGGGCAGCTCCATTAAGGGACAGGATATCCGGTTGTCTTACGCAAATCGTCGAGAGAGGAGTACGTGCTTGTCAAATTGAAGGAGTTCTCATCTTCTGCGGTTCTGATTTTCTTTTTCTGTGTGTGTTTTTTCGTGTTGAATGGTCTTTAGAATCCCGTGGTTCCGAAGACGCTAACCAAGAAGCGAAGAAACCACGCATCAAGGCGTACAGAGTAGACCAAGGTGATTTGCCGAAGGCTTCTCGGCAGACCACCCCCATCGTGGTGGTGGAGAACACCACCGTTGATGCTGTCAATTCTGTTCTACAAGGCTTGAAGAAAGTAGTGAAGGTTGAGGAGCAGGATGGAGCCGTTGTGGTCGTTTTCAACCGGTTTAAAACTGCTCGAGCGAAGATATCGAAACTTCACGGCGTGAAGTCTGACTGCGGGATATCGCACGCGTTCTTCCAGTCGGAAGCGAGGAGAAGGGAACGGCTCATCGTGAGAAATCTACCATTTTCTGCTGAGGAGAAGGAGTTGAAAGAGGTTTTCGGAAGGTACGGACCTCTGAGAGAAGTACATGTTCCAAAGAAACCTGATGGAAAGGTAAAGGAAAAAGCACATCTGATGCCACCACACACAGATGGGGGGGGAAACTACAATGCTGACATCTGCTGTTGACGCACTTGCGCCCATGCTACTCAGGCGAGAGGGTTTGCGTTTGTTGAATACTTTCACGGTGTGGATGCGATGTCTGCTGTTAAGACCGCTAACGGAGCCAAACTAGGAAGTAGAACGTTGGCGGTAGATATCGCTGTTGCGAAGAATAAGTACCAGGTCCTTCAGGACGAAGCTGTGCCCGTTGAGGACGAGCAGGACCAACCGGGTACTGCAGATATCAAACAAAACGAGCGGGAGGATGACGATGAGGACGCAGAGCCTGAATCCTCCGAGGAGGGTGACGCAGAAGGAGACGAGGAGGAATCAGAGAAGAATAAGAGGCATACGGAGCCGCAGAGGTAAATAGGGATATTCAATTCCGGCATCGTCGACCGATGAGATTTGTTCGCTCAATAATCGGGTGCTGTCTACAGGGCTGAGAGCACAGATGAAGAAATACTACGAACAGTGTTCGTCAGGAATGTTCTACTGGAAACGACGGCGAATGAACTTCGTCTGGAGCTGACGACTTTTGGTGACGTGGAACACTGCGTGCTGGTGAAAGACAAAGCAACAGGAAGGTCCAGAGGTTCTGCGTTCGTACGCTTTAGGGACCAGAGCTCCGTACCAAAAATTCTGAAGGAGTCCGGCTACGATACAGCTGCAGGTATGCCGACGGCGAAGCAGGGACGGAAATTCTGGCTACTGCAGAAAGCTCAAAGTGGTAGTGGGTCGTCAACGGCTTTTGGTAATGACTGCATAGGTCGACAGGTACTAGAGGAAAGCGATGTTGGAATAACGGTCGGAGGGCGAAGACTGTTGGTGGTCCCTGCGGTCAGCAAGACAACGGCAAAAGATTTTGTCCCTGAGTCTGCCAATTTGGGTGGCACAATGAAGAAGCGCGAGGTCAGCAAAGAGGATAAAAGGAATTTATGGCTGGCTCATGAGGGTCGAATTGCCGAGGGCGATCCTGCGGCCAGAGGTTGGTTGAGTCTAACAATGTTGGAGACGAGAAGGATTCGCTAACCGTTCTCCATCCGTTGAAAATCTGAATTCCTAGGACTTTCTCCGATGGATCTGGAAAAGCGAAGAAAAGCCGAGAAGGAAAAGATCAAGAAGCTCACGAGCAATCCGAACATATACGTCTCGAAAACGAGGCTGAACGTCCGAAACCTGCCGCTTGATGTTGAGGTCAAAGCCCTCAAGCAGATGTTCGCCAAGGCAGGAAACGTTCCTCTGAAGGGCATAACCTCCGTACGTTTGTGCTTACTCCGGAACCTCCACGTTTCTTATTCCAAGTGTCTGACAGAGCACCTCCATCCTCCTGTTCCGGGACGATAGTGTAAAATTGTGCGCGATGAGGCCAGAAAGGATTCTTCTGGAACTCCGCGGTCGAAGGGCTATGGTTTTATTAGTTTTGCTGAACATGAGGCGGCCTTGAATGCTCTTCGGATGGTAAACAACAACCCGAAGGCGTTGGCAACGTATCTGGGTAAGCGAGCAAACAGAATATCAATTCCTTTGATAGGCTATTGTGGAAACTGTTCCTAATGGAGTTGAGACTGATGTTGAATGGTAATGCAGAGGACTCGAACGAAGCGCACAATGAGCGACGTTTGATTGTCGAATTCTCGCTCGAGGACGCCCGAAAGGTGCTCATTCTGAACAAGCGGCTTGAGAAGATGAGGGCCAATCAAACCGCAGACCCGGAAGATGGATCCACGGGTGCCTCGGAAGGCAGGAATGAGAACACCCATGCTGGACGTCGGAGAGCCAAGAGACTTAGATCTGAGGAGAAGACGGAGGCTAAGAAAGGCAGTCCAGAAAGCGCAAGCATCAAGCCGAAGAAAAGGAAGAAGGATTCCCGAGCTGCGAATAAGGAAGCACCCGAGGTTGAGCGAAATCGCAAGCCATGGGGGAACAAGGGTGATTCTGGCAATGATAAGGACAAGCGTCAGGACAAGCGTCGGGACAAGCGCCAGGACAAGCGCCCGGATAATCGCCAGGACAAGCGCCAGGATAATCGCCAGGACAAGCACCAAGACAAGCGCCAGGACAAGTTCCAGGACAGCGGTCTACGCACGAAGCAGAAGAAAGCCACAAAAGTCCCTGATGGAACTGCAAAGCAGACCCCTGCACCGGTGCGGATTCGAGACCGCACCAGTACAAAAGGGGTGAGCCAGAAAACGAGCACAGCAAACCCAGGAAGAAGATCTGCTTCAGAGATCTCTCCCAAGAGAGAAAAAGCACCACCGTCGAGGCGCTCGAAGATGCGTCAACGAGGTAATGCAGCCAAATTTCCTGCCCTTCCTGATATTGAATGCTTGTCGAGCGAAGCATGCAGATGGAACCCTAAAAGTGATCCAGACGCTAGCAACAGCGAACTGACATCGACCGCTCTTTTGGATTCCAGATGACGAAAATGATCTCGACGAAATGATCAGAGACTATCACAAAAAGCTCTTTAGATAGAACGACCACCAACGAGCTGGGAACCCGAATTGTGTGTCAGGAGATTTCGTTCCATTGTTCTTCCCAGGACCTCTGGATAATATTTATACACTAAGAACCTTCGTAAGAATAGATGCAATCACTGATTCCAACACCAATTCCAACTCCGGTTTTCCAAGCGGGAGCACAAAGCATCGACAGCGTCGGATGTCGAGTGTTTTCTGGTTCAAGAAAGATCTTCATCTGACGACTACGCGCGACTGCCAATCGAATCCAAACTAGCATCCGTCGGCTGCTCCGCGCAACTGTCATCAGCGAGTTTCTGTGAATATTTAGAGGATTCTAGCTCAGCTCAAGTGGAACTGGTATTGATAGGTTTAGGACGAGGTAACTACCTGGAAGCGGCTTGCCAAGAACTTCAACGCGTTGTCGGGTCTGGTGTCCTACACGTAGAAAAGAAATGAACTCGTTCATCCCCAGGCAGTGAAAAAAACTGCAGCTACCACCTGAAGGCGATCTCCTGCTCATGTTTCACCTAACACTTACCATCTCATAGAGCTCCAAGAGAATGGATTCCAGAGCGGTTGAAACCTTCGACTGCTTCAAATACGAGCGAAACTCATCCCGATGTGTTTCTCCTGCCGTCATTCTCCTCCCTTCTTCCAAAAAAAAAGCAGATCAGACCAGCAAAGCAAGTAGACGAGAGCTGTGATCTTCTAAACCTCCTCCTAACTCTTCACTCGTACCCACCAGCCCTCTCCCATAGTGCTTACCAGTAGCTCAGTGCAATAGTAAGGGACTCATGAGACCAAAGCGGAAATAGCCGTTAAACAGCGCTCATTTATTTCCAAAATACATGATATTCAAATATACCGCAATTGATTAGTTTTGACTAGCTTCAATCTATTGCGCTTCCTGGACGGCGGTGAGAGCGACCCCGGTAGACTACAGAAGCAGAAAACCTATTTCAGAGGGTCACTTGACTACTAACGACATCTTGTGTTTGCCAATGATGCTGAATTATCTGTTGTTCCAGCTGTTGTTCAGCCCCAACTTCTCCCGTGCTGCTGTGGACGTTGCGATGACTGGTTTGTAATTCGTTGGATAGTCAAGCTCCGCAAGTGCATCCATCCATGAGAACAAACCAGACTACTTGCCAGTCATCAACAGAGCTCACCTGATCATCAATGACGTCAGCCGAAAGCTGATGTGTACGAGCCATCAGCTGCTCAATGTCAATGGGTGGTCTTGGAGAGACAGGAACCGGGCATAACCAAATAGAAGATTTGACATAGCCTGTGGCCGATAGAAAGATTCTTACGACTCACGCAAGGCTTGAGCATGCAGAAAAAACCTCGGCGACGTGAATTCTAAGAGATACGGCAAGCTGTTCGTCTGATAACGGACGGCAGTTCTCCGACATCATCGTTCCCGGCTCGAAGTCTCCGTTGCTTCTCGTATTGGTGGTGGCGTTGAACATGGTGAAAGGAGACAGGGAGAGGTGAGAAAATAGGATACCACGAGGGAGGTGGTTACCTTCAACAAGTTCACGGTAGCGGTGGGGCCACGTCCGCAATAGGTCTTTCGCCAAATGCGACTTCAGATGGCATGCTCCACTCCGGGAATTGTCTTTCCGGAGGCAGGTGAGCGAATCCTATGAGTCCAGCGCAGATCGCTGAGATTAATGGAGACTAGTACGGGAGAGCTGAAAAACTGGAGAAGGTCAGGATACTGTATCGGCAATGGAGGCCAGCGAGCAACCTGACTTTGGAACCGCCCGGAAGAGTGCGCGAATTCAATCGGCTCGGATCAAAGGCTGGACATGTGGAACGTAAGCACACTTTTAAGAGCTAGTGCCCTTCTTTTCCACACTTCCAGTGAGTCAGGTTCGACTCGTTCTCTGGGAATTGTATTGTGGCGATTCTCGAGAGACCAGTCATGCTAGACTGGGACATCCAGGAAAAAGAAAACCTCTGAACATAATTTGATAAAACCGGAATCATCGCCGTTCAAGAGAAGAGCAGAGGTTTTGCGTGCTGTTCCCCTCACGAACAGTGCGCTAAAACGGGGAAGACCGCCCCAGCGTGCACGATGGACAAGTAGACGGAACGGAGGCGTTCTAAGGGCCACAAAGTTCGGTGCGTGGCCATCTTTGTGAACACGGCAAAGAAGCTCTTTTGCTTTTTCCACACTAAGAGAAGTAGAGTAGACGAAGCCATTAGGGCGCCGCTTATACGGCTCCAGATACAACACGGGGAGGAAGCTGCTACAAACAGTGTCGCGATATTCCCCAAGTTGAACCCATGTCGGGGCCGCTGGGCTGCACTCATGAACCAAAGCCGGGGAAGATCTGCAATCCGCTCTTCCTCCTCACAATCTCTGATCAAACACCAAAAGGAGGGCTGCTTCGTCATGCGGGCAGCTGATCGGCTTGGATTGCAACCTTTACGAGTTGCTTCCAGTACTTGCCGTAGGTTGGGGAAAATATGTGCCCGGGGAGGTACGTTCCAGTGTCACTTGCAAAACAAGACAATAACCAATGACAAATGAAACGGAAAACAGATGACCACAGATGACTTTGAAGGTTCCTCTTTTGCTTCGCAACGAGAACCGCATCCATCACACAAAATGACTTCTTTAAAAAATGACGTCTGAGGACGGCACATTGTCCGTGACACGACTCAAGCACCCACTAATTTTGATCCATTTCATTAACCCCCTCGCCCGCTCCATTTGCTTTCTGCCCAGAGCCTTCAACGATAGAATCGAGGTCGCGGTCTAGATCTTCTTTAGATGGTCGAGGTCCCCTTTCTCGACCACGGCCCCGAAAACCACCTCTACTTCTACGAAAACCGCGAGAAAACCCTCTTCCAGTTCGGATTACTGGCCTGCCACTAGGAGCTACGGAAGCCTCTGGCTGCTGGTCCGGGTCGTCCAAATCAACGTACCTAGGAAGACACAAGAGAGGAACGTCAAGGTTTGGAACCCTTTCTCACATTATTCTGTTGCGTGGGAAGCTCCTTAGGGCTTGCTACGTGAGCTTACCCCCCTGTCGCTGGCTTTGTAGCTGGCCTCGTCGAGCCTCTTGACTTGAACGTCCCTTCATTGCCGTGATTGGTGCTGAGCGATATCTCGAGCGGACGGTTGTCCAGTGGCACGCCGTTGTATTTCGCGATCGCCGCTAAAGCGTCGTCAGTAGTCGTGAAAACCACCTCTGCGCTTCCCGTGGATTTGCCGTCCGAATTGTAGATCACCATCGCCTGCTTTATAGGTCCAATGCCTTTGAAAAGATCCTACAACCGGCGAGCACATAATGTTGTCCATGCAAGAAACACAAAGGCCACGAAAGAGACTGGTGATCAGAGGTCCGAAGGATCGAGCACCATTGTTGTCCGGTGGTCGGTCAAGCATGGATAGACCTACGTTAATGTCACTGTTGGAAACGCCCAGGTCAAGGTTACCAACAACGATCTTCGCGCCAGAAGATTGACTCATAGGTTTACTATAAGTACCCGTGCGCCCGTATGGTTGCTTCAGAACTGGGCGGTACTTGTCGTGCTGCCATCTACCCCGGTCAGTGTCCGTCCAGCCTCCAGCCTTTCATTTTTTTTCCAAGTCAAGAGTCACAAAAATGGCAAACGTCCGGCGATAGAACCACATCGTTCATCCCAACACGTAGCCGAATGGTTTCACTCAAACAGTTAGCCACGGCAATTTCTCTCCCCCACCCGCCACAAAACAAACAAATTCATTCAAAAGACAAGAACTCGCTTTGTAAATGTGTTAAACCACCCACCCTCCGTCCCGCAGGCTTATAAATCGTTCTATGCACTCTCGAACTATACACTGGCTTTCTACCGTCACCGTCACCGCCACCGCCACCTCCACCTCCACCGCTACCACCGCGGCCACCTTCCGTACGAATCACAGTTCGGCTCGACTGGATGATATCATCTAGAGACTGATCAATATTCATCGAATCCCCCATCGCTCCCACCTCCAAAGAAAGACTACTTCTGCACCTCAACTCAACCTCTTCCAAAATCACCGCAGATTACTCTCCAAGCACGAAGCATTCCTTTCACAGAACTCCCCCCAACAGAAAATCCTCTTGTCTTCGCCTAAAAGCTCCTATTCTTCCCAACCAAGAAGGCTCTCCTTCCTCATACTCTCTCTGCTTTTGACAAGAAAGACATACCGATATAAAACTACTTATTTTAAATTATTTATTTCCCAAATACTTTTAATTATCACATTCTCGCGGAGACCTCATTAATCTATTAAGTAAATTTTATGACTATATAATTAATTATTCCTTTTTTACACTATTATCTTCATGAAATTATTTATATATTGACCGTTCGTTCTGTGGGTATAAAATATGTTTCTTCTGGACGCGCCAGATTTCTTTTTTATGGTATGATTCTGTATTTATTTATTATAGAGCTTTATTTAGTTCTTAATTTGAGACAGTACGCTTTCGGAGTGATCTTTTTTTAGTGGGGATGTAGTGTGGGGTAGAATGATTGATTTTTGTTGATTGACTGGAGGGAAGGGACTCGGGGTTCGGCCCTCCGTCGGCGCAGCTTGGCCCTCACATCTATTCACAGATAATGCTGAAGGAATTCCGTTCCTATGTCATGTGTCATGGTGTGTAGATTCTGGGTAGTTAGTGTACTAAAGAATTTGGTTCTTCAGTACCCTCCGCACTAGCGAAGACAAACCTACGTACGGCGACCTGTCGATGGCAATACCACGCCAACGGACTGGCGACAAGCCTCAAACCCAACTGAGGCCCCAGAAGCTCCAACAGTTTCGATCACCAAGCACTGCGGAAGAGCTCCTCCACGTACAAGACGTCGTCGCTAGCGCTTCGGCTCTGCTTAGCTTCCAGGGTTTGCCGGGTCCCAGTCAGTGTGCGAGTGACCTCCCTCCCAAAGGGATGCATCGGGGTTTGGTCCCTTTCACTACCTCTTCCGGGGACTCTTTCTCTTCAGGAAACTGTCGCGGACTCTTGTTTATTCCTTTGACCACCGTCGGGAGTGCCTCCATCCAGATGCCGTCTTCAAATCCGATCTCGAAGACGGTTCCCCAAAACAACTCTCAAATGCACTCTAATCGAAGAAAATTCACCTACACCAATCAAAAATATCCTTAATTTGGACATTATCACTCTAAATCAAGAATTAACAAATGCGCCGCAGTCAGTCAATCTGTTCAGATGCCGTTGCGACATGTTCGTCCTCCAAAGCCGGTACCCAGCTTCGCCTCACTAGCTCTCAACAAACTAAATCCAGCTAGACAGACAGATCATCATGAAACTAGGGTGAGAACCAGTATAGCTCTCAACGAAGATCCAAACCTTTGTTGGATGTTGAAGACTTGGAGTAAGAGCTGGAGCTGGAGCCTCTTAAGTCCCCTTTTTGTGTGTTGAAGAGGATAAATGGCGCGTTCATTGATTTCTCTGTACGCCAAGATTTCCTTATGATGCTGACGGTAGAGATTTTAACTGTTGTAGGAGAAGTGCTGACCGATCTGCTTTGGATGGTCAAAAGAGAGGGGAGGAGAGGGTGTGCAGTACAGCCGGTAGAATTTTTTGTCTCCTTGAAGAGGATAGTTTGTAAAGTTTGGAGGAAACACAGGTGGTAGGGAGTGAGCTTTTTGGTTTTAGAAAGAGAGTGAAAAGATGATCTGAAGTCGTTGAAGTTGGTATCGTTTTGGTTTGTTTGTTTGTTTTGTATTTTTGCTTTTTGGGGGGATTGTAGTTGTGCGTTGGTAGGAGCTGGGTGGAAGGCGAGTTGGTCGCTAACTGGTCGTTGAGTTTGGACTGCGTTTGAAAGCGTTATATAATTTTTTGGTTTTATTTTGGGGGGGAGGACGGAGCGAGGAAGCATGGAAGAGGAGGTGCCTGAGATAAAGCTGGTCGCGTTTGTGAATACGGCGAGTGGTGGGAAGAATGGTGAGAAGTTCATGGAGTTTATGAGAAGGTTTCTTGGAAAACAGTTTGTTTTTGACCTGCAGAAGGATAAAGGGGCGGAGAAGGGATTACAGATTCAGGATCAGCGAAGAGGGGAATGCGACGAGTTGCGAGTGCTCGCTTGTGGTGGGGACGGGACGTTCAGCTGGGTAGCGGGAGCCATTGCCAAGCTTAGCTTGGAGCGAGTCGTTCTGCTGCCGGTCGCTTTGGGAAGTGGAAATGACATGTCGAGAGCTCTTGGATGGGGACACAAGTACCCCGGTACGGCAAGATTTGCAAAGCTCCTCGAGTACGTCGAAAAGTCTGGAACGACAAACCTGGATGTGTGGGGTTACCACATCCTCTGCAAACCACCGTTCAGCTCCGAAGGCCTAGGTAAGATTATGCCGCTCCTTGTCACCAATCTGGGAGAGCTCCTGTGTGTTCGCGCTATACACGAGCGTTGTCTCTCGCGTGCATAATCGCTGTCGAGTCGCGGAATTTGCTATACACCTGCCATGCAGAGTGTCTTACGTGCCTTGGTTTTCAAGGGAACCCGTTGAGATCTTCTGACATTCCACACTGTTAAATGCCCCCAAACAGTTGAGCGCTCGGCAATTGACGTGGAAGAGCGACGGATTTTTTGCAATTATATCAGCGTAGGTGTTGACGCTCAAGTGGAGCTGAAGTTCAACGAGGCGCGGTGGGAGAACCCCAATCGGTTCAATTCAAGAGTAGGAAATATTGCTTGGCATGCTGCTTACGGGGCCAAGCTGTCCCTAAGAGATGGAAAAGTGCGGAGGTTGGACACGTTTGTGGAGTCGCTGTTCGTCAATGACCATCCGGTTCCTGTTCCGGAAAATGTTCAAGCTCTGATGATCATGAACATACCGTCTTATGCGGCTGGAGCGACGCCTTGGGGTATCCCAAAGGAAGAATCTGTAAGATCTCAGTGCGAATTCCTTGTGTCTCTGAACGACTTGGTCGAGGCCGTGTCCTGTTCGTACGTTCTGTATGGATGAAGGGTACTGACTCGTATCCAATTGTGGAATGGGTTAGGACTGGAGGAAAGGACGGGTTGACGACCGACAGCTGGAGGTGATGGCGCTGATCAACTTGAATCACTTTGTCAGGGTTAAGGCAGCGGGTCGTCACGCCCTTCGCTTGGCTCAAGGGGAGAAAGTTCAGCTCAATCTCAAGGAAGGCGCGGATGCCGTTCCTGTACAGGTACAGTAATCTGCCTATCAGAATCTTTCCCCGCAGCTAGACAGGGAGGTGTACTTACACCTTGAACAAAGCGCCCGTGGCTGATTTTCGTTGAACGTCGTACCAGGCTGATGGAGAGCCATGGAGACAGGAGTGTGGTAACGTGATAGTTGTGGAATTAGCTCGCCAGCTTCCGACAGTTGTTGGACCGCAACATAAGACCAACCTGAAAAACCACGCAAAGTTCGAAGCAGCAACCAACGTGGAAAAGGCCCAAAACCATGCTTAAAAGGTGGGTGAAAGGTCGACACGAGCCAGACGCCTAAGGAGCCGCTCCTTCTGCAACTGCTCCCAGATCCTTCAGAACTGCGCCGATTTGAAGAAGCTTGCTCATAAGCCGGTCAAGATTCAAACAGCCCAGACGGAGTTGTTAAGACGACCCATCTGTGGATGCCTGTTTGGTGAACGAACAGTCACCTTGCTCCGATAACAATGTACATCACTCAACCTCGAGAGGAGAATTGATATTATCTAGCATCTTCCTCCGCGGATTGACAATCTCTGACTTTCCTAACAACCGACTACGTACGCAATTACTCTCGCTGTAAAGACAAGACACAGACGCTGTGCGCACGACAGAGACCCACCAAAACCTCCGACTTGCAGGCACCTAAGCCTTCCAGAACAGTGCTCCCAGACAACTGGCATCGATCAGTTCACATGAAGAACTGGCTCCCAGGCGTGGTATGGGGTTGGGGGGGGAGGCTCTGGATGCTCCAAATATGTATCCATGAGCCCTGCGGATGATTGACACCGAGCATTTAATAGCACTTCTTATCAGTATGGCGTTGCGCTTTACATGCAAAGGGCTGCTTTCACCGCTATGCATACACCACGTATGGTTGTCCGCGGAGCTCTGCCAGTGCGGCAACAATGTAACCATTGACTTTCCAGCTGGATTCCAAGAGAGCGGTGGCAATACGACCAATTCCCGGCGAATCTTGCCGCGATATCTATATATCCTCAGATACTACCTTACTCTGCCAATAAGCTCATACTGAAGGTGATCATGGAACAACGTGCGGCAGTCACTAATGTCCCGATCGAGCTGGAATCGCTCACCGAGCTTCTCACCGACCGATCCATGGACAGGTCCTCCCTATTGCACGCACGAAAGTTCAGCGCTCTGTATTTGAGAACACCGTCAAACCGGTTCAATTTATTCCATGGTTCAAGATTTGGGGATGTTGGAGGGTAAAAACAGACCCAACAAACATCCCCCCCCCTCCCGCCATGAAAAAAAACAAACCTTGGTCACTCGTGTTAGTCACTTTGGAGGATCTCAAGATGCTAAATAACTGAAACCTCAATCGCACTTCTGACCGACCCTTTTTGCTTTGCCTTCTGCGGGGAAAGGGGGGGGGGGGGAAGAGTGGGGAAATCCTAAGTTCCTGATCCCCTCTCATCGGGAAGAAACAAGAGACTCACCACCCCCTGGAAATTGACATTGACATTTGTTTCCATTCGATGGAGCAAGAATTTGTTTTAGTTGTGAAATCCGAAGCCTCCCCATCCCCCTCCCCTGTTCCCGGTGACATGCGTAACCTCAATGAATCCTTGACTTTTATTACTTCTTTCTATGTATATTTGGTCCAATTATCAATCCGATAGTGAGAACATAGACTAATATTTTTAATTTTTAAATACATACTAACCAATAAACACATAACCCGTATACGCCACCCCTTTCCCCCGAGCCAACATTCATAAAACGCAAATTACAATAGTGTTTTTTATGATAATTGAAGATCAGAGGCGAACAGCCCCCGAGACTGAAGTATGATACTCTATTGGCTGCGTCTTTTCAATATCATTAAATAACTTATCCATTTCACAATTGATCGAAACCTATCCGTTCCCGGCCACCCCCCTCTCATTCGTCAACCATAGCTCTTCAATCGGTAAACATCAATAGTCCTCACCCACCCTATTCAATACCGAATATGTCTCATTTTCTACAACCAAAGCTATGTTTGATTTTTTTATAAGAGGGGCAAAAGAGTTGAGATTTAGTACGTCACGGAATGATTGATTTTTGCCAAAGAAGGGGGGAGGGGTTCGTATTGCTTTCTACCTGATTGTTTTGTTTTTTTTCGGATGCATGGAGCTTGCAAGCAAGCGTTTTATTTTGCTTTTAATGGTTGGGATTATGGCGTTAGGAAATAGATCGGACCGCGTCTCCTCCTCCTTTTTATGGGACTTTTCCAAAAAAAATTATTTGATACCTTTTTATTTTTATTTTTTTCTGGTGTCTATTTTCTAGAGGAGCCTCCGGGAGGAGAACTAGGTACAGCACAGATGGTACTGAGTTTTTTTCTTGCCAATTGGGGGAGGGTGGTGGGTGGGTTGGGTTAGTGCGAAAGTGTGACTTGCGGGCCATTTGACTCCCCGACTTTAGAGACTACGGGTATAGACTGACCTCAATCCGTGGGTTCGTTTTAAGAACTAGGTAGGAAGCTAAGCACAGGTTGGGCGGCTCTACTCTGCTCTCTACAAAAGTCAAAAACCAAACTGCTCTTGATGTTCACAAACTCCTCTTCAAGTCATCTCAAGCCAAAACAACTTCCGCACACAACCGGCCACAAAGTGTATACCCCCGGAAGTCCACCCCCCCCCCCCCCCCCCCCTATTTCTTCTCTTATATAAAAACAATCGTCCTAAAAATCCATTTTATGTACAACGGAGATCAAACCTCGCACCTCCCCCTCTTCATGACGTAGGACTCCTGCGTCATGAAGAGAGGGAGGTCCTACTAGGACTTCTCGATCCGATTATTCTATTAAAAAAAAAAAACCTCACTAAAAAAAAAACCGGGTTTTTTAGAATGTTGCTATGAATACCCTTTTTTTCTATTGCTTTTTTAAGTTTTGAGTGAGGTATGTTGACTGAGACTGTTTTTTTGTTTTATTTTGGGGGGTAATTTTCTGCTGTGAGAGTTGTTAGATTGGGAAACTGGATTTTATTTTTTTTGCAGATGTCGATCTTTTTGGGGGTGTAAAGAGAAATGGAAGACAACGTCGGGTTTGAGGGTTTTGACGAGATGGGATGGGGGTGGGGGGTAGGGGGAGGGAAGGTTTGGGTTGGGTTAGGGGTTGGGGATGGGGAGGAGGAACTAGGAAAGGATGAAGTTAACTGTTTAACTATTAGGAAGGGTGAAGGGCCCCATAGTACTGAGGGATTGAGTTTGAGGCGGGGGGGGGGGCGGCTGGAGGTGGGTCTGGTTTTGATGTGGGGCTGGGTGTGGAGAGGTTTTGGTAGGATTTTGGATGTGTTTTGGGGGGAATGGGAGAGTCTATGATGGCGTTTACGGGGGTTGGAGTTGTGAGCAGTAATGGATTTGATTCGCGAGCAGCGTCGTGTACTCGACGGCGGGCTTCGAGGACGACGGTCAGAATGGCTGAGGAACTTGGAGATTCGACTGATAAGCCTGGGCCGTTGTCGACGATGGAATGGGCAAAGGTCTGGTTTGATAATATTAGGCAGACATATGTTCTGAAAACGGAGGATGAGTACGCGCCACAGGCGTCAGGAGACATTGCTGAGCTGCAAGGTGCATTTCCGTTCACCTTGTACAAATACTTTGCGAAGTTAGGTGCAGTGTACACCTTGGCGTTTGGACCAAAGAAGTTCTATGTCGTCTCGGATCCAGTTGTTGCGAAGCATATCCTGCGGAGGAAGTCCCTTCTCTACGATAAAGGGATGCTGGCGGATATTCTTGAAGGAATTATGGGAAAGGGACTGATTCCTGCTGACTTTGAAACTTGGAAGAAACGAAGACGAGCTATCGTCCCTGGTTTCCATGAGGCTTTTCTGAATCGCATGATAAGGACTTTCTCCGATTGTACGACGCGTATGAAGTCACGAATCAACGGAGAGATAGATCGTGGAAAGGGAGGTGTTGTATTGGATTTGGAGGCGGAGTATTGCTCTCTGGCGCTAGATATAATTGGAATTGCGGTATTTAATTACGACTTTAACTCGGTAACATCAATGAACCCCATCATCAAGGCGGTGTATCGCATGCTACAAGAAGCAGAATGGCGGTCCAAGTTTCTCATCCCAATCTGGAATGTGGAACCGCTCAACTGGGTAGTTCCGAGGCTCAGAGCTTTTCGTGAGGACCAGAAGCTCCTCAACGATACCCTCGACGGCCTTATTGAACAGGCAGTATCCTCCAAGAGTTCTGAGGATCTTGAGCAGCTTGTTCAGAGAGACTATGACAACGTGAACGATCCATCGCTGTTGCGATACTTGGTGGATCTTCGTGGAGAAGAGGCAACGTGTACGCAACTGCGGGACGATCTTATGACCATGTTGATCGCTGGGCACGAGACCACCGCGTCGTTGTTAACCTGGGCTACGTACTTGATTTTGCAGAGGCCGGATCTCCTCGAAAGAGTTCGCGAAGAGGTTGACGAAGTCTTGGGCGATTCCGACGCTCCGACTTGGGCTCAACTGAAGCAACTGGAGTTGGTGCCACGGATCCTGGCGGAGGCCCTACGACTCTACCCTCAGCCTCCTCTGCTTATTCGGCGAGCGCTGGCAGAGGATACTTGGCCGCAGGTAAGGACAGCATACATAGCCGAGGTGGAAGCTCCTAATCTAGAGACCCTTACGTTCGGTTTCCCTTGTTTTGTCCATTTCTCAGGGGGGCGGGAGCGGACGGGTGAGCGTGAAACGAGGCTCGGATATCTTTATTAGTGTGTGGAACCTACACCGATCTCCGGATCTTTGGGAGAATCCTCTTGAGTTCGACCCGGATAGATGGACAAGACCATATTCGAATCCCGCTGTGAAAGGTTGGTCAGGGCTGGACCCTGCCCGGGCAAACGGTCTCTTCCCCAACGAGGTGGCTGCCGACTTTGCATTTCTCCCGTTCGGAGGGGGATCGCGGAAGTGTGTTGGCGACCAGTTTGCGATGCTTGAGTCCATAGTTGCTTTTGCAGTTGCGATGAGAGACTTTGATATGGTCCTCCTTGACGATCCCGAGCAGATAGAAAGAGAACTTGTAACTGGTGCAACAATTCACACCAAGGATGGACTTCGCGTTAGGGTCAGCCCCAGAAGGAAGGGCGACGATCGAGCCCACGACAAAACTGACTTGTCTCACGACGATACTGACTCGAAGCCGAAGCAGAGATCGGCCTTGGAGAACACGGTTATGGAGCCCTCAACGCTCGCCTCTGTACCGTCTAACTCTTCAAGCTAAGAAAATAGAATAGGGGAAGGGAATAGAATGATAGTATCATAGTAGTTTCAATTTTGCTGACACCGCACCGTATAGGCTAGGATTCTGTTGTTAAGGACAATCCTTAAGCAGTGTGCCACAGAACGTGTCCTAAGGCTTCTGGTGATCTTTTTTTTGGTGCGGAGGATGTTGGTGAGTTGTTTACTTTTTTTCTGGGGTGAACGCTCATGCTTGTATTCGAACCCATTCATGCGCAGCTTAGAAATACAGAAGTTTGCAGGTTGATTGAAGTAAACAGTCTAGAGATGACAACTCAAACTTTGGGACGCTCGATTCTGGGCGTGACTACTTCACCCGAGGACTTATTTGACGCTGAGGTCTTTCTGACAGAGTTTCTGCGGGACCGTCCAGTCACGGCGTGCTTTGCCTGACAGCCAATAATCGTCTGGTATCAACATCCGCAAGCTTATTGGAATACCAGTTTCAGAGCAGCAACAGACTAGCATAAAGGTTGTTGTCTGCAGATCGGGTTTGCTCAAACTACAGCTACAGGCTATCGTCAGAGGAGTAGTGTGTGCTCGATACCCACCATCACTACGTTTGTGACCAGTCCACTCTCAACATGGTGGGCATCGCGCGGTAGTGACTCTTGCATGCCCGATTCCACGCTCAAAACGCCGGGTGCATCCATCCTATCCTTTAGTCACGCCAGATCACTCGTCGTAGAGCCGATCAAAGGACGCTTGCATTCCTCCTAGGCTGAGGAACAACGATGGCAAGGCTCGACTCTCCATAACGCTACTCGTCAACCTCGGGACACCTTGGTCACCCTCATCATGACCGGAAGGGGAGGGGTGGGTGGGGGGTGGATATCACGCAATACGAGGTGAACATCAGAACCTACAACGAAATCTTAATGAAGAACGAACGTTGATTTCGGTTGCGCTCCACCAACTCCCAGCCAGCTCTCTCCTTAACACTCTTAGACGAAGGTTAAAAAAGGCACGACTTGAAAAAGTAAAAGTCAGCATAAAATAAATAAAAATAGGCGACTTTTTCAATTTGTTTTGTGGCAAAAAATGTCTTTTTGGTGGACAACGGTGGAGAAGCCAAGGAATTGATTCGGTTTTTGGGAGGGTGGATAAGAAGTGCGTTGAGAAAGTTCTGGTAGATACATTTATGGCGTAGACTATAAAAATCTAGGGAAGATGGATTTTTCTAAGAGTTCTGTGGCTGAAATACAGAATCAGGTGAGTGCATTGACGGGGCAACTGTCTGAGCTTGAGCAGTTGAGCGAATCTGATCCTGAAAATGCTGAGCATAAAGCGTTGGTTGCAGAGGTCCGGGAGTTCATCAGCTCTCTTAAGGATTTAATTTCGGAGAAGAAGAAGGCTGAGGCTGAAAAGGAGAAGGAAGCTGCTGTTGCAAGCGCTGCACCGGCCTCGGGGCGGTTGGAGGAAGGCAAGTCACTGGGAGCGGAGTCAAACGCGTCGAACCCCGTACCGGTCGCCCAAACAGTGAAGAAGAAAAAGAAAAAGAAGGCGAAGAAGGAAGATGATCTCGCAAAGCGTGCACAGAGTTGGCAAAAGTTCAGCTCTAAATCGAGCAAGAAGAAGAGCATTTTCGCTTCACCGGAAGAGGGAAGCTCCGGCAGAGTTGGATTTCACTCGTAAGCGCCACAAAACCCTGGCTCGTAGCCCTCCACTAGTCCGAACAACGCCAACCCTTGTATATCGCATTCGGAACCTCCTCCGGCTGTCCCGTCTGGAAGCCCAGCTGGATGTGAGCAGGAATTATATTTAACGAGATGTCACTTAACCTAAGTTTGTTTCCTGCTCCATGAACAGGTCTTCCAATACGATGACGGAATTCGCCGACCGGAAGCGACACGACTTCACAGAAGAGTAGTGCTTCGATGTCCGGACTTGCAAACTGACTTCACGATACCTACCTGAGCAACGTCGCTTGTTTGATCTTGTCCATCAGCGTTAAGTACCTGTCTCCAGTCTGTTTGAATATTCATGAAGTGGCTGGTTAACGAGCTGAGTAACTATGTACAAAGCCACATAAGGCAACAGGCGCGTCTGGCAGTTCGCTTTCCGATTCACTGAAGAGGGCTGGGTCGTCTGTTTCCGTGTCTTGTTGTGGTGCTGTCGATCAGCTATCAAACGGGCAGGGATATCTTTCGAGTCGTCTTCACTTTGACGAAAACAATTTATTCGACCTGCACGCAGATGAGAGCGAAGAGTCTGGCCATGATCAACTAGAATAAAAACCACGTTCATTTCTTACAATCCCTTTTCTGCCTCCACATCCACGCCCGAGATCCAACAATTGTTTTATCCTCTTTGTGCCCCAGAAACTGATGCCAAGGGTACTTCAGCATGGCGAGGCCTCGGTCATCTGTGAGCAAAACTTCCGTGACCGCCCTGGAGGACTTTTTAACTATATTACATGCCTCCGATGAGCAGCCATGAGGGATACACGGAGTTTTCATCGCCGTAGACGGCAGGCGCCAAAGTGGACTATCGGTGCAGTTTTCGAACAATCTCCTAGGCTTCTGGAGTGGGAAGCAGCACGGCCTACACGTGGATGACGCTAACTCTCCGAACTCGATCTGTTGAATTGTTGAGGTCCACCACGATCTCGGCATACGTCCCGCTCCTATCATACTTGCAAATGGAGCCCGGATTTACGCACACGACGTTTCGGTGAACTTTTTTCGCAAAGTTCTTAAGCCGCGAGGGCACAATCATGATGTCAAGGTCCTGCTCCGCCGGGAACTCAAGTCTGTCAACGTCGGCGCGGGAGAAATCAGAAAAACACAATTGCATTATCCGATCTTCCACCTCGGGGTGAGCAAGTTTCAGATCTACTGTTTATGAATTCATGACTATCCGAGCTATCTTACCTTTGCAAACCGTGCGTGTCAATTGGAACGTTCGCGGATGGCGGATAAAGAGGGTAGAAACTCCTTTGTTTCACTAGCGCTGTACATAGAGCACTAATTCTATCCTCCACTGGCCCCAGGATCATGCACTCCGCGCTGAGATCTTCCAGAATGGATAGTGAGGTCAAGCCGATGTTCACGCCCCTCCCTGCCCCGACATTGATGAAGCTGGGATTGGTTAAAAGCTCAATGTTGCCCATCGCCGTAGAATATCCAAGATCACCGGCTGTGCATTGACCAGAGGAGCTTCAGTGGTCCAGTTTCGTGCTCAAAAGCAAAAGAAGCACCAAAGTTTCGGGAGAAATGCCGGCTGTCTGTGCAGTTCTTACCATTGGACAGATCCAAAGGCGGTTGAGGAACGACGAAATCCGAAAACGAATCGTCAAGGTGAGGCACGAGGAAGCACTTTGCAGAGACCCCATCATCTGCAAGCGACTCAAGGCATTCCCTGACCTTGGGTAAAAAAACTTCCGTAAACAGCTCCTCGGGTAGTATCTTCGCTTTCACTTTGTCCAGGGCGGGTGATTTTGCCTCCGGAATAAAGGGCCCGATGAGCACCACGACAGCTGGCTTTGCTATCCGGACTTGAGCTAGCAAGTCATCGAGTGGTTTGAAAGCTACAGACTCGGTCGTGGTGAACGGCCCCGTTGCAACCACAGTTTTTACGAGGCCAGAACCTAATAGTAGTGGAGTTCACAGCGACAACGTTAGAACTGCATTGCGCCTTGAACAATCCAATGTTCAACCGTTGAGGCAGGAGCTTTGGGGAAGGCAGCCCGAACATTCGAACATTCGAACATTCGAACACTCATTTCTACGCTGACCCGCAGGGAGTTAATCAGAGGCTCTGCGAAACAGAGCCCCAAAGCATTGATTGTATCCATGGGGTGCCGTATACCTTCACTAGTTTCCATCAAGTCATTCGGCAGCTCTTTCCCGGGTCCACTCCCAAGCTGATATGTATCATCATGCAGGCCCGAAACTGAAATTTTCCTTCCATCTGCGTTTACTCCTTCCACAGCCACAACCATTCCCGGTGCAAGGGCTACCCCAGAACTGACCTGTTCTAGATCCAGCTTTACAATGTTGCCCTCATCGCTCTCAAGTAGCGTGGACTTTGCGTTAATCCTGTTCCGGGGTTGAACGCCATCAGTATTCGACCCCCGTTCCAGCTCGATACGGATTCGGCCAACCTGGAAACAGCGCGATGAGGACGAAAGGCGGGCAGGCCGGAGGCCATTAGACCTCGATCACGATGACGACGTGTCTCGACAAGGCGCACACGGAAGTGGTCATACTCACAGCGAGAACAGGGTCAGGGCTCGCCTGGCAGAAGGCTTCCGGACCCGCCCGTATGTCCTCAATGAGTAAATTTTTAGCTTTCAGATGCCGGTAAAAAGCACTCTCGCATCGGCGAACTCTCTCACGAGTGTTTTCCAGCATGTCCGGGATCTCGTCAAACATGTACTGTTGGTCATCTCCACGTCCCTCGAGGCTGGACTTCACGATATGAGTTGGAACAACTGAATCGTACGTCTCAGCACCACCTGGAGGATCAGAAAACACATGCTCCACCTCAACCTGACCTCGATCAGTCCTTGAGACCCATGTGTCGTCGCTTTCTCTCCGTTCACCCAGCAGCTTGTGGATCACCGCCGAGCCCCGGTGAATTTCGGCACTTGTTCCGCCTCCGAGATTCCCCCGTGAAGTCTCCGTTTCATTTTTCTTCTTTGCCATCGAGATCGGAATCTCAGGCACTCCATAGTTTTGCAAGTTAAAAAAGTCATCGGTAGTCATGAACGGTGTATCTTCGGAGGCGAAATCCATAGGTTGGACAAGATCCGTACTCTGCTGTTCTCGTTGCTTCCTCTCGCTGAGACTGAGGAGGTGCTGGCGAAACAAGCTCACGTCCACAGACGTTTCTGAAAATTGTGAAGGAACCGCAAATTTTTATTCCGAATGAGCTGCACGTACACTGCTTCGCTTTTTTGCGGCTGCACCGTACCTGGTGCTCCTGACTTCTTCTTCTCCAGCGCATAGCTCGTCCACTTATTACAGAACTCCTCGGCTGAAAGTCGCATCATCTGGGCTACTGACAGGCCTACATATTTTACGAACACAAATACGAAAAGTGCATCAGAACACAACTCCTCCACTGACTCCCGCCCATATCGGACAGCGAACACTCACATTCCTCCAGAACAGCCACATCCTTGGGGGGTTCATCACCCAGAGCTCTGAACTCCCCTCGGAGCTCCTCAAAATTTTCCTCCATGTAGTTCCAAATCTACAATGAAAGACACAATCCTCCAGCTTATCACCCCATCTACCCCTCCATCCTCTCCCTGCCCACCCAAGCAGATCATCCATAACCTTCACACCCTTCACCATACACAAGATCATGATTATCCAGTATATCAAAAACTTTTTCCTGGCCAAGCGGATTTCCCGCATTGTGCCAATGTTACAGGCCTCTCTCATCAAAACGCAAAGTACCTTAGAAACTTTTTCCTGGACAATCGATTTTCTACACTGAACCAATGTTACGGGTGAAGAAACAATTATGAAAATTCAGAATATGTTTTTCTACTAAATTTCGGAAAATTCAGTCTAGGAAATTTGGCGGGAAACGGTTGACAGGGCACTCTGTGCGCGATGACAAGTTCAGGGTATCTGAGGTGTTTTGGACACGCGCTCGATTGTGGGCTGGGGGAGCGAGAGATGCTTATTGGTGCTATGTATAGCTGGGATGAGGAGTCATTAACCCAACTGTGCAATTTGTTTCGAATTCTCCATAGACTGGATCACACAGTTGATGACAGGCTCTTATGCGTTCCTTGGGATATTTACTAGACTAACAATCCTGTGGCAACTGACTATCGGAATAGTTTCCAAGTTCTAATTAGAAGGAACTACAGTTTTGCTAATAGTTCCAGCGAGAGTTTTCCTCCATCAGGGAACGCTCAAATTCCTCCACGGAGACGCAGCACCAAATGGAGAGTAGACTCCTTCTGGATGTTGTAGTCAGACAGAGTCCTTCCGTCCTCAAGCTGCTTTCCCGCAAAGATAAGCCTCTGCTGGTCTGGGGGAATTCCTTCCTTGTCCTGGATCTTCGACTTCACGTTCTCAATCGTATCCGAAGACTCCACTTCAAGAGTGATGGTCTTTCCCGTCAACGTCTTCACGAAAATCTGCATTCCTCCTCGGAGACGCAGCACCAAATGGAGAGTAGACTCCTTCTGAATGTTGTAGTCAGACAGAGTCCTTCCGTCCTCAAGCTGCTTTCCCGCAAAGATAAGCCTCTGCTGGTCTGGGGGAATTCCTTCCTTGTCCTGGATCTTCGACTTCACGTTCTCAATCGTATCCGAAGACTCCACTTCAAGAGTGATGGTCTTTCCCGTCAACGTCTTCACGAAAATCTGCATTCCTCCTCGGAGACGCAGCACCAAATGGAGAGTAGACTCCTTCTGAATGTTGTAGTCAGACAGAGTCCTTCCGTCCTCAAGCTGCTTTCCAGCGAAGATAAGCCTCTGCTGGTCTGGAGGAATTCCTTCCTTGTCCTGGATCTTCGACTTCACGTTCTCAATAGTATCCGAAGACTCCACTTCAAGAGTGATGGTCTTTCCCGTCAACGTCTTCACGAAAATCTGCATTCCTCCTCGGAGACGCAGCACCAAATGGAGAGTAGACTCCTTCTGAATGTTGTAGTCAGACAGAGTCCTTCCGTCCTCAAGCTGCTTTCCAGCGAAGATAAGCCTCTGCTGGTCTGGGGGAATTCCTTCCTTATCCTGGATCTTCGACTTCACGTTCTCAATCGTATCCGAAGACTCCACTTCAAGAGTGATGGTCTTTCCCGTCAACGTCTTCACGAAAATCTGCATTCCTCCTCGGAGACGCAGCACCAAGTGGAGAGTAGACTCCTTCTGAATGTTGTAGTCAGACAGAGTCCTTCCGTCCTCAAGCTGCTTTCCAGCGAAGATAAGCCTCTGCTGGTCTGGGGGAATTCCTTCCTTGTCCTGGATCTTCGACTTCACGTTCTCAATCGTATCCGAGGACTCCACCTCAAGAGTGATGGTCTTTCCCGTCAACGTCTTCACGAAAATCTGCATTCCTCCTCGGAGACGCAGCACCAAGTGGAGAGTAGACTCCTTCTGAATGTTGTAGTCAGACAGAGTCCTTCCGTCCTCAAGCTGCTTTCCAGCGAAGATAAGCCTCTGCTGGTCTGGGGGAATTCCTTCCTTGTCCTGGATCTTCGACTTCACGTTCTCAATCGTATCCGAAGACTCCACTTCAAGAGTGATGGTCTTTCCCGTCAACGTCTTCACGAAAATCTGCATTCCTCCTCGGAGACGCAGCACCAAGTGGAGAGTAGACTCCTTCTGAATGTTGTAGTCAGACAGAGTCCTTCCGTCCTCAAGCTGCTTTCCAGCGAAGATAAGCCTCTGCTGGTCCGGGGGAATTCCTTCCTTGTCCTGGATCTTCGACTTCACGTTCTCAATCGTATCCGAAGACTCCACCTCAAGGGTGATGGTCTTTCCCGTCAAAGTCTTCACGAAAATCTGCATTCTTCAATATTCAAACAAACCAAACTATACCAAAAAAAAAAAGATAACCACGAAACCCCACCCACGTCACACACCAAACCTCCCTTTCCGAACCTCTCCCAGTCCACCCCACCTCGTACACAACAAAAACACCACAATTTATATCCATTCCAGCAGAGCGTCTCCTTTCGAAACCTTTGACAGCAACGGCCCCCCCCCCTCTTGTGAACATTGTAAAAATATTACCAAAACAAGAATCCATCCCCTTTCCCCGCTTCTCCATGGAGACAAAGATTCAGCTCGCTGCTGGTCCTGGGATATTTCGCGAGAAATTCCAACAAAACCTGTACTTCATTAATTAAAAAAAACTTTTTGGGACTGGCACTACTTTCTTCTACTGCAGGATTAGGGGGGTCAGTTGCAAACGGAGATTCGTGCATTTGGAAAAAAAATAGGGGTATTGGAAGGCTCCAGAAGATCCAGATTTCATAAATTATGGAAACAATAATGAGGAATAGAGAATTTGTTATGGGGCTGGTTTATTAGGGGGTGTGTGAACAAGAAGTATGGATTTGTCGGATGCCTGATTGCGCCCATATCCATACAATATTACGGGTGGAGGGGCGATTTTGCTTTGGCCTTTTCGCCAGACTCAGAATAGGAATCTGATCCTTCTAAAGATCTATTTAAAGAATTTTTAAGGCTTTTGTACTGTTAATTATAAATAAATCATGTATTGTGGCAATAATTAGAAATATTTTGAACATCTTCTACGCCTTCGGGCTAGGTGGGAATGCTTCGTACGGGGGAAGGATCGATGAGATTTGTTGTGTGGTAAAAATGGACGTATGAGGAGTTCCTGGGCGTGTAATTACTGTTTGGAAGGAACACAACAACTGTTTTGTTGTCACGTACCCGCTAGCTTCTGGTGGGGGGAAGATACGTCTTTAGACTTGGTTTCCAGGATGCAGATCGAATTTGTGTAGGGAATTGGAGATTTTGATTAAGAGCTCTGGAACTGCCCAGTGCATACGTGCAGGTGCGGTCCACGAGGTTGCCGGATGCGTCCTTTGATAAGGCGACTTGAAACCAGAATTCAAAAGGCCCACCGCCACTGCCAACTGGAGAGGAAAGAGCCTCGAGACGGGTGGAACGGCATTGCCCTGCTACGTGTGTCCAGCAAGAGTTTGTTTAGTTAAGAAACAGCTGCGACACATAGACAGGAAACTAGCTATTGTAAACCGAGAAAAAGACGAAACTGAGTGAACTTACCAGGAGCGAAGACCGCTAACGCGTGCTTTCAGACCACAGCAAACGACTGAGTTGTGACGCTAAGTGTGTGAGACCGCGGGCCTCCAGAAAGAGGCAGCTAGCCAACCACCCAGTATCCTCGCGGTCCATGAAAAACAGACAGTCAATCCAGACTGTGCTATAGCGGTTGATCCTATGCGCATGGACCCATGAGGCTGTCCGCTTCCTCTTCCGTGCGGCTGAAGGGGTTTTTCCCCAATACGTCCCGTGGACTCTGTGGATACATTCACGGTCAGTTTGAGAGCACACGGCCCAGAAAGCTTGAAGTGGAACGGAGCCTCGTTACAGTAGATATACAAAACGTTTCCTCAGCTCTTACACTCCGCTCACCCGCAGCAGGCTTGGTGCTTGGTTAAAACACTTCAGCCGCAACCTGACTGGAACACGGCAAGCGTCCCAAGTCAAGGAGCTCCGGTTTAATACTAACGGTACTAACCCGTCCTATAACTATTACATAGTCTAGATTTGGAACAGAAATTGTCTAAATATATTTAAAAAATCAGATATTTACTTTATTCCAGGGCTTTTGTATCCAAGCTAAACACCATCATAAAAATGCCCCCTCCCGCCACTACTACTAAGGTGGCAATAGGGCCATGGGGCTAGCCCTATGTAGTTTCGTTAGGGCACCGAAATAATAAAAAAAACTCGCCGGGTACCGTACCCCTCGATTCTGAACCATTTTCGGGCCATAGGGCCATTTTTAATGCTGTTTCATTGCCCTATGTGGTAGATATGTTCTTAATTCGTGCCCTATGCTTGTGTTGTTTTTGGTTATAAAATTCCCTCTTTTGAGGTACGTTCGTATTATGAATAAAAATCATTGCCCTATCGTTATAATGAATTATTAAATTAAAATTCACGATACCACACATAGTCTATAAGACCTATCTGCTTCCGGAGGGAGGAAAGTTTGAGCAGAACTTCAAGGAACACGCTTTTCCTCGGGGTACTTGGGCTCTGAATAAACGGATGATGATGAACATTCGACTGCATCCACGATTGCAACTTTGAGGTAGAGTCAATGCGAACCCGGCGAACAACGGTTTCACCAGCTCCCAGAACGGAGCAGGAAAGGAAGACTTTGAAAACAAATTCTGTACCAGAAGACAGATGCTGATGAGCTCGATACTTCAGCACATCTTGATCCTGATCTCGGACACGATCTTAGAGGAGAAAGCGAAGAGATACTTAGCACTCCTTCCGCATCCACTTCTCAAAGTTTTGCACGGGCCAAAGCAAGCAATATGGAAATCGGCCAGGTCCTGAAATAATTCGAGGAATCAAAGGACTGCAGTAGAAAGTCAATGTTCACTAAAAAAAAGCATACTTCTAGTAGGACATCATTGTATATTCAGACAGCAAGCCTGAGAGCATGAAAACTAAGATAAAAAGTGGGAGTAGAAGAGATGCTCCGCATCTCCTCTATCTTCTTTAAAGGCTTGAACGCGCGGTAAACGGGTGTGGTAAGCCACAAACCAATAAACACGCCAAGAAAAGGATGCCGCAGGCAGCTTCTCCGGGAAGCTCTCGACCTCAACTCTCCTGGTTACAACCGACCGCAACAATGAACGAGTTGAACAAGCACAGTACATCTCAGCTCTCTAAACACGAAGAGTCTCTGCGCTTGATCAACGGGTGCATGATAAATCAATAGCTAAAACGTCAGGTTCGAAACCGCAGACGGATGTACTTCAACCTCGCCTCCGCCATAGCACGCTTGTTCGACCACATTCAGTGTTCCAACTCCCTTAACCATCCAGCAGAAGCGTTTTGCAAGCTCGTACCCTATCCCATCGATTTCGCAACTTCTCATCTGCTCCTAGATTTCGCACCGAAGAACACCTTGGCATAGGGCCATAGGGCTTGACCTGTATAGGGCATGCTATAGGGCATCAAAAGTTGAGCGGGCTGGTTGGAATCGACGATTTGACCAGCAGATAGGGCACGTTTTAGGGCAAAACCGTTGAAATTAGTAATGCAATATGCATAGGGCAGATAGGGTCGGCCCTATGCTCGCATAGGGCGTGCCCTATTAGCACCTTACTACTACCCCGTGGTACGAAAAGATACCACCAAAATGAAAAAGAAGGAAATTTTACTGTATATGCTCAAAAATAATCGTTAGCATTACAAACTTGTGTGTGTATATTGAAAATAATTACCGCGTTTTTCTATTTGGGACAATCCAAGTATCCGATATTAGCAAATATTATAAATAATTCTATTCTGTTAAACGCGCGTGGCATATAATAATTGGTGCTACTCTCATTGACGCCGCTCATTTGGAAAAAAATACAATTGTACGTTTATCTCATTTGCCGATTGGAGATGGATTCGACGCGTGTTAGGTTTTAGTTGGTAAATCTCTTTGAGCCACACATTCATGGATTCATGCCATAGAAGACGTTTTTTTGGTTGTGGAGTCAACTTTCTTCCATTTTTTAAAAAACATGTTTCGCCTGGAGACGAGAGATGTGAATGAAGACGGGATTCGGGTTTTGATCAGAGGATATGCGGGTGGGTATATAGCAGGGAAGAGGTTGGCGGGGGAGGGGAAGTAGAGAAAGGGTAAGAGGCGGGCTCTGAGGTGTTCAGAAGGGACGTACTAGTTTTTTCAAGTAGGTTAGTGCTCAGTGAAGTTTTTTTGTTGTTTTATTTTGGGTATTGTGGGAGGGGATATGGCAGCGTTTGTGTCTTCATTTGTTGTTGGTGCGGGGAAGGTGGGCCAGGCAAGCGTGTCTCGAGACGGGAGGAGGGTAGAGTGTACTCGTCGGGTAGTCCCCAAGGCTCAGTTCAACTATAACATTTATCAGGATGGGGCGGAGAGGTCGAAACGCTTTGTGACGGACGGCGATAGGGCGGTGCAGGTTGTGAAGCCCATGGGACTTGTTCTGGAGGAAGGTCAGGATGGTATGTGCTTCGTTGCGTCTATGGATCCGAACGGAAACGCTGCTAGTACTGGTCAAATTCAAGTGGGCGATATTGTAGTTGCGATCAGTGCAACTTTTGGTGATGAGGTCTGGTCGACGCGTGGAGTTGGGCTCGGAAAGATCATGAAGGGAATTTCCGTCCGACAGGGAGACATCGTGACCATGGTTCTGGAGAGCCCTATGCAGGTCGCTGACCAGAAGAAACAGGCAGCGAACAGTGCTCTCAATCGGCGCGCCGAAGCGAGGGAGAGGTTTGGAGAAAGGGAGGTTCTCGATCCCAACACGTGGGGCAGTGTGGGCGGAGGAAGAGCCAGGAGCCCCATGGATGACGCCAGTTTCGTCCCAGCCCCACCACCAATGACTGAAGGTTACCAAGAGCTCACTAACAACAAGCAAACGTACACCCCAAAGGTGTCGGAGTCTGAACTGCAGAGACAGATTCAAGAAGAGGCCGCTCAAGGGGGTGGTCAACAGGACAACACCATTTTGTACGGTTCAATAGGTTTTGGAGTTGGGTTGATTGTGTTGATATGGCTGCTCAGCCAGTAAATTTCTGAAGGATAAATTCTAAATCATGTCAACCTTCTCGTATACGATATTTTCAGCGAGCGAACGTCAACGGCGAACGTGCAGTTTCGCTTGTATGTCCATGTCGGAAGCTCTGGCAGGAAATAGCTGCTTATGTTCAGGCCGTAATCTGCCGTTGTTCTCAGCGCGTGACTAGTCCACTTCAAGAGCTCGGAAACACTTAGGAATCTATCAATTAGAGTACGCAGGGATGTGCTGTGGGCGCACCATTCCTAGGTTTTATGTGTGCGATTCTTAGGCTTCTCGTCATAGCATCGCTGTGCTGCGAAAGTCCGTCATGCAACCCCGCAAGGGAGAAACCCTTCCTGCAGTTTGCACCGAGGAATTTGACTATCTCAAGCCTAGCACGTACCCGTCAACTCCGAAGGGGCCATGAGGATTCTACGATTGTGCGCAGCAGTACGTGATTCCCTTCCGGTTCCTGGTTGTTTAGTAAAACCTTGCCCTGTAGTACAAGGTGAGAGCTTCTCTTCCCCCCATTCGATGCCGGTCTGGCCGGCTACACACATGATCAAACAATAGTATTCGAATTGAAAGTGTATACGGTTTACTGAAATCATGAGAAATAGTTATAAAAATAGCACCCCGACAGTGGCAAAGGACATTGTGCACGGGGCTCCACCTCCGGCGAAGTGCCAGAAGTTCTCGGTTTTGTACCATACATGGCTTATCAAAATCGCATTATTCTTGCCGAAGGTTTAGAAAAAATAATAGAGCCCCTCAAGTCGGAAGCGCCCGACGAGTGACTGATTCGCAGAAAAACTTCCAGTGCCCTCAAACATTCAGAGTTTATGTACCATCCGCGAATCATAGCTCAACGCTAGTTCTTCAGCCTCCCCAGTGTCTTCTTCTCTGTTCCATGTCCATCCTCGCTTGCAATTCCGACTGTTCCTCTGCGAGACCCACCGTCTTGGTCCATTCTTGGAACCAGATGGTCCTGGCCTCCAGAAGCTTCCTCTTGATCCTGTCGAACTCCTGACGATCGTAGTTCTTGGTGGTTTCAAACAGGTGCGCCTCCGCAATTAACAGGTAATCGTCTGCGGATGAAACTATCTTCTCCTTCTCTTCCTCATTGAGCTTGCGGACTAACTTCGCTGGTGAACCAGCCCACAGTTCTCCACTTTTGACAATCGTATTGGGCAGCAACATAGCGCCTGTTCAAAATTGAAGAAGACGAACGAGCACCCACAAGTTTTAGAACAGCTCTGCTAGTAATGCAGAGCTATATATGAGGACAAACGAACATGCCGAACGTACCCGGCGCAACGTAGGAGTTAGTCTGTACAACGCAACCATCCAAGACGGTTGCACCCATTCCAATTATCGCCTTATCTTCAATAATCGCGGCGTGGATTGTTGCTCGATGTCCGATCGACACCATGTCCCCGATCTCCGTTCCCATGGGTTTTGGGTCCTTGGCGACATGCACTATAGCTCGATCTTGTATGTTTGTCTTGGAACCAATCTTCACCTTGTTCACATCCCCCCGAATGATCGCGCCGTACCACACAGAGGATAGATCTCCCAACTTTACATCACCGATCAGCGATGCGTTTGGAGCCACGAAAACGGAATCCCCAATTTCTGGAGTTTTCCCGTTCACTCTCATAAACTGCTGATGGCGGCTCACTAAACAAGTCGCGAGACAACGAAGCACACAGAAACAGCTCAAACGCGTCAGTCACCCTGCTACGCCTTATCCAACGTATTTAAAGAAAAACACAAAGAACGCGGATTCTACGCAGAACGGCGTTCTAATCTACAAACACGACCCAGAAAGGGCAAAAGGAAGCATAAAAATTGCCCTACCAGTCTCAACAGCTGCAAAAGGCTCCTGCAATCTCACGCCGAAACTGTCGATAGACCTCCCCACTGTCCTCATGCTTGTCCCAATGCCCTTGAACAGGGTTCGCGCCGCCTTCAACATTGGCGACAATTCCGCCATCTCGATGGTGAAAAAATTTTCCTACCAATCCAATCCCAGCAAAGTTTCAGTCAACTGAAACAATAGTAAAGCCTATTTTTTCCTACCCTACACCCCTCACCACCTCCTCCCCCCCTTCCCAACACCTTCCCCAACCTCCCACTGTAGATAAACGTTGCAACCCTCGCCCATCCCACCGAGGAAAAGTCTCCCATCCAAACCTGAAAAGAGACCCTCCTTTTTGGAGAGTTTTACATCCCTCATTTGAACAAATACTCTCTCCACCCTTTAGAACTTTCTCAATTGACACCCGCATAATCAAATAGCAATTACAAATTCCATGTATCTTCAGCAAAAAGCTCGACAAATTAACCCCCTCCCCCCGATCGGATTCGATGTCCATATTAATCACACACTTTTGATCTTCAATTCCGGACCCACTAAATTTTTATTGCACTAATGGTCGGTTGCAAAGCATCAACCCCCTTGAGAGGGATTTACGTTTACGATGGTTCGGAATTTTAACCCCCTCTTAATTCCGCCAATAATTTCATTATTATTTAAATAAAGTAATAATTTATCCAATATCAACTGCTTAAGGAGATTAAAATCACCCCTTTAAATTATGGCAATTGTTTGTTGCGTCGATGCTGAGAAGCAGATTTACCCACCGTACAGGATATCAGATAGTTAGAAAATTTGATCTAAAACTAGGATATTAGTCAGTTTATCCAATCAAATTCGGCAAAAACTGATCAAAATCGGGAACAAGGGCTTATTTTCTAAATATAGTAGAAAATTCCTTGATTTTCTAGATTTGATACTAGTCGATCCTACGAGTGAAGATGGGGACGCGCTCCCTTCCGGAGGGCGCTTAACAGCAGCCGAATAGCTAGCCCTGGAGCCTTTATTCAGCACCTACCCACCCTAGCGCAACACTAGGATAGGCAACGTGCGCAAACATTCTCTCCAAGGGTCTCTTTCCATGCGAAAATCTGACCAAGCGATCGATAGGATGGCCAGCGGAGGAGGATTACTCTCGATTTCTTTCTGGTCGAATTCTTCTTTCCGCTGCCTAACAACTCTATTCAACCCCATCCATGTAACTGTAAGGATGATCTTCATGGCCATGGAGACGGGTAGTCGTCGTTCGGACTCGAAAACCTCCTTCCGCAAACTTGTGCACGCCTTGCTGCTGTAATTATAGCTGAGGAATGAAGGTACATGATTCTAGTTCCATGTCTGGGAGGGGACCGCCTGCTGGCATTGCGCTAAAGGTAGATCGTTTCGCTAGCGGACTCCATCCACCTCCCCACCGCCCTCCCATCCAAACTGACATGAATGTGGTTTAAGAGCGACGAGCTCTCACGGCGGTCCATGGTACGACTGCTGGTTGGTACTGGTTCTCGTCTGATCGACCTGAAACGTTCAGTGATCTCTGTATGGGAAAAGTTCGGAGAAAACGCCGAGCCGCGTTCGGCGAGTTGCTTTCTGAACATTTGGGAGGAGTATCCAAAGCCCAGAAAGGAAATGAGAAGCGGAGAGAGTCCAACGCTGAGTCTGTTGTCGAGCAGCTGCGAAAATTGGAAGCGGACCGACAAAAGAAACGGAGCTATAGAACGTTCCTGATGGAGGAGCTTACTCGCGAGCCCGCAGAGAAGCTGAAAGCATCGCAATCCGAGTTGCTCGACATGCAAAAGCCAGTTTCGAAACCTGAGAAGGCCGGGTGAGATATTTCAACAGGCAGTGGAATGAACCGAAAAGAAAATTTTGACGGGCTGAGGCGTAAGGACAGGCATCTTCCAATGCCCTGGCAACAAGTTAGGCTGGTTCCTTGCCTTTAATATCAACTAGTTGCAAACCTAAGTCGTCTTACAGAAACTTGTAATACATGGCACGCCTTGTTGAGCATTCCACGCGAGTGGTGGACCGGTAAAATGGCCCGACTGAACGTTTGTCAAACTCAAAATAAAGAAAGCTAGGACATCCTTTTGAAGCTCCCTTCGACAAGATCCGTCTCGTTTCTCTCAGAGCCAGCTCAGTCCCCTCTCAACTGAACGCGTGGTAGTCGAAAAAAAAGCCTTAGTTACTGATCGGCAAGACGACAACTGCTCCGTACGCTTGGAAGATCCTCTTAAGAACACATCGCACCTAATCATCTGCCATTCTCAATCGAAGACAGTTTCTTCCCATCAACCGCTTCTTGTCTTGAGTTCCTTGTATTCCCTTCTCGTAGCATCCTGGAGTAGCTCCGTGTCCACGTCCGCGTGGATCAAATGAACGTATCGAACAACGCTCGCACGAACGAAGCAACTTTTCACGGACAGTAGGTGAGGGTAGTTCTCTACATCAGCAACCGAAACATTCTCAAGCTTCAAGTTCATGAACTGATCGATCGACTGCAGCGTCCCCTTAATCGTCAAGCTGTTCTTCAACTCCACCTCGATCTCCTTGTTGATCAGAGTCTTAAAAAAGGAAAAGAACAACATGACGTCCCTCAACCTATTGAAAAAGAACCTCTCAATGATCTCAACCTTCCGACATCCAACCCCGTCCCCCACCCTACCACCTCACTAACCCCTTCAGCGGCAAGGATCAAAAGCCCCGGCCGCTGCTCGTGAGAGGGTTGGCAACAGGCCCCGGGCCATCGACTGAGCCAGGGAAGCTCTTACTTACTAGCGATAAAGCTGCTTTAGGCACAAGATCTCGAACAATCACACAAGCATCCACAGCACTTGAGTTCACAGTCCCTACTGCGGACGCCCGGTAGGCAGAGTGCGCTACCCAGCACTATGGCAGAAAAAATGGATGGCGGTTGGAAAGAGAAACGGTACGGAATGCCAGGCTTCTGCGAGTCCCTGGAGGGGGTCTAGGAACATACTCACTAACCTTCGATACATCGTACCACTCTCAACGGTTCTCACATCACTTCGAGAGCGCCCTGTCGCATGAAGCGAGACGACGTTCGACGGTTTCCGTATCCGCAAGATGTACCGGAAATATACTTTTACCAGTACTCAAGTCCGTTTTTGAGAAATGGGGGTCACGACTATTGGCGTAGAAGTCGACGAAAGTCGACAGGATCACGGACTTCACTGTTGCAGCAAAGACAATGCGATACACTCATGAACAACTCATGCAGCAGATGGCTGCTATAGCACTCACAATAGGGATCGCAACATTAGCCGATAAGTACTTACAAGGCGCTTATCGAACCTCCGCTCCTTTACGAGTTTCACTCCAACTGAAGAATTTCAGCCGACTGGTGCACTAACCAAGGCGTTGAAGGGTGAAAGGTTTGAGAGGCATCAAGAAGCTTTTGAGATTGTGCCAGGTGAAGTCAAGGAGATCATTCGAAGGGGGGGTGTCAGCAGCGTTCGTAGAGGAGTCTAGGTTGAGATTGTGTTGCGATAGTAGAAGGACCTTAATGATTGCCGCTTACTGTCCCTGCCAGGAATTGGCTTTCAGTTGTCCCGTTCGCGGGCATGACTAAACACCATTTTGCCGGCCATTGTCTTCTTCCCGCTTGATGCAGACTGTACAGTCAGTATACACCACCACATCCTTGGAGAGTGGCAAGTCTGATTCAACAGACAGTGAGGGCAGTGCTTCACCGCCGAGTATACGACTGACCTGTATCCCAAAACTTGTTGCAACTATTGGATCCATCTTCACGACCCTGTTCCCTTCTGCGATCGCACGTGTGTTTCCGATATCGTTATTTATATTGTAACTTATGGTATTATTGATGTTCATTGCCAGCCACGCGTTGGAAGAAATTTACCTACTGGACGTCCACGGAAGGAACTGTCAACTCAATTTTTTGTGCATGTTTGTGCAATTGTTCGAGATCTCATGCCTCAAGCAGTTTTATCGCTGCTAGGCACGAGCTTCCCTGGCTCAGTCTCTATCCCAGAGCTTGTTACCAACCCCTCCTCAGGGATCTTGTCAAGACTTTTGAGAGAATTGCTGTTGACGTGGGGATGGACGAGATACATTGGAAGGACTTGGGCAAAGGTCATCGACCGGCCGACATCAGGTTAGTGCGTCAAGTCTGGAACAAGATTGGAAGAGGACAGCTCATCCTGGCTAATCTAGAAGCAAGAACGGGAAGCTTTTCGGCTTCGGATGGAAGAACTGTTGTGAAAGCCCAGGTACGGAGATAAATAGAGAGGGGGAGCTTGAGGGCTTGCCAAGGGCTTCGTTGGATTCCGATTCAGATCTTTCAGGTTGGGAGGCTTTATGGTCCCGTCTTGACTGGTACGGTGTTTTGAGGGGATTGGAAGATCTCTCTGCTTTTGGAGCAGTTGGTATTCATACAGAGAGATATCGGCTGTTTGGTGGTGAATGAGATTTCGTGTTTTCCGAAGCAGATTGCTCCATGGCGCTTTTGCGCGAGGAGGATGTCAGAGTTCGGATCGATCTGCCAGCCGATTGAGACGTACGTCCTCCACCAAGGCCTCAGACTGCGTTTTTATTGCAAGCGAGAGTGATGCACGCGCGGGAAAGAAAGGAGAAACGCTGTGTCAGAACGAATCGGATCTAGTTAATCCGGCCTCAGGATCTGGAACGGAGGCTAGTCTGATTCAGCGGGCGTCTCATAACTTGTCAGTGGACCGCATAACGGGCGCTTCCGGAGAACATCAAGAAGCTCTCGTGAAGTTCGAACAGTTTGACGATGAAATAAGCCGTCTCAGTCATCGCCCGCTCAACGTGTTTCTGCGACCCAGAATGGAAGATCGCGTTCAAGCCTACGGTGATCTCATACGCGAGGGAGCCCTGCCGGGAGTCATTCAGGGTGCTGGTGTGATTATGACGATCGCGGTTCCTATCCATTACATGCTGCAAGATTTCAAAGATGGATGGATGTGCCCAAAACATGACCATGAAAACATAGAGACGGTTTTCTGCGGACCAGTTTACGATATGAGGATACACGGGTATGTCCACCAGCGGTTTCGACTCTGATTCCATATTGCTGATGCGCCTTGAGCGCCATTCCGGGTTATGCAAGCAGATCAAGTTTGGCCTAATGAAAAGTTTCCGTTCCAATTGTGTTCTGCAGAGACTCAACTATGAGCGAAATTCTCTATCGGGAGAGGGCTTACTTATCGCTCATGATCTACTCACCAACGATGCAGATCCCAACATCGTTCAGGTTCCTGCGTGTTCCAGTTGATACAGAGTTTCCCCAGCGGCTACCATTCTACCACTACAACGAGGACAAGTGCGTACCCCTTCAGCAAGGCATGCAGCTGGTACGCCGGCTCCACGGGCTCTCAGTCTTAGTGCCGCCCATGGTGCTCCCCCCGAGGCTGCTGTGGGTGGACCTAGAACACTACCAAATCGGAGCACAGATCAAGGCCGGGCATGCCATCGCTCCAAAAGGATCCGAGCAAGTTCAGTATCTGGGACATTCACATCGAACGTTGTATAGTATAGACCCAGTACGACTAACTCTACAATAGCCTGTACAGCTTTAAAAAGCGAACGTTTCAGTTTTGTTCTGTTTCCAAACCCGAACCTTACTCGGCAGCTGCCGTACCCCAAAAACATCTGCCAAACAGCTGCCTACCGTAGAGCGAACGCAAAGAAAAAATCGGGATGGTCCGATGTGGAAAGCACTATCCATGACCCTCCGACCGGAAAGCTGCAATAGTTCAAAACTCTGTATGGCTGGGAAAAAATCGGGATGGTCCGATGTGGAAACCACTATCCATGACCCTCCCAACGGAAAGCTGGAATAGTTTAAAACTCAGTATGGCTGGGTCTACACGTAACCACTACAGCCCTAAGCAAAGCGACCTTGTCTGGTCATCTCTCGATCGACCGAACATCTGATAACCCACAGGGAATGCAAAAAAAGGGGGGGATCGTGGATTGTTCAGCAAGGACCCTCCTTGCCTTCCTTTGCCCACCACGGAAACTCCAAATCGGAGTTGAAAAAATAACAATTCAATCAATGAGATATTATTTTATGACAACTATCACCCCTATTATCACTCACCACAAGTTCCTACTCAGTCCCCTCTGATCCGTTACTAAATAATTCCAATCTATTAATTTTTACTTCTATATTTCCAAATAATGAAAACCTTCCAGACCTTTTTACTTACGGGTTGGTTATTTGACTACCACCCTCCACCCAGGCCTAACCTCAAACCCTACCGAATTTTAAAAAACAAAAGATTTTGAATCTATCTCCTTGGATCTCAAAACAAAAGTATTCTTTATACCCCTCCTTCCACCTATCAAATAATGTAGGGAAATCCATATAAATTATAAAATTAAGCTCATACCCAGTAGGTTGTCAATGGCATATCAAGCCCCCTAGAAGTTACACCGGTCTAAAACTCCACATACCGGACTTGCTGTTTAGTGTTGTTTTTGGAATCTCTCCAGATCTAGATAGATAATTGTTTTTAATTTGAATATATTCAAGTCATTTTTCTTTATTTAAAGATTAGTTAGAGATAAATTTGCTTAAATTTAAGAAACGAGTCCCAAAGAGTATTGGACAGCTTGTCAGTTTGTGTATCTACGCGGAGAGTTCTAACACTACTCTGTTGGGTAACAATGGGCCCAACCAAAGATGAGATTACTTGGCCACGAAGATTTATTGTGGAAATGAGCAAATGGGAAAATGGGGGTCATGGAGTTAGGTGGCTTGAAAGGGCTTTGGAGTCTTTGGGGCTTTTGTGGGGAAAGCGATGAAGAGGGACAGACGAAACCCCTTTTCGGGGATTCTGTTATGGGTTTTGCGTGGGGAAGGTGAGGGGAAGAGTGTATTGAGTTGAGAGAGACTTGGTCTTTGGGAAGGTAGATTTTGAGGCGAGAAAAATTGAAGTGTATATGGTCCGGTAGAAAGAGTTTGTTTAGGAGGATTGGGAAGAAGGTAGCTTTCTTTTTTTTTTACTTGAGTGGGGAAGGAGGAGTTTGTGATATGTGATGGAGAGGAACAGGTTCTGAGGAGGAAGCTGGAAAGTTGGGACGGGAGGTGTTGTTTGAGGAAAAAGAGACGTGTGGGTTTTTTGGGGGCCAGGTTCTTTCTTTGTTATGAAGGTTTTTAGTAGTTGTGAGTGCGAATGCGGAAGTTTGCGTAAGTCTGCGTCGTGAGTTTGCTGGAGGGGGTGTGAGTCAGAACTTTTTTTTGTCTTTGGTGAGAAAAGTGCTGCTGTGGAAGAGGACCTGGAGGCTTGTGGAAACTGGGTGAGGGTCGTAGATAGTTGGACGATGGAAGCTGGAGAGGAATTGCCTCAATTCTTGGAGCATTTTGTCACAGCAATGACGTCATTAGCGGAGCCGAACCCCTGCCAGGATCATATTCTTGGAATATTTATTTGGTTTGTATCACCGTTCTTCCTGGCCGTGTTGGTAGTAGTAAGTTTGGAATTGTGCTGTTTCGCCACTAGGGGCAGAACTGCTCCAGGTCTGTGGCGGCCGAGCTTGTTCGGCAAAAAAGAGAAGGAGTGGAGAAGGAGAATCTTAGAGTTCTGCTTCCCCGAATTCGAGATTGAGGCTTCAAAAGACCAACCCACAGCGTATTGCGTCATTTGTCAAGAAGCCTGTCGTGAGGGAGAAAAATTGAGGCGAATTACCTGTACCCATACTTTTCATTCCATGTAAGTCTGTGCGCTAATTGTTTTTGTAGGTTTCGTTAGATGAGGCCTCGCCTTCATCCATAGTAGATTTGTCTTTCCTAGTGTACTTCATGAAGCCCTTGACAGGTCCAGGGCGGATTCTACCTCGTGTTTTTTGTCTTGAGGATTCCTCGTTAGATCGCACTTGTGTTTGCAGCATCACTAATGATCATTTCTTGCCGATCGCTCTTTGACCCCTTCTCTTCATTCTTGTCGGAACGCGGACGAAAAACTTTCTGTGCCTTGTGGAAACTAGATGTATCGTTCTCTGGGTTGCTGAGACCTCAAATAGTTGCCCATTGTGTAGATGTCCAGTTTTGAGCTCAAGCTCGTCAAGAACGTACCAGGAGTACTTGGCAATGCAGAAGAAAGGGCTCAGAAATCGAGTGCAAAGCGCGACGGCCCAGCCGTCTTAAAAACTCTTGACCTAGGCTAGCTCCCTTGTTTGAAAGAGTTGTCTGTACAGAGTGGATACGATGATGGGACTTAGGTAGCCCTCCTAATAAAACCAAAATTTAGCATGTAAATCAGTCGCTCGACAGGTTTCAAGGTTGAAGGTTAAGCAAGGACGAGTCGAGCCAGGCTGGAAGCCGATGAGAATACGATCACTGTTTCCCGGAGTCGTTGAACTTTTTCTTCCAATCAACGCAATCATGATCAGGATCATTGGATATCTAACCCAAGCAATCCTTGCGGAATTTGATATACAAGGCGACATCCAGGAATCGACTCCAAGGAAGCTCAGAAATCGAGACCCGTTCGCGAGTTAAGAAAAGTTTCAGACTGCAGACCCAGACAGACTCAACTGGCGGCGAGTTTGTACGGCAGGAACGCATAGCGCTGCAGTACAGGTGTACTTCATGGGATCACCATCATCCACAATCGAATTCTCCGAATAGATGTCAACCTTGCTCACCAACGAGATTGATCAATCGGGAATATCGAAGAGCTTACTATACTCCGCTCGACGGACGTCCAGGCGGGCATGGATATACACGCGCTATCCTGGGCCAAGGTTGTATTTCCCCTCCTCGCTGATTTCACGTGCAGCGTCCACAACGCCTTGGTGCCATTCATGTGTACAACGAGACACGTTCATCAACATGAACGGGTTTATACACGATCCATCCGGGACCAGAGAGCACATGACATCATCTCATTCACTGAAGAGCGACAGTACGGTCCGCATGATGTTTCATCTCGAGTACACACTATTAATCATCCAGTTCACAAGCTTGAGAACCACCTGACGACCAATCGGGGAGGCGGGCAGATATAATCGATCCATGATCTCATCGAGAGCGCCTGCTTGAACATCAGAGCGATCAGTATTACTCCGGTCCATGGACTCGGCCGCCGGCTCCATCATCAGCGAGGAAGATCTTCCCCACCAGTGAACAAGTGCAATTCTGTTTCTTGTGGACGACTGGGGTGGTTTCGTACAGGTTAGAACCTTAAAAAACTAGCAGGAAGTTGAAGAAGGGAAATTTTACAGTTGGTTGGGTCGCTGATGAGGAGCACCTTCGCCGAGGAAGATATGTGCAATTCTGTTGAAGAAGGTGAGCGAGGGTGGTGATCCATTTTTGGGAGAAACGGTTTCGACTCAAGTTTGTCGAGAAAAAAGCGATGCTGTTTACAAACTAAGAGGACGAATTTTCAGCTTCAGGGGTAGGAAACAAGGTCTTCAGTCTAGTTTGGAGTTCAGATTTGCTTGAGAAGCTTGGCTGATTGGTATGGAGTCTGGAATTGTGTGAGGTATGACTTTGTGAAAACGCCCGTACTTATGGTTGGGGTTGGGTTCGTTCTTGAAAGAAAGGAAATGGTGGTGGGATTTTGCCCTAGCTGGGCCGGGTTGAGTTCCGGTAGCAAGCCGTCGGGTGGTAAGTCGATCTGTTCGGAAGTTGCTGGAGTCGCTGCGTCGATCTGTCTAGGAGTAGGCCTTGCTACGTTGCCAGTGGATGTGCATCATGCATCTGCAAGTGTTCTGTCTGAGGATACGTTGTTCCGACGATACATCGTCACTTCTGGCGAGGCGTTGCTTCGATACTCCCTGCCGTTGGGGCCTGCAGAGGACAAGCTGGACATTCGAAAACTTCAGAGAATTCTGGAAGATATCGATATCGACTTGAGATCCAAAGGACCTATTGCACTGAGATCAGCCAAGAAAGATATTGAAAATATTCAGGCCGCACTGGCGCCTGGGAAGCAGCTCAATCTGGCTTTGGACGTTCCGAGGGTTTGCCTAGTCCTTTCCAGTTTATTGTGAAGTGAACTTTGTTTTAGTGACGGATTCTAACAAATGGCAACGACTTTTTGGTCTGTCAAACTTTCCGCAGGCAAAGAGGGAGAAGGCGTTCGAAGAGATACAAGGGATTGCGTCGGATGTTGATTCGATGTCAAAGGCGTTCGACGCTGAGGTGAAACGAAAGAACTCCGCCAAAGGAGCGTTCAGAAGAGGTTCCGTGGACATCCCGAGGGAGTCTGCGCTCGTTCACGTCGCGAATATCGAGACTATGATGGCTCCTTCAAAACTTCCTTATCGAATACCTTCCAGGTATAAGGAGCTCCCTAGACTTGTTGGTGAGCTAGGCTTTGTACACGGGATTCTTGAAGTCAACAGGCGGTTTCCCCGCTCATCTACTCCTGTTTTGTGCGGTTTTCGTGTTCTGTAGGAAGAGCGTCTGTTGATCTCGAAGTTCGCAAAGGAAGCGACTCATCGTTCATGAGCAAGGATGGAAAGAAGGAGGAATCGGTTGTCCTTACCGCGATTGTTGATGGGTATTCAGCTCCGTTGTCTGCTGGAAACTTTGTTGATTTGGTGAATAGAGGGCACTATGATGGAGAGGTGATCGTGAACAGAATCAGGGGCCTGTTTGCTCTGACTGGAGGGGAGGGAGGATTCATCGAAAGCGGAAAACGGAGGGAGATTCCGTTGGAGTTGAAGCTGGACGGTGATCCGTCACCGATCTGGGGAGAAACCTTGGACCAGGCTGGGTTGTCTGAGGTGCCGCTAAGCATCCCTCCGTCGGCGTACGGTGCCATTGCGTTCGTGCACTCGGAAGGTAACCCAAACGATGGCTCGTCTCAGTTCTGCTTCTACATCAAAGACCCCAGGTCAATGGAAGCTAGATCGAGGTACGGAGGAATTGAGAACGGGAACGTTTCGACCTTTGGATACGTTGTGGTGAATGAACAATACCTATCGCAGCTGGAAAAGGGGGACGTCATTGTTAAAGCTCGAGTTAGCTCCGGCCTGGAAAACTTGCAGCGATCAGAGCCCTGAGCTCGTGTGAGCTCGTTGAAAACGCAGTGCCATGTGAGAGGCACTTGTGACAACAGAGAAGGATGCCGAGACTCAGCAAGTCTCCATTCTCAAACAGGAGTATTGTTTGGCTACATTGTGGAGTCCATAATCATTGCCTCGCGCGACTAATCATGGAATGTCGGTGCTCATCTCGTGCCTGGCTTTGTCCAACTGAGTGTGGTTGTAATGAGCGCATCGGAAGCAGCGTGCCGATGCAGATTGCTCGGTAGTGGCTATCGGAACTCAGCAAACGTGGATACATAACCCATCTTGAGCAAAAGAGCTTGAAGCCACTGTTCGACTGTAGCTAATGGCCTGTTCTCTGTGGCCTCGCATAAGCCACTCGATCGCGTGGGGTACACTGTAGTGTGCTGACTGCTGCGGAGAAATCGAACTGATGAGCGCAACAGGCCATTGGCTTTCTGATTTTCGGCGAGCTTTACAGTTAAAAAAATCTGCGGTTGAAGAGGTTGAACCAACGCGGCGCTCTAAAAGACTTGCACGGCTTCCACCTCTATAATCAAAGTCCCGTCGAATCTTCGCGACAGCTTTCGTACACCTTGATAGGTAGCAGGGGCTGGGAGCCGGGAGAGATCCATGCAGCTTTCTGTCTCATTCAGTGAGGCACCGGGAAGCCCAACCACAGTCCCAACGTCAATGGATTTCTCGCATCCAATCGATTTCCTCCAGCCTCTCTCCGGCAGTATTCGGATCCTTCGGATACCTGTGCGTATTATTGATAAAGTGAGCAATGCAAAGACAGGTCAGGAAGCGATCTATGTGGGGGGGGGGGGTTTCACTCACGGCGACTATCCCACGTCGCCGTGGGTAGGAGAAGTGGATTAACGATAGGGCTTACCTCCCTCTTTCATTCCAATGATTCCTTCGGATAAGGCGGGAACCATCTCTGCGTCTCCGACTCTAATTTTTAACTTTGATCCTTCCTTGTCGTCGTCCTCCCCGTAGCCGTACGAGAAAACCGGACTTCCCTCACCGGTTAGTCCATCGGCGGATCTCTTCCCGGCCTTGAGCACCCGATATCGAATGTCCACCTCTCCAGCTTCTCCTACAGACTTTCCAGATCCAATCTGAACATCTCGGTATCTGTCGCCGCCCGCGCCGACCTGGAAGTCCGATGATTCACCAAACATCTCAGCCTCTCTGGACTCACCAAGCCGTCTGGCTTCCTCCATGTTGGTCGCGCGCTCCTGCGGACCTCGCTTTCCATAGTCCTGCGGCGGAGCGGAGCCTTTCACGAGCGCTTGTGTGGACATTGATCCAGCGCAAAGTCCAGCAAAGACTCCAGCGCCCGCGATGAGCACATCTCTCCGGCTTGGCTGCCGTTCTGAATGACACCTGATCGTACGCCTTGTGTTTCTCAGAGAGCTTGGCTGGTCTCCGAGAGACCAGCCCCATACAAACCCAGCCTCCATTCCTAAGCGCTGGCCGAAATTCTTTTTGCTTCTAGATCGTCGTCTTTCCTCCGTGCCTATTGCAGAAGCCCACCCGAGATAGGCAATCTCTGGTCACCGCCATCGTGCTGCGTCCAATTTCGTAAACAGAAGTGAAAGGGCTTTGCGCACCGCTGACGGGGTGTGAACGATGGACGTCATGCATTAGTACTGGCTTTGTCTAGAGCTTGCAGAGGGAGCGGATCTCAGGGAGCACTCGGTTACTCCGCGAGATCTACAAGCGCGTCATCCAAGCCATGAACGGGGCAAGTCGGCGATGGAAGAGAGTTGTTGCTTGTCCAACAACGCGATCTAGGCGGTAGAGAGTGCGCTCTGGAAGAAATCTACCTCTCCTAAACAATCTCACTTCAATACAGATCAGCAAAGAAAACAGATCTAAGAAAACCACGCCTGGCGTGAGAACCAGAGGACAAGCCCAAACTACCGGACGTACCAGAACTCTACGTGAAGGGTTGGAGGTTAGCGAGGCTAAAATAGCAAACGAGGAGGGTTTAAAACGAGCAGAAAACCATGGTAACGGGCAGGAGAACCAACCTCGAGTTCTTAAAATCTGAAACGACTTCACGTTCACCCTGCAAAGACGATGGATGGTCGACCCCATCCCAAGATCCACAACCATTTTTCAAAATGACTGAATATTCAGTCTCCAATATTCAGACAATGAACGATATTATGGACTGAATATCCAGTCTTTATTGGATAATGACTGAAGTACAAAATTGTTGCCCCGTCGATTGCAAGAGGGTCCATTGCCATTTGAAGACCCCTTCATTAGTTGTTGATGTAGCAAGAGGGATCGGCTTCCCACTTATTAATTTATGAAAAATTGTGATGCGAGAAGTATTGCTATTGTTTCGTTTGCTGGTTAAGGGGGGGGGGAATTAGTATTGGAAACTAGATATCTACTGCCAATGTTTCTTTCGGGTCAGTCACTATGTTGATGATGGGAAAGCTTATCAATGGGGAGAAAGGGCTCGGCCTGGGATCGCTAGGAGTGTCGAGGTTGGAGAGAACCTGTTCTGGAGAGGAATCTGGGAGGTCTAGAGATAGATGCGATTGCGAATAAGTTATAGGTTTGATTGTAGGAAGAGTGGATTGGGTTTTGTGGCGTCCTCCGATTGAGTGGTGGGTGTCTGACTAGTTGTGGAAAGGCTGTTTTGTGATGGCGGAAGTTGACGAGGTGTCTGTGTCCTCTGCTGGGAGTGCCCAAGCTCGGAAGGATGCAATTCGTGCTCCGTCAACCCTCGCGGTGATGCTGAAATCGCACTACCCTTTGCTGTTGGTGTTGCGGTTGCTTTGTATATGTTTGCCCGGTTTCATCCAGAGATCTGAGTTTGCTGAAGGCCAGGAGGCGGTCTACAAAATGTTCTTCCACGGAGGCACCGATGATTTCCTGGATGTGCCGGCCGATATGCTAGGCGATGATCCGAAGACTTCCATCGTACCGGCGCTTATAACTTCCTTCGTACCGTATGCCGTCGCGAAGGCACTCCTTGCAGAGGGTGAGCATTCGATGTGGGCACCAGTGATCACGTTCTTGATCCCGAGGGTCTGGATGTTTTTCTTGTCCATTGTCCTCGACTTCCTCACCCTGGAGTGCTTGAACCTCGTTGGTGGTCAGGGTCGTCTTGAAGCCGCGGGAATTCTTGCTACGAGCTGGGCTTCATTGGTGATAGCAGTTAGGCCTTCCAAGGCGATTGTAGAGGCGATCGCTGTCTCCGGATGCATGGCATCACTTCTCAGTGTCCGAAGCGATTTGTTCAAGACACCCGCGTTTCTCATCTTCTACGCCCTCGGAATTTTCTGTCGATCATCGTTCTTCATGTACGGGTTAATCCTCATGTACTTCATCGGCACGATGGTGATGAAACCCAACCCGAGACACGTGGCGACCATTGCGGGGATTATGCTCGGAGCCGTCGCTTTCTTGTTCGAGTTTGCTTCTTTGGCAGCTTTGGACTCGTTTCACTACGGCAAGCTCAGTTTGGTTATGGGTGGCGTCACGTATGAGAACCTTACCAGTTTGGTGCAGCAGGTGCAAGAAGGCGGGGTCATTTTCTCATTACCGGGCGTCATAGGGTCTCTTATGATTACTCCGTTTCACAGCATGACGGTTAATACTTTGAAGGAGTTCCGTGTTTACTTGGCAAAATCCATCTCCGCAGGACAGATGTTTGTTAGTTTCCCACTGCTTGTTGGCCCATTGGCTGTGATCCTGTGCATCGTAAGTTCTGCAATCAATAACAAGGCTATGGCTGAGCTTCAGGATTGTCGGAGCTGGTGCTAGCTCCGCCCGTTGGCCTTTGTCGGACAATCTGACTGCGCTGCAAGAGTCTGGGTTGTTTGAATAATCTTCCCGATCTTCTAAGTTATCATCTACACTTCACGCGACCACAGGAAGCATATGACTCGTTTCGACGGCTCACTAAGGAAGTCATGAGCGAAGTAAAAGGTGGGCAGAAGAAGAGGAAGACGAAGAAGGTTCCGGAGCTTGCGAAAGCGAGAGAGGAGGAGGAGTCCGTATATTCCGACACCGTCGAGATGACGTTGACCCTCGGGCTCACGGTTGAAGCGATTTTTGGGTCTGGGACCGCTGGTTTGCTCTCCATTTTCCCCCTGCTTGCTCCTTGCATCCTCATGTTCCACGAGAAGATCTTCGGTGCCAAGGCGTTCAAGAGTGCTTGGAAGTGGTGGATTGCGTACAACATGCTGGCTGTGTTGTTCTTCGGGTTCCTTCACAACAGCGGACCAGTGAGGCTAGCAACAGGTTTGGCGCATGGTGAGATGATAGAACCTGCTGGTTCGCCACCTACGATCTACTTCTATAAGACCTACAAGCCGGCGAGTTATCTTCTCCACGACAACATTTTGGATGCCAAGTTCATGTCTCTTGAAAACGTGACAAGAACTGAGAATGTGCATCCAAAGGTGTGGGCAGCGCAAGAGCATGAGCCGGGCCGAAAGTTTTACGTTGCTGCCCCAGCGACACTGGCTCTCACTGAGAAGCAAGGGTATTCTCTGGTGGTCAAGTACAACATGCATATGTCGTTGGAGAGCCTGCCGAAAAATCTTGATGATGTTCTCAAGTCATCGAAGATGAATCTGTATTCGCTTGTAGAAAGAGAGGGTACGTATCGAGGTCATTCAGTCTCCTTTCCTTCAGCTTTTGCTGTTCAGTTCCTTCCTATGGGCCTTATCCTCGACCTTGCAAATATCTTACGAATCGTAGAACCAGACGACTTTGAAGATGAGGAGGAGGAGCAGCCAGAAGCTGGAGCTTGGGATGCTGAGCAAGATGGTCCGAGTAGCGGTGAACTGTAGACAAGTCGTTGCCGTGCATATTTGCGTAAGGTCACTAGCCGAGCATCCTCGGATCGAACACCGAAGTTCGTTTTTGTCATGTTCTGCGGACTCGGCTTGTTGATTGTTCATTAGAGAAATTTCACAAAAAGTCACCCGACACGAACGGGATTGGCGGAGTGAGCGTTGCCTTCTCCTGGGAAACCCTCTTCGAAAGGGCTTTGCCGCTAAATATGAGGCGGAGAAGAAAAAGACGAACATCTGGATCTTGACCAATCTTGCACCAGCGTAAGTCCCAGAGTCACTTTGGTGGTCTTGTCACAAGAAACTTGCACGACCTCTTGGCCGTAGAAAAAAAACACGCCAGAAGCTGGAGAGCGTGGTTATTGTTTTCTTCCTTTTGGCTAAAAACCACTGAAGAGCGAGTATGAGAGACGCACAGGAGTCTCAGTGCTTTGGTCTTCTCCAATTGCGCGACGTCCTCGATAGCAGCTCGCGCTTCAAGTAACTCCAGCATGGAACGAGCGGAACTTTGGGAAACTGGAAGGGCAGACTTGATCAAAAAACAACTCAGGGCCGGGTTGAGGAGGAGACAAGGCCTGGCACTCCCCTCCTCAGATATCTAAGTTTAGAACGGACCACAAAAAGGATATATACAGGCATACAAAGAAACAAGCACGCCTCCCCAGTCCTCACCTCCAACGCCTGATGTCACAACTCCGGACTGAGTCAGCCAAGCCCTCCATTAAGACGTAATACTCAAAAAAATATTTTGGCGGGGAGATTCTTCAAAAGCGAATATATCTATCACTCCCCCCCCCCCTCTAGAATTCCAATCCCAATCCCATACACTGACAAAAAATATAATTACATACAGATTCTCAACCAAAAACGCGGAATACCACCTCACCCCTAACTCCCAATCCACCAAAACTCGATCCAGGATTTAAAAAAACGAATCCTCAAAGTTTTGGCGGGTGCTTCGCTGTTTTGAACCTATTCTAACTATTCAACCAAGGGGTTAGTAACTATCCAACAATAGAAGCTCTACCCCTCTATAAAAAAATTCAAAAAACAAATCAATACGTTTAAATATTATTATTTTACATATAATTAGAAAGTAAAAAGGGGTATAATAACGTTAAATAGTATATTTATATAGGGGGGTAAAAAAGTATTGTTTTGCTGGTGGTAAAAAAGTTGGGGTTGATGTGGAGTCGCCCTGTCATTTGCTGAATGGAAGGTGTTGGGGGGTTGGCTTGCTCATTAGATTTTTTTTTTTTGGGGGGGAGGAGGGGGGCGTTTTGGTGGGGGATTTTTCATAGTTTTGAGATGGGAAGGAAGGAATGAATAGATGATGTAAAGACTGGAAATGATGAGTTTCTCGTTGCTCCCTTTTTCGGGTTTGCTTTGTTTAGTATGAGGTTTTTTTTTAAAATGGTTATGTATCGTCTGTTTGGATAGTAGTAGGTTTGTTTTGTTTTGTGGCCTGTTGTTGTAGAAGTTACGAACGGCGGTGAAGGGAGCTTTAGTCGGGTGGGGTGGTGGGGTGGGAAGGGGGTGGGAGGGCGTATTTAGGAAGAACGAACTGGAGCAAGTTTTGAGAGCTGCGTGAGGATTTTCCAAGTGAGAGCAAAATGGCGCCTAAGAAGGATACCGCGGAGGATAAGAAAGAGGCTAAGAAGCCGGTTTCTAGATCTGCTCGAGCTGGATTGCAGGTATAAACAACTCCCAACGGCTCTCCCTTTATCTGTTTATCTTCTGTATTAGTCCCATGCCTGTTTCCCTGCTTCGCTCTTTCTTCTTGTTGGTTGGCTTTCGTTGCCTGGTCAGAACTCTGTTGGATGCCGAAAAGGACGTGCCCTTACTCATTTGATCAGGACTAGGGGGAGTTCTTGCGGTTTCGGTTTCCCTTATCCTCGTCAGGAAGCACTTGGGTTGTCCTCCTCATCTAGCAAGATATGGCTCAAATCTTCTTGTTTCGTGCATTCTTGCCCCTTTTGATGGTGCTCCAAGAACGCAACGTAGATTCGCATCAAGTGTACTGAACACAATTGTTCCTGCTTTGACTCGTAGTTTCCCGTTGGAAGAATCCACCGACTCCTGAAGACCAAGGTATCACGAGCGGAGCGAGTTGGAGCAACCGCTGCAGTTTACTCCGCGGCGATATTGGAGTACCTTACAGCAGAAGTGCTTGAGTTGGCAGGAAATGCATCCAAGGACCTGAAGGTGAAGCGTATCACACCTCGCCATCTGCAGCTCGCCATCCGTGGAGATGAGGAGCTGGACACTTTAATTAAGGCCACAATCGCTGGAGGAGGTGTTATTCCACACATTCACAAATCGCTCACCAACAAGGGAGCAAAGCCGAAGAAGTTTCAACCTGTGGAATAGGAACCCAGAGTCACTCTTTACTTTATACGGTCGTACTGGACGATTTAAAGAAAAAAGAAAAACCGAGAAAAACACAATCACATATGAAAGGCTTCCTCCTTCGGAGCCATTCAGTGTTGGCTTGGATCCAAACAATGTCCTGAGCTTTTTCTGAATGTTCGACTAATTGGCTTTGTATGCAAATACCACCAAACCTTTTGTCTTGTTCGCCGCATCCAAGAGATTCTTCATAACGCCTACCTCGCGTTCCGCCGTTGGTATTCCAACACGGCCTTCGGCACTTGAGACTTGAGAACCACATCCTTTTCGACGATTCCTGTGGTGCCCGACCTTCCGTAAGAGCTTCCGATATTAACTGAGCCTTGAGTTGAACTGTACTTGGCTCGAACAGCTTCCAACTTCTCAGCCCTAGCTCTTGCCTCGGGCGACGGCGTCCTAGATGAGCTTGACCGGCTTCTTGAAGGGCTTCTCTTCTTCCTCAGTGGACTAGGGCTCCGACTCCTGCGGTATCGACGGTCCCGGCCTTGTCTTTTCGAATGCGGACTTCTTGAACGACTCCTCCGAGACCGTCTGTAGTCTCTAGCTCTCCCGCTGTGCCTATCCCTATCCCTCGAAGTTCTCCAGTGCTTATCATCTCGTCGTCCGGGGCTATAGGAACGACTTCTCCTTCGCGGAATTCTGTCGGAATGGTAGCTGTACGAGCAAGTTCCAGCAAAAAGACGCAGAGCAATATCGCGTAAGTGCTACTGGAAGCATCAACCCGGAACGTCCTGAGCAATTGGAGTGTGTCACACTTACTCCTTTCTCCCCCGTGCAGGAGACCTGGACCGCTTTCGCCTGGGCTCAGACCTGTCGTTGTCCTTGCTAGTCTCACGCAGGTTCTTTTCCAACTCCTGCATGACGGTGGCAGGGACTCTCGGCAACATGGTGTCGTAAAACTTTGTATTCCTTATCAAATCCCTAACCAACCTCCCGATGGTGATGGAGCTTCCTCCCGGATTTGAACGGGGAACAAGTTCCTCCTGGTCATTTACGTAGTCTTTAAACCATGACCAAAACTCTCGAGGATTTAGCCCATATCTTAAATAAAGAAAGCCTAAAGCCCGGATGTATGGAGAATCTTGGTGATTAAGGAGCACCTTCATTTGTTTCAGGCTAAGCCTCATGAGAAACATCTTGTAGAGGAGGCAGAATGCGGAAGATGGATGACCAAGTCCCTTGCCAGCTACCCATGGTTCAATATAGCTCACTTCGTTGTAGATTTCATCCACTGTGAAGAAAAAACAACCACAACGATGATAACCAAGAAGAAAACAAGTCGGATGAGGACGAATTCATCTTGGTGGGGAGGATCAGGAGACGCCAGGCACCATCCCGTGGTCCGTCTTCTGACCAACCTTCAGCGAAAAAAAGGGGCTTGGGGCATTTACGCACCTACTTCGTTGAAAGTTTTCAGCCGATAGAGCTGCTTAAAGTAAGGCGAGTTCTTCACCCCAGTCACAACCGCGACTGGAATGCTTCGCAAGCGCAAAAGGGACAAACACAGCGTTACAACAAAAAAAAAAGAGAAGAAACGTGGAACTTAAGTTCTTCCATGGTATCAGAAAATGTCTCCATACTGAAGCAGAAACCAAGGCAACTCGAGTTCCTCCTCTGCAGAAAAAAAAGACTCAACCAAGGCAGGTTCGACGGTTAAAAAAAAACAAACACAACTTACTTGAACGTAGTATCATTTCCGTATATCTCAAGCCGATAGTTGACTTTCTTCCCATCATCTTCCTCATCCAGGCCTGCTTCACCCTTCATTCTCCAAGACGAATCTGTACAAAAGTCACCCACCCTCCCCTTCAGGCGAACCAAACCATGCAGAAAAAGCAAACATTCAGAAAATAAAAACAGACAAATACAACGTCTGCAACAAAAAGGTCTCTCCTTCTCTCCCCCCCTCTACCCACGAGAACGCTTCCAAATGCTTTCCTAAGTCTTAGTCTTCTTGTCAGATTCTCTAGTTGACCAGCTTCCCGTGAAGTCGTCCATACACTTACCATCCCATTGATATTCCATCGCATGTGCCAGAGATATCCTCTGGGAACTCACTGAGGAGGAAGATTTGTTTACGCTTAGTTCTCGACAGCAACGAGAAAGGTCTGTAGGAAAGAGTGAGATAACACTGGACTTGTCTAGCGATCTGAACTGTCAACTAGAAGCAAGCAGTAGATGAGGGGTCCAGCAGTATAGATAGGACAACTTGAGCGTGAGGAGGGTGGTGAAAGGGGAATGGAGACTTTCCACACCATCTGCTTCATCAGAAATCTGAGGGTTTGGCTGCGTATCAATCAGAATCGCCCGCCGTGTGTGGGAGCTGGTCCGTAAGGGAGCAGCGGCTACGTTGGTCACCGCAGGCACGCAAAAGACGTCTTTTAGACTCGGGGTCGGTCTACGAGTCATACTATCACTCCAAGGCGTCCGGTGAACAAAATATGCCCAAAGCTCACGATTCTGGTTTCAAGGTTGGGCTTATGGCTCTTATCCACGCCAGAGGAAAGGCTGTGCTAGAAAAAGTCGGGCCATGATGCCCAGTACCTGGACGCTACGGGCCACTGAATACTCATCCAGAATGAGATCGTCCTCGAAGTAGCACCGCTGGCAACTCGCCAGCTGTAGTAAGGTCTGGCTGACTTGGCAGGCAGAGGATGTTCTGAGGAACCTCAGCAGCGGTTTACATCAGAGCAAATTTATGGCGACAATGAAACAAACCCTGATGTTTAGCCACGACGAGCCCGTTCCACTCCCAAAAGCATGACTGGACTAGCACATTGCCAACGTGGGCTCAAACCAATTGCAGACCAGACGCCGGGTTTGTGAAGGCACTCTGAGTGCAATAGCCTCCCTACTGTCCGAATTCACTCTCACCATCTCCACGGAATATCCAAAGTAGCTACATCTAGCGCGCTGCGAGCATTGCCCGCCTGGAGGATACTCTGATGGAGAATCCCATGGGAGGGGGGGACGGTGCGACGGGGTTTGACTAGTGGCGGTGTAGAGGTCGACTTTCTTGTGGAGAGTCCATGTGTGGTTGTCGAGATGGTAACATCGGGAAGCCGAGGCTGGTGTCCATACATATGGTGCAGTTGATTCTGGGGGAAAAAGCTGTCGACGAGACAGGTAGTCCCCGGGGGACCCCTAACCTTGGAAGATACCAAGAAGCTCCAGGGCAACACCTTCCTGAGAAACAGGCACGGGAGAAGTGATTGAAGCTCAGCTCTGAAGACTGCCAGTGGACTGGCGTGTTCTTCCTTACGGCCATGCGCATTTCATTATTATTATGAAAATACAATGATTCCGATTTTTTCCGTTTCTTGCAGGCGGCTACGTTTTATTTTATTTTCGAAATTCATTTCCGCCTATTGGCGAAAAGCCCTCCCACCGGTTTCATATTTCGAACTTTCCGAGGGGTGGGAAATGAATGGATGAGATTCAATCTCATTGGCTGTGGAAAGCCATTCTCCCCCCCTTCCGTCCAACATTTATTTTGACAATTATCAATTATTTCTAAATTAAAGATTGAATTTTATTTTGGATTCGTCTTAGCGTTCTGTGGATGCTTGTGAACAGACGGGGTAAACGTTCCAATGTGCATCCGCCAACTTTGGCTACCCGTCAAATTTCAATCTGTTTTTAAAGAACTTGCTATAATCGAGCGTGATCCACTACCGCTGCCTTGGACCCGAAAACGCCAAGATACCGACCACGATGAACAAGAAAAACGAAAAAAATTCGGTACCCGAAATAACGGAAGCTTTCAAAGATTAAAAAAATTTAGCACCTCGCGTATATTCTTCACCAATGCATTGGCCAGTTAGATTCCCACTAACCAATTATCGTCCTCAACATATCCATTCGCTCCGAGATTTATACCCCTAACCATCCGCGCCCATAAAATCCGAAGTATACAATATTACAAAATTTATTCACATATTTTCTTGCGATATCCGCAAACAGACCCACCCATAAAAAACAAAAAAATGCACCACCCTTCTTTTTCTTACACTAGACATACAAAAACATATTTGTTTATACGATACTTTTGAGGAACCCCTCCAATTCGCCAAATTGTAGTCACTCGTTGAGAACCTCTTGCGCCTCAAATACCCAGCCACGAACAAAGTATATTTATTAAAAAAACCAATGTAAACATATAAATGAAATTTTTTATCGGGTGGGACCTTTTTTCTTCAACAAAAGTAAAGAAAGTTACGAACCAGTTTTTCATTTAGGGGTGGGAGGGCTGGGTAGAAAGGAAAGGGTAAAGCTATCGAGTACCCCTATAAAAGTAGTGTGTTTTGAGAGACGGTTTGCGTGTTTGGAGATAGAAAGGTTTATGGGAAAGTCATTGGGAAACTGGTAAGGGAGTTGTAAGGGGTGGGTTTTTGTGGTAAAATTTTATTTTGGCGGGCGGGTGGAGGGGGTTGACAACGTGTGGCAAGGAGTTTCCACTACCGTTTATGGAGGAGCGGTGGTGAAGAGGCTTTTTAAAGTTTTTTCTGTAGGTTTTCGATGGGGATAGTGAATATAATGTTTGGATCTAAGGTGAAGATGGTTGGGAGGAGGAGGGAGGAAGGGGAATTGGGATGGATTTTGATGGAGTGAAGGTGAAGTTGTTGTTGTGTTGTTTTGTACTGTATCATTAGGGTTTTTGATTTGGAGGTTTTTGTGGTGGTGTTGTATTAATTTTTTTCTTTTTTGTGTGGGTGTGTAGAATGTGTGAGGGTTTTGTTGGTTCTGTGCCTTTGGGTGCCTCGAGGACGAGAAGTAGGAATGAGGTGGTTTGTAGTGCTCTGCATGCGTACAAGTATTGGGCTGGTACTGCTCCGGTGAGGCGGGTTCCGAGAGGCCGTAACGCCAGGAAGAATATTCAGGATGCGCATGATTTCAAGACGTATATGTACTTGAGGAGACGGCTTTCGGTGTGGAGCGAGACTTTCAGGGATCGGCATGGTAGGATTCCCACTTTGACGGACGTGAAGCTCGCGAACATCGAGGGATTGGAGGATATGTTCTTACAGTACATTAACGTCCGGGACAGGCTGTGGAAGGACTAGAAGCGTAGGCCAGTGTAATTCTGGTGCTTTTTTTTTCTAACTGTATGAAAATTAACCACATTGTACAGCTCAACATCTTGGCGGTGGAGTTTTTCAAGAAGGATTCGTCCTCTTGCGAAGGAGTGGGGTTCTCATTGGCGCCTTGATTCATAATCTCCTTCCTCTACATTCTCGAAAGGGCCCGCGAAAATTGTGCTCTTCCCGCTCTGAGACGATCGGGATGGCTTCACAGTGCGCCTTCCATAGAAGAGCGAAGCGAACAGTTTCTGAGCAGGAAGTGAATTTCCGACATCTGTTTCGCACTAGGTGGGAGATGTGCTCGAGTATTCTAAGGTAGCGCATCGTCTAAGAAGCATGTAGTTGGGGGAAGAGGGGGTTCTCCATAGCAATTGTGTAACATATAAAAAGAACATGCGCGAAAGCCATCAATTTCTATGCTCCGCTCCCATTGAATCCGGTCAGCAGCCGAAGAGGGGCCTGGATCCAGGCTTGACATCTCAATGCAACCTATTTTGGGCAGATGTTCTTGAGCTCGCTACTTTCTACCCGGGTTTTACGCTCGAAAACGGTGAGATAGTTGGGCTAAAACACGAGAATCGCTTCACTTTACATCAGTGCTTGCCATTGATATTCACTCTTAAATATGTGCAAGCTTCTGGTAACCTGCGATTTCAGCTATCACAATCCCAGCAATACGAAAAAGCTCTACGCTTGAATCAGGCGCGCCATGTCCTCTCGACGATCCAGTTCCTAGCGGATCTTGAGTGAATCAAGATCACGTCATTTCGTATGAGACAAAGACGTCGAAGGTTGCCTCACGCCTGCAGTATCGAGACATATCCGCAAGCAGCGCCTTAAATCTTCGCTTGTTGGGGCTGCTGAGAACGGCTGCAAAACACCTGTTGCGCAAACCCGCCAACCGAGCAAGAACAAAGCGATGGAGAAAATTATCACGAGAGGTCAGAATCCCAGAGTTTGGAGCGGGCCCGCGGGTAGTTCAAGATACCTCTCCAGAAGAATTTTTTCCTCCTTTTGTATCCACGAGACTGGTACCCCATCCATGTCCAGAGCAGAGACGATGGCGGCGATGGCATCGAACTCTTCGCTCGAGTTGAAAACGACGGCCATTAAGACTTCAGCGGAGGCGGCTGGACAAACGTTGGCGTACAGGAGGCAAAAGACACGAGTTCTGGTTAGCACAGATGAGAACAAACTTCTTGGCTCAAAAACTTTCAGCCGAGCACCAAAAGCAAAACCCTGATTGAGACCCCTACCTTCCAATCGACGCGACTTCACGCTTCCGGAAACAACCAGTAGGCTTTGCAAAAGAAGCGCACCGTGCTTTGCGAGGAACGGCGATACGTGACTCTTGATGACTCCGCTATGGTACATCAGACTTCTCCACCACCGCAACACCTCCTGAGCGTTTTGTACCGGAACGTGGTTGAGAGCCAGTATTCCAATCTGCGCGAGATCCGAAAAGTTCGTCGCCAGCGCTTCAGGAGTGTGGGCCAGCGTCGTCTGGAGCACGCGGAAGATTCCGTCCAAAAGCTCGCCAGAGATCGTGCAGTCTGGTACAGCGAGGAGCTCCTTGGCCGCGGTCACTGTCTTGGACACGGACAGTGTAACCGAGGACACACCGGTTGGGGTAGCATCAGAGCAAGCAACTACTGCCTCACTTTGCACTCGGAGCCATCGCGGTTCAGAGCCCCTGGAGCTCAGAAAGGCATCGGCAACGAGTTGTAGCACTGCTGAGGCTACTTCTCTGTTTGGAGGGCCCCGCTTGGTCTCATCATCGGAGATCCGACCAGCAACTGCAACTTCTAGAAGGCCGCACAGACTGTCCACCAGGTGAAAGTCTTCTCGAGCCCAGGAGGACATCGCGATAACCGAGACAGGTTCGGAAAGGCCCCTAATCACCTGAGCGGAGGCCTCCGGGTTATTGAAGGACCGCAACACAGCCGCGAGGGTAGCCAACGTCAACCCAAGCTTCGCTCTTGCCAAAACGTTGTCCATGGCACCAGTAAAGCTCTGCACTCTCATCGAAAGCGGCGTAACAATACCCTCGATGGCCGAGGATTGCGCTTCGCTCGTAGGCAGCTCTCCAGCAGCCGTCCCAAGAGCACTGGCAATGTTAGTGGAAGCAGTAACGGACAAAGCGTCCATTTCTTTCACGAACAGGGTCAAAAGCTCGTCGCAGTGCGGCATAAGTCGATTCGGGGAGATTTGTGCTACCGCGTACAGCGCTGAGGAGGCCGAATTCGGCTCTAGCCGTAGGACTTTTCCCAAATTCTGCATGCAGATGGTGAATAGCGCGTCATCCTGGGCTATCACCTGCGCGTAGTTCTGAACGAGCATCATGCCTGTCTTAGCCAACTGGAGGGGAAGATTTGCCTCGTACCGCTTGGACAGAGGAATCTTCAGTGCGCGATTCAGGCTTTCAAGGGCATGGGGAGCAAACTGCGACGAGTCTTCGCCTTCTCCTCCCACAGCTAACGCAAATAGTACTGCCTCCTGCTCCTCTGGATGGGCTTGATACCGGGTTTCATCTGCAACCTCGGCTAAAAGCGGAATTACACATTGTATGTACACATCCGTTCCCATTGCTATGCACGCCTCCAGCAAGGCGTCCTGTAGAAACGTTCTCACGTGCATCGCTTCATCTACAACAAGCTCATCACTCCAAAAGGAAGTATCCGTTTCCGGTGGTAGTTTACACCACGTGATAATCGTCTTCACCGCGTGCGGCAGCTGATCCGTCACGGCGTGAACGGAGGAAGATTCTTCCCTCAGAGCCGCCGCGCTGGCTGCTAAAATGGTCCATCCATCCACTGCCGCAATACCAACACTTCTCCGAGGGCTTTGCAAGCAGTTCAAGAGGAGCTCGACCAAAACTGCTGCGGCTTCTAGCCTGTCTATGGATTCATTCCTCAGTAAACCCTCAATATTTCCTTCCGCCGCCGCGGCGCAAGTCACGGCTATGACGTGAGCCTGAACGCTTTCCATACCCGTCTCGTTCATGACAGCCCGCAGTGCCTCACACATTCGTACAATGGCTGATGCGCCAACGTCGCCATCGGCCAAGTCCTCCTCCAGCGCCTCACCAGCCGCTTCGCACAGCTCCGGATCACGAACAGCGCTGCACAGGATATCGATCAATGCGCCCCTAGCCGCATGCGCCCGCCATAGACGCAGACACCGCACCGCAGCGAGCTTTTGTGTCGCGCTCGAGTCCGGTTTCGACAGAACCGAGCTGGCCTCCCCAACCGCGTGCTTGCACTGATCCTTTGCGAAATCCCTTCGCTCTTTATCCCTGTCCGCCGAGCCGCTGGCACTAGCATCCCATTCCTGAATGAGCGCACCAAGCATCTCGCACTGTACATCGACGGTTCGCGCAGCCGCCATCGCTGCCTGCCAAGCTGACGGCCTTTCTTGAGAGCTTACTCTCGCAACGCATATACCAGCTGCCGTGCAGGAGCTTTCTACCGCGACCGACAAGCCCTTTGTCGCAGCGGCGGTCATTACCATGAGCGCGAGGTTAAACGCACCGACCCTATCATGTTCGGGGATCGAACTCCAAAGGACTCGAATCTTCTCCTCGACAGCCGTAGCTGCAAAGTGAAGCGCTATCGGCGGAGCATTCTTGTTAACCGCCACATCAGACGCGATCTTCCATATCGCACTGCTGCTCCGAACGTTTCTCAGGAACGCATCAGCAGAAGCAATCTGCTCCGGCGCAGAGGTCGGCGTCACAAGGACCTCGAGAGCCGAATAAACCCTTTCAGCATCCCCCGGATTCGCCCCCGCAGCCTCGCCACTCATCCTCAAGTCTCCTTCAAGCAACCCCAAACCCTCCAAAAACTAACCCGCTCCCATCTTCCAAAATCCACACCCCTCCCCCCCCCCAAGTAACCTCGGGTACTCCAATCTTCTGATCAAATCATCAAGACCAGGTTTCTCAAATCTTACTCCTTAATCCATCCCACCATACATCGACAACTATACCCAAAGCTCACACTCATTCACACCATCCCCATTAGCCACTATGGCCTTAACTCCATTGCCGGAAACCCATCCCCAACAGCAGTTTGACAAACCCGCCGTCAAAAAAATTAACAAAACATAAGTGTCCCATTCCAAACAAAAAACCAAAGAAATTCCACAAAACAGTTTCCCAAAAAATCCAAAATTTTAGCCATTAAGAAAGTCGATGATTCTCAAAAAAAACCCTGTCCCAAATTTTTGCCACCGGGACAATGGGCAAATTGGGACAGGTTTTTTGAGGGTTATGTAAGAGTGTGTTGTGGTTGTAGATCGGCTTTGATGGACTGCGATCAGTTGTGGAAGCGCTTCTGAAGATCCTTGGAACATTTTTTGGGTATTGAAGAGATTACCCTTTGTATTTTTGTCCAGAAGTCCTTTAAAAACTTGACTGTGGACCCTGTCGCAGTGGGTTTGGTTTTATTGGTCCCGTCTGCTGGTTGCTGCTTTTGGCGCTGGTCGATGCTGGAGCTTTAACACCCGTTTGATCGGCTGTAGAACTTTGTTTAGGATTCCCCGTCCTGTAAGTTTTTCAGACTGTCCTCTTTCCCGTTTCTTAGCCAGGCTACCGTAGCTTTGAGGAGGTCGATGCACAGACTGGGACACGGCGTGCCCGGTTTGTAGATCCTTTGTAGATGGCTGTTGTTGACCTCAGATAGCCAACGTTTATTTGTGGAATCGTTTCTGAATATCGTTGATGCATCCTATGGCGTGTCCTATACCTACTTTCTCACCCAAATACCGCGCCAACACAAGATGATTTGGACATTATTTGAACCGGTGTTCGGGATTTATGCTGGAGTGAGGATAGATGTGCACTGGAGCGCGTGCAGGGTGAGGTTAAAGCTGCAGTTGTCCATTTGCGAGTGTTTTTGGGCGATTTGAGCTGGACTTGCCGATTGTTGTTCACCTGATAGTAGCGATGAATGCTTTTGGTTCTTAAGGAGCAGCTAGATTGGTTTCTGTGGATAGTTGCGACCCATCTTCCCGGATCCTGACACGTTGAGTACAGGATGGCTCTAGCTTCTATCTACCAGCGTTTTGTGGCGCCGTCACTTGACCTCTTCCAGCGTCCTGCGTTTAAAGCTGCTTTGGATTCAAGAATGTACCAGATGATCACCGGTGTCGACCCCAACGAACTTGTTCACCCGGATGATGTCCGAGATTTTGTGAGCAATGCGATTCTGCAACAGAGTGTACGTCTGGCGAATTCTCAACGAGATGCCACACATCTGGCACCACCGCTGACACCGTTCTTCCTGCGAAGCGAAAACGAAAAGGCCAAGTTCCAGCGATCGTCGAAAGTTATCGACGAACCTGTGGAGGTGTCTGCCGAGCTGCAAAAGCGGTTGTTGGACATGAACGGCTTTCTCGTTCACAGACGGAAATCTACAATCGAGAACGCTGGATGGGGGCTTTTCATGGAAGGATCGGTACCACCTGGGACGGTTATCGCGTTCGTGCCTGGAACGGTCTACGCAATTGACCAGCTCCAGAGTAAGCTGATCCACTGGAATTATACTCTCCATGAGCTGCCTCAAAAACGACGCACTAAGTCCTAAGCTGTTCCGACCTCCCTCGCACTCCTGTTGTTTAGGTATTCCTGGATATCCCAATCTTCTTCGCCCAAAGTTAACGATGTCGGTGGGGCTCGACGGGACATTGATCGACTCGGACGATGATCTCGGTATGGAAATGTACACTGATCTAGAATGGCACAAGAAGGACAAGCCGAATCCGTACTGGATTCTCCAGAATTCCTATGCATCAGGTCACTTCGCAAACCACCCACCAAAGAATGGAATCCACAACTGCTGCAGTTTTTCCGTCAGGTTCGGCCTGGAAGAGCGCAACTTTTTGAAGAACTTGCTTCCTTATGTACAGTGCCGGAAAACGCGAAACTTTAACTACATTCGCAAGTATTTCTTGATGATCGATGCGAACGTAATCCCCGGGATCGTACTTGTATCAACGACGGACATTAACGATGGAGACGAAATCTTTCGCAACTACCAGTTTAACCCGAAGATCCCCAAAGAGAAAGTGCCAGACTGGTACTGGGATCCCGATCCCGCGCTCACAGAGCTTCGATGGGAATCAAGGTAGGCAACTCAGAACCAGCGGAACGAGGTTTGCCGGGTTGTTGGTTGCTGTGATTCCAGAGTCCTGTCTTGTAGTGCCGAAAGCATACACCATGAGACACCCATTCTCACCTGCATCGTCTGAGCTGACGTGGATCCTCAGCCATTGTCCAAACTACTTGACCAAAGAAAAACGTGGGCCTTGGAACCATTCGAAAGAATGTTCCGGCGAATGTTCCGGTGAATGTTACGGCGAATGTGGCGAATGTTCCAGCGAATGTTCCAGCGAATGTTCCGGCGAATGTTCCGGCGAATGTTCCGCCGAATTGTCCCAGTAATTTTTCTGCCAAAAGTTGAAATGACTGTGTAATTGGCCACTCTGGCGAATGTTCCGGTGGCCGTTCAAGGCCGTGGTCAAGTGAAAGTAATATTGGCCTGTGTCGGCCACTGTTCAAGCCAGTGTTCCTTCGTAAATTTCAACGGGTTGGGCCCGGCCAAGTTTGGGGCGAGTATTCCGGCGATTGCTACTATACATTTTGGAGAGTTCCAATCCGATGACCTCATCAACTGGAAACGTCCATGTTCTCGACTCTGAGATGTTCTAGTTACAGTTCCATAAGTTTTGTGCAGCTTTGATACAATAAAAACAAAAATATATGATTAGCAGGACTACTGTTGCCACAAGAAGCAACGAGGCTCGATTAGATGTAGAAATCATTGTTCACCGCCTCCTTTGAGGTTGAGGCTTCGTCTGTATCACCCGAACCTCCTCTCCGACGATGTGCCTCCGGTGGTTGGCTTGGTTGCTTCTGAAGGAACACTCCTCGAAAAAAGCTTTGTAGTCTGTTCTCGATGCCACTACGCTCTTGTGATACTTCCTCAAGAAACTTGGCTTCTTCTGGTTCATGTTCGTTGCTTGACGCAAGGCTATCATCCGTCCTAACGTCAGAACCATCCGCCAGCCGAGCTTGTTCCGCTGCGTCGAAGACGACATCTAGCCGTTCTGTTATTTCCACACGAGTAAGGGCCAACGGGAGTGACAAAGGTAAGCGAAGAAAAAATGAATGAATAATGGGCGTTTCCGTGATGGATTCTGTCAGAATTCGGAGGGGGGCGGAGTCGACGCCTTACGTTGGAGAGCGCCAATAAGCTCCTTTAAGTCAGCTTCCACCTCCATTAGCCTGGAAGCAGTCACGTCCTGGACCTCGCCGTTTACGAGCTCACGCAAAAACTGCCTTCCGTGTTCCATCTCCTTCTCGAGGGCATCTGCGAAGAGCTCGAGGGTCTCATCCTCGAACTTCTTAAGCCAATCCGTGACTGCGCGGGATTCAATGTCAGACATCCCCGAGTTCCCGTAGAATAGGGCCTCCTCAGCTTCCATCTCCACTTCAAAGGAGATATCCTTCTCTGTCAAGTACTCGCCAGCCGGTGGATACTTGAGCTCGTCAAACTCTACAGTATCGGCTGGAAGATTCCATTTCCGTCTTCTAGTTCTTCGCCTGCCATAACTCATAGGAACAACGAGCTGGATCTCTTCCACAGTAATAGCTTTTACCATGTTGAAAAGACGTGCCCTAAGATGCAGAAAATCACACTGGAGCACGAAAGCAGCTCTGACCGGGAAGACTCCTTCCCCTCACCAAGAAATTTTGTCCTTCCCGACAAGGAATTTCGCAAGAAGACGAGCCAACTTTGATCTTGGCTTCCGAGGACAACTTTCCCCATGAAGAGTACAAAGCTACGACGCAGGGAAAAGGAGTCGATACCATTCGTTTCAGCTAGTGCTTGAGGCCATTGCCAGGCGTGGGGGAAAGAAGGTAGCCGGAACTGTTGCCTCTCCTGTGGTGAGCTTCAGCATTCAATCGACGCAGGACACGAATCTCACAGTTGCTGAGTTTGAGTCAACCATTGCAAGTTGCTTTTGTGAAGAAGACTGGCTAGAATGCCAGTTCGATACGCCCTCGTGCTGTTTGCTTGGGATTCTAAGGAGCAGACAAACACAAAGTTTTCAGGGTGCTTCGAAGCGAATGTAGTGAAAGACAAAGGAACAGGAAACGGGTCGAGACGCCGAACGTTCGTACAGGAATAACTCCAGGCTGCCGAACCTACCCATTCGGATCGTCGTGAGGATTGCAAGCACTTGGCTGGGACGTCACTCTCCACTGGAAAACTATCACAGCTTTCAAGCGAGCGCTGACGAACTCATCGCCGCTAGCGTGGAATGTATCCGAAATTTTCGCAGTCAACATCGTAGGGGATTCAGCTACGGTGGGTTATAGAATGCCTGAACAGTCTAGTACAAACCCAGTCTAGCAAACAGATAGCAAGATCACTGAACAGTCTCACGGGAAACCTCCTGGTCGCCAAGGCTGCAATCCTGCCGTAGACGAACCCCTCCCCAGGCTAAACACAACTCGATTTCGGACGTATGTGGTTGAATATCAAAGCAGGCTCCACAGGAGGCTAAAAGCACAGCTCAACGTTCTTTCCTCAAAGAGCTTTGACAGAGCCTTCTAGCCTTTGGCCAGATCGTCCAGTGCGACCGCCAATCCTGCCCGAGACGAACTCAAACCACCACAAGCGTCGTTAGGGCGGTCGATCAAACAAGATGTGGAAGGTGGGGGTTGATAGCAACCCTGTTGAGAGGGGCAATTCTTTGGATTCCACGCTATGAGAGTGAATATAGCTATTAGCTCCTAGCGCTTCCTAGTAAGAAGAGGTTACATCCTTGTGGCTGCCCACTTTCTATGTCCTCAGACACCCTCCCGGAAGTTGGCAGACTCGTCCTCAAAACGGAAAGCAAAGCTTCGAGATCTTCTATCCTGCGGAAGCTGGGAAGCTGGTGGGGGAAAACTGCTCCCGTTCGGTGCCGCTGGGGTGACTAGGGTTTCTAGATAAGGATTTGGGAAGAGGATAGAGGAGCTGGCATGGTTAGTTGAGCTGACCTTCTTTTTGACTCGGTTTTGTCTGGCGAGAGAAGCTGGAAAGGACGATACGTTTATAATGAGGATAGAGAAGCAGTGGATTAGTTGGACGGGAATAATTTTGTTTGTTATCTTGGTGGTGGGAGGAAAAGTCTTGTTTATACGAGAGCTAGGGTTTTTAGGTTTTTGAGGATAGGGAAGAGGTAGGAGGCGGGAGGACTGTACTTCGGACTGACGTTTTTGAGAGGTTTTCGCTGGTGGGGAGGATGTAAGAGGAGAACACAGTTTTTAGATTTGTATGGATAGGAAGTAGCGAGGGAGGTGCGAGCTGTGTTTTAGTTGGGGACTGCTGGTTTTTAGGTGTTTGGTCGGCGGGGAGGAAAGATGGTGTTAGGGTTTTTGGTTGCGGGAGTTCTTGGAGAGGGACGTGGGAGAAGGGTTAGTGAGGTTGAAGGACGTAAGTTGAGATATGGGACTGTGATGCGTGCGGTGGTTGGTAGAGGATTTGTTCGAGAGGTGGGTCCTGAGGAGACGGGGAAGGAGGAGGAGGAGGAGGAGGAGGAGGAGGAGGAGGATTGGTGTTTTGGAGAGGAGAGTGTTGAGAATGCTATCGTGGCGATTAGGGCAGGGCGGTGCGTTGTTGTGACTGATGATAAGGATCGGGAGAACGAAGGTGATCTTATTGTAGCGTCTGAGAAGGCTTCCCCGGATGTTGTGGCTTTCATGGTTCGATACACCAGCGGCGTGATTTGCAACGCGATGTTGGGTGAGGATTTGGATCGCCTCCAGCTTGAGGCTATGGTTCACGACAACAGCGATCCGAAGAAGACCGCCTTCACGATCACCTGTGATTACAAAATGGGAAACTCTACTGGAATATCAGCTCAGGACAGGTCCCGCACGCTCAGGGCGCTAGCCAATTCTGCCTCGAGACCAGATGACTTTACTCGGCCCGGTCACATATTTCCGCTTAGGTATAAGGAGGGTGGTGTCCTAAAGCGCGCAGGTCATACAGAGGCGGCTGTCGACTTGGCTCGCCTCGCAGGCTTTCATCCCGCAGGGGCCCTGTGTGAAATTGTCAACGATACGGACGGGTCCATGGCTCGCATGCCGTATCTTGTGAAGTTTGCAGAAGAACACGACTTGGTGCTCACAAGCATTGCAGACCTTGTCAGGTACAGGCGGAAGAAGGACAATCTTGTGAGACGTATTCGGGAAGAGCCTGCGCTCCTTCCAACCCGGTGGGGAACTTTCAAAGCGTATGCGTACGAATCGAAGATCGACGCGGTGGAGCACGTAGCGCTGGTCTTGGGCTCCAACATGAAGGACAAGACGAGCAAGAATCCGTTCAGTGAAGATGAGCCGGTACTAGTGAGAGTGCATTCCGAGTGCTGTACTGGAGACGTCTTGGGCTCTCTACGCTGTGACTGCGGGTATCAACTGGACTTTGCACTTCAGAAGATTGTGGAAGAGGGAAGAGGATGTCTGCTCTACCTGCGAGGTCAGGAAGGTCGTGGGATCGGAATTGGCCATAAAATGCGGGCTTATGCTCTGCAGGTTGGTTTACCATCTTCCTCTTGAACCTTCGTGTCTTGTTTTTGGCGCTAAACCCGTGTCGGACTGGCGGTGGCTTTCTTTCTTGTTTTCTCGTACGGATAGGATCAAGGACGCGATACTGTTCAGGCGAATCAGGAACTGGGGCTGCCCGTTGACTCTCGGGAGTACGGAATTGGAGCTCAAATTCTGGTCGACCTAGGCATTTCTCAGATGCGCCTTATGACCAATAACCCTTCGAAATACAGCGGTCTCAGCGGCTACGGCCTCCGAATCGTCGAGCGGGTCCAGGTCTCCGTTACCCCCAATCCGGAAAACCTCGCCTACCTTCGTACGAAGAAGGAGAAGATGGGACACTGGCTCGGGGAGTTTGAAGGAAGGCAAACGAGCGAATCTGGTGGACCAGAAGACGCGGTCGAAGAGTAGAATCCCGGAGGTTTGAGCATAACCCCCTTCGTCGCGCGGTCCGCTTGAATTCGGTTGCTGGGCAGACCTTGCAAACCTTGAGCGATTCGAACTGTTCTCAAGGCCATTGTACATATAGGATTTGAGTTTGAAGCTTGAAAGGCATTTGAGCAGCGGCGATGAGGCGACTTTGGGCATGGGTGAGGTGTAGGACAACGTCCCGAAAGAGTTTTCACCAAAACTCCGATTGATTTTGGCGAATAAAACAAAAATTTCGAAAAGCGAGCAGGCTCTGCCCAAACTATATATCGCCGTTCAAAGCTTCTCTTGCTCTCGATACGGCTTCGGAAGGCACATTTTTGAGTACTTCTCCCAGCTCCGTCTGAACTGCACCGAGGGCGCCTACGACAAAGTTGGTGTAGGTCGCTGTGGGCTTGTTCTTCAGGTCGGCGGGGTTAAAATAGGTGGCGGGCTAGAAAAAAACGGAAGTGATATAGACAAGGCAAGTAAGCAAAACGTAATTGACATATGGATGATGATGTGAGGCCGGGCTTACTGAAGATAGGTACTCAAGCGCAGACCTACCGTGCTCCATAACGGATGATGCATCTCGTGGTTTCGCGTGTAGAGACACCTGCTTGAGATTCTCTTTTAGATCATTCCCTCTCTGAATCGTGCCAATAATTCCGGTAATCTCTGCGTACGAGCCTTCGTATGTTCCATCATTAATTCCATCGATCAGATCCCTGCACGACTCCTGCACTCTAACAATCGGAAGCAGGGCACTATCCAAATCAATCTTAGGCTTTTCCCTCGCCAGCAACTCAACGGAATTCCCCAATACCAGCGCTCCTCCCACTAAAAGCGATCCAAATCCCCTCCTCGAGATACTGTCACCAGAACCCCTCGCACAAACTCCGACATTCCCCCTCGACCCCGTCACTCTCCCAGCCACCAAAAACGCGGGAACGCTCTCCATCATTCCCCTTCCTCTTAACCCCACCGGACACCACGTCTTTTCCCACCCCCAAAGCCCTTCCAAAAGCCTTTCCAAGCCTTGTCTCTCTCTCTCTCTAACACCGGGAATTCATTCCTACATCAAGCTTCATATCAACTCACAGCTTCCAAGCCTCCTGCAACCCCCGCCAACGTACTAATCAACATCGCCACCAATCTCGTTCACAGTGTGAGATCCACACATTCCCTCTTCTGTCGTTGTTATGCATGGGACATTAAACGGGACAATGCATCGGACACTAAATGGGACAATGTATGAGTATGACCCACAATATATGGGACAGTAAATGGGACAGTAAAATGGGACAATATCTGGGTGTGCATATAAGTCTCTCTCTCTCACCGGAACATGCAGTTGTTCTTGCTCCAAGAAACTGTGCCAGGAGCGGGTGCCGAGGAGCCTTATTTGAAAGCTTTTGTGCTTATGATTTCGAATGCTTGCTGGTTTGAGCATTATCTTACCTTATCAACAATTTTCATAGAAGCCTCCTGAGGGTTTTGTGGGAAACTCACTGATCTAATCAGCCGAATCTTCTCGGCTGGCCGCTCGCCGAAAAGCCATTGACAAGTGGACTGGGGTGCCACAAAGGTCACTCAACCTCAGTTGACAAGTTCTCAGCTCTTCGTAGAGCGACCAAAGACAGTCCCTTCCTGTCTTGCCAGTTGCTTGGGCATGACTTTTTTATCTGCAGGGTCTGGAGTCAATCAGGTGAGCTCTCTCATGTTGGTTGATGAGAGAGCTGAGAGAAATGCTTCTGCATCGCGCGCTCCAGATCTGCAATGTTCATTAAAATTGCATTTCAAGTTTATAGTTAAGAAAGGTGATAGCTGGCGAATGGTACAATGGAAAAACCAAAAATCTGGCCAGTGCTTAGCAAAAAAGAAGGAATAGCTTGTAAGAACAGACTGCGCCAGACGGCGTCACTGGAGGAAAGCGGAAATCTAAAAGACGGATCGCCTGTCTACTCAAGCCACACCCGTGAAACATTTCTGGTACCGGTCGTACCAGTAGGTGGTCCAGTTATTTGAACTCTGCTTAACCAGAGTATCAAATTGTTGCATGCGTTCCTGTGTACTGGCGTTCGGCATCATGCGCTCCCTTATTCCGTCCAAGACCACTTTTCGGCCTCCCACAAAGCAGGGCATGCTTTCATTACCAGAGAACATCATGTCAACTTCCAGAAGTATCTTGTTCATCTGTTTACACCCTTCCGCATAAGCTCTCCTTCCATACTTACGGAACTTCCTGAAGTGTGACGATTTCGGCCCTCCCATGACATCGATCATATCCTGCGTCAACTTGAAAGGAGCTCGTTCGAACTCCCGATTTCCTCCTGGGGAATTGCTCAACAAAAATCCAAAATCTATGTGCGATATGTGCCCATCCGAATCGATCATCAAATTCCCGTTGTGTCTGTCCTTGATGGCCAAAATGTACGTAACCACCGAGTACCCAGCCATCGATCGGACAAAGTTGTTCACGGCCTTCTTGAATCGCGCGGACCCTTCCCCACCAAAGTTGGAGCGGAAGAAGGCCCGCAGGTTAGTGAATTTGGGATCCGATCGCAGGCTGGACAGCGACTGTGCGTTCTTGATTGTCTCGATGAAACCCGAGTCGGCCGAGGTCGCCAGAATCTGGTAGGGCTTGATCCAGCACTTCAACTTCGCTGATTGAAAAGCCTGGTAAAATCTACAAGGTACGTTTACGATTCAAAACCACGGCCGTGAGCGGTGAGTCGACTGGAGGAATTCCACGGAAGCCAGATATCGGACGCCGGAACTACTCACTCAGAAATGAGCCTCATTGCAACCATCTCCTGGCGAAGCTGATCACGTGATTTGATGATGCAGGATGCAAGTGCCCACCCCGCAATTTCTTTGTGGGGAGAAACGAGCTTGAGCCTGTGAAATGCAAAGCTCTCATATTCAGATTTCCACAGGCCACCATCGTAGGCTACTGGCTTCCACTCAAATGAACCGTACTGGGTTAACCGTATCTAGTATTCCTACCTGTTCTCCTTCTCAGTGAAGAGTTCTCCAAAGGCTTCAATAACCTGGGGATTGACATGCTCTCCATCGTCGTTCTCCGTGCGCACGTCACTATTGTCGTCATTCTCCTCCTCAAGGTCGAGGTCGCCCTCCCTCCTGATTGACACGTCAGGCTCGTACTTGAAAGTCTCTTCGGGTTGATTGGGGACTTGACCCACATCGTCAGGAACGCTTTCCTTGATCTTTCTTCTGAGCGACTGCTTGGTCTGGGGCGCTGGGAACAATTCGTTCTCCATGGGCAGCCTCTCGATTTCAAAAGTAAGGAGGTACGGCGACCTCTCCTTCGTTGAGAATACGAACGCCTCTTCTGGCACAATTCTTAAAACCCGATGACGAAACCCCTGATCGATGGACGAATGTCAAGAGTGAACAACTTGAACTCATTTGGAACCCCAGGCTGGTCAGGTTTAGGCTTACGAGGACGGGGATAAATGCGTGCTTAGGAATGTACTCATTCAGTTTTTCCAGCTCACTCCGAAGTACCGACTTTCGCTGCGGTCTCGCAACGGTGAACAAGTGATATGACAAGTCCGTCAAACATTTGACAAAATCCAGCTCGGCGTGAAAAAAATTGCTCCTGCATAGTTTTTCGAATGCGCACGTATGAGATGGGCGAACAAGAAAGCGCCGGGCAGGTGAACTCAAGAGTAATTTCCCAATTTTCCACTTGATTGTGCGATCGACGCACCTTTCTTTACGGAGGTGTAGCCACTTGTCCAGGTCTTCCTTTTCTCCCTCGCCTATTTCTCCAAGCTGCAGCGCGACATCACCAACCCCGTCACCAACCGTGTCAACCTTCAGCAGCAACTGCCCTGTGCTTCTCCTTTGATGGCCCCTTTGCTGACCGGCATGGTGATCAACTGGTTCTATTCCAGAATGATTTTCTTCGGCTTCATTGTCATCGCCCTCTGCATTCGCCGTTTCCGAAGGGTCGTCCAATACTTGCAGCACTGTGCGCCCGATCATTTGCGATGGCTTCTTGGGCACAGCATTGGGGTCAGGAGCCTCCACAGGTCCGATCTTCTCGACCAGCGCCTCTGCAATAATCCGCTCGTTAGCAGTCTGATTTACCATAACCACTGATTCCATGCTCAGCAGGAGCCTCATTGTTCGGTGGTATGTGTCCTGTAGTGATCAAGCATGTTTTGACGGGAAACAAGCGGAAGACAAACAGACGTCGTTAGCGCTTTCTTTCCGGCGTAGCCTTATTCTTGTCCCCAAAATAATCAATCGAAAGTCACTCCTTACGCTTGGTCCCAGGCTCAGGGAGGAAATAAAGTACCAAGCACAGTGAAGTGCAGCATGAACCGACTTCTTGCACGTTTCGAAGATGACGTCCTCCAGCTTTTGCTCGTACGCCTGTGGAGCCTAGAGAATCGCAACATGCAAAATGGGTATTTTCAGAAGGCCTGAGTAAAACTCGGTTTCGGATGTAGGACAAGCAGTCCAGCGAGCAACAATAGGGAATGGCGAACAAGCGAGGCATCCAGATGCCTGTGCAAAAGGGCAGCGTACCATGTTCTCTACGACCGACAAGTTCTCCTTGTCCTTCTTCTTTCTCGCTCCAAGGGGATATAGGCCCTGAGCGTAGCTTGCCACATAGCCTTTTCTGCTAGACTCTGAAGCCGTATCATTCGTCAAGGACCCATACAGCAGGCTATTTAATATGAAAGGTAAAATCTGCAGCGCAGCGGATGGGGCCTTGCTCAACTTCAGGAGGTCGTCAAAGGCATCTTCCTCCGCGAAAATCTTCGCAAGAATCCAGAACTGGAGCTCGGAGATATTTCTGTACTCGTCTTTCCCATCATCCGTCCTCTTCGTCTCAATCGCCTTCATGGCTCGACTGAACTTCGACTTGAACTGGGTCCTCGTTTGATTTGACATTCCCTCGGTCAATTCCGGAGATCGTATCGCAGAACTCGACACGAGCCCTTTAGGAATCGAAGCTGATGCCTCAGAACCAGCTTCCGATCCACTTTCCGCAGATCCGTCATCGTAGTTCTCAGAGGGCCTGCCCAAACAAGGCAGATGAAACCTCATCGTGCACGTGTCTACGGGCTAAAGACAGCAACAAAACTCGAACACAAAACTCTCCAAAAGAGAGGGATAAACGCAGACTCTAAAGACAATATGGATATCTTTCCATACTCATTCAAGTCTGCCTCTCTCTTAAACCAAAAAAAGCTTCCGCCTTTTCGAGAAGTAAACCAACACAAGCCCTGAGGTAATCTCCGAACTCACACCCTCCAACCCCAACCTTCAAAAAAAGCAAAAAGTTCTTGAAGAGGAAAGTGTTGACAACTTATCCGGTAACGAACAAACAGCTAGAGTGCGGGAGGGAAGCGGCTACTCAAAGCCTCAGATGATGATGGTCTGACTTGACCTGAAAAGAAAGAAGGGCGCACGAGAAAGAAGTTTTACTGCAGTCTTGGCCCTGGGCCCCAATCGCCGATTCGGATTGTGTTGGGGAAGTGAACCTCAACCCTGATGAGTCGAAGTGTAGCATTTCTTCATGCACATCCGAACGGACTAAAGCATTTCTTCATGCACATCCGAACTGACCAAAGCGATAGTAGATCCTAGACGCTCATTGGGGCGGGAATAAGTAGAGCGGACAAGAGCCTTGCAATGAAACAAAAACTGACAGAATTTGTTCGTTCCAAAACCATCCATTGTTGTGACATCTGTCCCTTGATAATGAGACCAGAAGACAGACAATCCCGCATATCAGGGCGCAGCGCCGACTTCTTAAAAATATCTCTTTTTGTGATACGGGGGATCCTCTCCATCCTCCTCAGCCTCCGCCGCTCTGAAATGCCCTTTAGAATCCACATTGACGAGAACGCAGCCTTTCAACCAAGCAGCTAATGTTCTCAACTCCGTTCCAGAAATTTCAACGTTTATTCAAATATTTATGAGTGGGAGAAAAATTCCAATATTCAAATCAAAACCTGATTTCTCGATTCTTCTAGATTTTCCCTCAAAACTAAATTTATCCCCTGCTACATTCCTCTAGACTTCCAAAACCTGCGTTATTAATTTAGAATACTCAACACTAGTAGTAATCCATGTTCGGGTACCCCCTAAGAAATAGTTGCTCCATAATTTTTCTCGTTTTTCTATTCTCCGGAGTATCCTAGTACAATTCTAATACCGATGGTTCGGTACGAAATTGTGGCGAGCGTGAGTAGAGTTGATGTTTTGGGGAATTTTTGAAGTGATTTGGAAGATGTCGGCGGGTGTTAACTTTGTTTTGGTTTGGTACTAACGGGTATAAGAGTGGGGAGTTTGATGAGGGGGGCGGGGAGAGGTTGGGAGAGGCGTAGAGAAGGGTTGGAAGTTTGAGGAAAGTTTTGTAAAGGAGATCTTTGGTTTTGAGAGTTTTTTTTTGGTGGGCGGGTGCTTTAGGCTTGGAGCTATGGCCGAGCATTTAGCATCGATTTTTGGGACGGAGAAAGACCGTGTGAATTGTCCGTTCTACTTCAAGATTGGGGCTTGTCGACATGGGGAGCGGTGTTCTCGGATGCATAACAAGCCCTTGTTCTCGCAAACTTTGCTGTTGGAGAATATGTATTTGTCACCGGAACAGATCGGAGCTGCGGCGGCTGCGGCGGGAAAGGAGTTCCCCAAGCTGAGTGATGAGGCAGAAAAGTACCACTTTGAGGACTTTTACGAGGACGTTTTCGAGGAGCTGGCAAAATATGGGGAGGTGGAGGAAATGCACATATGCGAGAACCTCTCCGATCATTTGGCTGGGAACGCGTATGTGAAGTTTCGGGATGAGGAGGGAGCCCAAGCGGCATTGAACGCCGTGAAAGGTAGGCATTATGCCGGAAGACTGCTGAAAGTTGAATATTCGCCAGTGACAGAGTTCAGGGAAGCTAGGTAAGACTTTTCCGCCTTGAATAGATTTGTTTTTAGGGAAAACCGCGCTAAGCGTAGGTCTCGCTATGTGCTAACCCTCCCCGTTTTCTGTTTTCTTTTCCGTAGGTGCAGACCATATGAGAAGAAACTTTGTGATCGAGGCGACTACTGCAATTTCATGCACATAAGACGGATATCGGACGATCTCTTCAGACGCCTGTATAGAGATCGCAGACGACGGAGGGATCGCGATGATCGCGACTACGATCGGGATTATGAACGTTCTCGATATGACCGCAGGGATCGAGATCGCCACCACCGCGACCGCGATCGTTATCGAGAGCGTGGTTATGACCGCGATCGACGAGACCGAGACCGCGACCGCGACCGAGGTCGAGATCGGGACCGGGGGGACCGCTATCGGGAGCGCGGGTATGATCGAGATCGGGAACGAGACCACGAGCCTTTGAGTGGTGATAAGAGATCTAGGGACGCAAGAGACATCGGCAGTGAGAATCGAACAGCGGATATGCGAAGAGACGGTGCTGGACCGCCCTCGCAACCGCCTTCAGCGCCCGCTGGACTCGACCCCGTCATAAGATGAGGGATCTTTAGCAGAGGGTTGTGTCTACTGCAAACGCTCCCCAAGACTTTTCGCTGTGCCAAGCACGTTGGTAGGACTTCGCGGGCGAAAAGGAAAGACTGCCTCGATTTGTCTCGGTGCTAGCTCTGTCTAGTACGAGATTAGTCAGTTGGGAATTCCTTTCAATGATCCCTTAAGAGGGGTACAACATCGGCTGTTGCGCGTTTGAGTATGCCTGGCGGGGTGCAAGTGCTGACGTCGGTTTGGTTTTGGGTAATGCCTCTTACCTTCAACAAAGGGGCTAACTGTATTTTGCTTGAAATTGTTGGTTTCGTATATGGTTAAAAATCTATAGTTCAAACTTTTCCGTGTGAATGTGCTCTCCACATGATGTTCTGACGGTTACTTTCATGGCATGTCAAGGTTGTGCTTCCTAGAAACTTATCATTCGGTGGACCTTCGCGCTATTCAGAAACTGGTCAAGTATTCAGCTCAACGATTCTTTGCTCCTTGCTTGAGCATTTCAGTTATCTTCCGTGCATATGAGCAGCAAGTGGTTGATAGATGATCGGCTTCAAGCGGGCTGACCCTCCACTTCCTGATCTTCCGATTCCCCCTCTGGAACACTAAGCGGACCAACTCGGTTGAATAGCTTAATCGCGTCCTCGATTGCGCCGTCAATATCAATTCTCATTGACATCTCGTTTATGTACCTGACCAGGTCATCGAATCCGCCCAGCCTTAAAAGGTTTCTTCTGTGAAGTTTCAGTAGTCCGACGACGATATAGATCTGAAAATTATCCCCGAGATGCTCCAACCACAATACCTACAAACCCCAGACAGAGTCAGGGAACGAAAAAGCTGTGGCTGCATAGCAGCGACGAGAATTTTTCCACGTCGATTTTGATTTATGACGCACCTCCCACAACCTCAAAACATCCTGGAAGGGAAGCTCCCTCTTCAGCTGCACCAGAATCCAGCGGAAACAGCTGTAGTAGTTCGGATCGTGGGATCTGAAGTACTCTGCAAGCTCCGGATCGCTCTGTTCCGTGAGCAGGCGAAGCTCTTCCAGCTGCCGGTGAATTCCACTCTGGTCGACGCGAAAGTTGCGCTCAAGTTTCTTCATCAGCGTAGCGAAAGTCCAAAACGAAAGTGCCTCCTTCTCATGCCCGTAGACAAATACGATCGGTGCCAAGATGTCGCTCATCCCCTGAAGTACAGTCAATCCGCAGGGACGATTTCAGACGCCTTGGTCATAGTCACAGGTCGACTTAGCCGTCTGCATGGAGGCATACCTGGCAATATCCAGTCTTTCTATCATATGCCGCGTAGGTTGTTAGGATATTCCGCAGGGCTTCTAGCGCTGGGGAGGCATCGTCCTCGTAAACGGAGACTTCTCGATCAGTCCTGGGGACATCCTTGAGGATACGCGACCGGTCCAGTTTGAGCTGTGTAAATTCATCCTCCGTGTTCTCATCCTCCCCCATCCTGCTCTGTACGGTTGAAGCCATAAGCGAAAGGTTCGTCAACCAACTTCGGAAAGGAGCTACTAATCCGCCCCAAACACTATGGATCCACAGCAGCTGACATGTTCCATGAGGCTTACCCGATCGTCGAGTTCTTGCCGTTTAGGTTCCCAAGAATCCTTGAGAGAAATGTACTCACTTTCAAGATTGGCTTCTTTATCTTCACCGGCCCCGTCCGCAATCTCATCCCAGTCGTAAACGCCTGCTATGTATGGCTACCTTACGGGGAGACGTAAGCGTTTCCACGTGTTCAGCACGAGTGGCATTTCCGAGCAAAGTCAGCTCTGATCTTGATTCTTCTTTATCAGGACTCACCCAAACCAGTGGCCTCGCTTCTGGCTCGAGGCCACCGAGGAAGATAGCGTGACGCAGGCACAAAGAGTTGAACCTGGCCTCGCCTTTGCTGAACAGGAGCCAGGTCTCTTTGTTGAAGGAGACTCCACGTTTTCGTGAAGATAGAATGGGATTCGGTGGGACAATATCATCCGGATTGCTTCCGTCATTGTCTGGTAGCGTTTGCGTGTCGGGTGCGAGACTTCCTCTTGTTGCTCTAAGGATGGATTCTCGGGCTACGGCGGTTAGGGACGCGAATGAGCGGAGAAGGTAGCTGGTTGGGGGTGCTGAGGAGCGATCATACGGAAATCCTACGAATTCTCTCTCAATGAGAGACCGCTTCACTCGGCGTATGCTTCTTTCGCTCTCCACAGCGAAAGTCGTCCGCTCTGAATCGAGTGCAAACATTGTTGAGACATCCTTCAACTTGTCAACGAACATGGACCGAGCGGTAGGATCACTAAACCAGAGAGACTGAACTCGGACGAGTCCTTTCTCCATCAAGTCCAGTCCATTTCCTTCTATTCTAGCACAGATAATATCCTCCAGGTGAAACTCTTCACGTCTTCCTCGCCCTTTCGACTCCCATACAACCTTCCAAACCGCTTCCGCTAGAAGATCACTCGGAATCCCATTCCGGTGAGCATAAACCTCAACAAGATACAGCTCACCCTCTTCATCATTCAAGTTGACACCATCCTGAGAGTAAAATATCCCTAAAGGAGTATATGATGCCGGTGGGTCCGTCGAACCCGCACCACCACCGCCAACACTGTCACCTAACTCCGTCCCCTCCATTCGGGATCTTCACATTGTTAACCATCTCTGTTTCTCATATTCGAAGGGTCCCGTTTTTGGCGCTCTTGCTTTGTCAGCTCAATGAGCAAAAACAAGAGGTAGATTCTTCAACAAAACATCCAGCTCCCACAACGCTTAGTCATTACGTCTCCTTCCCCTCTCCCAAGCAGAACCTGTTAGTCACACAGTCTCTAACATCGTGTTTTCGCTTAGCATCTCCCCCCGCTCCCTACCCATCCCCAAAAACAGAACCTGTTTTTATTCAGTCTCCAACATCAGGTTTTCAAAAGTGCCTTACTATGACATCTCCTCGCCCTCTTCCCGGAACTGCAAAGCAGCACAAGGCGCAGCTGTTCTCATAAAGAAAAGAAGTCCAGATGGAAAAAGGGATGGCTGGTTGGATGATAGGATCCTCATGACACCTCACTAAACTGCTGTCTGGGTTAATGCAGATGTAGTTTGGTCAAGTCCACTGTCTTGCTTTGAGAACGCAGACCTAGTTTGGTCAAGCCATTGTCTCCTCTTAAAAAAGCAGACGTAGTCTGGTCCAGCCATTGTCTGGCCGGGAGCAAGAGATTGATCAAGTTTACTGGTCACACTTACAAGTCTTCTGAGGTTTGTCATGTCTTGACTTCCGCTCGTGTTGGGACGCTTGTATAATATCGTAGCCATCGTGTCCAGTATTGACAGAGGAGCCAGACAAGGGCTTGGAATCGATGTGAAGTGAACTAATGGCTATTGAAGTGGGACGTTGGAGAATGGAGTTTTAGGTATAGCCTATGAGTTATCACTCTTCTGATCGGATCAGGGTGGCTCCCTGCTGATCAAGTTTTTGTCGGGCATCGACGGATGGAAGATGGGCGCGATGCTAATCGCTAACGGGTTGGACAGGCTAGCTGATTGATTTGATTTTTTTTTTGGATGGCATTTTCCCGAAAAAAAATGTCCAAGGTTGCAGTTTTAGGTCAGAACGATCAGAGAAGGGTATATTCTGGCCAAGTGATCCTTGATCCAGCGGCAGTGGTGAAGGAGCTGCTTGAAAATTCTTTGGACAGCTGTGCTAAGAGAATTGACATTCGAGTGCGTGGAACTGCAGCGTTGAGGAGCATATCCGTAGTCGATAATGGAAGCGGCATATCTAGAGACGATCTCGGTCTGCTCTGTACTGCACATGCAACCTCGAAACTCTCAGATCTCGATGACATAACAAGAGTTCGAACCATGGGCTTTCGTGGAGAAGCCCTAGCGGCTATCGCAGCCCTCTCCGGTAGGGAGCATTCGCTCAACTCGCTTTTTGGAAACCGATCTCTGGAAAGCTTATGTACGTTGGTATCACGATTAGAACGGCTCGTGGTGGTCACAAAGACTGACAAGGACGAGACTGGAACCGCTGTAGAATACTCTGAGACCGGAGAAGTTGAAAAACAAAGTCCTACTCCCCGAACCGTTGGGACAACTGCCACGGTCGAAAACCTCTTCTGTAGGCTGCCCGTCCGTAAGAAAGAAGCGGAGAGTAATTCCAAGCGAGTAAGGAGCAGCCTTTGTCTCGCCAGTTGCTGGATCTTGCACAGTTGCTGAACACATTCTGAATGGGAACGGGTTTGCGCTAGGAGGTGAACAGAATCGTAGCGATTATTCACACGTACGGGCTCATATGCTTTGGCGTTAAAATATCTCTGGCCATGGAGTCCACAACACTGCTGCAGACCCCAGGGAGGCCGCTGAAAGACAATTCAAGCGATGATCGGGGGCTATACGAGAATGTGGTTGCCCTATTCGGCAGCAAACAAGGTTCCGCTCTTGTCACGGCTGTGGTTCCATCACTCCTGTCTGGATGCGAAAAACAACCACAACCGAGCACTGAAGATCCAGAGGATGGCGCAGATCCTATCCAAAACAGTGAGCTGTGAACCCAGTTTTATGAGCCATAGGCGTAGCTTCCTAAGTTTTCTCTTCTCTCGGTTTCAGCGTCTGACCCAAACGTCGATCTACGTGTTGTAGACAGCGATGAAGTATGGTCAATGTACGGTCTGGTCTCCCGAGCTGATCGTGACTCTGGCAGGTCCAGCACCGATCGGCAGTATGTGTATATAAATCGCCGACCAGTTGATTTTCCGAAACTTACACGCGCATGCAACGAAATGTACCGCCGCTTTGTTCCTTCCGCATCGCCCGTGTTGATCCTGAGTCTCCACGCTCCGGAGGCGGAAGTCGATGTTAACATACAACCGGACAAGAGGAAGGTAGGTTCCTCTTCTGGACGGCGCCCTCCGCCGTAATTACTTACCTTGTTGTTCCCTAGGCCATGGCTTGGCTTCTCAAACAGAAAACTTATATAACACTTACAGGTACGTTTTCTGCGCGAGAATGAAGTCGTTACCGCCGTACGAGATGCTCTCGAGAATATTTGGAATAAGAATCTGTCCAGTTATGCTCCTAGCGCGGCGACACAAACGTTTTTGGCCACATCCGCACCGAATGGAAAGGATAAGCCCTCGACCAGAGAGCAGTTAAGTTCAATGACTGCTGAAAGCCAATCTGAAAGGACGCCTTTCGAGCCAAAACCTGAGGAAACGAGAAACACGGACGTAAGTATCGCCCCTGTAGTGAATGCCAACAGTCCCACAGAGCGGCGAGAGGTTGGAGAGTCATTTGGAAGAGAACTGTTGGACGAAGCTGTCTCCAAGGCGGAAAGCGAGGCAAGGAAGGCTCTCCCAGAAAGCCTTCCGCAGCGAAGGGAGAATCATCACGAAGACTCGATATTTGAAGAAAAGGTTGCTGCGGACAATCTAGGACACAGCGAAGGTCAAGTGTCTGCTCGTATCAATGGTAATGGTGAGTTTCAGCGCCTTCCAGAGAAGAGAGCTCGTACTGCAGCTCTAGCTGGAGCTGCAGCCGCAGGCTCGGCAAGAAAGGGCAGGTCTCTTGTCGACTTCATGTCTAGAAAGCGTCGGCAACCGGCATCAATTGTTCCTTCGTCCTCCGATCAAGATGGCCCGAGCGGAGGAATGAGAACGAACCTTGCCGATGTACAGAGTTCCAAGGACCGAAGTGTAGAATCGTATGGTAAGGAGAGCGGAGCATCTCCAAGCGCTAGGGATGACGATGGAATACGTGCCGACGATGATGATTCCGAGGTGGTCATTACGGATTCCGCGAAGAAGCGCAAGGCCACCGACGAGAAGCCACTTTTCGAGTACGTAGTTCTCAACCGTTGTCATTTTCCTCTCAAGTTGCTACGGCTCTGTTCGTACTCGGTCTCTTAAGCTCCTAGCCAACCCCGCTCGTAGGTTTGGCGGGATACAGGTTCAGGAAGGGCTTGCTCGTGATTTATCTTCGACGAGAGAACGACCCAACGGCAAACGGGGAAAATTCAATCTCAGCTCGATAAGCAGTTCCCTAGTGAGTGAGGATGTCGCAGACACGGAAATAAGACGCGAGTTTAAGAAGCAGTGGTTCTCAGGGATGCGTGTTATTGGACAGTTCAATCTCGGCTTCATCGTGTGTGAACTGGGTGGCAGCATGTTCATAATCGACCAGCATGCTGCTGATGAAAAGTACAACTACGAGGACTTGACGAAGCGAACGGAAATCAGATGTCAGCCTTTGGTGCTCCCGCAGCAGCTCGAACTGTCGACGGAAGACGAACTGATAGTTGCCGACAACCTGGATGTGTTCAGGTAACGCGTGCATACGGCAACCGTTTTTGCAATGAGTTAGGGAACGCGGCTTGTCTGCTTTCTCGTTGGTTGTGATTCTGACGATTAGCTTGCAACCCCGTTGATGTACCTCTCCTGTGTCAGGTCTGCTGGCTTCAACATCGAGTACGAAAGGGAAGGAGCCCCAACGAAGCGGGCCAAGCTCTTGACCGTACCGTACAGTCAGAACACTGTATTCGGGCTTACTGACGTGCAGCAGATGATTGCGGAGATGAAGTCCACGAGCGCTCGTGGCGGAAAGGTTTCAAAAGGTAGAGAGAAACAGCACAGCGAGTGTGTGTGACAGAACTCACTAGAGCTGCTCAACGCCGGATCTGGAGCCGTTCTTTCTAATGTTTCCCGGCTCTTTCTTGTGGATGCGTCTCATAAACAACATGCAGATCTGAAGCCGAAGCGGGTGGCAGAAATGTTGGCATCGCGAGCTTGTAGGAAGTCGATAATGATCGGTACAGCCCTGGACCACGGGCAAATGCGAAAAGTGGTCAGCACACTTTCAACCCTCGAAAGTCCGTGGAATTGTCCCCATGGAAGGCCGACAATGAGACACTTGTGGGATTTGGAGCCAGCCAAGACTATCCTTAGAGAGAATTAGAGCTTGACCTAACCATAGGATGCGGGGGCTCATCCGGCACCCTAGGTTACCTTCAATGATGTGCTCGCGAAGGGAAACACCCCCGTAAATGTTTCGTGCTCATGTTGACGATAATCTAGTTTATTACAAAAAAAGTAAGGTACCGAAGGGTATCATCATCGACTTTTGGTTCGTCAATACCCACTATTCAGACCTGGAAATACAACCAACCACGGCAAGCGCGACGCCAGTGACCGCTCGCTGGCCGTCTCGCCGCAACTTTCTCGCATCGATGGTCTGTCCAAGCGTTGGAGGAAATTCGTTGGCTTTCGATGGGAACCGTACCGTGCTCAACGCGATATACAAAATACATATATAAATGCCCCAAAAACGAAACGCCCTAGAGGCCAACCGGAACCCCAAACCCGGATCCTAGGGGAACGCTCCAGAACAAATTGTCGTACGTTCCCAGTGCGTCATCGCCTGCATATTCGCCGGCAAGCTGCAAGCCATGACTTGGGCTCAGGCAAACGGTTATTAAGTCTCCACGTGCAATCTCTGCCAGATTTGCGCCACTCTCTTCCCCCTCCTCAATGTTCTTCTTCAGCAGCAGTCGTCTCTGAAGCGAAGCACCGAAGTTTGCCATGACGAGCTTGAGGAATGTCTGTTCCTCACTTTCCTAAATCAGACGATGTATACAGAGGCAAATTAGAATTGCGCGACTGAGAAACACAGAGAATAAACATGGTAGAATTTCGCACATCGCTAGAGAAACGAGAGACGCCCGTCATGAAGGAGTGGAGCACGGCAGGGTCGTTCCATGCCTTGCACTTCTCCGCTTCATCGTCAGCAAGTAGTTTTAGAAAGGTAAGCAGCACACCCCCCTTCACATTCCAATCCGGCAGGGAAGATGCGCTGAGCGTAGATAAAAGGTTGATGAGCCGCTTTGCAGCCGTCTCCCATCCGCGGAGACTTCTGACTGCCATGGACGCAATTTTCGGGGCGATTTTGTCGCATATTAGGTCGTGTGCATCAGAGCTCGCTTCCATTTCATTCCAGTCCGCCCCAAGTTTACAAAGAAGCTCTGCTTCCTCTGCATGTGCTTGCCGGTATCTGCCCAGCATGAAATAAGTGCGTTGAGAGAAAAGCCAGAGCAACGAATTAAGGACCCGGTATCCAAGTGGGTGCGGAAGGCGAGAGGAAGATCGTTCGTATTACCTTGCCCACAGAACTTTGGCCTCTAAGATCCAATCGTAAGGGACCTTGAGTACACCGCAAAGGAATGCCTCAGGTTCCAGTGCCTCTTCTCGCCCACGTACTTCTGCTGTGTCTTTGACAATTTTCGGCCAAAGCCTCCATATAAGCGATCGCAATTCCCAATCACGAAACGCCGACGTCTGTGCCGAGGCCATAACGTAAACTGACCAAAGAGGCATGGAGTTGCCTTCCAGCTGTTCTGCGAACGTTGCATGTACTCGCAGCTCCTGTCGTAAGCGTGCCCCCGCGCCGACAATTCCGCGGAGCCACTGGTAAAGCATCCAGCTCCCGGTGAAGTCAAGAATCGCCTTTTCCGAACCAACTATTTATCAAATGAATAAAGCACGAGCTTCAGTTGGTCGTTGTTGTTGAGCAACTCTCCCAGGCCACAACGAGACAAACGGTGCGTCCCAGAGTACTATCGCGGAGGAGGGCCAGCACTGTGCCCTTGATCGAGACTTACAAGATGTCGTTGAAATTGCTCGCTCCAGACCGTGTTCGTGAGCAATATTTGAGAAGAGGCACAGGATCTCGTAGGCAGAATCAGTTTCACCGTTTTTCGCGACGGCGTATCTTTCGTCAAGGTTGAGGTCCGAAGCATGCGGAGGCACTGGCGGGCCCGCTATGCGTGATGAATCCCATGCCGTTGTGAAGGCCTCAACGGCGTTTGCCAAGGACCCAATGTCTTTCCTCCCACTTTTCGAATACCACAAAAAAAGCGCAAACGCTCGGTACCACGACACCTCTTTCAGCTGGCGACTCTTCTCTATGTTCCCGGAGAGCAGGTGTAAAAGATCCAAAACGTCTTCTCTAGTTTTCTCACCTGCGTCGCCTATCGAAACAGGCGCGTCAGATGCTTTCCAGTGGACAGCTTCAGGGGGAGGAAGCCCATACGGAGTGGATTTAAGCAGAACAGTTAGGATGCGGAACTCACCCACTGTGAATCGATTTGCAAACTCATCAACGTCCCTGTGAAAAGAGGACCCGGGAAACTCCATCGAGCGCGAAACAAGCAAAGCCAGTCTGTAGTCTCCTTTCTCGAGGAGAGATTGGGCAGCTTCATCAACTTTTCCGGAGCTCAAAGTAGAGTAGACGTCCTGATAATAGTTTCCGGCCGAGTGCTCGTCCTTCGCCCAGGAACACGCATGTTCCTCAAGCCAGCGGGAAATTCGAAATCGAATAATATGGTCCTGAGCGCCGTCGTATTCGCCATATAGAGCTAGGAGAAGCCCAAAGATGATTGCCAAGTGCTTTTGCTGGTATCGCTCAAAGTGTTCTACAAGAACCTGCAAGCTTGTGTCCCGAGCAGTTGGTGCTACAGCGAATATCTGGCCGGAAAAGTTCAGATAGAGATGATTGAGTTCTCCGTCGTTCAGCGGTGTTTCAATGACAAAATTGGGGCAATGGTTTACGTTCTCTAGCGTCGGCTGGCTCAGCTTTCCTGTTCCCATCGAATCGTATTCATCCCTTTCCCATTCCTTCATATGTGTTTGCAACGCCTCGCCGTAGAACTCCTTCGGGTGTTGTTTGGATATCCTCACGATTCTGATCCCGAAACTTTCTCCAGCGCGTTGTGGAAGGACCGGAGTGCAGAGGTTGCCGTTTCCACCGAACGCACATCGAAAGCTTCTGCCAAGCCTCAACATAGGATCTCTCGTAGATCCCTCCGCTCCAGAAGCAACAGAATCCTGAATGCTTGGAACAGGATGCAATGTATCAAGCAACGTGGGAGCCTAGGAATTTTTCAAGATACGATGTGGGCAAAAACAAAAGCAGGGTTCAATTCCTTTGGATGGTACAAGCTCCGGACATTAGGGTAGGAACTCTCTTTTGAGTTTTGCCGTGTGTTTTCTCTCACCATCTGTGTTTGTTGAATCGCATTCCGCAGAACGCTAACGGAGAACGTCGACGACTTGATGCGGCCCTTCATCCTCGGGGATTCCAAGTGTCTTGGCCTAACTCTTCTACCTTGCTCATCTACCGCATCAGCGGAGACTAAGCTCTCCTCAACAAGCATCTCTGAATCACTAACAGGAGCGATTTCCTCCCCTTTGTGAGGAAACAAGAGTCTTTGCATTCTATGCAGCCTCGGGATTTCTAGAGAATCGAACACGGATGCTTTTGTTTCATCCGCGGCTTCCGAATCTTCAGTTTTCTGAATGTCATCTTCGTTTTCAGCCTGGTTGCGGAATCAGATGAAGAGCAGTGGTTAGCACAAGACAACATCTTCTTCTTTTTCTTTTCCGGTAGTTCGAACCGGGATACGTACAGGACTGCTTTGCTCATCACCCGCGTCGGACCAATCATCAGGTACTGAGAGAATCCTGCTTGGGGTAGTAGTCCCCACTTTCTCGACAGTAGCACCCTTAAGATCGCTGACTTCAGCGTCTCGTTGCTGATTACTTGTACCTTCGGGGCCCAGTGGACCAACCGCACTTGGGGTGTGCTCATCATCGGACTCATCCAAGAAGCCATATCTACTAAAGTGATCAACTCCAACTGTAAGAACGTCTAAATCCTCATCGTAATTTAGAAACGACGCTAGCTGCAACCTGCACTCCTCTCGGAGGATTTCCTCTAGGTAAGCGGAACCTTCTCCCCGGATAGAGCTTTCGCTATGCATGTCCAGCACGAGCTAAACGGGGAAGAACGATTCTCTCAGTGAGTCAACTTTTGGAAAAGAACAGAGTATGGGCATTGAGCAGGTTTTCTGAAACGTACGGTGGCAGGTTTGCTTAGTTTACGCGCGTACTGCTCCTCACATCCTTCTCCTACAGAGACGTATCTACGGCCTATGTCCACGAGCTGATCTAGGTCAAGATCTCGCACATCCGTGAATCCTTTCCATACGATGGAACCGAATCCACGCCGACCAACTTGGAAGTTGTGGACTGCAGCCCTTTCGGTCTCCGAACACTCCCTGCATTTCATTGTTATCATCAGAGCTATTGGCTTAAACGGCAGTAGTATAAGAGATCTTATACGAAAGTGACGGCGGCTCTCACCTCAGTCTTTCAACTGACGGTCGACAGAAGTAAGCATCCCTCGAGAGCCTTGGCGCGGCCATGACCGCCTTTTCACTCTCCGAGCGACGATCGACCAGCTCTTCAACTCTGTTTTCCAAGCGCTGGGCTGAAAAATTACTTCATCTAATTTTTCAGTTTCTAGCAAAAACCAAGAAGAACCGAACCGGAGGTCTTCTCGTTGGTGATAGCCGTGGAAACCTCTTCAAACCCCTTGCATTCGATCTCTCGCACCAGAAAGATCTCTGCCAACTTCGGCCTTTGAAGTGTTCCCTCAGAAGAATCAGCCTGACCACAACGCTAATCGACTTTTTCACCCGCAACCCCTTCACACAAGAATCGTCTTAATATTTACTTGGCCAAACTTACTCGGCGAATGTTGCCCTCCCAAGACCGAATTGAAAATTGATATCGTTTTCCTGGCCAAAGGAACACAGCCAGTGTTCCATCAAAAAAAAAAAATTGAAAAGCCACGAAGAGCGGGGATGACAGATGGAGGCTCTTTGGATCACATTGAAGAAGCATTCTAATGTTTGTTGGGCATGTGACTTGAAAGGCTTGATAGATCTGGATTACATGAAGATTGATGATCGCTAACCTGTTCAACGATACCGCTATGGACTCGCAATAACCTTCACAGATCACGCGGGAACGGAGAAGATGAGTGGAACAGATAGCCAACAGAGAGCAATGAAGCGAAAGCACATGTTAACCACTCGATGAGAGATTCTGCTGATCTTCTCAGCGCATTGGGATTTAGACTCCCTCTTCGCACGTGAGGAGTTCGTCTGCACGAATGACTTCTAAAATACTATAGACCTTGTGAATGATGTTCCGTTCGGCAGAATTCGGGCCTTAGCACACCTTTTAGTTTCCTCCAATCGAATAGGACTCAAGGCTGAGCACATATCGGTTCTCTACGAGAGACCGCCTGATCACTTCGCTCCATATCAATCGCCAAAAAGCCTTGACATGCCGCGGAACCTCGAAGACTGTCCCATGTGGGACGTCCCAGGTCGATAAGCTGTGCTGCTTCGTGGTGCCGTGTGACGGCTGTTAAGCCTCGACACGTCACGATGCGCCCCGCGCATCTTGAGCGAGAGCCCACGTTGAATCTAGACAAGCGTGAACTGCGATGATGGAGTGTGCCATATGATATGCCGTAACGCAAGAGTACAGCTAAAAACTCAAGCTCTTGGTCAGGAGCGCTTCCTGAGCGTGCACCGGAAGGGATTCGACAACGCACATCAATATACTGTTGTGGAGAATGTTCGCAGATGGAAAATGTTCAGCTCTCCACCTACTAGGGAGTCAAAACGTTTAAGGTGGCAGTCGAAGGCCAACTCGCGTCGAGGCCAGTTCTGTCTGTCCACATAAAAGCGTTCTCAGATGGGTCGCACATAGCTGCGGTACTGTGTTCGATCAGGCCTGGTACTTAGGGCGTTCACGCGCTAAGGAACATGCTAAGGCGATCAGTCGGGGTGGCCGCAGCGCACCTGACGTTCGCTACAGGAAGACCTCTGACACTTGTGCGCAAGCGGGAGGGGTTGAACCCTCCGGGACTTTCTGGTTAATTTTTTTCTTGATTTCGTTTTTATCGGTTCTCCTCTCACCACCACCCTAACTCTTAATAGATTTGTCTTCCCCGAAAACCCCCGCCGGGAGACTACTGACATACTTTGCGCTCAAGTTTCGTCCTCGGAAACTATAGGAACAAGAAACAGGAAGAGCTCCTCCGGATTCTTACTCTCGCGGCATTCCAGTTTCTTATCGATTCTCTCTGGCATCCTTTGCCCCATCATCCAAATACTCGTCCAGATTCATATCTACGGGGCCAAAACTGAGATCATCGTCATTGAACATGGACTTGATGAAGTTCTCCTAAGCGACATCGAGGAGTTTCCATTTGAGATGAGAGGTTGCGGAGGCAGGTCGCATCAAAGAGCGCAGGCAAAAGTAAAAACCTACCTTGGCCATCATCTGTCTAATTATATCGATCGTCATCTGGTGACATTCGTCCTTTGTCATGTTCTGAATTGACTGCTCAAGACTATTCAGCGTGAACAGCTGACCGGTGGTCAATTCTCTCGGGTCAGACTGCTCCGGTAAATCATCCGGGTCCGGATCTCTCCTCGGAGGTCTCGGCTCCTCCTTTTCTGGTTCCTCAGAGCAAAACATGGTTGACAACCCTCGGCATGCTTTTCCACTACTGTTTAAGCCCATAGTTCTTCTCGAAACGCTCGCTCCCGCGATAGGAACCCTAAAGGTCCCAGAAAACGGGAGAAAGCACACCTCGCAGGACACCATCCGTTCCAAAATAAAGTCCCTTTGGGAGGGAACCCCCCAAAACAGCGTACCTAAAACTGTTAACTAGATCCCACTAATTTAACCCGAAGTACGAAATAGACCCGAAACCGGTAAAAAAATGACCACACGGCCACAATCCCATGCAAAACACAAAGATACCCTGCCACCCAAACACGCTAACCTCACCCCTCCCAAAACGACAATACTCTACGCGACGCTTTCTGCAACGTCGTGACTAGCCTTCCTCGTCAAAAGAAAGCACACGCTGGATACACAACTCCAAGAGTAATCTCCCGCGGTCTCTTCCCGGTCCCTCTCAACTTCTCCCTCCTCACCTCTTTTCTCTTCTCCGAACAATCGATCGGAGCCTCTTCCCGCTAAGCTTTTTATCTCACAACGAAGTCGTTGCTACCAAATCTTCCCGGTAGCTTTGAAAGATCTTGGGAACAAGGACAATACTGTATACTCAATCCAATCGTGTCTACGTGGGATTAGTATTGCCGTAGATCCTGCGTGAAGAAGCTCAGACGCTTCCAAAGTACTGCACGTAGGGAACACTCATCCTCCACAGATCTCCATTGTCGCAACTGGTCTGAATCCGAATGTCTCTACTTTGGGAGTTGCGTCGGTACTTTCACTGGTGAAGTGGAAGTCTTCTGAAATACCACTCGTGCTACCGATTCCGCTCTTCTCCATTTCGATCCACACAGGGAGAGAGACAAGCCTTCTGATTCAATCCGACAGCTTCAGTGTGGGGCTTTTGTCCACCCGTTTTGCACCAGTTGAACAGATTTCGATCTCAGATGGAAAACAAGAAGAGTCCTCTCGGCGCTGCCGTTTATGAAGAGAGTCGGTATGCGACCAGGGCAATAGGTTTGATTCTGTACTGCTGATCGTATAAGATCAGTCGGTGGCTTGATCAGCTTATACTCCTCGCCGCAGTGGAGGACGGTCGTTGATAAGACAGTGGCGGTTTTTGTAGCTGATCCAAACTGCGATCAGTTTCGGGGTGGTTGAGCAGGAGTCGCTCTGAGCAGCGGCAAAGTGGATTTGAACTAGATTCCGATGCCATAAACTGACATTCATACCGAACTCGGAATGATAATTAGCAGTCATGTGCCGATGACTGGTCGAGGCGCAATGAAGTTGGAACCCAACACGGTCCATGTTTGGACTTTGCTTCTGAGAAAGCAGAAGACGGCGTTGAGCGAGCTACAGTGTGTAAGTTTTCGAAAAGGAACTGCGCTGACAGACGCCTGGGCAGATGCTGCTTGTTGGGTTCTTCTGTCTTCTCTGAGCGTTTACAGTGTGGCCAACCACCTTCGTCTTTTCAGGTTTTGTGCGCCTCGGAGCGAGAAAGACTTGCAAAGTTTAATAGACAGAAAGATCAGATCCGGTTTGCGGAAAATCGGATGTTCCTGAGGTCAACCATCGGCAGGTATACCGGTGAAGAACCAACAAACGTTCGTTTCAGCTACGGGCATAATGGCAAACCGTTCCTAGTTGACCATCCCTGGCTCAAGTTCAACCTTAGTCACACTCTGGACTATGCTGCAATTGCGGTCACCCGAGACTACCACGTCGGGGTTGACCTGGAAAGTGTGCACAGGTGAGAACACCGCTTTCGCTCCTATGGACCGAAAAATGCCTCCTCATAATTTTTTTGCCTATCGGCTTCAAATCAACGAGCCAGGAAGGTAACCAACTTGAGTCGACTTGCAGCTCGAAAGCTAACAACCAGCGAATGGGAAAGAATCAAGTCTTGCGACGAGAGCACACGCACAGCGCAGTTCCTGCGAGCATGGACCCGTAAAGAGGCCTTTATCAAGGCTACGGGCGAGGGCCTATCTCGAGATCTGAAGACGGTGGAGGTTCGCAACGGTCAAGCAAAATAGTGCTCACAATCACCAGGGCCTGCCAATGAAAAGCTAGCGGTGCGCAAAAGCTTTGGTACTCGGAAATCCTGATCCGTAAATGACCTCTTTTGTGGCATCAGGTTTCACTGGAGGACAGCTCCAAATCGTTGCTGGTTTCGCTGGATGGCTCCCGGAAAAAGGCCAACGACTGGAGGGTCTACTCGTTCAATCCCTTCCCAGCCGTTCTTGGCGCGATTGCTGTTAAGAACTGCGACGTTCACACGGTTCAGCTCATGCCGTGTGCGCCTGGAACGATTCTATCCGAGTAGAGAATTTTCCAGCTCTTGTCCATTTCCTTTATATTTATTGATACCCACCGGCTAGCTGACGATCGCCCAGATAAAGAACTGTTCAGCGGACTTCATAACTATCAGTTTCCGGCTTTTGCCCAAGCTGAGCACAAAATCAAGTTTCGATTCCGAAAAGATATCACCACCGTCACTTCACTTTTGAAGGGGGCAGCACCCCTCTTCCGTCATCAGAGGTTGCGAAGTCTAGCTTGTAGATCGTCGTCATTTGGAGCTGTTCCTGGATTATAAGGCGCCGGCTGACTGTATTGACCGGCAAACTCGTTTCCGGGAGCTTGTCCAGGTACGGTCGCGCCTGGCAAATTGTAAGCGGGGTATCCACCAGGGACACCACTCGGATCACCAGGGATTGTTGCACCCCCAAATCCGCCGTCCATATTGTTCCCTGCACCGCCGGGAATGTCCATTGTCGTGAAGGTCGCCTGCGGCTGTTGCTGGTTGTGTCTGTGATCCAGGATAGACTTGGATCGAAGCATTTCGTACTCCGGGGGCGGGTTCCACTGTACATCAAACCGCTTGGCGATGTCCTCGAGCCTACTGAGAACGAGATATCCTTCGGGAATGCTTATCGACAACTTGCGCATCAGTGAAGCATTAATATTCGGTGCGAATGGGCCCTCCCCACGGACAATCAAGTCCATGTTTTCTGCGCCATACTTGGCCCTCATCATGTTCGTGATATTTCCAAGCTCCTCGACCTGCACCCTACCGGAGGCAAAAGCCAGTGAGCACACGGCTTCTCGCAACTCGATTGGCATACGACTGCAAACAGAAGAACAAACAAGGGCAAACTGGGTAAGATTGTAGCCAGCTGAAAAGAAGCAACCTTAGGCTGGTGTTGGCATGGTGTCGTACTCGATAGGTTCAGGTGTCCCAGTGAATAGTGTATGCCTAGAAAGCAACAGGTCACATTGAACTGAAAGAATCTCCATGCTCTCGACCATGAGCAAGTCACGGATCGCCTAATCAATGTCACAGAGAGCTCAACGTTCAGTTCACTATCACAGACCAACTTGGAAAACCTTATCTCACCTGTTCCGCCTTCGTCTGCGCGATATTATCCTGGCTCCGGCTCAGGCACATGGCCGCCTCCCGCTCTGTTTTGTCGGCGTTACTCTGATACTTGTTTTTCTGCAGCGCCAATCTGCCTTTGGCGCACTTCAGTTGTACCTTCCTAACATAGCAGAACGCAAAAACAACCGACGTCAACAAGCGCATCAAAGCCCACTAGCCAAGGCAAACTTTCAACGGCTAAACCTACAATTGGCTGAAATCAACATTCGCCGGGGGTGCAGCCGCCTGTTCCGCAGCCGCCGCAGCCGCAGCCTGCTTCTGATTCTTCTTCTTAAACAATCCCATCTTCTCCCGAAACAAAATGTCTCCCACTTACCTTCTCCGTACCAAACATCCACTGCCTTCCCACCACTACGATCTTCACAACCTCTCGCTACCAAAACGGGCACTTTCACAAAATGCCGGAAACCTGTCCCCCCGCTTACTACGATACATATAAGTACCCTTTTACCCCACCCACAACTTCCCCAACTCTTAACTACAGTAGTTCTACATCTCCATCGATGCAAACAGATACCAAACAGACCCCCTCCCAAAACGCACTCAATAAAATTCAGTCAGAGTATTTATATCTCTTCTCAAAAAACTAGAACAAAAGCAGTTCATTCCTAATCCTCAATTCTGGCAGCCAGCCAGCTGATCTTCTATGGATTGAATTCGTATTAAAAATATGGGAAAACAAAATAACTTACATTAAACCCCTTCCATCAGAACCCCTGGATTGAATTTGAATGGAGTTTTTCAAGTGGCATGCTATACTCACATTTCTTCCTCTTCACCGCCCCCCCCAACCACATTCCGACCCCCCCTACTACCTTCCAGGCCTCGGCGTTGCTTCGTTTTATGGTACCCCTACAGAGTTTTCCTCCTGCTCACAATACTGCCAAAAAAAATTCCATACATGTTTCACGGAAATGGAATTCAGGGGTGAATCCTGTATATCATTTTTGTTTGTTTTGTGGACTCTTCCAGGAGGGGTGGCGGTATTTTTTTTTGTTGTTCTTTAGCAGCTGATCCTAGTAGGATAATTACGTTAAGAGGTAACCAAAGCAGCATTGATTGCTTCCAATAAAATTGATTGAATCTAAGCGTTCCATGTCCGCTATGCGTACAGATTAGTACATAGTTCATGCCCCCTGCAAAAGAACAAACCGACGGCGTAAATAAAGATATTCTAAATTAGGAGCTACTTATTCATAATTAAATATCAATCAATTCTAAAAACTTTGATTTTCAGCGCTTATGGACGGAGCTTCCGAAGTTTGGTTTCTGAAACCATCAGAATAAGATGAATACATTTCTAGATCTCGCTAGGTGCGTACAGAACAGAAATTTCCGCGCTCAAAAATTTCACGATAATTGTTTTTTGGAAATTATGAATCGCAAAAGAATATGATGGGTACCTGTAAGAAAAAGCAAAAAAGGAGTTGGGGACCCAACGGCCAGAGTCAGTGAAGACGTGCAGATCGATGCAGTAAGCTTCCGAGTTCAGTCGCTTGTGTCCGAGTAGTTTTGGATGTTCCGTTATAGGGACAGCCACAAAATTAACACGAACGGGCACTGGACCCCAATAAGAAGGTGGTGCCCATCAGAGGTCCTTGCAACCATCTGTCCTGAACACAGTGAACAACACTTCGATGTAGCACACTACCGTTGCCTCAGGTGGGCATGTGCAAACTTCTCTGTCACCATGGAGCTCGAGCTCGAAGCCTTCCAGTCTTGCACTGTCCCGTGGCAAATCTCTGGGTTGGATCAGGGCAGCTGCAGGGCAAGCTTTTCAGATCAGGCAAGCGATCCATGACCAATACGGCTAGCATGTCGCGCTGCTGGGATACTATCCTTGCCCAAGTTTGTTAGTTCCAACAAGAAACTAAGTATTCCTTCAGGTACAACCTCAGTAGTACCTCCTCGCGAGTTGAACAACCTACAGAACCGAACACCCCCCCTTCCCGAAAAGCTAACGGATAGCACGTGCGAACAATTTTAGGCAGAAAACAAAATATTTAGATATTCGTTTCGTAAGAGGGGTTGGAAGGGGTAGTTGTCCACGGCCATCCGTCGGCCTAAGCGTTGACATCGAGTTCGTTCGAAGCTCGTGGTGAGTACGTGACCAACAATTCAATGTTTTTCCAGAAGCCAAGAAACTATAACCGCTTCTTGGTGGTCCCGCAGAGCACACTCTGTGTCCACTTCAGCCGCAACCCCTCTGGCACTTGATTGATCGACGGATTGGCCCTGGAATAAGATCTCGATGGACGCGTGGTCGAGTTGGTGAGATCTCAGAAGCGTAAGATAGTGGGCAGTGCCGAGCGAGATTCTTGAGGAGGGGCAGTGACTAGTATCCGGGACTTGGACTTTGTGATATTGAGTGATCGATCATTGTGTGTTCGAATTGGAAGTTGCTGAAGCGAGAGAGAGAGGGAGCTGAATTGGAAGTGGTTCGTTTTGGGTTGTTTGGAGGACGATGGCGTTTTTGAGTCTTGGAGTTGGAAAGGGTGCGTGTGGGGTTAGGAGGACTGGACCTGCAGTTCGTACTGCACGCCCGAGGTTTGTGGTCGCTACTGCTGCTGCTAAGGATGATGTTATGCAGCTCCTCACGTCGGAGGATAAAGTTGACCGGTTGAAGGTAGGCTTGGGTACCTAGGGTCCGGGGCAGCTTGGCCTGTCTCCTACGTGTGTGATTGAATCTGAATCAAGTCTCTTTTTTTGCTCACAGGGAGTTAATATGGCGCGAGAACTGGATCCAGCGGAGGGTTTGAATCTGTTGTCCATGGCGGCCATGGTGAGAGCCATCTAGTCAGCCTCTACTGGTTCGGCACTTCGCGAGACGAGCTTTGAATTAACATGATGGTACTTCGCCAATTTCTCGTAGGACCCAGACATGAACGTTAGATACGCGACGGTTTCTCAACTCTCCGTCGCTGGCCTCGCCGACCCGGAGAAGACGCTTGAGCTTCTGCGCGACCTGGTTCCCAAGGAGACAGACATGTCAGTGAAAGCCGCTGCCGCGGACGCTATGTGCGCGATTGGCCTTCCGGAAGTGAGCGGAGCGTACAAGCCTCAAGCTTTTCGCCCGGTTGAAAATTGATTAAGTAGTGCTTGTGCGAACTGGTTCTCTTTTGTACAGGCATTTGACGACGTGGAGGCAATTTATCACGAAACCAAGGATTCCTTAGTGAAGTTCAGTATTGCAGCTGGTCTAGGCGAACTGGGCAACGTGAAAGCCTTTGACTTACTGAAAGCGATTCTCGAAGATGAGGCTTCAGATGATCTACTGAAGGTCGCTGCGCTTGGTTCTCTTGGAGAGCTGAAGGCCCCAGGCACAGCGGAGCTCATTGAGCCTTTCCTTGAAGCAGAGGATGCATCCGTCAAGGCGAGGGCGGAGGATACGATGAGCATGCTGAAGTCAGGAGAGTAAATATTTCGCTTCGTGCTCGATGAAAGCTTGTAGAACAGAAGTATTAGTTCTCCTGTTGGTGTAGAACAGGTCAAAATTGGCGGAGGGAACGTAATCGGACCCTCCTATCTTGCCGACGAGCCCAAGGAGCCTGAGATCGCTTCAACACCAGCGCCTAGCAAAGACAGGAACGTGAGGGCTGGCACCCATGAAAAGCCCTCGCTACGGCGTGAGCACTCTGTGGCGTTGGTGTTGACCATCTCTTTGGAAGGGACATAAACCCATACAACTTGGACCACTGTTTGGGGCTTCATGCTTTCTCCAAAAACGAGTGGGCGGGAAGCTTCCGACCGCGAGCACGCGAGGGTTCCGCCCTGCTGGGATTGTTCGTATTCTGAATCAGGCATCTCAGACCCGCGTCCATGAACACAGGCACCCGGAACGCGATCGTGTAGCTTAGAAGGGCTAGACTCTGGTCTTCGAACCGGATAGATCGTCTTGAGTAGTGAAGTCTGGTGGCAGCTAATGCCCACAGGTGAGAGACAGTGTTCAGTCTTATGTCCCAACCGTGTTTACACGGAGATCCCTCCGACCCTGCCAGCCTGAGGGCTTTGCCTACTTCGTTCTCCTTGAAATGTTTGCAGAAGAGTCAAGCCACGCGTGGTCAAAATCAGAATTGCTGGAAACGCCCCGTGACAGCGTCCCAGTCCATTGTACTTTGCCCTAGTCTTGCACGCGGAGGAATGCGTATGAGCAGCGCACTAGTAAAGTGCTTGGAATGGTGGCTCTGTGCGATCCTCGTTCATTTACTCTGAAGGGGAATCAGGCATACCACCATCCAGGACACACTTCCATCGGCAAACCTTCACGCTGAGCTTTCGTCTCCAGACAGCAGCCGACTCCACCGGGTGGGCTTTGGCTTTCTGCCAGTCGCGTTAGGTGGTCGACATGTGCTTCTTCATGTGCTCTGCACCGGGGAGAACCAGACAGACCACCAGTCAAAAGGACGGCCCTCCCCGTCGATGATTGTCTGGACAGAAATTTTGGTCCGACTTGAACGGGTTTTAACTTTCAACCAGTCAGGAAGATACTTGGGTGACCGTTATCTGATTCTCCTTTACGTACTCTGCTGTAGCAGACCGATCAGTCAAAGGATTCTCCTCCCCGTTGACGATCGTTTCGATTGCGAATTTGTTTACCAGCTGGAGTGAGGAGCGCAGCTAGCCGTCGTACGCGGAAGGGCGGATTTTTAAGCTGATGACAAGGGACGTGGAGATGTACAGCTTTGGCCTCTATGATTTGCTTTCACGTACTCTACAGACTAATCAGACAGACTACCAGTCAACAACATGGTCGCACACTCTACATCGATACAAATTCCGAACGTTGGTTTGCTTAGAAAGAGCAAACCAACATTCGAGCGCTTGCGAACATTCGCTGCTGTGGGTGGGTGGGGAAGGGAGCTGGTTAAATAGCTGATGACGAGGGATGTGGTGATGGTGGGACAGGACTTGAGCGACCCCCCTCTTTTTATTTTGCCCTTTGGCGTTGAAATCTTTTGGTTTTGGGAGGTTGGGTATAAGAGCATTTTGCTTTGAGAGCAATTGCTCTTTTTGCATTTTGTAATTCGGAAATTAGGTAGACTACTTTGGTAGGCCTTCTTAGTGTAGTTCGGAAATTGGAGTTCAATTATGGCTGATCTGAATGCCTTGTTCTCTAAGAAGAAGAAGAAGGCTGGTCAGAAGGGAGGTATATCGGCAAGTGGTACTGATTCTAATGATACTGTAGATTCAGGGAAGGGCTTGAGTCGAACTGGGGATGCGGCTTCAAAGAAGGATGGATGGATCGAGTATGAGGAGACAAAGCATGCTCAGGTTCATACGGGCGGACAGCATATCGTTCAGTTGAAGAGGTAAGGCGTCATTCCGCGTGACATAGTGAGAGGATCGCAAAGTATTAAGTTGATAACACCTCGGGAGCCTGTTGTGTAGGGATGAATCAGATAATCCTGATGGCGCCGGAGACCGTGAAAATGGTGGTGAGAAGTTCTCGGGGTGGGGTAAAACTTCTTCGAATGCTGAAGAAGCCGAGGAGGAGATAGAGAAACCCGCAGGTACGGTTTGGGTGTTTTTAGCCGAAGGGTTTATGGTCGAGCGTGGATCTGGCTTTCATGCTGACGCTCAGCCTTGTTCGCCCCTGCCTTTGTAGCTCCAGCAGTTGAGTTTCCATCGCTGGCGGACGCCCGTAGTGCGCCATCGAAGCCCGCCGTTCAGACGAGAAAATCAAAGCTTGAGCCCCGGTCAAGGCCAAACTTCTCGGCACTAGCTCAAGCTCTTGGTGGGGTTTCTACGTTGAGCGTGGATAGTAAGCCGGATCCACCGAAACCTGTGGAAGCGGTGGAGGCTGAGGCACAAGCAGAAGCTGAAGACAACGAGAAGTCAGTTTGGAAACCAAACAGGGCGGGTGGGTCAACTCCAGCCGCACCCACGACTGGCACGGGACAGGCGGAAGCCAAGACTGGAACACAACCATGGCGCGCTAGTGGTAAATCCTATGGAGATTCCGCTGCGAAACCGGGAGAAATGCCTCCTGCGTCTGGTGCGAAAGCCACAGATCAGCCCGAGAAAGCAGTTTGGAAGCCAAGCTGGATGAAGAACACTTGAGCCAAAAAGATCGACATGAGCTTCGCCAAACACCGATCGCCGGCTTCGGCAAAAACTAAAACGACGCAAGAAGAGGAAGAAGAGGAACATGCAAAAACCCACAGACGAAAGGAAAGGAATGGCGCTGAGCAATACCAGACCAATCGTGAAGATATGATTCTGTATGGGAACGTAAAGCATGAGGAGACTCCAGACAGGATTTGGCGAAGTTGATGAAATCTCTTCTTTTTTTTTTTGGTAACTGCTTTCCAGGTCGAATTTTCGAGAAACTGAATCTAGAAAACATAAAACCAAACACACGAAAAGCGCGCACAGGTCTCCCTCCAGCCACGTCAAGACTGAGCGTCATGACTGAGTTGGTCATTTCGCACTTCCAACTTGACCGAAGAAAGTCGCAGTTGGGTTCACAAAAAGCTTCCCCATTAACAACAAAGTAGCTTTCAATTAATACAGAGGCCAGAGATTGGTCCTTTATCGTGGTTTGCAATAGTAAGAGGGTCACGTCTTAGTCCCCTTTAAAAGCCTGCTGATCTTTTCTCTCCCTCTTCCGTGCAGAATGGTTGTTTTAGAGCTTGCTAGTTCCTGGTCGTATACTGTCTGCTGTCTGGAGCGTAGATTCGCATGAAACTATCCACTTCCGTCTCTTCCCCTCCGTTTGGCTTCAGTGTCGCACCATTCAATATGAAAGTCCATACGTTGTCGCAGTTTCTGTATATGTGAAGTTGTCCCTGTTTGCCACAATCATAAAACTTGTTAAGGAGTTTGCAGGCTTCTGTGCTTTGTCCTTCGTAGGTTTCTCGAGATGCACAACTCTTGAAGGAAAAAAAGAGAAGCAAGCGTAGCTACTTCGAATCTAGCCTCGTGGACCCAAATTAACGACTGTGCTCGCATCGCTTGGTAGCGTCTTACCTTGAGCTGTGCCTTTGACGAAACATGATTGGAAAGCGCGGTTGAGAATGCCTAAAAAACCTCCGACAAAACCATCATCACAAGAACCATTCTCTATTAGCATTGAATCAAATCAAGTATCTGAAAAGCTCAACGAGTTAACAAAGTAAAAACCCACCCTATCAAATTGCAGCCGAACAGTCTCAGCTTGTCCCTCGCTCAAATCCCCACTCGAAAGAAGCTCCTCCAACGACTCCTCCAACATCAACCCAACTTGGGAGTTACGATAGTGCGTAAAAAACTCCATAATTTCACCCCCCAAAACACGCACTTCCAGATCCAACAAACCCCACCCGCCCTCCACCGACGACTTTCCCAACAGTCCCCGCCTCCAAACCTCCCCGACCAAACAATCTCTTGGTAGATTTTTTATATACTCTCACGCCGCAACTCCTGTTGTGAACTGCACCAACAATCGACAATTCTCTTCAAGAACTTCTCGCTGTTTCAGTGGCTCCTCTATGAAAGGCTTGAAGTTTAGGCTTCTTCTTTTTCTGGGAAACTAGCCCCAACCACCCCCGCGTCCTCCACGTCAGGACCGTTTTCAGTGATCGTTTGGCATTCTCTCCATTGTAAAGCTGTTTTTCCTCTTCATGTAAGTCACCACCTCCATCATCAAAAAAAGCGTAACAAATCCCGAAGAATTCGTCACATCGAAAAGAAAAACGACAGACTGATCCTAAAAATCCTAATTTTGCCCGCTTTGCTGAGATACATTTCCAATGAATTTACCCCTCATTGTAAGAACCTTCGAACATATTTCAAAACAGAATAGCTCAAAAATCGGCTTCGAGTGTTGAGCTGAGATGTTTGGGGGGTTTGGGAACGTCCCTAGTGCTTTTTTTGGGTTGCTGTTAAGATATTTGTATTGTGCGTATGTTACGCATGTTAGATTTGGGTGAACAGAGGAAAGAGCCGAGGAAAACGGGGATGTTCCTCAGGCCTTGAAACAGTTTGCCGCATTTTGTGAACGTGAAAGAGTTATCTTTTATGATCTCTCTCAGAATTTAACATAGGAGAACGTGATGATCGTGATAAAACTCTGATTCTTCGAGGGTCTCCGCCCACTTCCCCAGAAAGGGCCTCGCCACCCCCCGGCAAAGGCCCACAAAACGACGAGCAAGGCAGATTGAAACAAGGAGGAGGAAGAAGGGGATGAGGACGCCCTCAGCCACCGCCACCCCACCATATCGTTATTCAATCGCATCCGGTTGGATTTCTCTATCCATCTACTCTTTACGAGCTCCTGCTTCCTCAACAACAAGCCACCAAGGCGATTGTTGAGGCGAAGTCCTTACTAAGGGTTATTAAACGCAACCCCAGCCGTAACCCCGTGTCCAAAACTAGAAATATTCATGAAATACGTCACTTATTCTAAATAAAGATAGTTTTCTCCTTTTTATTTCATAAAATATACTTTGTGAGGAATACAAGTCTATATTTGAGAGATTTGGAGAGCATATCTTCATAAACCTGTCCTGAAGCTTCAAAATAATGGCACCCCTCTCCTATTTATTTTAACCAGACAGCCATGTTTGAGGACGTGTGTTCTATATATGGACTCATCCTCGTTGATCAACGAAAACCGAATTTGGACCAAATGCTTCATAAACTATGCATATTCTACTCTAAAGAAAGATATTAGCCCGTATTTATTTAAATAAACATACTTTTGGGGAGCATATATCTATATTTAGAATTTTCTTGGTATGACGAGGAGACTTGGGGTTGGGGGGAGTAGAGCCTGGGCTGCAAGAGAGCCTTGTAGGACACGGAGGGATTGACATGATGCGGAGGGCATTTCTATGGTTAGTTGTACTATACTGATGTATAGTTAGGTAGTCCTCTAGGTTGAACACCTGAGAACTAGGTGTGAAGTGAGCGGAGGTTTGGTGGGGATGGATGGGGGTGAAGGTATTGGACAAGCTTTTGATGGGCATCTCGTTGGGCATGTTGTTGTTGTTGGATTTCATGCGCAGCTGGGGAGTCAGATTGAGTTTTCGTATCCCAGCCTCCGGGGTTCCCCGGAGCTGCGTACGCCGGGGTTGAGCGACTCTCAGGATGTCGCAGGGGAAGCCGTGGGGAGAAGGACGACCTACGCCAGTCAGCCTAGTGGAGATTGGGGACAGCTTCCCGAGGAGTGGTCGTTTCTACCTCATTTGGCGCTCCCCGATGGAGCTCACGAGTCCGAGTATGACACAGTGTACTTCTGCTTGCCGAGAGACATTCACTGTGTCGCCTGTTTCAGACAGACCAACGCGAGGGAAGCAATGACCATCGACGCGGGAGGAGGAGGTGAAGAGGATGAACGTATTGCTTCTAGAGGAAGCGTGCAAAAGTCCGTTGTTCTCATGTGCAAGAGGCCAATCTACGGCATCCTTGGCGAGCGCCTCAGCGGCGTAGTGCGGGCCTACTTTGACCAGGGGGATTTCGCGCGTACGGACGTACTCGCAGATCTATTCCACTCAGTCAATAAGTCGCTCTCGAAGCCATATTGGAACAATTTCTCCGTCTTGGTACATGGACTCGACCTAAGAACGCTCGTGCTTACTCTCAAAGGGGATCTCCTGCGAGTCTTGAAGCTCACTCTTCTGGAGAAACGCGTCGTTCTCGTTTCGCAACCTGTACGGGCAGCTTGTAACGCCGTTGCCTGCTTGGCTTCAGTATTCCCGGCTGCTTTCGATCGTATGTCACCAAACGAGGAAGCGCTAGACTCCAATATGGAAGATCAAGCACTTGGGTTGCCATTGGAAATCCTTTCGGAGAGAGACAACGTCATATTTCAACCATACGCCCACCTTCCGGTGATCAACAATCTACTGCTGGAGAGCTCCAAAGGCTGTGTTCTTGGAACCTCGAGAAACTGCGGCGTTTTTCTGAAGACAGCGATGGCGAGTAACGACCATGCCAATCTTCCTACATGTGACGCGATTGTGGACGTTCAGACGGGTCAGACAACAATTCGGGAAGAGGTGGTCCACCTTTGTGCTCTGACTAAACAGGAATCCTTGTTCGTGGAGGATTTAGCTTACGCTGCGGGCGGTGCCGGTCGAGAAAACGAATCACCTGGAACGATCCAGTATGTGAGCTCCGATGATAACCTGCGGGAAAGACTTCGCGACTATTTGAGAAGACTTTTGAGATCAACAGCCTGCATAAACGGCGTACTGCAGAAGTCTGGGCCTATGGGTACGGACACTAGCGCCGCAACAACTACAGCGGCACAGGTTACTCCCGGTTCAAAGGTCGATTGGAGTCCCGTGGAGGCATACAACACGCTGTTCGTAAAAATGTGGGCTCTAACGACGATGAATGGGTGTCAATGGGCAGCCAAATGTGAACCGGAAGTGAAGAAGGTACATTCAATTCATCTTCTCTGTCTTTTGCTTGGCCCTCTGCAGTAGCTATCCATCCGTTAGAGGACTCCGATTGGATCGTTAAGCTGAATTTTTCCTTTCTCCTGGTCGTCTGTGAAAGGCCCAACCCCCACCGAGTCCAGTGGTGCTTAGAAGCTCCCAAAATTTCAACAACAACTTCGGCTTAACGAGTGTGTGGAGCTGGTGGACTGAGGAACCCCGGAACACCACATCCGCGACCTCCCAAAGCGCCGTTGAGAGAATGTCAGCGGCGTCCGCGAGAGCGGTAGAAGGCATGTCTGATCTTATTCATAAGATTGAAAGCGAGCTCAAAAGTATCGAGACTGTTATCAGAGAGAAAGGTAGGTCTACTGGTCAAACCCCTCACGGGGTAGGGGGTAGGGGGTAGGGGGGGGGACCTCTGGCCAATGGTGTGTTGTGAGAACGATTTTCTAAGTCAGAGGTATGTCGTCTTGGAGTGACAGTTGAGGAAGGGAAGAAGACCATCAGCGCACAGGGTGCTCCGGACCTTGACAACAAGCTTGAGGCGAGGGTGAACAGCGATAGTGGTGATATTACGAACATGAAAACACCTCAAGCTCGGGTTTTGAAGCCGACCAGAGAAGCCACGGAGAGCTTGTCTCCAGTACCATTGTTCAGAGGAGGAGACTTGTGATCCGATCCGCGTACGGGTAGCTTGTTTGCAAAAAAGCATTCGCCGGCCATGGAGCGCGGAGGCTGCGGTGAGGGAGGGGTCGTTCTTCCTCTGACACTACTGACTGAGGCGCTGGCGAAGATCTCCATAAGCGAGGCAGTTTAGGTTCTTCTCTCGCTTTAGAATAGTGTTTTCCTGCTCACAATGCGTGCGGCCGAATAGTTGAAGATGTATATGATATCTAATGGATTTGACTTAAACGAGCTCCGAGATCGTTGAACATATAGTTGAGGACGTGTTGACGTTGGGTGTCCTGCGTAAGGTCAGATGCTTCTCCGAAAGCATCCTGTTCTGGAAGAACAGGCGATCCTGAGTTCACGAACAGGCGTTGGTTTGTTTGTTTTTGGTTCCAAGTTCGCGGGCGCTTACCAGACCGGAACGGGCATCAGCTTACCTCGTGTTGATTGCCAGAGCTCTATGCGCTTCATGGAAACCTCTGGATGAACACCGGACAGCACGACGACTCCATTTTCGACTCGAATTCGAACGACGGCTGCAACGCGGTCGTGGATTCCTTGTCTTTGGAGGACGGGGTCGGAATAGGAAGCCAGTACTTCAACGTTGTCAACACGGGGGTCATTATCGTCCGTAAGAAACGCGCATCCACCGTCAGAATAGAGAACGGTCTCAAGATTCTCTGAGCCGTGCTCCAGACCAGCCACCCTGATCTTCACGAGCGCTGCACCAAAAGTGGAGTTGTACCTGTACGGACGTACTATCGACCCACGAGCTGTTCCCGGGAAGAAGTTGAGCGGCCTAGACTCAACGATTTCATTCTCAGTACCAGGTTCGAAAACTATGTTCTTCGAGGCAAAGTAGGCGCCAGCGCAGAATCCGTAATACAAACCACCGTTCTGAACAAAGCTCCGAACCGAATCAGTTCCTACAGTTGATAAATCCTCACAGTATGGGCGGTCACGTCCACCAGGAACGACCAAGGCCAGGCACGAATCCTCCCATCCACCCGCTCGAATCTCTGCAGCGGACGTCCTTCGAACTTTAACGCCGGGAAAACATCCCTGGATGGATTCAACCGCCGCTTCAAGATACTCGAGCGACACTCCTTGATCCCCATAGACCAAAACGGAATTCGTCATCGATCTTCGACAGATCTTGTTGTGCTTTCATGTCTAAACCGCAGACGATGCACCACGTACTTTACGCGAACTCTCTATTAAAGAGTTTTGTGGTTTTGACCCTTCTCACGGTCGTACCGCTGTGCCAGCAGCCCTTACCACTGTCACTTTCGCTTGGAACGCCATGACTAGTTTGTGCGCATTTGCTCGCTACTATCCATGAGCGCGAACGTTTGGCTCCGGCGAAGTCCACGCACGTTGGGAAGATCATAACACCCGAGCTGGCGGTTCGACAGAATAGTCTGCGGATTGGCAAGTTAACCGAGTAGACAGCCCGATTCCCCGGGAGTCCTTGGGCGAGGGCACGCGCGGCAATGCACCTTGATTCCGTAACGTTTACCTCACCTCCTCCACTTCTTTTCAAAGATCCTTCCAGCCCCGGTGAGCGGACGGGTTCTTCGCTGATCGCAGCCCACGAGCAGGCCAGGACCAAAGGATCTGGAATGGAGAACCCAGCACAATCACTGGAGCTTTGAAGGCTTACAGATTGCGTATGCGAGGCAAATTTCAACACCAATAACGCGGATTGGCGAGGAAGAGATAGAACATGCAGCTAGTTTCGGACAGAAAACTGGCTCGAATTTATTGTCCAGAAGAAGTCTGGCCAACCTAGCAGGCCCAACCGTGTCGGGCACTAGTGAGAGCGCTCCTTGAGGAACAGTTCCGCATTGCCCTCCTGGAGAGAGCAAAGTTCCGAAGACGGACTGGAAGGCCAACGATCATCAGTCACTCTTGCAGAAGTTTCCTTTCATAGTAGAGCAAGCCTCCAAAAGAACATGGATACTGTGTTTTGCGTGCCGTCCACCTGTGATCGTCTAACAGCACACACTGATTCGCAATCGAGGGTTGAGCAGGAAGCTCCAAACAGACAAGGACCTCGCTGGCAAAATGTTGGTCTCGCACAGTCTTCGGCGGTGGCGCTCGACCGTCCTCTGCTCCAAATGGTGTGCGGGAATTCGATCAGAAGATTGTGTTCTCCCAAGGGCGTCAGCTCCGAAGCTTGGGTTTCCGGTGTACATATTGAAGGCTCATCGTTGCCCAAAATTGGAGTCAGCGATCGAATATTATACATATAAGATCTTCGTGGGCGTCATATCGCTTTTCCATACCCGCTACAGCACCTCAGTCACACCGACGAAACTGGAGTCCACAAACCTTGCCGCCACCGAGGTGCACGCTGCTCCACCCCAAATCGGGTTATCACGTTGGCGAAAAACGTCTCGATCCCTTTGGAAAGGAATCCCTATTTATCTCAAGGATCCAATCGTTTCGATGACATCACCCGCTGCAAGAATTGCGATCGCGACTCCTCCGTGTCCTCAGGTAGGAAAGATCTTTCTTGGCGTCTCATCAGAGGTACGTCTCAAGGGGAACACCCATCATATTTTTGTGGTGAAACTCAATCGTCACAGGCAGTGCTGTTCGTCAATTTATGCTCCCGTTGCCTAGTTTCTTTTTTCCAGCTCGGGGGGGGTCTATTCACCACCGTCTCCCGCTTCTGCGAAAGACGCGTCAAGAGCGGCTGGCGTCGAATCTGTTCCTGACTTTATCGGCTCTTCCGGTGAAGGTTCGGATGCTGTGTCTCCGGGAGGCTTCTCCGTGGCTCTCGAAACTTCAGCAGGGCCTAAGCTCCGCGAGCCAGTATCGGAGCTGACGTCTTTCTCTTGACCATTTTGCACCGCGCTTGCAGCGTAGGATTCACCAGCTCTTCCATCCCATCCATGCGGCATCGATTCCTCGATTGGCGCGGTACCGGGGAGATTTTCCGCTCCGTTACCATCTCCTGTCGGAGTGGCTTCCACGGCGTCCACGTTCTCCTGCTCGGGACCAGAGCCTGACGCTGTTGCGTTCTTGGTCGAACCCCTAGCTTGTCTACGGTTGCCGCTTTCTCCTGACGATCCGTGGTGACCTCCAGGGGTGTTGCCGGCCATCGGCGAATAACTGCCAGGCGGTGGTGCCGTCGCATAGATCATTCCCTGGTGAATAAACTGTCAATACAAACAAACATACGAGATGAATACAAAGAAGCACGTCGACGACTTGCTTAAGGCATGACCCTGGGATCTCACCTGCTGGGGTTGATTTGGGACAGGTACAAGGTTTACTGGCATGACCGGGACGCCCGGGTTCACATACCTGCCAACCTGCGGGGGCTGTTGTCAAGAACGCACGTGATTTAGATTCATGGAAGTCGGATCTGGTCAGGATGTGGAGATCATACCGGAACCATTGGAATGCCCATCCTATGCTGGGGTACATACGACACTGGCATCATCGCCCCACGACCGCCTCCAGGCCAGCCCATGAAGTTGGCATTCATCATAGGTGGCTGCTGTGCGAAGACTTCTCCTGAGGCTGGCATTGTTCTTCTCATGTCGCCCTGCGGTACGCCATAGAAAGTATTCGCTGGGTTTGCGTTTCCGCCGGAGGGGGCAGATGGCCGGAACTCCTCCGCGTTCGGGTTGAACTTGAACTTACTCTTCTTCTTCCCTGCTGCTGGTGCTGCGGTGGTGGCGTTCTTCTCCTTCGCAACCTTCTCAACTTCAACGGTTGTATCCGCTGTTTCCTTGGCCGCGACCTCCGCCTTGTTCATTTCTTGTGCAGAGCCACCCGCAGTACCCTTGTGTGCTTGCTCCACAACACCATCGGTGGCCGCAGTGGTTGAGCTCTTCCGCTCTGCGTCCTGAGCAACGGCAGGAACAGACCTGTTCGTCCCGCCTTTCGCCGCGGCTGTGCGTTGAGCTTCTTTCTGTGCGCCGGCGGCGAGGTTTCCGAGTTTCTGTTTCGGAGATCCGGATGGTCTCGTTGCGGCGGGTTCGGATGGTTTCGTAGCGGCGGGTTCGGATGGTTTCGTAGCGGCGGGTTCTGATGCTTTCGGTTTCTGCGTATCACCGGAGCTCGCGAGGTCGTCCACTAATCTAGCCTGTGCAGCAGTCATCGCCGCGGGGGTGGCGCCGCCCGTGTCCGTCCGCTGCATGCCGGCCTCTCCAGGTACAGCCTTCAGAATCGATTTATCGGCCATCCTCAGATCCCTTGTGGAATCATGATTCTCAGTAGCCACAGTTTCACTCATTGGTTCCTGAGGAATCACCGAGCTGAACAGATCCTCCTCATCATACCCAGATTCCTGGAGCTGACCACGTTCACTCTTCATGTGCAAGTTCTTGGTAGATTTGCCTTCTATTTCAGCAGCGATCTGAAGGATTTTTGGAGCGAACAGGACCACAGAAATTCAGTGATGGAGGTCTTCAACGTCCGAGGTGCAAAAAGAAGTGGTCAGTGACATACCTTGGCGGCGGCCTGCTCTTTCTCCTTGAAGTCTGGCGTGCTTTTATCAAGTACAGTGGTATATTCATTCTCATCAAAGGAAGTTGTGACGCCAAACTTCTTCTTGTTGATTGCAAACTGATCCCAAGCGTCGCCTCTTCCTGATAACTTACCAGAGGTCAGGTCGCCCGTGGGCGGCGCATCTGCTCCAGCATAATCATCAAAGCGTTTCAGCTCCCTCGGCCCGTCTGCTCCTCCCTTTCCGCTGATCTGCTTGTCAGTTTGGAAACCACCCTTCCCGCGCTTGTCCATGTCCTTGCTTCTCTTAACAAACTCTTCGATGCTGACCTCCTCTGCCAATATTTGTACCAAATCCGCCGATTCAACAATAACAGTCGGTATGAACTGGTCAGCAGTTGAGCACACACCCCCATGCTCCCTAAGCTTCCTCGCGAAGTGTAAAACAACGCCACTATCCGTAGAATCAACCGCACAAGTATGCAGCACGCCTTGATAGAGATCGCTGCCTCTCGTTTCTACCTTGACCTCTTCACCAATCAAATGTGACATACAGAACAGCATTCTCTCATGGTGATGCTTCCCTCCCGAGCTCCCCCTCCCGCTGCTTCTCGCCATACTTCCCCTAAGACTACTGCTTGAAACACCAGCTTCCGAATTCGGTCCACCCCCTCCCTTATGTTGCCTCGGGCTTCCACGAAATGAGTTGCGACTCATCTCCCCACCGCCCCCCCTCCCCCTCCACCCCACCCTAAAAATATCTAACCAAACCCCAGATCTGCTACAAACCTCCCCTTGCTAAACGCAATTCTACCCCTCAAGCAAAATTACTACCTTCAAAAAAAAACACCGTTTCCTAGTAAAAACTGCGAAACCAATAAAAACACTTCAAAAGCCTTACAAAAAAAGAATACTTTATGTTCAGATCTTATCATACAAGAGCCCTCAAATCTTCTCACCCCTCGGCCTTCCTGCCACCCGCCCAAAATCCCCCCCCCACAGCATCCTCACTCTTCACCTCTTGTCGGGAAGGTGGCCGCTGTCAAATACCGTCCCTCTCCTCCGCTTTCTAATCCCATATGCCATTTTTATGCTGGTTTAAGCATATCGAGCGTAAAAAAGGCGTTTAGGACATTTTATGTACGATTTAGTAGCAATATTGTCTATATTATGGAGTCATAAATGATCCACGATTAAGTTGAAAATGGCTTAGTCTGGATTCAAGAGGAGAACCGCGAGTATGCATTTTGTACTTCATATGAAATCAGCAGTCTCCGCTCGTTAGAAAGGATTCAAACTAGATTGGAGAGGAAGAATCGAATACTTCAGTCATTCTAGCACCTCTGGGCGGGCATGTCGACGAGACCGCGGATAGTCAAACGTACCGGCTCTTTCGGCTTCCTGAATCGTGAAAAAGGTTTGTCCCAAGTGCCCCGGAAAATTGGTGAGTCTCGGTGAGCTAGGGGCTTGGTAGAGAGCGGAGCTTGAAAAGAGACCTAAAGGGGGCCATAATTTCGAAACCTAGCACGCTGGCCGGGCTAGGATTAGCATTATGGCTCTTCTAGGTTTAGCACGCTGGCTGTGGCTTCTGAACCTGTCTTTGTTAGAACGTGACATCTCGCTGAAAAGCAGTTATGCCACTGCTTTTCAGCGAGATGTCACGTTCTAACAAAGACACTGTGTTCCCTTTCAACATAACCCAGATCGAGCTTCTCAGCCGGGCAAACGGAAATTTAGCTACTGACTAGGATCTGAATGCTTCTGAGAAATTTGCGAGAATGGGATGTATGATATTGAAGATGACGCATAGTAAGATCACCACAACTTTGCACTCTGCTCCTAGACTGTATATCAAGTCATTTCGCAGCCAGTAGCTGACCGCGTACACAAAAACGGCACATACGTTTTAAACCTCTCCTTCCGTTCAATCACCAGTCCGCGCAGGGATCGTTCTCTACCACTTCTAATGCGAGTGTTCAGGCCCCACCCCAAAATGATCCGATCAGTGAAACTTCACCTACGCGCTTTCGTCCTCTTTCTCGACCAGATGGCCAAAATCTCCTAAGAGATCGCCCATCCAATGCCGAAGGAGATTGAGGCGTGAGGGATCGATTTATCACAATGATTCCGTCTGGTTTTGGGTTACAAGCTTTGCCCAAGTTTTGCTTTTGATTTGTTTTACAGACAAAGACTTTCTGCTTTCGTTCTCTCTCTGTACTTCGCCGAAGTCATTCTGAGAGATCTGTTTGGTGTTGGCTTTGGTTCGACTCGAGAAGAGATACTGGCTATGAATTTTGTTTCAACCTTGTACTTAAGGAGATCTGACGCTCATGGTCAACAAACATGCACGTTTTCATCTTCAAGAACAGGATTTTTGGGTTCGAGGGTTGTAACGGAACGCAATCCTACTCGGGTTGATGAGTCACGGTAAGCGAGAGCTTACATGTCAGAAAAAAATCCTGGAATTGATAGGGAATCAAACGCTCTTCGTGTTTGGCTCTTGCCACCAGGTTGGAGTCGTTGGAAACGCAACCTCAAGGAAGAAGAACCACATGGAAGGCATCCGCCCTGCACAATAGAAAACCTGCTCGACCACAGGTGCTACATCGGATCTTTGCGAGTCTGATGTATCTTATTCCATACCTCGATGTACTTGTGTTCGGCGAGTTTGTCTTCAGGAAGGTGATCATTAGCTTTCCTGTCTCCCAACGAGGGGAGTATCTTTAGCAAAAACCCGCAAAGGGCCCGTCCTTACCGCCAAAACTTTCTATGCGACATTCGTTTTAGATGCCGATGATCAAGACGTTTCTCGTGGCTCCTTTTGCACCCATCCTGATGATTTACCGAGGGATCCCTTTCGTTGCGTTTGCTGTCTACTTACTGGTCTACTTCTTGGTCGGAAAGAACAGGAATAACAGCTACTTCATTAGGTATAACGCTCACCAGGCGATTCTCTTGGATATTGCAATCCTGCTTCCACAGCTGCTGTTCATCTTCATGACAAACTTTCCCCCCTTCTTCCTCGAAGGGATAAGCAATGCCGTGTTCTTTCTCATGGTGAGTGCTCTTGACCTAGTCTCTCATCAGCAACATGTTAAGCCCAGAACTTCCTTTTCTATGGATATCCACTATCGCCTGTTCAGATTGGGGCGGTTGGATACTCCATCTCGAGGATAGCGCAAGGAAGAATTCCTACTGAAGTTCCGTTGATCAGTGGCGCCGTTCAGAGTCAGATCGGACCCGTTGATGAAGATGATGTATAACAGTCAACGTTGGAGTGTGTTCTTCGGTAGTGTTCCTGTTTCTGTTCCCTTCTGGTGCTGGCAGCGCCAAGCTCACGATGGAAATTCTGGAGTAGGAGAGCTCTCGACGCTTCAATGGAGTTCTTTCCTGAAACCCTTTGATTCTGTCCTTTTGTTGTTGATTAACTTTATCGATGATCTCCAATACGGAGTCAAACACCCACTAAACGAATTTCTAAACGGTTACATGATTGAAGATTAGCTCGAGAGCCGCTAAGGTTGGCCAATTTGAAACACCAACCAGAAGGCACTTTGTCCGAAGCTTAAGATCGCTTCGTGCATCTTCCTTGTCAGTGGAGAGGGTGGGTTCGTTGACAAGTAGTAGAATACTCAATACTCATCGTGGCATGCGGAACTCGCACGAGGAAGACTTCATGGTGTGTTGCTAGTGGATTCCGATGGATGGTTCCAAGGGACCCTCTCAAAAGGCAAACGAGTGCAGTGAAACGGGATGTTGGTTTTATTCAGCGCTGTTTGCTCTACCTGCAGAAGTGCAGGTGGAAAAATCTCAGGGGCCGAGCCGATCTCCGGGGTTTGTAGTGCTTCCAAGGAGCTCCATTAGAGCTATCGGGAGGCCTCGTTTTTCATTGGAGCGATATGTTGAGGGGCCGGACACTTCGATCTCAGCAAGTCCCGAGCCGTAAGGTTCGAGCAGATCCCACGCCAACTCGTTTTCAAGAGTGCTCCTCTTCTAAAAGGCAACATCGTCGGCAAAAGTGTAGCTGATAATTTGGTCGGAAATTCGTTGAGAACTATCGCTTGCACGGTCGTGGTTCCGATGAGCGCAAAGACTCCGCGCAACGAATAGTCAAAAAATCAGGCACGGCAGCAGTCCTACCGCCGTCCTCTCCATTTCCCCTTGAGAAGACCTAGGCCTTTCGAATCTCGTCTCTAGGCGTTCAATTCGTCTCTTTGCAATCTTTTTCTCAAGTGTTGTCCTTGCTGAATGCTCCCTGGAATCTTACTCAGTTTCCTTTGTTGATGAGCTCTAATGGAGCCCTTTGAGCGGATGAAATTGGTGAAGGGTATTTATAACCCGAAAAGGTTGGTGAACGTCCGGCGATTTGCAGAAGCTGAGGAGCTCATTTACCTCGTCCTGTTTTCTCCATTTGCCGCCCTCACACTCGCCATACCAAGTGCTCTGTGCTCAAGGCCAACCGATTTGATTTCGGGTCATGATGGAGAAAATGAACTTGACTTGAACGGCCTTGCTGGATGTTAGCCTCCGTGGTTTTAACAAGTTCTTAACCTTATTCCAAAATAAGTTTGTAAGCAGCTGTTCCTGCAAGAATTATAGATCGATCACGGCAATGGGGACTGATGATAGTTCTCTCAACAGTGCAAAATCCAGTATGAATAGCAAATTTCCAGTATGGATGATACTATAGCGAAAGTGATGTTTTGGCGAGAAGTTTTTATGACTTGTAAGCTAAAGCCAAAACACTCAATAACGAAGGGTACGAGTCGATGAGCTAAAACAGAAGCTCGAATTCCAGGGGGAAGACAAAGCCCCTGCGTCTTTCGTTCTTTGTGACCCGCATAGTTGCAAGCGGCAAATCCTCGATCCTCGGCGCTTCGCCGAAGCCGGTAGACAACGGCTGGCCTGAGGATAGGGAACAGCAAGGTCAACGTACGCAGCGTCGGCTATCTTTTCACAAGTAACCACCAGGTCTGCAACACGGCGCTTCATTCTGGTGTGTATTGGCGTCTGACCGACCGTCATAGGGCAAGGACTCTAGCTGTTCAAAGAAGTGCGAACTTTGCAGAAATATCACGTACCACGCCAATCGGGGGTCTCTCTGGGCCTCTTTTATCACCAAGGATGGTGTGCGCCCGAGAGTTTAGAAGAGCAGCTGCATGACCATATCCAGCTCGTATGCAGAGGGTTCCCGATCAAGTTTGTCAATGAGATGCTCTGCTGGCTGTTAAGACCCATCTAGCACTGAGAGCCACCGGGTTCAAGATCCTCGAACACCAGTAGACGTAATCATCTTTTTTTGTCCCATTGTATACGAAGATCGGCACTGTTGAGCGTGATAGACCTCGTTTGGGAAGTGGGGGCAGGCTTTCTGTCTGAGTTTACCTCGGCGGCGCGGTGGTCGGTGGTGGTTGAGTCTCTAGAAGTTGCTCTTCATCAACGTTGAGGTTTACCGGGGAGGATGGAGCGGAAACACCGACATTGTCAGTGTCCATGGGCGCGGCACCATCATGAGTCACCTTTAGGAAAACGTAGTCTTCCACCACCGAGAGGAGCAAGGAAAGAAAGAAGGGCGCGAACAAATAAGTCTCACGCACTGGGCTCACAACCTATGTTAGTCTGCAGCGATGAGAGGGCTGGAACAATTTATCCCCATTGAATGAGTTTGTTTAATTGCGGCGTCAGTTGGAATCCCGTCACTGGGGATTGTACGGCAGGTGCGCAACTCTATTGCGGATCTCGCCATCGAGGATGCCAACTGGCTGAGGAACACGTATGTGGACCTAACGCTCCCTTGTCCCCGCGCGGCCCGCTACTTGCCTGCAGCCTCCCGTAGTAGGGGCGCTGCTGCGAATACTATGCATAGCCCTAAGGAGTAGTGTACGCGAAGGCGCTAACCAACGCTGTAGCTTTGCGGTCTGCGCTCGCTTATCTGTTTGCTCAACTTGTCATAGAAGTTGTTGCCTGCTTCGCTGGTTTACTGGAAAACTAATAACCCCACGTGGGTGTCCTACGAGAGGGAAGAGGGAGTCGCAAGTGTGTGGGCTGTGACGCTGCCCTAGTTTTGGAGGTGCGCTCTCTACGACCTTCCTGGATTGTCCTCGTGAACAATCCGTCCATCAGATGATGCATCTGATTCGGCCGTGCACCGGAGGGCTTGCAACTCACACCGTCGTGAGGAGCTCCTCAGATTCGACCGAACATGATCTTGCACTCATCCGACCCCAGGTTTCCAGTAGCCATGATCTTTCCATCTGATGTGGCTCGGAGACAGCCCAGACTCTCGTCGTAAGGTGTGAGCTGCATGAAACCGCTCGTTGTTATTGTCATGTGGAACATGGTCTTCTTGTAATATCCTTTGCCCTTGGCACTGACCAGGCCCGTCTGACTGCTCACAGCAAGGTACGTTCCAGAATTCATCGATTTGAACTGAACTAGTCCACCAGTACGACTTGCTACCTTGAAAGCAAGCGACGCGTGCATTCCTTTGAACTGAATCAAGTTCCTCGCGTTGACATAGCCATCCCTGGAAGCCCTGAGAGGAGCATTGACGGAGCTCATCCGAAGTGTGATCGTGCTACCGACTGAAGGATACCCCGCGTGTACCCCGCTAATTGTAAACTTCATGTTCTCATCTGACTGCACTGCACTAGCGAAAATTCGGTTCCGTGGGTTCCCCTCGTCTTTTAGAGCTCCAAACCCTTGAGTTAGGAAATTAACACTTCCCTCTCCAAGATCCTTGATTCGAAAAAGACTGCTCGTCTTCACATTTTCCACATCGTACGGCTCATCGGCAGTCATATATAATGGGGAGGAAGCGGAGGCCGGCTTAAGACTTGCCACCAAGCCGTTCTGCACAGATCGGAGTGAGATATAACCATCTTCTCCTAACACGTTCAAGACCATCCACTGCGTCGAGATCACGGTTCGCTCTTTTCTCGCTGTAACCCCGTCAACCTCCTCCGGTATGTAGGGTGTAGGTAACGATAAATATAAATTGTTAAACAAGGACTTGATCGATATCACGTCGCCGGATTTTAGCAGTGCTGTGTCAACCGGAAAATCTCCTGCAACGACCTCGGCGAAACCTCCGAGCGCGGTAGCAAGGAAGCCACGGCGGGTCTTCGCCAGATACGAGCGAAATGACGGGGGCAAAGAAAAATCCCCTTCAATGTTTCCGCTGGAGTCGACTTTGACCACCCAAGGCCCCGTACCCGGCGCCATCTTGTCTCCACCACGCCCAGAACTAGTGAAACCAAAAAGACTTACGCCATCGTCATCATTAGCAACAAGAGAAATTAACTCATCACTTCCATCGGCCACGACAGTCTTAGTCCACAGGATATTTCCATTCTTTCCCAGTTTGGAAACTCTATAATCGCTTGCGTCCGTTGGCCCATCATATCCGAAGTAAAAACCATATTTGAACTGCTCTGTATGATTGGTCGTGCACCCGCAGTAGTAGCTACCTCCCGATGAGAGCACCGGCACCAAACGATTTTTGGTGCCGCAATTTACTTCCAGGTCTGTTCCCCAGAGTATCGTGCCATCCGGCGCCAGCTTTAACACCCCAACACGTTTTTCGTCTACGTTCCTTGACACGAGGATGTGAAGGTCTTCAACTTCAACTATGCCACCATCAGCGAGAATGTACTCTTGCCACTGGACGTTACCATCTGGGTCGTACTTGACGAGTTTATGATCATCGGATAGAACGGACCCGTCGCTGAGCATCCAGATATCTTCTGGATAAGCATCCTCATGCATAACATACGGGGCGGTCCAGACCAATTGTCCAGTGGAATCAAACCTTCTAACCTCACCCTCAACGAAGTCATCCAGATTCCCTCCAAAAAGTTCCCTAGTTTCTCTGGAAAGACGCCCCTGTGAATAGTCCTTCGTGACGAAAGAGCCATCGCTTCGCCCGGATACCCATTCGCACCGGCCTCCCAAGTCGGTACGCTCTAGAATAATATCTCCGGTGTCCCTACTAATGTGCACGTACCGACAGCCGAGAAATACTGCAGCAAAGTCGCCACTGTCCAGCTCCCAAATTCGGTGCGGCCGAAAATCGCTTACTTCGAACGAGAGCAGATAGTCAATCACCCCTCCATGGATTCCACAGACCAGCAGCAGCACAATCACTGAACAAAAGTTCCTCACAACCCTCATAGCACGTATCCAAACCCAAAACTCTACACAACCGGATGACAAGTTCTGTTCCCAGAACACGCGACCCTAACACGAACTGCTGCCCGCGCGCCTAGGCTCCCCTTCACTCCCCATCTGCATTTCCAAACCTAAACTATGCCCTCAAATAACAGGGTCTATATACAATATGCAGTAGTCCCAATTTGGGAGCCTCCTTGGGGGAAGTCCCAATGCCATCCTAACCCTCTCCGACACAAAACCATTCTGCATGGTCCATTGTACAAAACTAAAACTAACGTAACAAACTCACAAAAATTATAATATTGCGGATATATTTAGAAAAGTGTATCAAATCCACTTAAGCCAAGCACAAAATAAAAGGACCAATTTATAATATTACGGATATATTTAAGCCTGTGTATCGATCCGCTGAAGCTGGAGAATGTTTTTTCGTAAATTGTAGATTGGAGTACAGTAGTTCTTGGGTTTTACGGTGAAACTAACAACCCGGGATGGTGTCCTAGGAAATACGCCATCGTCCACCACGCGGAACTCTCTCGCCATGGTAAGCGTCCTCCCGGTTTTTTTTTCTTTTTGCCATGGTGGTCAGGGCTCCACTAGTTCCACCTAATCCGAACCAAAACGGTCAAAAGCTTATCATAAACCCAGTTCTTAGGTACACACACATTCATTCAGTTTTTGTAAGGTGGGTGTGGGGTATGCATGCCCCATTGCGAAAGGCATGCATACCAGTCAAAATCGGCGATTCCGACCTGTTCGTGGTGATTCTGAGGCCTCAATGCCTGCCCCAATATTTGCCCCCAATGCGTTCTCAAATGCTTACCTGTGTGTGTGTGAAGAGCTCTTCTGGCGGGATTTTGTAAAAGGGTTTTGGTGTGTGTGTGTGTGTGTTAGCTTATGGAAGGATAAGAAACGTTTTTGATCTTTGAAGAAGTGGCTGTGCTGCTGCTTACCCGCGAACATTTTGGAGTGCTTGGAGTAGTGGCAACATGGCCGGAGTTTGACGAGATGATCATCACATACTGGCTGCGTTTCTCACAACAGAAAGTATTTAAGGGAGCATGCAGTTTTCTCAGCTAGTGAGAAAACATTAAGATATTCTTTTATTTTTCGTATGGAATCTATCCCCTGATAAAGGTTTTGGAGGAGAATATGGAAGACAAAAAACTGAAAGAACATTAGTCCAATTCTTTTGTGTTTCATGCGGAGTACGTTGTTTGTCAAGGGTTTAGCAGAGGCCTACGAGACCGAAAAACAAGGAAGCGAGGTAGGAAAAATGGACCAAACCGGTAACAAAGCAGCGTTCGTTCGCCACGCCAGCACTTGTGACTCACTTTTCTCTTTATTAAGGCACCACCGAGGGCCGTCGCTAGTTCTCCAGTAAACCAGAAAAGGAAGCTCATACAGTAAAGCGTCGAGGAGAACCCCTGACGACCTAACTGAACCATGACACAGTCCGAATGGTTTGGGATACAATGATCCTCTTCGCGCAAAAGTTGTTTTTTGCACAACGAGCCCTTGGCATCGAATATTTTGGATTCCTGGATTCCGAAATGGTCCCCGTAGCGTTCGAGAGATCGATAACCCGCCGGTGCTTCCTCATGTGGCGTTGGATTTGGCATGTGATTTTCGTCCCCAGTAGTCATTTCTCTTTTGGGGCGGTTTTGTTTTTCTCGGCAACCTAATAAACCCTTCTATCAAGCTATTTTTCCAAGCAGCTCTTTTGCAAAAAGAGATATAAAATTTGAATATATTCAGTCATGTGTATAGACTCCACTTTCTATGGCCAGAAGTTATTTTCTGTTAGGTTGTGTAGCGAATTTTGTTTGATCATCGTACTGAATTGTGCTAATAATTAGATAACACATGCAGAAGCTGATTGTAACTTGATAATTCACGTTGGAGGTACAGTAATTTGGGTAAACTGGGTAAGCATTTTCGAGTTGCCCCTAACTTGGGAAATGCCGAAAACAGAAAACAGGGCAGTTCGAGGCTTTTCGCTGGAATAGCAGATTCCAGTTCGTCGCAACATTTGTCTGGCTGGGGAGTAAATTTTAATGACTATCTTTTTTTTTTAGTGGGCAGCTGGCAAATCCAACTGTTTTCGAGGGTTTACGTCGCGAGTAAGTAGAGAATAAAATTTGATTTTATTTTGGCCTACCTCGTAAATAGTCCGCTTTCCAATCGCATTTTGGTTTTGGTGGGAGGTTGGGAGAGCACGAACAACTGTGGGTGAGCTTGGGCGATTAGGAAGCTGTCTGTTGCTAGGATGGGGAAGCAATTATTCGCAAGGGTTGCTGGAACAGAGGGCAGGAGATGAGATCCACAGAGTATGGGTAGTGCACAGTTGTATCCAGTGGGAATGAACGTTAATTGCTTATTAGAAAATCATTCGACTCCGTACCAATTCAAAACCGGGATCCCCAAGGTGTACTCTATCCACAAATTCATTCATGTTTTCCAGTGTATGGTTGATTCCGCGCACCAGGGGGGCTCCGATTTTCGCACTCTCCCTCGACCTTCCGAAGCTGCTGTGAGAAGAACGATCAGTCCACTTCGTGAAAAAAAACCTGATCATCTACATACTAGGAATGCTCCCCAAGCCCGGGTCGAGCTCAAGTAACTCTTCTACCCATACTCTGTGGATCTCCTACCCTCTGTTTCACCACCTGTAAAGAAGGGGGAAATGCGAAATATTCCCCACCTCCATTCCCAGGAGCAAGTGGGGAAATGAACTCCCCACACAACCTTACTATAAATTATAGTATAATAGCAATGTTCAGTAATTCGATTCCCTAGTCCCTGCCCAGGGTGCTCAGTCGCTTAAAGAATTGATCCGAAGTGCAGGGAACCCAGAAGCACCGTCCATGAGAGAGCTGTACACGTCCTAGAGATCGCCACTGTCACACCGGAGCCTTTATCCGCAGCGCCTACCCGGAACCACAGCACATCAAAGCCAGCTGGAGGCTATTCAAGGGGCTGGCCAGAAACATCAGGGTGAAGAGGATAGGGTTCTCATTCCGTCACCAATTGCTCGACTTGGGTTTAGAATTGAAGCCACTCCGGAGGGGTCGAATCCGCAGGAACTGCAAGGATTGTACATAAGTTCAGTCAAATACAGTCAATCAATATTACTTCATTTGTTATTGTCGAGTCTGGTCGTCGAGTGCTTCGGCGGCTTCCAACGAGTGGACTTTCGCTAGCGTTCGGGGTGATCGGGAAAGCCTGATTTTTACTGCCTTTTGGGCTTGTCTATGTTCATCGGTGTTTATGATTTTCGGACCGCTGATCATTTTTCCCTGTTTTTGAGGTCCTTAGTGTCGCCTCCTTCCGTCGCGACCTCCAGGGCTCCATCCGTCAGAGCGGAAATAACTATTGTTTCTTTTGTCTTTATGAGTTGGAACCTTTTTGCTTCTTTAGAGCTTGGTTCCTCCAAGGCTCCCCCTAGTTCGATAAAGTCCGAGTACGTCTCTACCTTCAGCTTCCTATGCTTGAAGGCGAGATGCCCCTGCTCCTTGCCCGAAAAGATCGAGGGTGGATGGACTCTACCCTCATGTCCACTGGCGACCTTACTCAGATTCGACTTCCTCCCCTCCGGAACTCCTTGGTCCTACCGTCATGAACCCAACCCAGAAGATCCTCTAACCCCAAATTCGCCAATCTGAGCGATCAGACCATGCGAACAAATGGATCTCTTATGCGGGCAGAGTTTCTCTTTTCTGTACGGGACACCTATCCAATTCCATGGTAGGTCCAATCATACCGTTCTTCGACCCGGCCTGGTACGTCGGCGTGGTTCTGCCTTTCCTTATCGCTATCCCTTAAGCAGAATGTAGTTACTCTGGACTTTACTAGCATAGCCTGAAGCGCTACGCAAGGCGTGAAGATGAACTAATAACTAGGGAGGGAAGCATGCAACCCCAGGCGCCGATGGCGCGCCTCGGAAAGCATGTCGCTGGAATATCGCCAAAGGGAGACACTTAAACGCCTGAAGAGCGCCAAATATTCAGTAGGATGCTCAGCAAAACATTTCCGCAACCACTCTAAACCCAACTTATCGACGTGACCAAAGCTTTCCACAATGAATGACTGGAACCGGTGAGAGCGACCCTCAGCGCAAGGCAGACTGGCCATGCTCTCAGCATACCGTCGTTCCTTAACTCTTCGAAGGGCTGAAGCCGCGGCCCCCCGGCGGCGGGCGGCTGCGGTGAGGTGGGCGCTGGCCACGGGGCAGGTAATCGCAAGGTCCACATATGTTGAGCGTCTGGCAGCAGCGTCGGAGACGAGGAGATCGGCTATACAACGGGGCGGTGCAGAGTCCGAGATTGATCTGGGCAGTTCCGACTCAACCTCAACCGTATGCCCTATCCGAGTCAAAAATTCGCTGAGGATGTACTTGAGGCGAGTGTGTCGCCTCGTACGGAGACCTCTCAACAGTCCGCAGGAACCCAGGAAGTGGTAGCCACAAGCGTCAATCCGGCTCTCACATCCCTGACAGAAAGACGGTCGATTAGAGTGCCACGGAGCCTGTGGCAAACCGATGTAGGTACTCTGCCTACTACGCTATCAAAGGAAGGGGGATGATCCCGCAAAAAACCCAAACTGTCAACGCTTAGCCCCGATTTTGAAGACAAACATCTATAAACTCAGATAAATCCTCGAAATTGGGGTCGTTTCCCCTTCCACCACCCAGCCCGTCATCGTTTATTTCTTATTTACGAAAGGATGGGACAACCCAAATACAAGCTGCTAAACAAATTCATTCAGTACACGCCATGATATCGCCCATCAAGCTTTGAGCACGCCGGTTAGAATTGACGATTGACCTGAACGTTTGCTGGGATTGCGTGCAAAATGTTCTTTCTGGTTGGTTAAATTTCACTGTTGGTTGCTTGAACTCCTCCAGCCAATTTCAAGATGTTCAATTGCTTAGAATATTCAGCTCACTACCGGCGTAAGTAGTTGGGAGAACAACGGCAAACGCAGACTCAACACAATCAATTTTAAACATTGGTTTCTCGTCTAGCGCTGCTTCTGAATTTTCCCTAGGATGCCTTCTCCATTGGGCATTGGAGACCAGGTCAATTCGATGACATGTGGAAAGGAGTCTTTAACAAACGTGGTGGGGATGTCTGGCAACAGTAGCGCAGGATTTATTATGAACAAGCTATAGTACATAGATAACAAATTGCAACCAGGGTTGGGACTATTCGAGTCTGTTCCTGGAGCATGCGAATCTCACGTTTGCGTGTCTCTTCAGACATGCCAGTGTGGAGAATGCGCGTGTGCAGAGTGGACACACGAAATTTCGCTCTCGCAGATGCACGATCCTTATGTGCCTGTTCATGGTGCCTTTTGTCCCAAAGCTCCTACCGCAGTGTTTGCATGAATGGGGGCGGAGCCCCCGATGCACTGTCTGCACATGAACGAGGAGGTGAGACCTTCCGGAAAACTTCGCAAAGCACTCGTCACACTTGTACGGTGTTCCCTTTTCACTTTTAAGTTTCGCTATGCTCAGTCTATTATCTCTTCTCCGCTGCCATCTCGGCAGACCGTATCCAATTGGATCGGCAATTCTAATTGTGCTCGGTACGTGCACAAGCGAAAAACCACAATCAGACCCGACGTTCTCCGTCGTTATCAGGCTCGAGATCTCCATAAGCACTTCTTCTCCTATCACAGCGGTTTAGCTAGCACATCCACTTGAAGCCTTGAGAAGTTTGCTCCCATCGACAACGGGCTGACTTGCCCAGCCAGGGTTTAAGTACCGGGTGGTAGAACAAACCTTGTTTCAGCACAGATCAACTCAACATCCAGATCCATGTTCAAAAAAACCGAGGACTTCATGATCACGCAAGTTGCCGTGGTCTACCATACAGCCGATTCCTATCTCATGGACATCAGTCGGTTCGCCTTAAGCCAACCTAATCGCCTGCACAACCTCTCACCGGCTTGCTCTAGTTGTAAAACCCTCAAACCGTTGTCACTGCCAGCCTAAACACCCCAAAAACCAAGAAAACTCCGAAACCTTCTCGAAAACCTGAAACAAAAAAACAAAAAAACAAAACCAATCTCTTCCATTTTCGGGATTCTCACTGCTACATAACATCGTAAAACATAATAAAAACAAACCCATACTTATCCAAAAACTCTACATTTTAATTAACACATATTGTTAGTTCTATTTCATATCTCCAGACCGATGAACGGACGCCTGAATTAATTATTTTACGAATTCTAGATGAGCTGAACTATTATCTCCACCTGGGGCTATGGACGTAATTGTATTCGCTATATAATAGAATCAATACTGAATTATATGAGTAAATACGTTATATCTCGAAAGACAAAATAGTTTCGTAGAAGAAAGTTAAAGATATTGGGATGAAATAGTTGAGGTTATGAGGATTGATTGGTTAAAGGAAAATTTGCTTACATCAAGAGGACCCAGGACAATAGCTCGGGAGGCTCGGGAAGTAGGGGATGGAGATGGCTTGCCCTCTCTGGTGTGAAGTGGCTTTCAAGAATTTTGGTGATTGAGAAGGTGAAGGCTAGCAGCGAGATGGTGAAAGTGGGTTTTGAGGTCAGCAGGTATTACTCTTTACACGCCATTTTATGTAGTATTGACAAGGCGATCGTTCGACTTGTTTTTGGTTTTGGTTGGGTTGTTTGTAGGTGAGCCCTCGCCTGAATGCCTTTGAGACGTTGCTTCTTCGCCGGATAGCTGGATGGGATCAGGCAACCGTAGAGGCATTTGAGGGGAGTGTTCGACCGCAAATGTCATCGTTTTTCCGTCACGGAGTGAAGGTTGAGCCTTTCCGTGGTGGATTACGGTTAAGGGATCCGTCAATGGAAGCGTGTTTCTGGGGAGATGCATGCCTCGGGAGCCCAATTGTAAAAACGGACGACATACGGGCGTGCTGCTCGAGAGGATATTGGTTGAGTGTGGGTAGCCCTTGCTGCGGACGGACTTGGCTGTTGAAAGTTAGTGTCTCCTGCAGCGCATGGTTCTCTTTTTCCTTTATTTCTCTGGGTCAAGGCGGGTCGTCCCCGTGCAATCTCTGCCCCGCTCTTAGTTCAATCCATCGCCGTTGATCCAGAATGGCAAACGTTTTTTCGATGCAGAATCGTCCCCGTGCGCTCTCTACTAGTTCAATTCGTCGCCGTTGATTCAGAATGGCAAACTTTTTTCGATGCAGAATCGACCCCGTGCGCTTTCTGCCTCGCTCCTAGTTAAATCCATCGCCGTTGATTAAGAATGGCAAACTTTTTTTTCGTTGCTGAATTTTTCCTCGGGTTTTGAGTGGGCATAGCTGATCCAGGGTCCCTTCGCATTTCCAGTTTCGTGAAATATGAACGGCAACCGTCAGTCACGATGAGAGACTGAGATCTTCAATAGTTTACTGTGCTTTGGTGGAATCCTTGGTATGTAGACGTGCACCATACATAGACAGCACGCCACTTTCCCAGGTTGAAGCTAAAAATCTTGAAGCCGAGGCTTACATCGTCCCGTACAAGTGGACTGGAATCGGTCACTAATTAGAGCGAGAGCGCACGAGCAGGTGCTTCCCAGTGTTTGCTTTTGTTTCAGTGCCATCTGGTAGCCCCTTGGCCTTGGGGGAAGCCTAGAGCAATGCTCGATGTTGAGCTAATTTCGACAAAAATTCAGCATTTCAGCAATCGGTGCAGATTTTGATGCGTCCCGGATTGTGCTGGCTTCCAACCTCAATAGGCGGAGGCTAAAATGCCTGTTACAGAGAAGAAAACAAACGTATTGTAGTACTACTAACTAACCAACTGGATTTAATGAGAACTTACGCTTACGCAGACTCAGCCACGGCCACCAATCCGGGATTTGAGGGCTCCACACAACCGCTGAAACGTTTGCCCAAGGAACCTGGACTCCCCCCCCCGCGGCCCTACTCCAATTCCAGCCGCCAATTGAACAATCAGTAGTAGGGTCTGTGAAACTAACATTTTATATAGGGTTGGGCCAAATGGGACAGGTTTTTCGATATTTCCTCTTCTAAGCGGGGAAATACAGAAATCGGGGTGGTTTTCGCAGGTTTAGTTGGGAATAAAGCCGGGAACGGCGATTGCACCCTCGTCCGTTGAACACTTGGCTAGGTAGGGGGTTAAATTTCAATGGTTATCCCCGGTTCGTAATGGCGAACCTGAAAAAGCACCTGTTCCCGAGGGTTCACTTGGGGAATAAGTGAAAGAATTTGTTTAATCGGGGGTTACGCCCCCCAAAAAGACTAAGCGCGGCGAAGATCGCGCGCCTCCAACATCAAAACAGTGTTCACACGCCAAAGCAAGAAACTTAAACGGGTAAACAACGAGGACAGACGGTCACAGGGCGTTCGTGGAGCAATTCCCGAAGCCAACGAGAACCAACGGAATCCAGAAGCCCAAAGCACTCAATGACCAGAGGTACCATGACCAGAGGTACCAGGCGATGAGCTAGAGCCGAAGCACGAAGGCCTGCGTTAATACGTGCACCGCAAGAAACTTAAACGGGTGAACATCGAGGACAGACGGTCAGGGCGTTCGCGGGATAAGTGGGGAATAAAATTTGTTTGTTGGCGTACCACGAAAACGATCTGCTTTCTTGGCTTCCGACTTTCACAATAACATTCTGATTCTGGTGGGAGCGCAGGAGGCGAGCAACAGTGGGGAAGCTTGGGCGATTGGAAAAGGTCCGGTGACAGGATGGGGAAGCAGTTCTTCGGAGGAGGTGAAGCAGAGAGCAAGGGATCCACAAAGCATGGGTAGAAGAGTCACTTCAGCTCGACTCGGGCTTCGGAGTATTCCCCAGTTTCTAGGATTTTTTTGGGATTGGACTGCTCGCTCTTCTCACAAGGGCATTGAAGGGCCGTCGGCGAGTGCGAAAACAGAAGCGGCTGCTGGCCCAGTCTGTCCTAGTTTGTCAACATCGAGTCTTTGTGCACGCTAGCAGGGACAAGTCTCCGGAGTTCGTTTCTCTAGAAGGTATTGAGGGAAATCAAAACTCCTTAAGCTTATCGTTAGATGTTTTGCACAAGCTTCGGACTACTTTCGTGTAGGAACTGCGAAACAAAGAGTTCAGCAGCATAGTCTTTTGATTGAAAAGTTTTCTGGGGTGGAACCGTGAAGCAGTGTTTCCACTTTTTAACTCGAAATCCGTTGGCGTACGTTAGTCTGTGAGTTTAGAGCGAACATATAGTAGTGGTATTGCGCTGCGGTAGGTAGCTGCCGAATAAAGGCTACGGGGTTAAGTGCGATACTAAACAAAAATAGATGCAGACACGTTAGCAATAAAGGCCAATAAGAGAGGTTTAGTGGCCAGATCTACCATTCATTAGCCCTTAAGAATCCCAAAGCCTCATTATTGGTGTTAAATTATAGAATATACGTATACAAATCGTGTTATCCTCAAAATACTTACTCATACAATTTAATCTTCTTAGTTTATCCAATGAATGGCCGTTCAATTTGCGTGTTAGCCAATCATTCAACCCCCCTCTCAATTCAAAAAAAATTCGAAGCCGGTCAAAGCACCATCGCATGTGGAGGGTTCATGGCAGAGCAGCGCTACTGAGCAAGAGCATAATCACAACGAAGATTTAGTCGAAGTATCGGGAGAAGAAGAAGAGACCACGCAGCAGATTTCCAGTTCAAAAAAGGAAACGCTGCTTCACGGCTCAGAGCCGGAAAGCTTTTTCCGCCAAATGAAGACGTTGCTGAACTCTTTATCTCACATACTTCCTAGAAAGGCATCCGAAGCCCGTACAACTTGAAACACAAAAGCTGAGGAGTTGTTCCTTAATTGAATACCCTGAATAAACTGATGATAAGTACCTTCTAGCCAAGGAAACGAACTCCACAAACTTGTCCATGGGAAAAGGGTGCACGGAGACTTGATGTTCGCAAGCTAGGACTTACTGCCTCCGCTTCTATTTCATGACTCTCCCTCGGCCTTCCAATGCTCTTGTGAAAAGAACGATGATCCCACTTCCTTCAAGAAACTTAATTATCCGCAATCTGGGGAATGCTCACAAGGCCGAGTCGAGCTCAAGCAGCTCTTCTACCCCACAAAGTGCGATACAGAAAATCAAAAACCCGCCTTCACCGCGTAAACAAGTTCATTTTCCTGTTCCCAACCAAAAACCCTTGATGGCATTTTTTTGCCCACCCACCAAATGTTCGACGGACGCACTGGACGTTGGAAATACAACACCTATGAGTCTCGTTTTCATCTCCTCCTCACACCTCTAGCGGTACTAAACGCTCTTTGAGCCGACTTCTTGAAGCAACATATATACTCCTACAGCCTCTGAGGTCTCGGGAAACAGGCAAGCGTACAAAAATACTACCCTACCCAGGCTTGATCCTTATTTCTCCAGTAGCTGACAAACTACGAATCACATCTAGTACTTATAAGGCCTCTGGGTCAGTAGCCGACTCTGTCCAAAAGTGCTACCACCTCAGTTCCCCGTCTGCAAGCTCGATTAATATCGGAAACATCATAGGTTACTCCCGCCGCGGATTATCCTTCGGTTGTCCTGGAGCTGGACTTATACCAGAAACGCTTCCGCATGCAAAACCTTCAAGTACCAGCGGAGCCTTCGACAGTAACCGGGTATATGTAATCTGTTAACACTGGAATCGCCTATTGCCCACTTATATTACCCACTTATTTCCCGCCCCACTAAAAACCCCCTGTTTTCGCAGGTTTAGCGCTTATGGGTCGTAAACAGCGAAAAACCCAACCCACTTGGCACGACCCTACTATAGCCGCTTAAACCATTCGTTTCGACTATAGCTCCAATCGGCAATGTCATCTTGTGGATTACCTCAAGGGTATTGAGTAAGATCTTTATTAGGCAACATAGCTTTAGATGAATTAGATAAAATTATAAAAAAAATATTTAAATACTAATTTCCATCATTTCTATGTAAGAAACAATGAGTCTTTCTTGCTCTTTTACAGTTAGCCTCCGATTAAACCATTCATTCATTTACAATAATCAAAACAAATTTATATAGACCGGGATATTATTGCACGCTGGTTAAAAAAAGCTGGGGTCCAAGTTCTGTACCAGTCTCCCTACCGACCTGCACCCACGCCTGGCCGGCTGGCGAGCCGTTTTTTTGCGGGCTCGCGGCCCCACGACCGAACAGTTGCCGGTCCTGTACCTACCGTGGTGATCCTGTGGTTGCTGAGGAAACAGAAGTCCCTCGTGATCCTCCTGATGATGGACCGGGCTCTGGGAGTCGCGTCTCCGCAAGCACGGATGCGTTGCAAAACACACTTCTTGGGACTTGCACCGTGCTGCCTATGGCCGACTTCTGGTGCAGATGGTCTCATCTTCCCGAGATCGCGCCCGCCTGCGTAGCCTTGGAGGGTGTATCAGCTCGAAGTGGCTCATGAGCGACCCCGCTTCTCCGCCACTCACACTGACGGATTTCGAAGTGCGCACTTCTCTACGTTTATACATCGGTTTGTATCAGCCGCCGTGGCCTTCTGAGATGGGTTCGCCGTGCCCTCTATGCTCTCAGGACGCGATAAATTTTGTTCGATAGAAGAGCAACTTGAAACCCAGCCAAGCAGATTCGCGAGCTTTGACCCTGGGCGGGGCAAACCAAGAGTTTCGCGGAAGGTGGGCGTAAACAAATTCATTCATTCAATGGCCGAGAAACCCACTTTGCAGTTCACTGCTGTGCGAAAGTATAGGTGCTTCCCCTGGAGGGGAAAGGCTAGTAGCTAGTTACTTTACTAGGCTATGCTAGTAAAGTCCAGTAGCTAGTTCACTTTCTACCCTGCGTAGCGCTTAAGATTAGAAAACAAGCCAACCACCAACTAACCAAACTCAACGCGTAAACAGAGAAGAGAGCCGGTCTGAGCGCACACGGAACACTTCGCGGAGCCAAAGGGAACCAACTGAATCCAGGACGCGAGACTGTAAAGGCGAACACTGGCAAGCGCTCAACTATACCACAACTACAACATGTACCCTGGCGGTGAAGCGCTAATTCCCTGGGCAGACAAAGCAACCCAGTATTTCACTGTTTTATGACGGCGCAGCAGTTCCACGCGCTCCCCAGCTGCACGGGAAAAAGACTATTGAATGCATAAGCCGCGCGCATCCAATATCAATGCAGCAACATGCGCCACGACGGAGAACCAAGGCGAGTAAAGAGGGCTGCGTAAGTGTTTTACCGAACATCCTGAAGAATATCTTGTGCTTCTCCGCCGTTTAAGTATCGCACTCTGGAGGTATTCTAGCAACACGCTCGCCGAGGCGCGCCACCGTCGCCTGGGCTTACATGCTCTTCTTTCTAGCCCCTAGTTTCCCGTTACGTTTTGCGTAGCGCATCGGGCTATGTTAGCAAAGGAAGGAAAGCCGACTAGATGCGAAAATTTCATTCAGCCAAGGTCAGGCTACAGAGTCCATCAAACCGAAACACTCAACGATCAACAGTACCAAACTACTCGTTTGATTGCTTTTGCATGGTGCTTGCTCAGATACTTCGCATAGGATCAAAACTGTTTATTCAGCCTCTGAATCAGAGCCGACCTACCTTCCTATGCTGGTGAAACTGTAATCAGAACAAAGCCACAGTGAATTTGTGGTCAGCTACCCAGCGCGTAGAGGCCAGAACGTAGAGGATATGAAAAATAAATCCCTGGACGGGGAGCGCCACTACCATAACATCAGCAGATTTAGCCGATTCCGATTCCGATTCCGATTTCAGAAGGCTAGAACTTGTAAAGCAGCAAATCACGGGCTTCAAAGCGCCGCGATTAAGCTGTGACTCGCACATCCAGTTACGATAGCTACATGAAGTTTACTGCTCTTCAGCGCTTCCAAACATGATGGAATCCCAGGGAATCGAAAGCGCTAGAGGAATGAATCCCATCCGCTCTCAACTCTTTTGCCCATCCGACGTGCGCAACCCTATCTCGGGTCGGCCTCTGCCGTTCTCCATCTGCCTCAGCGTCCCAGAGGATTTTGCAGAAAAGACTATCAGAATGCAAAACGGTTATCTCGCCGGGTCCCGCTCCTTCGCCAAGCAACGAGTAGAACAGCGCTCTTCATATCCCGTCTCTGTCCTCGCTGCCTAGCGAGAATAAAGTTGTTTCGCTCCCCCACGCGCCTGCCACAGCGCTTCGACAGAGTCCCGGATCCGCGCTGCCGTACGCTCAAGCCCATTGGCAACGTAAGAATCGAGAACTAATTCGCGACGGTGATGAAGGTCCAGTCTTGCTCTGACGATGACATCAGTGATCAACGAGCCACGGTTCTCTCGGTCACAGCTGCGGCGACCGCTTCAGCTTTATTTCTGAACGCACAGATGTGAGAAAACTCTAATGCGAGTAGTAAACGATTGTTGCAGGTCATCGTATCTTCCGTAAAGCATTCCTACAAGCTCCTAGTTCTCGTAGCAGCCTACGTCTGGCACTTCTCCGTTGGGACGTGTTTTTCTTCTCAGATCAAAGGCGGGGGGGGACTTTTCCCTCCATGCCCCGTTAATAGCTGGGGAAGAATCCTTGAGCTGATAATTGTGAGAAAGTTCGTCTTCAAACTCAAAATTCGACACCATGGTGATGCCCGATTTGATCTTCGCGATGCTACCACGCCGGCACATGTTACCCTCGTATTTGTCCCGGCTGATGTCTCCGTAGCGTGGGAAGGCCAAGTCGGAGTCATCTCGTGTTTGTACAATGTTATTGAACACCTTGACGTCGTTGCAAGAATTGATGGCCAATCCTGCTGCCGCTTGTCGCCCTTCCGCCTTGGAAGTCAGTCCGTTGTCCACCAAAGTATTGTGGGTAACGCGTATTCGATCCGTGTGATGCACTGATATTCCGTTGATCCCGTTGTTATAGCAGAGATTGTTCGCTATTAAGAATCTACCGTGTTTGTAGCTATCGTGGTTTCTCGTCAAGTAGATGCCCTGACCGTCGATGATCTTCCTCGCCTCGCGGGTGCCATACCACGGAAAGGGAGGGTGTGCCCCCGGGGGCATACCACGAGGTGCGTAGAATGGTAGGCGGTTCTTGTTATGATGTACACAGTTGCCTTCGATGTGCATCTTAAGTCCATCATTGTCGTCTATATTCGTTGCTTCAGCAATCACAAGAGCACTTGGGGCACTGCGTGAAGCCCACGTGCAATGGCTGACAGTATTGTACAAGATCTCAACATAGTCCCCTTTGTTGACGCGGATACCTGAATCGCATGTCCAAGTGATCTCATTGTCACGTATGCGGATGTGGTGATGCGGACCCCACGAAACAATACCGTTACCCTTATATCTCCCGGGAGTCTCGTGCTCGAGCCTGTGCTCCTCGACTTCCTCCTGGGTCATTGATTCGCCTGGCCCGCGGATGACGAAGTTTTCAACTGCGACGTAGTCCGCGGAGATGGACACCCCAGCCGCTCCGTCAAACTCAATTACAGCACCAGGCTCACCTTCAAGAGTCGTATAACTCGAGCTTGTTCCTCCCTGGCGAATATTAGCTACCCAACCAGCGCTCTTCTCGGTGCCATAATTGCGGTTGCGGTAGATACCCGCACGAACCACAACTCTCGCTCCCGAGATGGCGGCATCAAGGCCCGCCTGAATAGTACGAAACGGATCCGTCGATGTACCACTACCAGATGACCGAGCCCCGGCATCCACATAGATGGTCATCGGAGCCTCGCTGACACCTCTGCTGGTCATTTCTGGCGGATTTACCACCGTAGCCTGAAGCGCAACAAGGGCCGCAATTCAAACTAGGTACGGGGGATTAAAGCAGGAAGCCAACGCGCATCTAACAGTATCTTGCCGTTCCCCTAACCTCCTTTGTTCCCGCTGTAAAACCCTTCACACAACCTTCCCAGCGCTAACCTCTCCAAGCCCCAGCCCTTAAACTCGTCCGGAATACGATAGACCAGTTCCACACTAAGTGTTCTATCTTGGTTTCTCAATCATACAAGAAGGTCCACCTACCCAACCTCCCCCCTATATCCCGCATTCCTCCTCTTCCCCCACCCCCGGGTAAAAACAAAAGCATGTAGGGTAACTTCACCAGACTTCTGTAATGCCATTATTTGGTCACTCGCGTTCCGTTAGTGATCATTTCCTAGTCGTGACGAATTGTTTTGTTTGTATAGATACTATTCTACGTCCTTTGTTCGTATACTTAGAATTCTCCATAGACCCGTCCGTCCGATATTTTTTTCGTCGACGGACTATTGAATAAATTTAGATATTTAGTAGGTATCGGGTTGAATTTCTTGCGAAAATGCCGTCCCCATTGTTCGTCCGATTAGCGCTCATATAAAATGTCCGATATTCAATCCACGCTAGTACAAAGTATCAATGATCTCGGGCAATCAGACTGAACCATGATAATGTTAGGACTCTAGGGGAGCCAAACAGACTACTTCTCGGTATGACAAGCTGTCACTCTCATATATTGAATTAGGAATATTTCTGAGTTCGACAGACTGTCATATACAATCTATCGGTTCTTCAAAATGTTCAAGTGTTGTAAAACGCGGCGATTTGATCCGAAGTTTACTTCAAACCAATATGAGTCGTCGCAAAGAGTTGGAATATGCGGGAGGGGGCCTGTCTTCCCCGAGCACTCGTGCTTCGGGTCTTCCTCATCGCCTGGTACTTCTGGTCATTGAGTGCTTTGGGTTTATGGATTCCGTTGGGTTCTCGTTGGCTTCGGGAATTGCTCCGCGAACACCCTGTGACCGTCTCTGTCCTCCTTGTTTACCCGTTTAGGTTTCTTGCTGTGGCGTATGAAGGCTGCTTTGATGTTGGAGGCGCGCGATCTTCGCCGTGCATTGCTTTTTTTCCCTAACGGGGTTTTTTTCTTTCAGCCTCCGATTAAACAAATTCATTCATATTTCAAACCTAAGTTATAAGGTTGTATATCCCTAAGTGTACAAGCCCATTGGAATCCTTCTGACAATATCCGATGCAACTGCGCGTTCCTTAATCGCCGGAAAAAGAGGGTTCGACTCGAACAATTCCGCTTTCCTGAAACTCCTTCCGGCTTAACCGTTCTATGTGATACGATGGTGAAGCTCGCACCAATAAAATAGATACAATCCAACTTACGAGCTCACCCGTTTCGAGAATTTCAACTTTTGCCTTTACTGTAAATCTCTCTTCTTCCTCCGATCCCTCCCTATTCCCTCTAACACTACTCAGGCTTAGGATATTATATGGTGTCCATATATCGCTAATCCACAGTTGATATGATGCATCATGCGCATAGAAAAACTATTAAATCGAGAGTGACAGTCTGTCACACCCGGAAATGATCACTATTCAATGTCAGAAACAGAATTTCCAACAGGGAAGGGAACGAATATGAGGTAAATGGCCAACTAAGCTTGGTCCCAAAGCCGATTCTGGGAGGTTTCTTGGAGTCCATGTGCTGGAGAAGAAGATTGAAACACAATCAATATTTGTCGTTGATTGAGGAATATCAAGATTATCACACCTGAATAAAAACAAAACAGTCTATTGTTTTGTTTTTATTCAGGTGCGATAATCTTGAATCGGACTTGGAGAAAGACGTCAAAGGCTCGAAACAGTACCGTACGTTCATGTATGATAAACGTTTATCGACCCACATAATAATCTGAAGATATCTGGACGGAAATGACAAAACTAGCATATTGAATTCTGTTTTAGTGGAATGCGCTTATTCGGGCGACTCGGGGGGGGAGTGGACGTGTGCTGTTGGCAACGCGTTTGTGGGTGGTATCAACCGAGCAAGGAAATCTTCGAACTCCGTAACAAGTCAGAAAGAGGTCAAACCTCCTCTATTATCCTCTTAAACATAAATATTTCAAGCATAACGTTGAGATATGATCCTTGAAAACATCTCGGAGGGGAACTATTTTCTTCGGTAAACGTGGGAAGGCGGAGTATCACTGGCGGGATAGGATATCTTGTGAGTAGCATACTAAATGGCTCGATTCGTGCCCGAATTGTGGGTATGCTCCGGCCGGGCCCAAATCTAGCAAATTCATTCAATCTAGAAAGAATTGTAAGGATTGGCAAGTTCAGTCAATATCAAGCGGCTTGACCAAGTCGTCACTATTCCGTATTTTCTGTAGGAAATGGTGTGTTTTCTTGGTCGAGTTGGACATCAACAACGGTCCGACGACCAGGATACTTGGACTGCGCACCGCAACCAAGACTTGTTCAGTGAAGTTGTGAGGGGAGCGGGGACGGTCGCGAGACGTACAAGAGCCAAGCTTGTTGGCATACCAGTGAGGGATACTCCAAGACAAGTAATAAACGTGGGAGTCCTGAAGGCTGGAGCGCAGACTAAGCGTAAAACCCACCCGGTAAAACCAACACCATCATAACGTGAATCCAAACGATAAATGATTGAATTTCACGAGTTTTTTTTTATTGAACCGGAATCAATCAGGATGATCTCCGGATTGGGGCTGCGATGACGCCGTCACTAATTTTACAAGGTCACGAAGAGGATGTTAGAGGGGACGTGGGTGTTCGAAGACTCGGTTTCGGAGCTGACGTTGGATCTGAATTAATTAGTTGGGTATTCCCTTCCCCTTCGGAGACGGATTCCGCGTGTACTTCTGCTGTGTGCGGAGCAGCTCCAGCTGGGAGTATTTTGGACTTTATTTTTTTAGGTCTCAACAGCAATCAACGGGATATCATGATGGTGGAACTCTGGGCGTGATACTACGTCTGGCCCCGGCTTACGCTCTCACATCGTATCTCAGCTGGCTTGTGGGGGACCGCCTGAATCTCTTATTTTCGGGGAATTTTGAGGTCCTTCAGATAGTGTACATGGTTTCGATAGAGGGCCCGGCACGGAATGCTCGGTTTTCGGCTTCGTCTCACGCGATTGGTTGGGTGCAGAAATTGGTGGCGGTTAGAGATCTGAGTCACACTGCGTGGGATTTGGATGGTCAGGCCCCTGTGCTTTCGTATGATGAGTGGATAGAGGAGTCCGTAAGCAGCCTCGTTCCCTCCGTCCGATGTAGAAATCCAGCCAGAGTTCGATGGTTTTCTCAACCGACCGGCTGGCTCGGCTTCGTATCGATTTGGATCTAAGTGGGATTGATTTGGAGGAATTTCCCAGAGCTCTCGTCCCGACAACGTTCTCCGGGGCCCCTACCGACCTCTGCACGGAATTAATGCAGTCTTTGAGCGAGGTGGGCCGGCGTGCTTAACCGTGGATTCTGATCGCATTTCTACGCGGATGAATGGGTGCGAGTGAACCGTGGGTTCAATCAATCCGGTGTGCACAGCTTTGCCTCCTGGCTAGAGCTCACCACACGCTTGAACTATTCCGCCTGCCCTCAATTAAAATAACAGAGAGTTTGAGAAAATTACTTGGGCGTTGGCTCTGCCAACGGCTTCGGCCTTTGCCAACCACCGTCATGGCGCCTTACCACGTTGAGGTGGGAACCATCAGGTGGGCGCGAATTAATCACTCACGCCATCGAGCTCGAGCGCGCGCCCGACTGGGGAACGCTGGTGATCAATTTTCGCATCGCTTTTAACAGCGTCTCGCGGACGCTGCATTGGAGGTGGTCCGGAGGGTATCCCCTGAGGCTTTGCCGTTTCTGTTGGGAATCCATGGCAACACGAGTCCGCCATACTGGTATTTTGCAGGCGATGTCTTTCAGGTGAACACGGTAGTCCAACAAAGCGAGCCTTGTGGACCTGTCTTCTATGTTTGTGCGCTAGAGTCGGCGCTGATGAGGTTCGCTACCGAGGTGAAGGATCTACGTCTCTATACCTACCGCGATGATGTCAAGTTGTTCGGCACCCCTGAAGACCGTAACCGCGGGTTTACAGCATCACTGCTATCGCCAGCCGGGTGGGCTTGACGGTCGAGTCTGCGAAGTTCTGCTTCCTCCCTGCAACTTCGCCGGGTAGCCTGCCAGATGTGCTCAGACCCAGATTTCAACCGAAGGGCTTGGTACACCACAATGCCGGCCTGGGAACTGGCATTTTGGTTCAAGTGTCGCGTGAAACATTTTAGATCCATACAGGTACCTAGTGCCCTCCCGACGGTGATTTGCAACCTACGTGCCTGATTTCCAGATTCTGTGTTGGTCCCAGGTTCACTATTGGCTGCGCACTCTTCTACCAAGAAGGGGCGAGTGGGTCGCTGCTAAGGCTGACGAGGCGTCGCTTGTCCATTGGAGCACTTTTTTCGATGATCCAATTGATTTGGAATCTGCACCTGATGGGGATCGGCATTGCCATACATTTATCATCGAGTTCTTTGGCTTAGTTGATAGTGTAGGTTCTCGTTGGCTTCGTGCTCTCTTTCGTAGCGACTCAGGGTGTCTTGATAGCCTCCTCACAGAGCTGTGATTCTCTGGCGTTCAAAATCTGCTTTATTGTTGGACGCATCATGAGCGTCTTGTTTTTCCCTTCTCATCAGTTAGGCTCTGAATAAGCCGATGACTGGATCTTGTTGGGGCGATTTCGCAGATGGCCTTGCCCTTGCACTTGGGGGCCTTTGCTGTAGGGGATAGGAGAAGCGTCTCTTCGAGAGCGGTGGTGGCTTCCTGGGCCACAGCACTTCGTACTCTGGTTGGATTTCAGGACGACATCTGGACCTCTTGCAGTTCCGGAGTCCCGCACGGATCTACATAGGTTTGCCACGGGCAGTTTGGCAATCTATTCGATCTTCCCGGACAGTTGCACGTGATAAGCTGATGATGATGATGATGATACCTGGATTTGCGAGGCCCCTTGGCAAAACAAAGTCTAATCGACGTTCCTCTTGCCAAGGCTGCTAGACTCGTATCGACGGTTAAGGTTACCCCCTTCTGGGCTCGTGTGGACTATTGTGAGGTCATCGTACGAAACGTCGAACCGTCGAACCCGTCTGAAGTACATCCTTATCGAACATTTGCCCGGAGCTGGCCAAAGAGGCGAGGTCGTTTCGGAACTACCGGGATCAGTCTCTGCCACCACGCCCCTTAGTCGCATTGCAGATCTCCGGGTATCGGACGCACCCGCCAGATGCTCAGCGTATGTGGACATCGCTTTCACTTGCCATGTGTCACGTATTTCTCTCTCCTCCGCCGCCCGACGCTCCAAAGTTCCAGCCGTTCATTGTGGTAGCTTTGGTCATCTTGAAAAATCAGCTTGGTTTGGCTGCAGGGATGTTTAGCTACCCATCCTGCTGAGCTAGCTTACCTGGTACTTCTACGCCGATTGAGCATCCCTCTTTTGGCAATGTTCTAGCAAGAATGCTCGCCGAGGCGCGCCACCGCCGCCTGGGCATTGCATGCTTGCGTCCCTAGTCCTTAGTTCCCTTTCCGGCTGCATAGCGCTTAAGGCTATGTTAGAAAACCACCGCCACCAGTCAAAAGCCTTCACTTTGTACGGTGACCGCCCCCCCGAAATACTTTGCTTATCAGTAACTAGAGAATCTCAAGTCGCCCTCACCCCCAAAGCACGAAAATAGAAAACTGAAATAGACTTACTCAACCAATAGCTCGTTGTCTAAAAAAGTACCGAGTTCAACTATATTTAGTATAGAAAAAAAAAATGAGATGGATGAATGTCTCGAACAGCAGTCGCATCACGGTAATGTCTAAATTTGGTGTGTGCACATCAATTTCATTAAACTTGTGCATTCGGACCCAAAAAATAAGGTTAAAAAGAAAGACAGCTGCTTTACCCGTTTTCGAATTGATTACCATATTAATAATATTAATATTCATAGTATTGTACTATTGTACTACTAGTACTATTAACATTGTTAGTATTAGCAGTATTATTTGTGTGGCTAGTATTTATTTGTTTTATAAATATTATTTGTATCATCAGGATCATAAGTTTTTTAATAAATGAAAGAATTTGTTCAGTCGGAGGATGAAAGAAAAAAAACCCTGAGCGGAAAAAAGGACTATGTGCCGCGAAGATCGCGCGCCTCCACCATCAAAGCAGCGTTCATACGCTCCAGCAAGAAACTGGCTCTATTAGCAAAGCGAGAGCAAGAAACTTTAAACGGGTAACAACGAGGAACAGAGGGTCAGGACGTTCGCGGAACAATTCCCGGTATAATTGCGGGAAACATTGAGCAGTACTGTTATTTTAAGTCAAGACTAATCAAAGGAAATGAACATTTCTAAGACATATGTTTATTATTAGAAGACATCACAACTGAAATGGTGGTGTTTACTAGCACAGCCTGAAGCGCTACGCAAGGCGTGGACTGTAACTAAGTACTCGGGGGAGAAGCATGCAAACCCAAGCGCCGATGGCATGCTGCTAGAATATCGCCACAGGGCGACACTGAAACGGCGTAAGAGTTCCAAGTATTCGATAGGTTGCTCAGCAAAAACATTTGCGCAACCACTCCAAACCCGACTTATCCACGTGGCCAAAGGTTTCCACAACGAAATTCTGAAACCTGTGAGAACGACCCTCAGCGCAAGGTAAAAATAGCATTCTAAAAAAGGTGTTTAGATCAGTAAGCACTGGTGGTAATAGGGTTGTGCCAAGTGGGTCGGGTTTTTCGCTGTTTACGACCCAGAAGTGGTTAAACCCGCGAAAACAGGGTGTTTTAGAGGGGTGTATAGCAAAAAACCAGACCTGCTTGACAAAAACACGACCCACTTGGCACAATCCTACTGGTAAATTGAAAAACTGAATGTGTTTACAGTGAGGAAAGAGGATTGGTGAGTTGACTAGAATCTGTTTACTGTCGTGGCCATATTGATTTGTTGTGTCCGCTTGGGTTTGACACGGACAGAGCAGAGATCTCGGGGTTGATGAAGCATGTAGTAGATGCCCAAAAGCAGAAAAAACAAGCCTGTTGGGCAAAAAAAACGAAGTATCGCATAAACGAGGAACCTGTTTTCCACGTCCTCGCCTACGAACGTTTACATCAACCCAGGGATCGACCTATTCTGTTCCGACAGGAATCAAAAGCTCGAAGGTTCCAGTCTATATTCGGAAGGCGTGGACCATGCCTATGAATGCCGACCTTGACCATTGGGATAAACGAACAGCCAATTTTGCTCCATGTAGTTCGTTGGCCCAGTTCTCAGCCGTGGCATGAATCACGCTACTTCAAACAATGCGAAAGCTAAGTAACCAGCGTTAATCGAGCCCTGGGCCTCCAAAGTATGAGCGGGCATTGGGTATTCAACGCGTGGAACGCGAACTTGACTGATTCTTCCTTGCTTTTTCTCAGCAAAAGCTATACTATGACAAGTACTCCATCTTGTATTGCAAACTCGTGCTAAATTCTATTTTCGTCTGACTGGCTTTCACACCTCAGGAACCCCTCACCGTGTCAACTGTGACACGGTGAGGGGTTCCTGCCGTCGTCGATATTCCATAACTTGGATGCAGAGAAAACAGATTAAATAACAATGCTGGCACGACGGCTAACTAGACCCTGCTGAAATCCTTAGATCCGTTCTTATTATGAGTGTGGCTTCCTATCACTACAACCGAAGATCGCTCGAGAAAAATTTTCCTGAGCATTCTCCCGAATATCTGGGGCTATTATGACATCAAGCTCGAAGCTCCTTATGAGCCGTCGCACCGGACAGGGGCTGGAGACAAACAGGACATGGGTTTTCAATGGTTTAGTGGGATTAGTTGCCCCGCCGGCGCGACAGGTCCTGGCCTACAAAAATAGACAGCGCGAGGAGATCCTGTCTGCTTCCCGGCCTTGGGTCTGCATCGTTCAGCTGGATATCACTTCATGTTGTTAGTGATCAAATTTGAAATGAACTTCAGGCGTAGGTTCATTCCGCCAGCTAATTCTGGCTTGACGTCAAGAGCCTAGCATAGCTTTGTAAACATCAAGGGAGTCTGACACGTGGTGCTCGGTGTATCAAGCTGGAAGTTGGTTCAGACGCAGCGTACTTGATTTGGTGTTAGATTTTCATGTTTCAATGCGGTTTAACACGGCTACTAAGTAGGGCTACTGAGCTCTGGGAAGGTGCAGTCTTGATAGTCCTTCCAACTGTCTAGCGGACAATTAAACTAGGGCTTAGCGACCGGGAGGAAGGGACAGGCCCAGCTGTACTGCTGATTTGACTATCTGCCGGCGGTTATTGGAATGGGATTGATGAATCACAATCCGGCTACGAACGTAGCAGTTTTGTTTTTCTGATTTTCAGTATATTAGGAAACTTGTGCAAGCGCAAGCACGCTCGTTTTTCTATGCCTGAAAATAGACATTGACAAAGGCGCACTTGAACAGACTTGAGGACGAGGACGCGCCTGACACCAGACCGAAATTACTCTGAAACACTATCACCGCCTAGCTCGCTTAGGTCATCATATCATCATATCACGGGAGGATTGTAGGTCGTTGAAGATATAAAAGGCGCGTGACCTGGACCTTGCTCGCTCTCAGCTCTGAAGAAACGTGGAAAAGCAAGAACAGATTTTTAAGCTCTTACTGCAAAAGGATAAATATCATTCACTCAAGAGAAGTATAGAACTGAAAACGAAAGCTGCACTGGCGAGCAACGATGAAGCGATTTGTTGCCTTGATTGTCACCTTGGTAGGCGTCATTGGCGTTTCATCTGGAGTGCCAGTGGATGAGCAGCGTACAAATTTTGTATCGAGACAGGCATGTGCTCAGAAAGGAATATTTCCAGATGGCGCGGAGAAGGTTCTGGGATGTACATCGATCAAGGAACTTGAGGACGAACTCATGGACGCCGTTTCCAAGATCGAGGTGAACAGTGGAAATGGAACTGTAGATGATGTAGTGAAGACCATAACTGAGAAAGCTTTGGGTCAGTTGATTGACTTTGTCAACACGAATTCGACTCTTGTTTCAACCTACCTGGAGAGCCCGATGTGCCTGGGTGATTTTGATTCCAACGATGTCGCCGATACGCCCGACCTGGTCAAGAGTGGATGCCAAGCTCTTCCGCTCGGAGCAGATGAGAACTGGACTATGGTGGCTTTCAATCTTCCTCCGATTTCAGCTATCTGCCCGGAGATTCCTGCGACAAACAAGATGTCGATGTGCTTGGCATTCAGTCTGGACTGTGACAACCTCCCGAGCGTATCTATCTCGGTGAACAAGGGTCTCATTGCGTGCCTGTTAGGTTCCACTGAAGCAGTTGCTTCTACTGGAGGTATCAGCGGTTTGCTCGCGGCTGGAGCGGAAGCCGTTTTGGACGATGTAGCGGCTGGAATCTCCCTGAGTAACGCCTTCTCTGCTGATGGCAAGATTTTCACGGGAGAGAAAGGCGTCGAGACTACTACAGTGAAGGGAACGTATCATGATCATGTCCAAGTCTCGATCTCGCCAGAAACCTTTAAACTCCCAGACTGGGTCTCTCTCAGCGGCTTTATGGATCGGGTTGTCTCAACGAACAACGCTGCACAGGAGTTCTCCGACCTCGTCGCTGCGTTCAAACCGGATGGTGACCTCGGAGATGACATCCTCGCTGTAGTCAAAGATCTCGACATCTCCGTGCTAATCAGCGGGCAGATCCAGTACGCACTAAAGCTCAAATCTGTCACCAAGGGGATTCTACCCGATATTCCGACACAGGAGTTGGCAGAATTCTCCGCATTCGCGACGACCTTTGAGCAGACCAGCAACGGAGGAACCAAACTGCTTCCGGGATTCTACCTTTCTGCCAGTGCGAGCAACCCGGCCATCCAGGTCATCAAAGCCATCGGCTCCAAAATCCTTCAGGCACTGGACGGTCCTCTCTCTTTTGTCGATTGGTTCACTGGGCTGGATTTGGATACTGAGGTCGCAAAACTGCTGGACGAAATCGACGATACCGACACCGACGCACTGGACTTTGGACTCCTCGTGAACACGAAACAGGTCGTGATCATGTTCGGCGCTGGACTCACTTCGAAGCTCTCCATCAAGGTGAGCTGCGTGTATGACTACAGCAATGACACATTCAGCTGCCATGTGCAGGTCGGAGGCGTAGACAAGTTCATGACGGCGACGCTACAGACCATCGAGGGCGAAGTGGCTTGGGTAATGAGCGAGGCCTCGGACTTCTTCGAGTCTACTGGCAAAGTCATCGCGGCCTCAGTGGTCGATGCAGCGGGTACAGTCGAGGCTTTCAGCAAGAAGGCTGTGCAAAAGACTGCCGATCTCATTGAAGACGCTGCCGATGGTGTTTCATCCGAGCTCGACTCGTGGGCTCACTCCGCAGTGGCTATTTGTGGAACCAGTGTGATCACGGACGCCGCCAAGTGTGGCTCTGACCTGGTCGTCGACGGGGCCAAGTGCGGCTTCAGCACCGTTACCAGTGCTGCTCAGTGCGGCACTTCGGTCATCTCAAGTGCTGCGGATTGTGGTACCCAAGTGGTTTCCGATGGAGCTGTTTGTGGATTTGATACGGTCACCGACGGTGCAAAGTGTGGGTTCGACACGGTCACAAGCTGTCTCACGAGCTTCTTCACGAACTGCAAGAAGGCTAAGAGCTGCCAAGTCCCCAAATCATGTAGCATCGCACTCTCATGTGATGTACCAAACACTTGCCAGATCGAGAACAGCTGCTCTCTTCCGAAGAGCTGCTCGATTCCAATAGCTTGTTAGTTTCACTTCAGTGTTTCTCGTCGCGAGAACCGTTGATCTGCTGCTATTTGCACGTTACTAAAGAAGTAAAACCAATTTCATTCTGAAAGTTCTTCGTACTGCCGCGATTCCAGACATGTTCCGTCTCAGCAGCTCACCTCATCTGCATTACCAGATACAAATGTGCGGGGGCTTTCTCTCTTCTTCGTGGGGGTTCGTTGTGAGGTATTTGTCCTATTGGGTTTGGTCGGGTTGGTTTTTGGCCGGGGTTCTGTGGTGAAAAGTTTCCTCACCAAACTTTATCGTGATGGTTGGGGTCTTCCCGAGCCCCGCTCCCTTTGGGGCGGAGCCACACAGCAAGGAGGTATTGACAGCAGCGGACCTCGAGTTTGTCTGAGCTCTGGCACTTTCTCGCCGGTGGTGGATCCGCAGAGTGTGTCTGGCACGCAACTGGGTGCCTTTCTTGTCCGCAGTGACCAGCTTGGTCACCGCCGCCGGGGATAAGGGCGTCCTGCCGCAGCTCACCCAGCGTCTCTGTGTGCTGGAATCTGGGCTGGCGGAGGATGCAATTTTGACGGCAGACAGAGTGGCCACGGTGCCGCCAGGCCCCGAGGCAGTCATAATCGGAGGATCAGTCAATTTGAACTTGTCCCGGGACAGGCGAGCTGATCCCTTCGGGACAGTGCGGATTTTGCGCGTGGAAAGGGGGTTCCCAACGAGCACCCATGTTCGGGGACTGGTGGTGACCGAGGTGGTCCACCCGCGGGCGTCGTTTTGCACATATGTGAAGATGTCTACCTTACCTTAGCAGGACATTCAGCAGGTAGGTCCCCTCCCACCCAGGTTAGGCGAAGTGGCCCGAGGGGACCTCGTATTGCTCGGCCTTGAGGCGCGGAACTACGGCAGCGCGAACAGCTACAGTGGTCCAGTTTTTACCACCGCATGAGGAACCTTGGGGAGGCTCGGCAACAGTTTCGCAATTTCTTTATGTGCGCAATGTGCGTCTGAAGCTCATACGGGGACACATCCTGTCAATGCTAGATCTTAGGTACACCTGTGCGGAATCATTGGGCTGTAAGCGCGAGGATTTCCTTTCGCAAACTACGAGGGGCCAATGTTCTGTTGGTTGTGACATCGACTGCAACCGCTTATCCTCAGGCGCTGCTCCCTAAGCCAACAGACCAGTGACCCGTAAGCGCCCGGTGGCTACGCGGGAACCCCCAGGTGGTTCTTTATTTTGCCTTTGACCGCTTCTCGATGCATTTCCACGCGACGGGACAGATTGCAGGACTTTCTGTGAAGGAGTGCAGTGTGAAGGCGGCGGACATCCATTAGTTCCGCATTCATCGCATTGAGAAGCTCCTGTTGGCGCGATTTCGGTCCAGTCCGCGCCATCTTTGCGAGTCAGTGTCGACTTTCTTTGATCGAGAGCGGCGGTTGGTTTGCAGTCGCTGGCTATGAGGGGGAATTACAGCGCATAGACGTGCTGGAGGGTTCAAGAGCCAGCACTACCTCCGTGGATGGGGGCAATGAAAGGGAGCTGGATGGAATGTTGGTGTAGGGTACTCCAACGACTCTCCGAGACGCCTCGGGCACCCTCACGCGCGCCTCACGCAGCGGACGAGCCAATCCCATAGTGCGATTACCAGGCAAGCGAGTAAGGACGGACTCCCTAGGGTCTTAAGTGGGAGAAAGATCATTGGTTTTGCTAAAGAAGGACCATTAGCTCCGCTGGTACGGCTGCGATGTCGGAGCCCCTGGACCCAAAGGCTCACGTCGAGCAGGGGGGGCCGGGACTGGGGTGTTTGGAGGACGCAGTTTCGGAGTTGGCTTCGGAGGTGGGTTTCTTCGGTAGGGGCTCACTTCCCCTACCGATGAGGGGCCGGGTTGCACAGGTAGTACTGCCCCGCAGGGAGCTCTTACAGGTTGGGTGTATTTTGGACTTCATATTTGCGAGTTTGGCCCGCAATCTGCGGGTTGTGGTTATGTGGATTACGCCGCGTTTGATCCTGGCCCCCGCCGGTACATCAGCGCGTAGCTGCCCTGTCCGGGACCGGCTCGCAATGTTTGCAAAGTGTGTACATGACGTCGCTCGAGGCCTCGGTACGCACGGTCCAGCCCGCTCGTGCTCGCAAGTGATGGCTTGGGCGCAGAAGCCGGTGGAGGTTGGTGTTTTGAGTCGAGCGGCACGGGTTTTGGAGGGACAGGCACCTGTCCTCCCCTATAATGACCGACTGGCGGAACCGGTATTCGCATTATTTCCGTCGTCCGATGTGGTTCTAGTCCAACTTTGCGCCGCTTCTCCACCAGAGTTGGCCCGCCTTCGCATAGATATGACGCTCCGCGAGTGTGATTTGGAGGACCTCTCCGCAGCTCCCGCCGCGGACGTTCCCCTGGACCTTCAGGCCTCCGCACGGAATTATTGCAGGTACTGAGCGACGGACCGACGCGCATTCACCTGATGAGCTAGGCATGCTCTGAAAATTATACCTGGGCACAGGCAGCCACACAACAACAGGATACGTGTGAGATAGAGCTGAAAAAACACTTCGTACAAGCAGCAAATTGGGGATCTTACGCTTATGTTCTGGTTTCTCACTTAGCAGACCTCTCGCCTTTGTCACGTCCCAGCGTTGTCTGTTATCACCGCGCACGTTTGATCTACATTGAAATGCGCGCTTATCTCTTCTGCTACTTCATCACCGCTCATACGGGTGAGTTGTTCACGATGTCAACGATGATGCTCGCATCTCGCTCGTTGATGGGAGGTAGTTCGTTAGGTGCTTCCACCCTTTGGTTTGTGTAGCCGTCCCTAATAGCGCAGTTGATAAACATTGACGCGATTTAACAAGGTGTTCGATCCTCTTCAGACTTCAGTTGGGATGATGCAACGTACGTGATGAGGGTTAGAACTTTTGAAGCCTTGATAAACTTTTCCTCCTCTCTCTTCTCTCTTTTGAAGGCACTACCGATCAGTTCCGGGAAATCTCTCCTTTCTTAATCGTCGGCGGATAAAAGGTAGTTATGTCCGCTCCCTCGCGCTTTACGCTTTTCGAAGTGACGCTTGAACGGCCGAACTCTGGAGTTGTACCGGATCTCCTGCTGCCCGTGGGAGCGTCATCTGCGGTCATGTACCGATCGCACTTCTGCAGTGCTTCTTGAGGCGTTCAATATTGTTGCTTACCGGTAAGACGAGTTCTAGGGCAAGTTGATCTGCAAGCAGATCAACTTACCCTTGAACTCGTGTTATTGCGGGTGTCGTCGCGCTGGCATCCTGAAGTTGCATCGCAGCGCATATTCCTTTCTCCTCGCCATCTGTACCTTAGTAGCTCTGATAGACTGTTTGCATTTTTCTTTCAGCCTCCGACTGAAAGGAAAAACCCCGAGGTGGAAAGAAGGGGATGAGGTTGTCCTGGGGAAAGAATTACCTCCCCCGCGATAACAATTACCGCGTAAGAAACGTGAACATAAACTCTGCGAATACGAGCTGGAATCGAGGATATTATTAACCATTCGTTCGTTCGTTTGTTCGATTTAGGAAAAACGATTGTTTTTTATAAATAAAAAAAGCGGTATTAATGCCGCTGATAAACGGTACTTGAATTCTGATCTATTGTAAGCGGAATCGAGGGTCTTCCCCCCCCCCCCTCCCTTTGAACCCTTTCTTGGGGCTTGCACCGTGCTGCCTACGGAGCAGATGCTCTAATCTCCCCGAGATCGCCCCCGCCTGCGTGGTCTTGGAGGGTGTGTTAGCTCTCAGTGGCTCATGACCGTCCCCGCTTTTCCGCCGCTCACACTGACCGACTTCGAAGTGCGCACTACTCTGCGCTTATAGCTCGGCTTGCATCAGCCGCCCTGGTCTTCCGATATGGGTTCGCCGTGCCCTCTATGCTCTCAGAACAAAGATACCGCGGATTTTGGCGCCCACCTGCTCGCCAGCTGCCCGCTGTGAAAGCCGCCCGAACCCGACGACATACGCAGATCTTGAACCTGTTATACCGTGAACTTCGACCTATTGTACGGAAAGTCGGTCTTGAAGTTGAACGTGAGAAGCTCCTGCCTATCGCAGAGGTACCAGAATGATGATCGCCGCGTGCCTGACCTCGTGGTCACCTGTGACGATAGCCGCCGTACGACGTACGTTGATCTTGCTGTTCCTAATCCTCAGACTGGTCGCTATTTTCCGGCTGCAGTGGATTTTTCCCTGCCAATACGAGACATCGCAAAGAGTTGAAATATGCTGGGGCCTTGTCTTCCGTAGGCATTCGTGCTTCGGCTCTAGCTCATCCCCTGGTCCTCTGGTCATTGAGTGCTTTGGGTTTATGGATTCAGTTGGTTCTCGTTGGCTTCGGGAATTGTTCCGCGAACGCTCGGACCTCTTGTCGTCGTTGTTTACCCTTTTAAGTTTCTTGCTGTGGCGTATGAACGCTGGTTTGATGTTGGAGGCGCGCGATCTTCGCGGCGCTTAGTCTTTTTTCTTCCCCTCGGGGTTTTTTCTTTCAGCCTCCGATTAAACAAATTCATTCAGTTGACGAGACAAGTCGAATTTAGTAAGCGCAAATTCCTCCAACCCTCTCGCTTGTCATTGCTTTCTGCTTGACTTTTCATGATTTATTTCTATAAAATGATTTTTTTTTGTTTGACTGGATTTCGGGTAAATGCCTGTTTTTCTTCGAATTCTTTTTGCTCGTTGTACAACGGTAAGCTGAGAGTGTGGGCAGTCTTCCCGGGAAGAGGGCCGGTCTCACAGGTTCCATTTTTTCGTTTGGAAGGCTTTGGGCATCTGTAAGAGTCAAGCTTGGTGTGGCTGCGTAAATGTTTTACCGAACATCCTGAAGAGTATCTGGTGCTCCTCCGCCGTTTAAGTTCGCCTGGCGGTATTCTAGCAACACGCTCGCAGAGGTGCGCCACCGCCGCCAGGGCTTACATGCTCTCCTCCCTAGTCTCTAGTTTCCTTTTACGTCTTGTGCAGCGCATCAGGCTATGTTAGTGGTGCTACTAAGTAAAACCATCATTATTCAGGACTGAAACAGGTTACAAAGAGATTGAGATACCCTATGCCCAGAATAGACGACCTGTTGGATCAGCTACGAGGGGCCGATATTCTCAAAACTCGACCTACGAAGTGGATATCAACAGATGAGAATTGCTCAGAAAGATGCCCCGAAGCAGGCATTTGTTTCGGAGTGCAGACACTGCGAGTGGAGAGTGGCTCCGTCCGGACTGACATCTCTGCCCGTCTCTTTCGGTAAGTTGATGACCGATATACTCCGAAGATCCATCAGCAAGTGTATCGTCTTCTATTTAGACGAAATACTGTTCGCCAGGTGAGGAAAGTCATCGACATGACGTTCGTAACGGGATGAACGAACTACAGAGGGCAAAGCCCATCGTGCACCCGAAATCTTCATTTGGGACGACAGAGGTGGAACATCTAGGCTTCAAGATATCAGAAGGCACCATCTGCATAGACGACGCCAAGGTAGCTGCCTTGAGATAACTCAAATTTCCGTACAAGGGATAGAGTCCATTATGGGGCTGCTCGCATACTCTCGTCGCTTTATCCGCGATTTCTCGAGTATAGCAGCACAGTTGACGGACCTCCTAAAGCAAGGACACCCCTTCGTGATCACTCCGCCCGCCATTTCGGCCTTCTATAGATGCTGGTGACATCGGGACTAGTGCGGCGTTACCATAACCTAGAAGGCCTGAGTTTTGAAGTTACTACCGACGCGCCAGGCATTGAATCGGTGGAATGCTAACGCAACGACCCAGGGCGATAGCGTTCGAGTCGAGAAACACTCACGGACGCCGAGCGGAGATACACTACCCACGAACGAGAAATGTCCGCGGTAGTATATTGTGTTGAAAGGTGGCGACACTACGTCGAGGGGACTAAATTAACCATCTTCGTAGACAAACAACGTGGTCACCTATCTCCAGACGATGGGTAACCCGCCGAGAAGGATGACTAGATGCCTGGAGAAAATGGCTAGTTTTGACTACGAAATCAAACACTTCCGGGTCGAATGAACGCCGTAGCAGAAGCCCTATCGAGACAAGATATGAAAGAAGACCTAGACGTTGCAGTAGTCACGACGGAAGTATTGAAGGAATATGTCATTCAAAGGCAAGTATCCAACAAGCTAACGGAAGCAGAGAAAAAGTTAGTCCAACAGTAAATTGACCGGAATCCTGTAAAAAAAACTGAGGGAAGACGGACTCACTGGGCATCGCCGGAGGACCGCAACGATCGACTGGCAGACGTTCATAAAGCGCTAGGACATCTGGCCCCCCGAGCGCTGTACGAACAGTTGAGGCCCCGATATTAGCGGTGAACTCTGAGGAGAGAAGCTCATGAAGCAGTCAGGAGGTGTCCGGGTTGTCAATTGCACCAGGTACCGGCTCCCGGACGGAGACTGGCGTCACAACATCCGCTACCCACGGAGGCCTTGTTTTTCAGATGGCATGTGGACTTCATCCGGCGATTACCAACGACGCCAAGAGGGAATAGATGGATTCTCATGGCTGTGCAGAGTCTTAGCCGCTGGAGCCTAGTGAGGGTATTGCCTGAGAAAACAAAAGAGAACGTCGCGAACTTCATTTACGAGGAAATAGTCTCTACGTATGAGACTCCGGTCCAGATACCGTCAGAGCGCGGAGCTCAGTTCCGATCGGCGGTACTGGCGGAATACCTGAAGTTATTGCCAACCAAGCAATTATTCACGTCCGCTTATAACCCACGCACAAACGCGACAGCCGAACGCTGGAATCGTAACTTCCAGTAGATCCTGGTGCGATGCACAGGAGGCATTGATCATCGGATCAAACTGGAGGTATGGTTCGTAGATGGGATCAGTTCGTCCACAAAGCAAACACTGCAATGCGATTGAGAGTCAATCCTAGCACTGGGAAGACCCCTTACGAACTACTCTATGGGATTTGTGGATCATGCACCTCGTCTATTCGATGCGAGCGTAGAAATTACGTCGGTTCAAGCTCGAGTGGAGGAGTTGGCGGGCTTAGGGCGTATACGCGAGGCGGCAAACCTAAGCGTAGGGATTTCCAAACACAAACCGCGCCGCATTGCAACGCTCCGATTAAACAAATTCATTCATTATTAGGCGCTGGTCACCCCGGAACCGCTCGAAGTTGGCACCTGGGTGCTGGTTAGAAACGAAACGAAAACGAAGCGTTAGTTTCGTTTCTTCGAACCCCTCTCTAAGGTGACAGAGGTGATGAACTTCGATACTTACATGTTAGAAGATCCAAAGGGCAAACGAGTGCGCTATTCTTGTCCACCGAGACCGGCAACGCAGAGCGAATACAGAGGGCGAGGCTACGAAGAGGTGGGCACCGCCCACACGCCGAGAGTTGGCAGAATTGGCCGGCGATGTTCTTGATGATTCACCCATTCCGGAGACCAGTGAGTGGGAGAACAGCCAGGTATGTGTGACGCCCTGAAGAAACAACATTTTGGCACGACCGAGGGCTAAACTTAGGATATTAGATGTCTAAATGTAGCACAACACACCCGGGGGTCTACATTTGGCACAACCGGAGAAAGATAGCCTATAAATACGGAAGTTGAGACGTCCCAGTTCTGGGCTATAGTGTGAGGGAGGTATCAGAGATAAGAAAAACATATAAAACAACGAGGAGTTGGAGAAGTATTTTGGATCAAAGACACACCTTAAGGACGAACGTGTCAGTATGACGGAACCAAGTGACAGGCTGTCTCTACTACTGAGAACTTTCGAGAAGCTAAACGGATTAGATTTGGGATATGCTTTGGTATTTACTCTTGCCCAGAAAAGGGAGGTAAGTACCGTAGACACGACTCCCATATTTTGGGGGCCTTTGGGGAGAGAAAAGAAGAGTTTCCAAGAAGGTTGAATGGGGAATAGATTTATATGTTGTCGTCTAGACGAGTCTAAAGCTACACTAAAATAAAAAGGAGCGAGCCTTTTTGTTCCTTTGAGAAAAGAACTTTTGTTGATATTGGACATGGACTTCAACAATATGATATAATATATTGCAAAATTTTGATTTGGAACGCTCCGTCGCCGTGGGCATAAGTGTTCTATCCTATTTTTTAGTATTATCGAGTGTATAATTTAGGTACCATTACTATTCGTTTAGTTATGATTCTATGCATACCACTGAGCCGACACGCGCCCTGACAGTTGATGAACGTGTTTACTGGATTTAGGCTAGCCTGGGGTACCCCGCTGACAGTTGATGAACAGTTTTACCTGTGAAGGCTGAAAAAATAGCCGGAGGGGAACCATCTACTGGAAGGCGAAGATGAAACGCCCCTAGCATCGAATCAGCGTTCATACGCCATAGCAGGAAACTCAGACGGGTATCCAATCAAGCTGACAGTGGTAGTTTTACCTATCCATCGCCCGCCGTATAAGTCGCCCAGCCCGCTTGACCCCGTCGAGTCCGGTTGGCGGCGATGTGTCGCCGCGGAAAATCTGGTCGTTTCTCCTAGCGAGAGTATGCGGGGCTCGATATGGATATGCTCCTTGCTAACTTTATGTGTTATCCGTAATGCACCGATTCATGGATGAAGTCGTCTTCTACGTAGACCCGCTGTGGGATTAGCCTGCGCAGGTCTTCCATCGCGGCGTGGTTCATGACATTGCCGAACCTAGTGTGTGAAAGTACTGAGGTTTGAAGGTCTAAGGAGGCGGGGTTAAGTTTAGATCCAGCGAGCCACCCGGTAGAGCAAAAGGTTTCCGGCCTGCGCTGAATACATCGGATCAGGAGACATGCTAGTCAATCCACCCTGTTCTCAATTGAGTCCCTGTGTTAATTTTTTTTTCATAGTTTTGCTCCAAAACATCTGTTGCCCATACAACTTGGTGCCCCATAGTATTGAGCATACTTTTGCGGCTAGATTCATGTAAAAAATGAAATGCATATTATTGCTGATGATGGTAATAAGCTAACTGAGCGAGCGATGACCTACGTGGGAACGGGTTCAACGGCCAATTGGAAAACATTGTTCCGCGCAGATTACTCAGTTTCGCGCTAAAACAGGTAAAGTCGAAAGGGTGGCCCAAAAAAAAAAGGCGGCGTTGAAGCAACACGAAAACTAATGATTTGTTTTTGATTTTTTTAGGCTACAGTTACAACGGCAGCGGCCAATGAACCTGAGTTTTCTAAAGTTAGTTTTTTTTGGCAAGTGCCAAAGGAAGATTGAAATTCGGGTAGATCTTAGTTAATGAATTGGTTTAATGGCGCGGGTGCTTCAGCTCTATCCTGAACAATCGCGATCTTCGCCGCGCTTAGTATTTTTTTTCCCGTCGGTGTTTTTTTCTTTCAACCTCCGATTAAGCAAATTCATTCAATTCCCCCCTGAGCAATCAGCTTGCGAACTTCCCTGCCGCGCTTAGTTCTGACGTTAAGTTTCCCTTCGGTTCATGTCTAATGGGCAAGGTGGTGCGCCTCCTGACTTGGTCCTGCTGGCCAGCTCCTTCAGTCACCAAAAGACTAGGGTATTCAGCGCCGTTCGTCTTGTGCAGCGGGAGAAGAGCTGCTCCTCGAGTTGGGATAAATAGGCAGCCGGACGCTGGCTCATTGGTATTGATGCGCGAAGATCATAGGTAGTACATGGTGTGTTTAGTTGACAAGTTCGAATAGCTCCAGTTTATGACATAGCTCGTACCTGATCGGAGGAGAAATGACAATTTCAGGTTTTACTGTACTCGCGTGGATCGCGCTGATTGGAAGCGTGCTAGCGAGCGCTAGGTTCGATGTTAATCTGAGGGTCGATTTCGGGACTACGCTGAAGACCGGAGGTGTAGAGACGTTTTCGAGAAGACAGTTCATCAATGGGCACGGAACGTTCAAAGTAGATACGAAGGTCGTTTCTCAGGATATGCTGGATTACATAGTGGATGATCTCCATGTGAGCTTCAGTCGTTCTGCGAAAGGTCCATTCAGGCACGACGATTACCCGAGCAGGACGGCAAAAGACCAGGTGCAGGAGGATGGCGGAAAGTCTCTTAAAGATAAAGAATGCTCTAAGTGTGCTTATCAAGAGGAGCTCAGCCATATGAGTGAGCTGAGGGTGCTCACAGATGATCCTTTCGAGCTCCCGGAGATCACTAAGAGCAAAAGCACGCAGTCGACAGCTGTTTCGTATGCTGGATACTATTTCAGATACTACTTCGACAACAAGTATGTGCCACCGCGTTACTATGAATGCTTCAACGAGCCCATGGTGAAGTACAATAGGCTCAAGGACAAAGGCGAGAGTCTTCAGCATTATGTCGCGCGCGTCTCCGATCTTTGCACCGACATCTGCAAGAAGTTGAAAGAGCACAGCCCCGAGGTGCTGGCTGGAGGCCCCGCGAACGCGTACGTTCGGCCTTCATTCAAGAACTTCTCGAATTTTAAGGACAGAATGAAGGTCTATATGGATGCCGCTGCGAAGGGAAATTGCCAGAAATTCGTCTCCGAGCACGTCTACAACATTGGTGGCAGTTACGCTGAGGCCAACCTCGACCTCGTCCAGACCTACTCCTCCTGGCTTACAAAGGACGGTAGGCCACAGCCTTACTTGGTTAGCGAGATGGGACAGTATGTTGCCAGCTGGTACAATCGTGGCGAAGGCTACGCTGCTCCGCCGCTTTCTTCAAGGGACTTCTCGGTCATGACCGAGGCTATGAAAGTGCTCCAGATGTTGATGAGGGTGCCTGACGGCGTTCCTCAGGTCATCACCTTCCTAAACATGGAGACTCAGGACCAGAGGGACATCACGAACGGTAACCCGTACCCGTGGAGCTTGATTGCGGAGAAAAAAAACGGCGATGTGAAGTTCTCAAACCTCATCAAGTATTTTGAGCTCCTAAAGGGACTTGATGGTGATTTCGTTTACTCCAGCTCCGACGATATTCAGCTTAGCGTCAACGCCCTCGCAACGAGGAGCAAAGGGTACATCCTTATTCAGAACTTATCATCCAAGGCTGCAAACGTGACTCTGAATTCTCCTTACGGACACGAGCAACTTGAGAAGTATGAGAGAAGGCGTCTTCGGATCGAACAAAAGCCCAGAACCTCAGAGGAGAAGGATCAGGGCATCCAGGTCGGCGGGGACCTGTCGTGGAAAACGCTTTCGAAAACAGCTAGCGCTGGAAAAACGATTTTGTTCCCGGAGAATTTCCAGGTTGAAGCGTACGAGATGACAGTCATCGTGATGCACCTCAAGACTCAATCCCGCAATCTCAGGACCGTTAAGCGATCCCGGTACTACGCCACGAGCGTCCTTGACCATAAGAACGTGGCAACCAAATTCCCAGCGCCGATCACGAAGCAGGAGAAAGTTCAGTACCTTTTTAGCGAGCTTCCAAGCTCGCCAGGTGGAGTAGTGGCTATTCGCATAGCCCATTCTCGTCCGGATGGAAAATCGGTCAAGCCCAACGTGTACGTAAACGACGTTATCGTGAAATCGAGCTCGTTTAGTTATGACGCCGCTGGAGGCTATAGAGAGTTTAGCGACGGTTCCTACTTTGGCGAGTTCATCGTTTACTATGACCTTGAAGATCTCACCGCCAAGAAAAATCCGAAGGTCTCTGTGATGTACCCCGACAGTGGGGGCTACTCTACCACTGTCGTACTTGAGATAGATGAATGCAGCGACTCGTCTTGTTGCGTTCTAGCAAAGCGGTCGACGCAGACGAAATGTGACGGACAATCGGATTCCGGAAAGCTGAGGCCTCAGCCAACGCCAATGCCCAAGTGAAGCAGTTTCAGGCGCGCGAGGAGCAGCCCGTCCTGAGTCCATCGGCATATCTGCACTCCCAGGCCAGAGACGTCGGGCACAGCCCACTCTTTTCGCGCACAGCGACATGTGCAAGCGGGCTGCCTAACATCTTAGTGAAAACCCTAACATTAAATTCATTCATTCAATGCTACAAGCGATAGTTTGCCAACCTTCCTAATATTGACTTTGCTCGGTTGCCCCTAGACATAGCGGCATACGGGATTGAAGTCGGACTTCAGCCTCGTTCATGGAGTATCCCGACACCAAGCACGCGACGGCCTAGTCAACACCGTAAGCTCGTCATACGCCGCTGATGGCTGCCTGAATAGACGCAGATGCCACACACCCCAGTATATAAGGCTTTACCGCCAAAGTGCTCTGAGTTAACAACTTCACCATGGTCGGCATCGCCGTTGCTCAGATGTCCCATGTTTCCATAGAATTTGGAGTCATTCATAAAAACAAATAAAAATTGAAAGTTCAGAAAGTCATTACACTGGTTTCCCTTCTCCTCTAGCAACCTTCCCCCAGCAAGTAGATCAAGATACGGCTTTTAACCAATAATGGTTTGAGAAAAATCAAAACACAGGCCCGCTCTCCCACCAGAAACCTTTCCCGTGTAAGAATAGATCAAGATACTGCTTTCGACCAATAATGGTAGAAGAAAACTCAAAACACAGGCCGCGAGTATAAACAAATTCATTCAGTTTTGAACATACCCCGCTTTCGTATGGTTGTTTTTTTTTCTCAGTCTCCAATAAACAGCAAAATTCGTTCAGTGTGACGCCGTCAAATGTACTCGAGAACAGCAACTCCAAAGCAAAAGACTACACTGAGCTACATCGAAACGAAGCGTGCTAGGTGAAAATAATGCGCTCCCGTGCTCTTTCACAGGGTTGAGCTTTTCCATCGATGAGTCGTTTTCAACGAGTTCTCCCTCGAGGCGTGCAGGACATAAGTACTAGGGGGCGGGGGGCAGGATCTGAGACGCTGGTGGGGAAGCTTGAGCAAAGCAAGCTGGTTTCTCGTAGGACTGGTGGTTAAAATATAGGACCGGCAATATGAGGAACTGTATGTTTATGGTTGTTTTAGGGTTTGCTTGTATCTCAACAGTTATCTGCCAACCGTTTTCTGTTATAAACGTGCCCTGTGGGAGTGATGTTCAGAAGGCTATTGATGACGCTGATCCTGGAGACCGTTTGGTTTTCCGTGGACACTTGAACAACGCTGACATTGTAAACGAGAGGCTTGAAAGCGCTGGGTTCACTGGGTTGCCGCAACCCCCCCCCCCGCGACGGCCGAGTAGTCTGGAAGAATGCTGCTTTTTCGAGACGGACGAGACCATCTTTGTGAACAAGATCCTCTATATCCGTGGTCTTTGCCTCAAACTGAAGGCCGGTGTAAAGAGAACGCCCGTTATGGAGGTCACAGCTAATGGAGTCAGGATGGCTTATGTGAGGGCCGTAGGAAACGTCGGATCTGCAGGAACCGACGAGGGCGGCGCATTGATCGTAGTTTCGGCGAGTTATTTCTCTATGCGTGACAGTACAGTGGATTTTGCCAACGGTGTCGGAATTCGGGTTCGCCCGAGCACTGCAACCGTCAGGAATATAAAAATTACACGCGTTGCAGGAGAATACAATCTTGGCTCTCTTGTGTCCCTTGTAGGAAGGGGTAAAGGGCAAATACTGACGAAACAGGTTACATTGCTAGCCCTCCTCGCTGAAAACGGTACTGAAGGCGGTGTTCTGGAAATTAGGGACGGTGTTGATAAGGTTGAAGCCACTGATCTGAAGGCGTTCAACTCATTCTCTTGTGTCCAAATACTTGAGAAAGATGACAAGAGGGCAGTAGGCAAGGGGGATATCAAGGTTATTGAAGCTCATGCTGTGAGATCTCAGTGGGTCGTCTACGTTGCCGTTGTGAACGATAAATATACTGGGTACTTTGATGGTGTATATGCCACCGAATGTGAGCAAACTGTCCATGTCGAGGGGGTGAGAGGAAGCACTTTCCATCACGTCATTACAAAGGATCCTACTGGTGGTCGTAAAGCAAATCAGTTCTACATCTCCAAGTGTAAAGACGTTGGGCTGGCTGGTATAAGATTCCAGCGTGGAGAAAGCAGAACCGCCTTCTACGTCACGAGCTCGAACGACATCCACATGTTCAACGCCAGGGTGAACTCGGACGACTACAGGTTCGGGATGATCTTCGACGAGAGTTCGCTTACGTATAGCCCGAGGCTGAACCTGACTGAGGTCGACTTCTCCAGAGCTTCTGTAAGACCGATTAAGTACATCTGAGCATAGCTGAGCGTAGTGACAGTCAGTTTATATCGACAATCTTTCCGAGAACAGGGAATTTTGAATAAACCTGACCAACCAATCTATATATCTGAAATGGGGGCAAAAGCGTATCTGAAGTAGCTCAGCACTGAGACGGAGTGAAGCAGCGAGCGACGAGTTCCTTATTCTGTAATCAACCGACTTCCAGCCAAAACGAGACCCGGGCCCAGCGGACTGCGAGCAGAGCATCTCCACGCCGTTACACCTGCGAATAAGCCCAGATCGGTTAAATTCCTGCGACTCCTAGCGAGGAACCACTGAGTCGTTCCCGCCAATACTTCGGCAGGCCCTTCGCAGCAACCAGTTGCTTCCGTTTATCAAACCACAAGCAGAAGTAGTGGCGACTGAGGGACGCCTCCGACTGAGACCGATTGCCGTTCCAGAAGTTCTGCGCAAGGTCTTTGCAGAGACTTTCAGATCTTCAGTTGGGGTTACAAGGTCGCTGCGCAGTGGGTACTTGGCGGAATCTCCGGTCGACTGAGCGACTTCCTCGCTCCGGAACAGCTGGGGATTGCCGTTCGGAGCGGATGCGAACAAGCGTTACATGCAGTACAGGCCCACCTCTATTGCGAACCACAACACGCCTTGCTAAAACTGGACCTGGAGAATGCATTCAATAGGATTGACAGACGACTGGCGGCGCAAGTTGCCGCGGCTTCGTTTCCAGAGGTACTACCTATCTTCCAGCTCGCTTACGGCTCATGTGCGAATGAGGCTCCCATGCAGTTCGGATGGACAGAAATCGACGAAAGCGCTCGGAGAGTCAAAGACAGGCTTTATCTGAGAGCAAGCACTGGCGTTAAACAAGGAGACCCCGTGGGACCCGTACTTAACGCGCTCGCCCTGGCCCAGTTCCTTCGGGCCCTGCGCCGCAAGTTCCCAGAACTGCCGCTGGCGGCAGTACACGACGACATTTCTCTGGTGGGTGATTTAAATGTGCTGAAAAGTGCCCTAAATTGGAGTGAAGATGCACTAATAGGGATAGGAGCGCAGCTACAGCGATCCAAATGCCTCATCTACAAACCGAGACTGGACACACCACGTAGGATAAATGTGGATATTCCGGACATTCAGGTGACGCGCGAGGGGGCTACCTGTACTCTATTTCCATTGGAAGGCGCGAATACGCGACTGTGACCTGCAGGACCATCCAAATACGTCATGCAAAGCTCTTGAACGCTCTTCAAAGTCTCCCAGAGTCCGAATTGCTAAGCTAGCGATTTTCCGATACTGTGCGGGAACGCGACTTGACTACCATACAGGGGGCTGGTGTATCCACTGCGCCGGACCACCGCCAGGGAAGCCGACGGCATCACCCTTGCAGAGCTGGAAGTATTATGTGGAGGACTGAGACACCATCAAGCCATCACCGGATTTGAGGCAAACGTGGTGGAGGAGCAGATTCGACTGCCATGCCGATAGGGAAGGCTTGGGTTTGCTATGCGGACTAGGATTCAACTGGTCGGTTTTCACGCTGGATGGAAGCAGAGTCTTCAGGAGAATATCAGTCAGTCCTGTTACCTTAGGCGGCTAGTTTTGGACTGTATTTCGCATGCGGATGGACATCAGCGGCATAAGATCAATATGCAGCGGACCACGGACGATATGGCGGTGTAACTTGTAGCGGCAAGTCATACCGTACAGAGGAGGCTATCACCAACGACGAGTGCACGGATCAAGAGCCTAGCGGAATGGCAGCCATTAGCAGACTGTGGAAGAGGCACTGAGACGGATCCGACGAGTTCCCGAGGATATGACGGTCCCATTCAAAAAACGCTCTCTCGAGAGTGCCACCGTCACGCCTTCGAGATACTCACGGAGGATGCCACTGTGGAGGACGTAGACAGGGTAAGAATCCGGTCGGCGGCAGGGACGGGTTGTGGCGTATGGCTACGAGACTGCCCTAACGTGGGTCCGCGGAAATTGAGTCGGGAAGAGATGATCTGGAGCTGAGGATGCTTCTGGGGCTACCACTACCTGGCCTAGGCCGGTCATACACTGGCACAGTCTGCGAGCAACCACACGATGTGCGTGGGATCCAGCGACTGCACCACTGCAGGACGTCATCGGGGATGCGAACAAAGAGGTACGATGAGCTGAAAGTCGAACTGAGTCGATGGTTACACCTATGGAATTTCACAGAGATAGTAGTAGAGCTCAGGGGTTCTTTGCTGGGTCCGGAATTCGACCCGATATTGTAGCACGGCACCCGATGAGTGGTTGCGTGTACGTGATGGACGTGATGGTAACATCGCCACTTCAAAGGCATGAGTTGAGACATACGAGCTGGAGTTGCGGATATGCTGCGAAACAAGCAGAACAAGCGAAGGCTTTGCGCTATAAAGAAGTGCTGAGGGTGGAAAACCGAGACCTCGTTTTTGTGCCGTTCATTTTAGAGACTTTTGGTCGAATGGCGAGGCAAGCCTTGAATTTCTTCGCATAGGGACGGCGCATCTGCATGATCGTGACTCCCATCCGTCGTCGGTGAGGGGTCAATTAAATCAGATCCTGTGGCAGTATAATGCTGCGCTAGTTGAGCATGCGATCGAGAAAGATCGCGCAGATAGAACAATATTTCCCTTGAGTAGAACTTAGATGAGATCCCTGGACAGAGGGTCTAAGTAGAGTTACGTTAGTTTGGGGTCACCCCATAGCCTTTATTCGGCAGCTACCTACTGCAGCGCAATACCACTACTATACGTTCGCTCTAAAATTATTTAGACCTCCTGTCCAGGGGTCTCATCTTCTACTCAAGGGAAATATTGTTCTATATGCGCGATCTTTCTCGATCGCATGCTCAACTAGCGCAGCATTATACTGCCACAGGATCCGATTTAATTGACCCCTCACCGACGACGGATGGGAGTCACGATCATACAGATGCGCCGTCCCTCTGCGAAGAAATTCAAGGCTTGCCTCGCCATTCGACCAAAAGTCTCTAAAATGAACGGCACAAAAACGAGGTCTCGGTTTTCCACCCTCAGCACTTCTTTATAGCGCAAAGCCTTCGCTTGTTCTGCTTGTTTCGCAGCATATCCGCAACTCCAGCTCGTATGTCTCAACTCATGCCTTTGAAGTGGCGATGTTACCATCACGTCCATCACGTACACGCAACCACTCATCGGGTGCCGTGCTACAATATCGGGTCGAATTCCGGACCCAGCAAAGAACCCCTGAGCTCTACTACTATCTCTGTGAAATTCCATAGGTGTAACCATCGACTCAGTTCGACTTTCAGCTCATCGTACCTCTTTGTTCGCATCCCCGATGACGTCCTGCAGTGGTGCAGTCGCTGGATCCCACGCACATCGTGTGGTTGCTCGCAGACTGTACAAGTGTATGAACGGACGAGAGCCGATCCAGATTTCGGAGGGGGCTGTTATGGGGACGAACTGAGGCGCTTGAGGACTCTCCCATCGACAGAGTATCGCCGACGAGGGGGAAGCTAGCCCTGGGTCACCGGTTGCCGATTACCAGGGCCTGAGCCGATTGTGGAGCTCGCGCACTGATGTGATACAACATAGCCTCACCTGGGGCCAACACAGTGCCACTCACGCAATCTGGCTCAACTCTCCACTCACACCGCCTACCACCGCCGCTCGCCTCCGCGGCATGGGAGGCCATCTTTCACATTTGTGGTTAACGACCCTGCCGTCATCACTGGGTCACCGTCTGGATGCCTTCCAGTTTCGCGGTGCCGCACGGATTTACCTGGGTTTGCCACAAGCTCCTTGGCACTCTAATCGGCCGTCTTTCTGTCAAGGATGTGAGAGTCGGATCGATGCTTGTGGTTACCATTTCTTAGGTTCATGCGGACTGTTGAGAGGTATTCGTACGAGGCGTCGCACTCGCTTCAAGTGCATTCTCAGCGAATGTCTGACTCGGGTAGGGCATACGGTTGAGGTGGAATCGGAACTACCCAGATCGGTCTCGGATAGGGCACCGCCCCGCTGTATCGCAGATCTCCTCGTCTCCGATGCTGCCGCCAGACGCTCAGCTTGTGTTGACCTCGCGATTACATGCCCTGTGGCAAGCGCCCATCTCACGGCTGCCGTCCGTCGCCGGGGAGCAGCTGCTTCGGCCCTTCGCCGCGTGAAGGAACGACGGTATGCTGAGAGTATGACCAGCCTGCCTTGCGCTGAGGGTCGCTCCCACCGGTTCCAGCCTTTCATTTTGCAAAGCTTCGGTCACGTGGAGAAGTCGGGTTTGGAGTGGTTGCGGAAATATTTCACTGAGCATCCTCTTGAAAACTTGGAGCTTTTACGGCGCTTAAGTGTCTCTCTGTGCCGATATTCGAGCAGCATGCTTGCCGAGGCGCGCCATCGGCGCCTGGGTTTGCACGCTTCCCTACCTAGTTCTTAGTTCCTTTCAACGGTTTGCGTGGCGCTGTAGGCTATGCTAATAAAGCCAAGTGTATGACCGGCCTAGGCCAGGTAGGGGTAGCCCCAGAAGCATCCTCATGCTCCAGATCATCTCATCCAGACTCAATTTCCGCGGACCCACGTTAGGGCAGTCTCGTAGCCATACGCCACAACCCGTCCCTGCTGCCGACCGGATTCTTGCCCTGTCTAAGTCCTCCACCATTGCATCCTCCGTGAGTATCTCGAAGGCATGACGGTGGCACTCTCGAGAGAGCTTTTTTTGAATGGGACCGTCATATCCTCGGGAACTCGTCGGATCCGTCTCAGTGCCTCTTCCACAGTCTGCTAATGGCTGCCATTCCGCTAGGCTCTTGATCCGTGCACTCGTCGTTGGTGATAGCCTCCTCTATACGGTATGACTTGCCGCTACAAGTTGCACCGCCATATCGTCCGTGGTCCACTGCATATTGATCTCACACCGCTGATGTCCATCCGCAAGCTAAATACAGTCCAAAAGTAGCCGCCTAAGGTAACAGGACTGAGTGATATTCTCCTGTAGACTCTGCTTCCACCCAGCGTGAAAACCGACCGGCTCAATCCTCGTCCGCATAGCAAACCCAAGCCTTCCCCATCGGCATGGCAGTCGAATCTGCTCCTCCACCACGTTTGCCTCAACTCCGGTGATGTCTTGATGGTTTCTCAGTCCTCCACATAAGCCTTCCACTTCTGTAAGGGTGATGCCGTCGGCTTCCCTGGCGGTGGTCCGGCCCAGTGGATACGCCAGCCCCCTGTATGGTAGTCAAGTCGCGTTCCCGCACAGTATCGGAAAATCGCTAACTTGAAGTGCAATTCGGACTCTGGGAGACGTTGAAGTGCGTTAACGAGCTTTGAATGACGTGTTTGGATGGTCCTGCATGTTGCCTCCGCGTATTGGCGCCTTCCAATGGGAATAGAGTACAGGGTAGTCCCCTCGCGCGTCACCTGAATGTCCGAATATCCACATTTATTCTACGTGGTGTGTCCAGCCTCGGTTCGTAGATGAGGCATTTGGATAGCTGTAGCTTCGCTCCTATCCCGATTAGTGCCTCTTCACTCCAATTTAAATCACTTTTAAGCACGTTTAAATCACCCACCATAGTAATGTCGTCGTGAACTGCTGCCAGCGTCAGTTCTGGGAACTCGCGTCGCACGGCCCGAAGGAACGGGGCCAGGGCGAGCGCGTTAAGTACGGGTCCCACGGGGTCTCCTTGTTTAACGCCAGTGCTTGCTCTCAGATAAAGCCTGTCTTTGACTCTCCGAGCGCTTTCGTCGATTTCTGTCCATCCGAACTGCATGGGAGCCTCATTCGCACATGAGCCGTAAGCGAGCTGGCACATAGGTAGTACCTCTGGAAACGAAGCCGCGGCAACCTGCGCCGCCAGTCGTCTTTCAATCCTATTGAATGCATTCTCCAGGTCCAGTTTTAGCAAGGCGTGTTGTGGTTCGCAGTAGAGGTGGGCCTGTACCGCGTGTAACGCTTGTTCGCATCCGCTCCGAACGGCAATCCCCAGCTGTTCCGGAACGAGGAAGTCGCTCAGTCGACCGGAGATTCCGCGAAGTACCCACTGCGCAGCGACCTTGCGCAGAACTTCTGGAACGGCAATCGGTCTCAGTCGGAGGCGTCCCTCAGCCACCACTCCTTCTGCTTGTGGTTTGATAAACGGAAGCAACCGGTTGCTGCCAAGGGCCTGCCGAAGTATGGACGGGAACGACTCAGGGTTCCTCGCTAGGAGTCGCGGGAATTTAACCAATCTGGGCTTATTCGCAGGTGTAACGGCGTGGAGGTGCTCTGCTCGCAGTCCGCTGGGCCCGGGTCTCGTTTTGACTGGAAATCGGTTGATCACAGAGAGTAGGGACTCGTCGCTCGCTGCTTGGGGGTTCCACACTCGTGGAGGGTGTGTGTTGGCTTGTTCGCGGATACGTCGGAGGTCCAATTCCACTTCCTCGTGTAGCGGTGTTGTTGGCTCGGCGGGGAAAAGCTCCCGGAGAGCCTGCCAGGTAGATGGTTTCAGAGGGACGAGATCCGTTGCCTAAAGTCTCTGGGCTGCGGCAGAAAGTCGTCCAACGTTGGCCAACCGAATTACTTGCGCATTGCGACGTTTTTCCCCATGGCGATCTGCCCGTCGCGCTCGTCCAGAGGGTCGGCACGCTGCCTTCGCGTTGAGTGCCGCCCATAGTTGTGAAAATTCCCCTTCCATAAGATGCTCAACTTGCACTCCTGGCTGGAGATCGCACTTTCCGAGGGCGAGACCCGGTAATACCATGATGAAAGCGCGAAGAAGAGGATCAGCATCAGGGTCGAGGGCAAATCCCAAAGCTTGGTGCAGAAGCGTGTTCCATTTCTTAACCCGGGCATTCGGCACATATTCCCGAGTCCCTACTGGACTGTGGGTAACTTTGCACCAACTGTGTCCGCCATCGGTGTGCGTCTCTAGGAACTGTAGCAGTTTGTGCTACCATGCCCCTGGGTCGGATGTGATCAAAGGTGTGATGCGCAGTCCCTCCCGGGAGTCACCTGCACTCATATCTGTTCGCGAGGTGGTGTGGAATGAGTCTCTGGTCGGCCTGTTGGTGCAGTGTTGCCCTATGGAGCCTCTGCGGCTGCCGGAGTCATCTCGGTATCCTGGCCTGTGCCATCAGTGGATACTCGCGACCGCTCGTGTTGAGGAGGGTCGGGCAGGTTGCAGGGGAGCTCTGCATGAGGGTTATCCTGGGGTGCATCTTCTTCAGGTACTTGGGAAGTGGCTAGGGGATTACCCGGAGCTTGGACTGTCCCACGGGCTGCCTGTGCGTCCCCTGTAAAGGACGAGGCTTCAGGGTCTGCGTTCGTGGCGGCTGCAGGCGCTGGGGGTTCCGCGCTCTCTCCGGGTGCTGTGTTAAGATATTCCAGTCGTGCGTCCAGACACGCATGTATCGAGGCAAACTTCGCGAACGGAAGAGCCCGCATATTCATCGTGCGCTTGATTCGTTCCACCTGTTCAATAGCGCGCGCTTGATTCGTTCCACCTGTTCAATAGCGCGGGCGAGGGTCCGTCATGCGACTGCTTCCGGGAGCAGGCCGAGTCTCTCGTTGTGCCCAAGCAGGTTCCGGGGTTCGGGCTCGAGACTCGTGTGCACCGTCACTTGGTGGTCGTGACGGCGCTGTGCGAACGATGCGAACACTCCGGTGCGAAAGACTCCCCTCGCTATGGCACTACTGATGAATGGGATGGCATCCGGGTAGCAGATGAGCAGCGCGTGTGTGACCACAAATTCAATGTGCGCGATCAAGCGTACCGGGAGTCCCAGATCCGTGCATAGGACCTTCTTGTAGTCTGACAGCGCCACCTGCGCGGCCTAACATTCCGCAGGGTTGCCAATACCGGATGGGTTTCCGGGCCCCATCTACTGCCTCCTCCCGTCGCATGCAGTTGGCGCAGCGCAGTTTGTTCTCGGATGCGTAGCAATGATGTCTGGCCGTAGCCCGTAGTTTTCAAAGAACTTCTCTGGCTCCTGCTCGATGTCCAGAAAGTTCCACCTGTTCAGCCACCTTGCGATCTCGATGTGCATATCTCGTCATGCCTACGTTACCACAGACCAGTCGACGTGGGGCAATGATGAAAGCATTGTACTCCATTGGCTCCGTGTTTACCACGGCATCGAGTACATTTTTCCGTAGTCCGCAGCCCTGGAATCGGTAGCCCCTGTAGTTGTCGGATATTCACCTGCATTTCCGTCGAGCTCAGCTTTTTCGGCTCCAACGTCGGCAGTTCTCGCAACCAGATTCCCGATCCAGAGCTCGAGGCGGACCTGATTCGAGCACGATGTTCGCCGAAGATGCGCGGACTGTTAACCAGGTGTTGGAATGCTGAATGGTGTGCCCTCCGAGAGAGAGTTTGTTGTGTAGAACCATTATTCCAATCGCCACCGTCTTCTGGGGCGTCTCCTGGGGGGTTTTCCCTCGTCTGCTGCAGGGTGGCAAGTCTCCTGATCCGGAGCGGAGTTTCGGGGCGCAGCCTGCGTTGTATCGCTCGAGCAGATGATCGCATCCGGTCTGCGAGTTGTTCTTTGGACCGTTGTAGTCGCGTCGCGGTGTTAGTAGCTGGAGTTCTGTCTGTATAAACCTGCCTCTGCTTGTCAGTGATGTAAGGCCAGTCGCCTGGATTGCTTCGAAAGGTATTTGTCCAAGCCGAGTAGTAAGCGATAGGCTGTAGACGCCGTCGAGCAGCGAACCCCAATCCCCCCCCCGGCAAGGCAGCGCAATCTGTTCCCAGATGTGTCCCAGGCACTCCTCGTCCTCCACGCAGAGGTAGCAAGGCCTGAGCGTACGTTGGCCGTTTGCTGCTGGTCCCGATGACAGGGAAGGCCGTGGCATAGTCCTGTGAGAACCTCCCCGGACAGACTGTAGTGCTGCTAGTTATTTCACAATGCTTTCACAGTACTTTCATTCCCTATTTTTAGATTGACGTTTAGCCTCCAACAATTACTTTTAAGTTACAGCAGGTTATAATTTACAGTAACCACAAGACTATATAAGACCTAGCTTTGCTAGATCTTGAGACCTAGAATTGAGTAAAGACAAGTTGGTTCGAAGAGTTCTAACAGAACTTAGACACACCCGGTGCCCAACCCCCAAGGACACCTCGTTGCCAGGGAGCTCCGCTCCCGAGGAAGCAGGGCGCGGGGAAACCCCTACCATCACAAGAGAATTTAGTAACGATACTTTAACCACCAATTCCCCCGCCGAAAACACGCACCACCCAACTCCACAGGAGAAAAAAAAACGTCACGACCCAACAACCAGAAGGGGTGAATAACCCGACTACCAGCCACAAAACCCGAAAAAACGGGGGGAAAGGCAGCAGAGAGAAGCGCCTCCCACCGAAGAACCCACTTGCCACGCAAAACCAGCGAGAACTAGCACCGGACACCCTCACGAATACTGGCTTTACTCGTATACTTGGCCCTGTACTCTTCCAGTTGGGCGTTGATGCCTTTCAAGTCACCCGTAGTCCCCGCTCTCGACTAGAGCTTGTGCACGCCATCAAAAAATCGAACAATCGCATTGTCGCAGACCCCAACCTCCCCGTAGAACACAGTGTCCTTGGTCAACTTCCGGAGGACCTCTTGTACGGCATCAGTGTCGGGAGAGATGGGCGTTGGCTCCATCTCTGTATCTACATCTTCGCCTTGGTGAACAGCAGGGGTGGAAGCTCAGCGCTTTTCCTCGATTGGCCCTCCTGGCGGTGAGCAGCTTGGGAGAGGGGCGTATCTCCCCTAGGTGAAAAAGCCGTCTTCAAGTTTGCCTCCCCAGTCGCAGGGGGATCATCAGTAGATATTATGTTTTACCTCGGACAAATCACAGCTCATCAGCTTACGCTCCCCAATTGCTTTCTTAAATAATCCCCCCAGGGCTACCTCAGACTATCAGCATTAAGAACTAACCTTTGTGCATATATTTTCTATTGGAAAAAGAAAACTTTCCTTACAGCGCCACATTCATTCAACATTTGCTCCAAAATTTTCAAGCGTCTAGCTTTACCTGTTTGATGGATATAGTTTTGGTCTGGGACAATCATAAAAGGGACGTGCGCTTCATATTTTGAGAAAAATAGAGGTCCCGAAAATTGGAAATTAGCTAAATCGAGTCTGGACGAATGCGTCAAAAATTGTTAACAAGTCTAGGATGAAAGCACACGTGTTTTCCGACATTCTCACAAAAACCCCTCTTTTAGTGACTACCACGTCATTGTTGAGTATCCCTGAGCCCAACATATATACTTCAAATAGAAGTTATTATTTACTTCGATCCGAGATCTTCTTAGGACTCCTGAAAACGTTCATGCCGCAACACCCGCAAGAAACACTGGCAAGAAAAACCTGCAATGACCCAGGCCTCAGCCATATTGTATCCGTTTGGTCCCACAAACTACAATCCTGTATTGTATCTATAATCTACCTGTATTGTGGCAAATGGATAATCTGGTTTTAGAGCCCCTCTGTCAAGGTATACTCACTCCCTCTACCGTGTTGATTGGATTCATCCTATGAAATCACAGTTGGATTTGCCCATTTCAGACAAACTCTTGTTGATAACTGAGTATACGTGAACATTCGGGGGAGCATTCGATATCACATCCTTTATCGCACATCTGCTAACAGAATTAACTCCAGCAGCGATTCCTTCTATGAGTTCCTCGACGTTGGGATAGCCCTTTCGGGCCGGCACGAAGTGCAGACTGAAACCAGTTTTGGTTTTGCTAGTGGAACAGTTCCATTTCACGACCTGTGTAGGGCTTCGGGCTATGTAGTAAATCCATTCATCCAGTGAAAAATCACTTCATTTGCTGGTTTTACAAACATGGCCTTAACGCTATGCTCCGCGTAGTACAACTGATACCGTTTACTACCACTACCGAATAGAGAGCTAGGATTGCCAAGAAAAGCAAGGAACGAGGAACGAAAGCGTGTAAGCCAAGGCGGCGGTAGCGAGCCTGGGCTAGCATGCTGCTAGATATCGCCATAACGCGACTCTGAACCGGCGTAGGAGGACCAGATACTCCGCGGGACGCTCAGTGAAACATTCGTACTCCAAGCTTCACTTTCCAAGGTGACCAAAGCTTTCCACAACCAAAGTCTGAAACTTTTGCCCCCAGCCCGCAGCGCACGGTAGAATGGCCATGCTCTCAGCGTATCGGTGTTCCTTCCTTCGGTGAAGAGTGGGCGACTTGTTTATTGGCAATCAAATATTGGTAATCACATACTGTTTCACATATTGTTTCACACATTGCGCGACAAGGCTCCCTAAAAAAAGTAGGAGATGACCACGGAACCCCCTTACGCCGGTAGGAGGAAAGCGGACTAAATACGGGACGTGCGTTCGTTGGTTTAGGAGAATAAAAAAACCATGTTGCCTGAACCTCCGCGCGATGATTGGCTATTGAATGAATTGTTGATTGGCTGTTCAGGGCGTTTGGGACTTTTTCGAGTGTTTGCTCGTAGTTGTTGTGAGCTCCACATCATGAGGATGGCGAGGTTGACCTTACGGAATCCAAGCTCGCAGCATTTATGGTTTGTTTTATACCCAATCATGGACCATTTCCATGATTGGGTATAAAACAAACCGGCTCAGCAGCAATTGGAAAGGTTAGCCCACGTTGTATTGTATGTTGTTTGCTTCGACAGAGAACCAAAAATTTTAAACGGCACGAAGTCGAGGTCCAATGCATTCGTCAACAAAGACTTGCGGTAAGTAGAGACATAGCACTTGCGCCCTCAAAGTTCTAAAAGTTCTGTTTCTTGGCTGAGATAGTCTTTTCATTAACAATAAAATCGCCAAGACGATACTCTTCCCCTGGAAGTGTCCCTGGTCTACGAATAAACAATGCGAACACGACCGTTGACACACTACGCACTGCTTGACACTAGCAAATGACTGAGTTCCACTATCTATTACCCATGTACTTGTAGGCCACCCCCTTAGTCCACAAACTTTCAGTCCTTAGTATGGGCTAAGGTTCAGTCGACCCTTCTGTTCTGTTGAATATGTTCACGGCGCGAAGGCGTGGTCCAATCCCGAAAATCTCCGTGCTTCCTCGCGCTCGGGCGTTTTGATAATCCTCCTTAACGCCGCAATATTGGAGTTCGCAAAGACTTAAACGAATCCACCGTCGGGCTCCCATCAACGAGTCCATGCCAGCCAGTAAGGATTCGACGGATTTTGTTTGAGCGCATTTTGCTCCATTGAGCTTGACGACTAGTGTGGTGTCTGGATATAAAAGCTGCTCGGTAACGTAGATTGAGTCTAACTATCACTGGTACGAGACACTGGTACGAGACCCTTAAAAAGATATATCGCAACTGTGGCCGCGAAAACCTGGGGAAAGACTCGAGTTGATCAGCTGAGAACGACGACGCTCGACTTGAAGGAGAAATGGCTAGCCGCAAGACTGGGTACACGTGTTTGACTCTGATGCTCGCCGTATGTGCTTCAGCGGTGAGCGTTAGCTTGGATGATGGTCGCACAATGACTGTACCGGCGTCAACGACGTGTCAGGCTGAGCTTTTACCAAGCCAGTTCATCAACTCGTTCGAGGAGACATGCTTTGACCTCGTCAAAGACGGAAACCGAGAAACAATGGGCAGGATGTGCTCAAAGACGATGATCAAGGGCGAGGGAAAGTGTGCAAACATCAGGTTCTTCGCTGCTTCGGGATACCTCTCGGAAGTCAGTGTCGGGATCTACCAGAACTGCACCATCGTACCGCAGACTTCTGCCAAGTTCACTCACACCAGGAAGATCTCTAGAGGTGATATCACCTCAAAAGCCATTACTGTGTGTACGGATGAGATGTCTTCCCTCAGTAACTGCTGTGACTCTCACTTGTGTGTCGCTGGCCGTGCGGAGCTGAAGATAGACGGTCAAACGATCGAGGTCGAACCGTCGAGCCACTGCGCGACGGAAATCGAGGGTGCTGCTGTTTCACGCGCCTGTCCGATGATGATGAACTGCATTAACTTGATCCGAGGTACGGCGGGGGATGATGTTCTGTACGGAACAGAGTTTGTCGATCACATCTTCGGCGGCGATGGAAACGACAGTATTATGAGCTATGAAGGGAATGACTACGTCAACGGAGGCCGAGGGGATGATCGGATCGACGGAGGTGAGGGCGACGACTCAATAAACGGCAAGAATGGCAACGACATCCTTCTTGGTCGTGATGGAGATGACGACATTTCCGGTGGAAACGGTGATGACAAAGCTTACGGATTTGATGGAGATGATCGAGTCAGGGGAGATGCTGGGTCGGACGTGCTGTTTGGGCAGAACGGGGAGGACCATCTCTCAGGTGGAGAGGGTGACGACAATGTTCAAGGAGGCAACGACAACGATGAAGTCAGGGGTGGCGCTGGAAAGGATAATGTTATTGGTGGGTTTGGAGACGACAGCAGCTATGGCGGCTCCGGTGATGATACGTTGATCGACCGGTATGGCAGCAACTACATGACGTCCGGATCTGGCGATGATCTTGTGATTACGGGAGATTACAATGACTACATCAAGGCCGGTGTGGGAAATGACGAGGTCCGGAGCGGAGATGGATTTGACGCGATTGATGCTGGGCGGGGTAACGATTTGGTTGACCAAGGGCCCGTGACACCCACTACTAGTTGTGCAGCTTCCGTCCTTGAGACTCAGTCCATCACATCCTTTCAGAAGAAGTGCATTGAGCTGCGGGACAAGGGTGACTCGCTGCTCTCAAAGATGTGCACGAGAACAATCATCAGAAACGGAATGGCGTGTGCGAAAATCAGGTTCTCAGCCCTTGACGGGTCTATGTTAAAGTTCATCAGGTTCGGAGTTTATCAAGACTGTAGCATGGTACCCGATGACAGTTCCAAGTACACGCACAGGGCAGCGCTCACTTCCGGCACAACGTCGGACTCTTTGGTCTTGTGTCCAGACCAGATAGGGTCCATCGGAAACTGCTGCGACGCCGATCTCTGCGTTGTGGGTGATGCCGTTGTTAAACACGCCGGCGTAGTGAAGAGAGCTAAGCCTGGCTCAGGGTGTTTCGTCGCGGGGAAGGGATTCGGGAATGGGAAAGTCTGTTCTCTGAGACTCGACTGTGTGAACATTATTATGGGAACCGAGGAGGATGATCGGATTATTGGGACCAAGTATTCGGACAAGATCTATGCAGGCGACGGCGATGACTCTGTCAGAGGTCTTCAAGGTGACGATATAATCTATCTCGGAAAAGGAAATGATGATGCCGATGGAGGAAGTGGTAATGATACAATTCTGGGCGGGCATGGCCGTGACAGAATCTACGGAGACGACGGCGACGATATTTTACTAGGTGAAGAAGGATCCGACTACCTGTACGGAGATGATGGTAACGACATTCTGGTCGGGGGTCCAGGGGAAGACCGGCTCGACGGTGGACGAGGTGATGATGTGATTCAGGGTGGTCACGGAATGACACCATTTCCAATTTTTGAATAAGCAGTAGCGACCACGTACAAGCATATGAAATAAATAATAGTATCTGGTCCGGTGAATAGTGAAACGGACGAGCCATACCAAGCGCTCGTAGGGTCTCTGCTGTATTTGAGTACCAGGAGCAGACCAGACATCGGATACGCGGTAGGTCAATGTGCTAGGCACATTATGATTGCAAGTCAATTCACTACGATTGGGCGAAGGGAGTGCTCAGGTATCTTGCAAGGACGAGGTATGTAGGTTTGAAATTGGGAGGAATAACTCGCGATGGGAATACCAGATCACGGGATACTCTGACTCCGATTGGGCCGCGGACACGGACACGGACAGGAAGAGTACGACAGGTCTTGTTACAAAACTGAACGATGCGACGATTGTGTCGAGGTCGAAGAAGTAGCGTTCGGTTCCCCAATCCACCACCGATGCAGAGTACCAGGCTCTTAGAGACATGATGGTGCTTCAACGTTGGTTGGAAGAGTTCACGGAAGAGCTAGGGCGCACGGTGAGGAAACCTGTACAAGCATACTCGGGCAACAGCTCCTGCGTTAGGTGGGCAACAGGAGACGACAACAAAATGTCTCGGCACATTAGTGTGAAGTATCACTGCGAGAGGGATCGGTGTATAACGCGGGACGTGGACTTGCGATACATATCGACTGAGGAAATGCTAGAATTCATTTTACGAAGACCTTGGGTACAATTCAAGAATTGCGTGCACATCTTGGGCTTAGTGATGAATAGGTAGTGTGGGGGGTGGCTCCCGAGGGGGAGTGTTGGCCGTTTGGCTGTTTTGCGGGATCAACCCCCCTTCTCTATATAGCGTAGTAGGCAGAGTTTTACATCATGCTTAAGGGATAGACGATAAGGAAAGGCCGAACGACGCCGGCGTACAAGGCCGGGTCGGAGAACGGTATAATTGGGCTTACTATGGTGGTTGGATAGGTGTGGAGTAATGAAAGGAGTAACTCTGCCCGCACAAGAGATCCATCTGTTGACAGTTTTCGCAATTACCGGTAATACCAGTTTTAAATTCCAATTACCTAGCGATGGGGCACATCCCTAGGCATATAATCTGGACTTTACTGGACTTTACTAGCATAGCCTGAAGCGCTACGCAAGGCGTGAAGATGAACTAATAACTAGGGAGGGAAGTATGCAACCCCAGGGCCGATGGCGCGCCTCGGAAAGCATGTCGCTGGAATTTACTAGCATATAATCTACTACCACTCTGTAATCAGAAGGGTTGTTAGGTTAAGATGAAACGGTGTATGCGCCTCCCAGGGACTCTGTCTGGAGAAGGTGTAGTTCCACCAGATTGTATCCTAATAAAGACAGCTATTCTGCACCGCAATCGGGGGGTACGACCGAATAAATACCACCGTTTTTCTACTATGCGAGGATCTAAGAAAAAAGTGGACTTTTTGCTTGCGGATTGAGCTGGTCGTAAGGAATGAGTTTGAGCGGACTTTTGCTGCCGTTTGTGTTGGAAGTGGAAGTTCTCGCGGAGCTATGGGTTCGCATATTCCGCGGTTTTTTTTGCTCAAGGAAGCCACTAATCCCACAGAGCGATATACCCTACGCTACTGTTAAGAGGGGCAGCCGCTTCGGCTCTTCGACGAGTGAAGGAACGACGGTATGCTGAGATCAGCGAGTCTGCCCTACGCCGAGGGTCGCTCCCACCGGTTCCAGCCTTTCATTGTGGAAAGCTTTGGTCATGTGGATAAGTCCGGTTTAGAATGGTTGCGGAAATGTTTCGCTGAGCACCCTACTGAGTACATGGCGCTTTTACGGCGTTTGAGTGCCGCTCTGTGGCGATATTCCAGCAGCATGCTTGCCGAGGCGCGCCATCGGCGCCTGGGTTTGCACGCTTCCCTCCCTAATTTTTAGTTCCTTTTCACGCCTTGCGTAGCGCTTCAGGCTATGCTACTAAAGCCCTCATCGTGGAAAGCTTTGGTCATGTGGGTAAGTCGGGTTTAGAGTGGTTGCAGAAATGTTTCGCTGAGCATCCTACTGAGTACTTTGCGCTTTTGCGGCGTTTGAGTGCGGCCCTGTGGCGATATTCTAGCAGCATGCTTACCGAGGCGCGCCATCGGCGCCTGGGTTTGCACACTTCCCTCCCTAGTTCTTAGTTCCTTTTCACACATTGCATAGCGCTTCAGGCTATGCTAGTAAAGCTTAGTAAAGTCCAGTAAAGCTAGTAAAGCCCAGTAAAGTCTCTGTGGCGATATTCGAGCAGCATGCTTGCCGAGGCGCGCCATCGGCGCCTGGGTTTGCACGCTTCCCTACCTAGTTCTTAGTTCCTTTTCACGGTTGCGTAGCGCTGTAGGCTATGCTAATAAAGCCAGTAAAGCCCAGTAAAGCCCGATGCTCTACTGGGCTTTACTCGAATGGTTTAATGCTTAAGCCAATTCATTCAGTGCTCAAAACAAATTCATTCAATGCTAGATATAAATAGTACTCTACAGTTGGAACATCCAGAGTATGGTCCAACTCTGGATCCCCTGTTTCTATATTAAGTGTACGATCGCTCATATACTTAAACCGCAAATATATGCGTGATTGGCCAACTAGCACCCAGATCTACCATTCAGTTTTTGTATTTTTTTTAATATTTTTATACTTGCTTTGTTGTTTGGGTACCTCTCAAGGTTAGTGCAGCCCATTTGATGATTAACCTCAGACGTCTTCGTAAACCGCGTTGTAGGCACGATGGAGAGAGTGCCGCCCATGTGATGATTACCCTCAGACGTCTTCGTAAACCGTGTTGTAGGTACGATGGAGAGAGTGCCGCCCATTTGATGATAACCCTCAGACGTCTTCGTAAACCGCGTTGTAGGTACGAGAGCCAGCAGTAGTAAACTGCAAAACGCGGTTGGGTCCAATCTGCGTATTGTCATCCCAAAAGGCAAACTTTTTGTTGTTCTCCCTTTCAACAGCGTTGATGGTGAAACGGGAGCCTACAACCGTGATTGAGCGGAGTGGGGAGGGTCCGGATAGGGAGTCAGAGGATACAGTATATCCAGGAGGCATCGAGGTCACAGTCACAGTAGCAGTGAGAGGACGTATCTGCATAGTAGAGACTCCCCTCCTCCCACCACTCTCGGCAAACACTTGAATCTCCAGAAAGAAATAGTCGCCGTGGTCCTCGACTTCGTATTCAACCTCTGCAACTCCACCAACTGTCAATTCCTCGTGTCTGTGGCATATCGTCTGACAGTGAATCAGAGAAACTATCCAGAACAGGTTACGCACGGGGATCGCGGCGCCCTTGTAGTCATAGCACTGTGCGCTTAAACGAACGACATCCGCAACTTGAAACCTTGGTCCCACACCGTTGCCAAATTCACAGCGCGGAAGCATTGAGCCCACGGCGCAATTCATAGTGGATGCCCGGAGTACCCCCCTGCCACCTCCACTGATCTTCATTGTGATCCGACTGTGCCTCTGGATGTTACAGGAGAGTGTTCTTCTGGTGAATCGAGCAATGAGCTCTGATCTGCAAATAATGTTCCCCTTAGGATCTTGGATCGTAACTCTGACAGAGTTGCCGTGAGTACAGGCAACCGTCACAGAGAGTTGTCCACAGTTGCCAGGCACAATGTAGTCCACTTCAACGGGTGCTCCGAGAAAGATCTCGCGACCTGAAACTTCCAGCCGCCATGATGGCCGGATGTCAACTGGCAAAAGGTCCACGAGCTCAAACGCTTCCCCTGAGGGCTCTTCGGCCTCCGTCTGCAGACTCCGCGTAAATGCATTGAGAAGCCTGTTACCGGACAGATCTTTCGCCGATGTATCGATTGTCAAGGTGTACTCCGTGTCGGGGGCTAATGGATCAGTCGGAGTAAGGCGCATAGTCCTCTGGTCCGGGGAGAATCTCGTGGAGAAGCCAATAATATAGCCCCCCAAAGCTACCGGGAGGAGTATTTGAGTCGCGTCCATGGTTGATGCAATGTCCATAGCCTCAGAAAACCTAACTACAATTGTATCTTCGATATTGATTCTGCCTGTTGGCCTCACCCAGACCACGCTAGCTTTGTCATCGTCATAATCGCCGCATCTGAACTTTGGTAAACCCCAAGTTGAAATCGAGAGGGCTCGGCTCCCTTGAGCTGCCCTCTCCGCGATCAGGACCACGCTCGCAGCACCCGTCACGTCCACGTCAATGTAACCAGCAGGGTCAGTACGCCTCCTCGGGGCGATATCGCGATACAATTCAGATACAGCACCGCCACTGCTCTTTGATTCAACTATGAAGTGGACACCTTTCGAGTCGAGAAGCGTAACTACATCATCGACGCCAGTGTACGCCTGCAACCTAGTACACTCGTCCGGTACGTCAATCTCCACCTCACCTCTGGCGTACATGGCGATTCCGCTCTTGAAGCTTTGCCCCCGAATCATAAGCGGTGGCACGTCGACGGAGAAAGTGGGAAACTGTATGTCTCTGAAAGGGGCGGGATAATCCACGTTTCCATTGCTCGACGAGATCCAATCGAGCTCCGACAACAGCAAAGAGAACCCATCCGCTGTCTTGAAAGACGACTCAAAAGTCTTCTTAAGAGATCTACCGGCCGTATCCGTAATTCCGGACACGACAAGGTCATACTCAGTGTTTGGGTCGAGCCTCCTATGTGGGCGCGCTACCACTGTGTTTGCTGCGGGCTCCCACTCATAGGCTGCGCGGATCTCACTCCCGCTGGACTTGTTCGTGATCCGAACGGATTCTCGGTGGACACTTGAAAAGTCGATTTTCTTCGAGAACATAACCGAAACATCCGTCGTAAGCTCAGCGCGCTCGTACCGTATCGGTGGGTTCACCCTTACAACCTCAGGCGGACTTGTATTCACCCTGTGCTCGATTCTAATGACCTGCTGTAGAAGAATTGATACCACGTACAGCCAACCATCTGGGCCCTGCTTCAACTGCACTGGCCCTCCCACCTCTGAAGCGAAATCGATGTGTGAACCAATGACGCCGTCACGGTCAACTTCGATGAGTTTTATCCAATTGTTCGTGTAGTCAGCCACAGCTATTCTGTTCCTCAGTTCCGCAGGCCACTTCGTCGAAGATAGCCGGACTACTCCTGTGGCCGCCGCACCCAGGTCGTGACTGTAGTCCCAGAAGGTGCGATCCGGCTGTATCTTCCTCTCTCCCCGTTCAACCTCCATGCAGATTGGGTAGAAAGTAGCCTTAAGGTTCGTGCGCTGGGCTTCCGTACATGGCCATCCGAAGTTGAGACCCGGAAAACCCGGCCAGATGCTCTCCCAAGCAGCCTGGCCCACGTTCGCAATCAGCGGTATATCATACACCGGATCGTAACCGATTCTGAAGGGATTTCGCACTCCCAGGTTCCAAACTTTCGCTCTGTTCGTGGTCCGGTCGTTGCTATAGATGAAGGGACTGCCTGGACATGCTAACCCTGTTCTCGTAATGCAATGGACCTTTCCAGTCTTGTACCAGAGTTTCTGAGCTCGGATCTGGAGCTCACTAAACGTGGCAACACTGGAGGCGTCGCCAACCCCTATGAAAATCTTTCCATCCGGGCTCATCGCGAGACCGCCCATGTTGTGACTCCTATTTTCCAAGCAGATGATATCCTTCACTGCCACAGATCCTGGTGTGCAGCCAGAAGCTGGCGGAGCTTGAGTACCCATTAGAATCACTGGGTCAATGGCCTGAGTCAGGTCATCGCTAAGCTTATACCGCGCAACGATTCCGCCTTTGGTTCCATAGTCGCTTGTCCCTTTTTGCCGGTTGTCCGTGTATGATATGTAAAAATAGGGGTAGTCCTGAAAGTCCGCGTCCACCATGCACGCGGTAAGCCCCCTCGCACCGAAGTTGACGACTTCGTTCGAGATGTCCAGGAAAGGCTTGGACTGACGAACGCCGTCGATCACCAACCACACCAATCCCCGCTTCTCACACACCAGGATACGCGACACATCGCCGGGAATCCAGTCCACATCCAGCATGGACTGGTAGTCCCCTTCCACGACAACCGTCGAGGCCAGATCCTCTGCGTCGAAAACCACAGCTCCGGTGATTCCCAACAAGATACTCAAGATCAACCCAAGCTTTTTTCCTCTCCCCACCATCTTGCAAATACACCTTCCCCGACCACCAATCGCCTGAAGCAAATCTACTGTGATTCTCCTCCACGCGTCTACTTCACACTGTTCGATCTCTGCCTCATCCAATCTGCACTTCACTGGGTCAAACACGCCTCCTACCTACCACTAAAACTTAATACTATACGCTCCCAGTCGCAACAGCCTTCCTCACCTGCCTCCAACCTGCCCTGACCCGCTACGAAAACTCCGCGTTCTGTGTTCGGTGCCTGGCGACTCTCGTCTCCAATGGAATGTACCATTGCTAACCTTGCTCTTGTCTTCAATAAACTTCTATAGATGAGAACAAGATGTTGCGGAGCACCAGGCCCGGCGACGATCTCCCAAAGCAACACTAACTACGTCACCGCCACTACGAAGACGCCCGCGCTTGAAATCGTTTTGTTCTTTTATCTGCATCTTATCCGCAATTGTGTGTGTAGTGTGCGACAAGAGCCTCTGAGGGGTAGGCGTGGACGTTAACGGAAGGCGTAGAGTGTGTTTTTCCTGAACGTCGCCATGTTTTCTCCATCTCAGCGAAAAAAAGCAGAGGAAACACACCCCCTTCCCAGGAAAGGCGATCACATTAGAGACCTTAGCTGTCCACTCGCCCGCAAGTGAGAATACTATCAAGTGCGAGCGAGAGTAAAACAGCAAACACCCCCAAGTGGAGTAGTCAAATGTCGCAGACAAACGTAGCTGTACAGACTCCAAGGACTTCAAGAGAATTGTATCGACTCACCTCATACCTGCCCTTGCCTTACTCCGTAACCCAAACACGGCCCTCCTTCCGGAGCTTTTTGAACTCGGAATAGGGACGCGGTATCGTTGGTGGCCCCAAGAAGTGAATCACAAAAAAATACCCCCCACCACCACCCGCCCAACAAGATGGCCTACCAGCGGATCGTTTAGTTTCTCTAAACTCTTCAATAAATAACCTTTGGAGTGGTTGTAAATTCGCTGGCCCTCTTCCCCCTTGTTTGTCCTCAAAATCCAAAAAAATCTGCTCCTGTCCGGGTTCATTTTTTAATTTTATTTTCGAGGAATCCCACGGGAAACCACCCCCCCCCCCCTCTTGCCCCATCAATCTGTAGCTCGATACTTGCTAGGAGGTTGTAACTAGAGCTAAGATCAAGTGATATTCCCACACGATTAATCGACAATAAGCGAAATTTCTGGCACTAATCGAATCCATAGTTGATCCGGAGTTTGATGCATCGGATGATCCAATCAATATCGGGTAGGATGAATGCAAGGAGCCAGGGGTTTCAGACAGAATACTAATCACTTTTTGCGAATACTAACACAGGGATATTATTATTATAATAGATGATTGGCCTTTGTCAGATCAAATTGGTGCATGTTGCGGAGGCCTGGGTACGTGAACGGGTGTGTCGACATGAAGGGCTTGCCAAGCCCTACGACCTCGAAACACATATTACTAATATAAATATTTTTTTAAGCTTTTTGGCGGGCATGAAGTTACGGAACAATTGGATCGGTTAACTTTCAGGCTGAGCAAAGGTCCGGACATGAATAGAAAAGAAAAACACTTGGTTCGTCCGAGAACGGTCCGAGCGCGGCCGATTGGCGTTCGATATTCTTCAATCAACGACAAATATTGATTGAGCATCAATCTTCTTCCTTCGGGATGTTGCCAAACCGTCGAAATTAGAAGTATCAGCAAACGGCGCAAGAACTTTGTGAAAAGTGTACTCAAAAATGAGTATAAAGTATAGAAATTCACTGCCAGTACCACAAACGACTGAAGTGGTACGACCCTTCCGCCTTTGTTGGGCTTGCGTCCAAGAGAGTCGGTGCAGATGATAAGTCGGGGCCAGACAGAGATGCATGGCCTGTGTAGAGCACAATGCTGGATATTTTGATATCCACATCCTTCTACTCTGTCAAGACATTTGACCGGTGCTTCTTCTCGCTGTCGCGTTTTCCAGGTGTCTGGAATGTAGGGGTGGTTGTTTGGATACCTCTGTAGAAGCTTATCGACTGCTATTCAGCACCCGTCGCCGGGCAACTAACTCTCCCAGCGTAACTAAAACTTGTAAAACCAGAATTGTCAATTGGTGGTTAATACTAACGTAGCCTTAACACCTGGTCTTCCCTTCGCACGAGGAACCTGTTCGCGACTTCGTGTTTTCGTTTTTGATATGATAGGACGGGTACGCTTGGCGTAGTACAAACTAGGAACGAGGAATGAAAGCGTGCAAGCCAAGCCGGCGGTATCGAGGCTCAGCGGTTACGTTAGTCTGGGGTAGTGCGCTACGGTAGGTAGCAGCCGAATAAAGGCTACGGGGTTATCATTGCTACGCATCCGAGGACATTTCAACGGCATGCGCTGGACGTGACGGTTGTGTCTCCTCTGCAAGGGAAGTATCTGAGGCGTAGTGAGGGGGAGAATGGATATGCAGCAAGATGTGCGGAGAGGTGGAACAAAGCGCACTATAAGGAGGCGATGACGATAGAACACCCGGATGACAAGTTCATCCCAATTGCAATAGAAACATTTGGGCGGACGGCACAGATGGCACAGGAGTTTCTGCGGGACAGCTGCAAGCATTTGTTGCACCGGAGCCTAGAACTGAGCGATGTAAGATCGCAGATCAACGGCAAATTATGGCAGGGGAACGCGGAGGTAGCGATAGGCGCTCTGCGAGTGGACCAGTTGGCGAATCCACTGGTCCCTGTTTTTTCTTTCGAACGTAGCATGAGACCCCGGTAGCGGGGTTATCGCAACCTTTTCCCTAGATAGTAGTAGCACTAGTGATACGCTGCAGTAGGCAGCTGCCCAATAAAGCTTACGGTTACGCTGCGGTAGGTAGCTGCCGAACAAAGACTACTGGGTTAGGAAGTGGGGGGGGGGCCAATCGGAAAATATAGCGGTTTGGAAATAAATAATAGAGAAGGAGGTACGCGGGCCGTACCCGGAGCTTCCTCTGCTCCCGGGAAACCCGCCCTCGGGTACACGCGCACAGGAGAAAGAGCCGCTGCAGCAGCAGCAGCACCAGCACCAGCACACAGGAGCAGAACAGAGGAACATGGCAACGACAGAACAGGACACAGATATGAATGCAGAAAACAGCGCAGAGAGGCAGGCGGCAGCCGACCCAACTGCCGCTTTTCTCAACCAGCAACACAGCTACAACCGGTGCTACCAAGCCCTGGGAATTGGCGAGTCTGACATCGTCGACTTTTACGAGGCAGTTTTCAACCTTTATTCGAGCATAAATTGTTCGAAAGAACTGCAAGGAGTGACACGTCTCAATGAGCAAGCGCAAAAACCGCATATGTGGCAAGGTGGACCAGCCACTACGACCTCGTCTCAACTCCCGCAGCAGCACCCGCGGACGGCGGCAGTCAATCAATAAGCGCCAGAACCCATCAACAATCAACTTCCGGAGGGACAGGTGTCCTAGCCTGACTGGACTATACCACGGCCTTCCCTGTCATCGGGACCAGCAGCACACGGCCAACGTACACTCAGCGCACTGCCTAAAATACTCCAGCTCGAGAATCAGAGGCTCAACTCCGACCAGCAGGATGCCCGGGCCCACAGACCCAGCAGGCAGCGCTGCGACAGCTGCACGCCACAGTGGGAGGGTCCTCCTGGGGACCTTAGACCAAACCGGTACTGGCGACCCTGAGGAATGTAAGACCGCCACGGCTGGACGAGGTAACCCCATCGGCCTTCACAACGGTTCTTTGCAGAGCCTTGGGGATTCCGAGCTCTTATGCGGCGCACGTGGACTTCATCGCTTCCCACGCGTACTTACTATGCCATCCGCACGCGATTCTGATTCTACAAAGCGCCATCTCTCGGGGCGTTTTCAGGACAGAGATTTTCGGATCGTTCACCCAGAGACACCCCGATCGGCAAGTGACCCTCTACACGGGCCAGGCACTGGATACAGACAAGCTGTTGGCTTATAATGAACGTCAGCTCATTGCCCCAGCGAACACCGGGGCCCAGACCCTGAAACGGGCCATTGAACAGACTATCCGGATCCGCGCGAGCCTTCGCAGAAGGCAACTCTCGTTCAACACTCTCGCAGCAATACACGAGTACCTGGAGAGCAGACTCGGAGCCCTACAAGCCAGACATCGTACTCCAACGGTACCCGGGCAGAGCGCGGAACCCCCAGCGCCTGCAGCCGCCACGAACGCAGACTCTGAAGTCTCGTCCCTTACAGGGGACGCACAGGCAGCCCGTGTGACAGTCAACACTCCGGATAATCCCCTAGCCACTTCCCAAGTACCTGAAGAAGATGCACCCGATGATAACCCTCACGCAGAGCTCCCCTGCAACCTCCCCGAGCCTCCTCAACACAAGCGGTCGCGAGTATCCACTGATGGCACAGGCCAGGATACCGAGATGACTCCGGAAGCCGTAGAGGCTCCACAGGGCAACACTGCACCACAGGCCGACCACACTGCCTCCCATCACGCGATAGACAAACAGGACAGCCAGAAAACACCTACGCAATAATGCCCAGCCGACAAAGGGGAATCAAACAAAGACGCGACGAGCCTCTGTTCTTCCCGGAGCGTCAAGCCTGGGTCAAACGGTGGACCGACTTCGTTGACGAAGTTACGACATGAGGCAGGCATTGGACGCGCCTAACACACTGCCCGGTACCCACACGGCACTTTCTGCCCCTGGCCCAGGTCAATACCTGGAGCCGCCTTCTTCGTGCAGCTCTTGAGATTTCCATGGACACCGCTGCACCGGCCAACGCCAGCCTACTTCTTGTCGGACTTCCAGGCCTGGTGCTAGGACGTTGTGCACTTGACATCGGTATTCAGGTCACACGTGTGCTCCAAGGAGAATTCCAGACGGTCTGGACCGCGCTTGATGACAGGGCGTCCATGCTGCAGCAGAATACTGCCCCAGCGGGAACCGAAGCGACTCGCCGCCAAGCTTTAGGCCGCTAGAAGCAAGCCCTGAAACTGGCCATCTCGGTCACCTCGCGGACACTGCTCGTCGACTATTGCAACGGAAATGGCTCCCTTCACCAAGGCTACCTGGTGCCAACTCCAAGGACTCTTATCTTGCAAGAAATTTCGGCAGGTGACTGACCAGACTAGGTGGCGGAGGCCCTGGACTCACTGCACAACACTGACAACACGACACTTAAGAGCCGATGAGATCCCACAAAAAAAGCCGCTGATGAGGGCCTCCTGTGGATTTTGGCACGTCTTCCGCAGGGCAAGAACCCAGGCCCCAGTGGAGTGCGCGCGGAACATCTCCAAGGCGCCAATCAACAGACACAAGTGGCTTTGATCCGCGTACTTTCTTGGCGAGGCGTCGATCAATCCTGTTGAATGCATTCTCGAGGTCAAGCCTAAGGGCCACCGCGTCTGGTTCACATGACAGACGGGCCTGGATCGCGTGAACTGAGCGTTTCGCATCCGCCACTGACTCCGATCCCTAGTTGTAATGGCCCCACGAGCGTGCGCACCCTGCCGATCACGGCGCGAAGGGTCCATTGAGTCGCCACCTTCGCAGAACTTCAGGGACGCCGATGGGCCGAACGCCTGGGTTTTCCTCGGGAGCCGATTCCTTCGGTGGCTTCGCGAATGGTAGTAGTCTGCTGCTACGCAGGGCACGCGTCAGCGGAGAGGAAAACTTCCCCGGGGCTGTCGCTAGTTGTCGCAGTACGCGGATCAAGGCCACTTGTGTCTGTTGATCGGCGCCTTGGAGATGCTCCGCGCGCATTCCACTGGGGCCTGGGCTCTTGCCCTGCGGAAGACGTGCCACAATCGACAGGAGGCCCTCATCAGGGGCTTTTGTCGGATCCCATCGGCTCTTAAGGGTGGTGTTGTCAGTGTTGTGCAGTGAGTCCAGGGCCTCCGCCAACTCGTCTGGTAAGTCACCTGCCGCAGGTTCTGGGAAGAGTCCTTGGAGTTGGCGCCATGTAGCCTCGGTTAAGGGAGCCATTTCCGTTGCCTGCCAGTCCGCATATTCGCGCCACGGCCGTGGGTGTTGTAAGCGGAGAGCTCAGCAAGATCGCGTGAGCAGCACTGTATTGGCCCCAAGTGAGGCTATCGTAAACCCGCTGTACTGATGCTTTAGCACCAGTAAACACGAACTGCCAAGATTACTGGCGCTCTGAAAACTAAGAAGTGCAACCCAATAGCTGCCTCACACTCTCCACAGCGTGCTGTTCATCGTTTCGAGAGCTTTTTCAGAGCGATGGGGCCCGAGCTTAGATGCCTGGTGAGGTGTCCTACGAGAGGGAAAAGGGAGTCGCAAGTGTGAGTACCCAATCCGGGGACCTTGGCCCAAATTGAACGGATCTGTCTGTGCGGGGCTGCGGAGTTGTGGATTCTTGATGCCGAAATCGGCAGAAGGTCTGACGCATACCCGTGACTTTGCCGGAGCAATTCAGCCAACGCGAGGGAGGGCGTACGCACATATTTGAAACATATTTGAAACATATTTACCTAAAGCATATTTCTCACTCGCCGCATTCTCCAAAGCTCCAGAGACGCAGCGAGTTCTTGACTGGGATTTGGGGAGCCGCAGCATAACCAAGCCGTGACTATTCTGCACACCGGCCTCTACATTCTCACGGTTGCGATGACGAGTTCCCATTGGCAATTGCTGATCAACACGATTTATTCCTTTCCCGGTATCTTTACCAGCGATATGTTGTCCCAGTAATTTCCACGAAGTCTTGCTTCAAGGACGCGGAGAAGCTCCCAGCATTCCGAAAAATAAAGTCTAGGAATTTTAGTGTGTAGTCACGTTTGGGTTCTCACGCAAACCAAGGTAGAAAGCAGCAGATACTGTAGCAGAAGCTAAGAAATGGTCTTGCCAAGGTTAACCCTCGCAATCTATAAAGTCGGTTTGACCATACATCATCCACAAGTATCCCTGCATCGCAGATCGGACTGGTCGGCAACTACTCTAGGGCATTTCCGGGGGGACGTAACCGTCCCCAGCAGTTGCTCCGTTTGCGACGTCTCCGGATAGATTCGCCTCCTTCGCATACGAACTCTTGCTCTTCCTCCTCTTCATGAACCACAATGCGGCGAGAATCAAGAGCGCAACGCCAGCGATCACTCCGATAACTATTCCAGCGATTGCGCCTCCGCTTAGGCCTGAATCCTCGACATCCCCCGCAGCGGTCAGCGTACCAACGTCATCCGCAGAGATGCTCTGAAAGTATTCCTTTCCGTACAAACTTTCAAGGCTTTCCACAACGCTATTGTACCCGTCCTTCACGGCCCTGCCAGTTGGCGGGAAATTCTCATCAATCTTGGTACCAACATTGGGATCCGTGCCGTTGATCCATGGCAGAATAGATCTTGCGAATGCATTTCCTTCTCCACGAGCCTTGGGCAAGTTGCTGGAAGTCCCCCCGCTGTTCTCATCAGCCAGGAAAGCATATCGGATGAGTCCCTGCAAAAGTGGGACCTTGAGCAAATCGATAATCTCGTTCTTAATCCTTGCCAACTCAGGGCAGTTTCTGGTCGGCGAGTCTACAAGCTTCTTCCCCTCGTTAAGCAAGTCCATGACCTGTCCGTTGATGTCGGCGGATCCGGTAAACTGCAATTGGCGATTCAGAGCAAGTCCGTACTGCAAGACACCATCATCACCCGTATTAGCTACAAGACTTCCCACGTAGAAAGCTGCGGTTTCATCCCATGCCTTCGCACCGCCGTCGTTAGCAGTGACGTCCCCGGCTTCACAATCTGCAACTGCGTCCTCCATTTCGTGGATAACATACATCGCCAGGCACATATACTGGGCTCCCTTGACAGAAGCTTCAGCCCTGGTCCAATCGTCCGCGCCTCCGAATTCACCTGAAGCATCCAGCGCATCAAGAACGTAGTCCCTGGCGTACGCAGGGTTATCATTGTAATATTCCCTGAAGAGCTGGAAGTCAGGCCAATCCGACATTTTATCCTCAGCTTGCACACTGAAACCTTCCAGAGTTCTAAATCCACCCGAAGAGGTCCGCGAATTCTTTCCCTGTTGGAAAATAGACTTCGCTTGTCCAAACTCAAAACTGTCGGCGAAAGCTGCCATATCGTTTACGTCCAGATCAATCTCTCCTCGCTCACGGACATCGGTCGTGCACTGATATGTCGAATACACTGGGCAGGTGTTTTCATCCCCTAGAGCACAGTCTGGGTCCTCGAAAGGTCCCTCATCCTGGGCCGCAGCAAAAGATGCCACAAGCGCTAAGGCCAATAAGGAAAACCACTTCACGGCCATATTCCAATCTCCAGACCTTATACTGAACAACTAAAAACTAGTTTCCAATTTACCCTTCGCGGACGAAACCCTATACCTCGGTACCTCGCTATCCGCACAGGTCACCCATGCATCCCGCCAGCGTTCCGAGCGGGTGGGTTCTTTATATACCGAATCCATCTCATCGGTAAAATCTATGCCGGCCGTCGACGGAAGCAATAGAGTAAGGAGAAGCTTCCGCTCACCACATCCCCAAAGCCAACCAAAAATCTTTCCCTCAACAAAAAAAGTATTAAAAACAAAATAATATAACCGCGGAAAAACAAAAAACAAACAAACAATATTAAAGTCCAAACCCAAAACTCCCTTAAGTGGGGAGGAAAAGGGTTGAAGAGTGACTTGAACACAAGCATCATCCCCCTATATTCCCCGGTTTCGTTGTCAACCTGAACTTGGATTCCCGGCCGAGGAGACATATCCACCAACATATGGAAAAAAAAATCGCCTAGAAGAATTATTTTCTCGTAGTAAAAAAGGCCAAGGCCGATCCCCCACATCCTTTTTGAAGAAGAAAAAATGAACTTACAAATACTCCCAAAATCTCAAACGGTTGTGTAAAAGAAAGGAGGAGTGTAACAAACTAACGGCTAGCTGCACGACCCTCACTTAAGAGTAAATACTATAAGATTACAAGACTAAACTAGATACTGAACACTTGAGAAAGGGGGGGGCGGGGGGAAGAGGGGGAGTCCGACTTTGGACGTGGGGAAAAAAGGGCCCCAGGCTGCACACATACTCGTACATTTGGAGTCAGAACTTCCATAAACACCAGAAACAGCAAACTCTTTGAGGGGTAATTAGCAATCGTATGGATCTTCACCAGTCATATTCTCGTCAGAGAAGGGGTACCATGTCCACGTTCTTTGGTCCAAACGACCGGGTCCGAACTTTGTCCATTAAGGGATTTGGCATAAAATTAGAAGAGATACTCTAGATTTTTTCCGCGCGACTTAAACCTACTGAGTTGCACGGTCGATCATGCAGATCCTTCATTAAAATCTGTTGGATTACGGAACCGACGAGGATATGATTGGTAGATCCGGGTCAATTGAAAATCATGGTCGTGTCCAGATTAAATTATATATTTCTTCCATCAAATCCAATACCTAAGTCGATCAATGTATTCATGAAAAAACAAAACGACTATTGTCGAATGAAAAGTATCCAAAAGCTAAGTGATCTAAGTTCTGCACGAATGCGTCCGGTTGAGAAACATCCGAAATTTTGGAAGGTGCGGAAGTTTTGGAATCGTTTCGAGGGACACTTCCTAATTTTTTTCCCTTTTTGACAACTGCTGCGTTGCGGAAGTCCGCACGAATGCTTGATGGGGGCTCTTTAATTGGAGGAAGCCGACGAATACGAGTTCACAGATTCCAAGCCGGTCCATTCTTTTCTCAGCTGGAGAGGAGAGGTTGTGTGCTACGAGCGCCACACATGTTAACGCTGGGTTGGATATGCTGAGATACAAACATCCGCTCTAGAGAGATACATGTAAGTTCGAAATCGTCTCGCAAATCATGGAAACTACCAGTCATAGTACAGGGTTGAAGAAGCGGAATCCCCACAGTGCACAACATCCAGCCGCCTGGATTTTTTGGAATGAGCCGATGTTGCTTGATTGGAGCCGTTTTTCTTCCATTCTTTGGTTCTGTTAACCGACCGTAGTGCGTTGTCAGGAGGAACTGTTCTCGCAAAGTCGCAGCTCACGACGCCACCTCGTGCAATCCGGTCTGCCCATCTGGTGGCAAGCCAATTGGGAAGCAGTAGTCCCAAGCCGCGGCCCCCGAGATTTTCTCACACAAAAGTCCAAGCTCCATAGATGCTACGGAAACCCTTGTCTTAGGCCATCAATGGGCTGTGTGCCTTTTTTGGCTGACGAGACCTGGGACGTGGTCCCCGCTCAACTTTTTCTTTTCCCTTCCATTGAAATTGCCCCCCTGCATATGGCGAGATAGAATTTCGTGCGGAGCCCCTGCGGAAGTCCTCATGTCTCCTTCCGGATAGCCTTTATCACGTGCTTCCCATACTAATCTCAATTCTTGAAGATAGCCTGACGACGGTATGACCGTGAAAAACCTCCGATCTCACGTAACCCCGTTTCCATATCCATGAACTGTAGTTCATGGATATGGAAACGGGGTTATGTTAGTCTGGGGTTGCAATCCACGATCAGGAGCGGAAAGGGAAAACCATCCATTGGACTTCACCCCTACTTCTCAGCACACGATAACGGATGATGATTGTGCCATCCTCCATTTTCGCCTCTATGTGGAACGTATGGAGGCTAAATGGTAGTTTATGGCCCGGGAGTGGTAAACTGTCCGAAATTTGTTCTCGGATGTTCAGATGACTTGTAGGCAAGGGAGAGGCCCATTTTTGGGGAAAAATGAGCATCCATCACGTTCCATAGAGCCGAAAATGGAGGATGACACAATCATCATCCGTTTATTGTGTGCTTAGAAGTACGGGTGAAGTCCAATGGACTTTTCCTCGGACGTAAACTGTCCGAAATCAATTCTCGTGTGCAGACACGTCATCTGACTTGTAGTAAAGCGACAGCCCATTTTCGAGGAAAAATGAGCATTCATCACGTCCATAGAGCGAAAATGGAGGATCATTACCCTTTTATCTTGCGCTGAGAAGCGGGGTGACAAGTTCAATGGATGGTTGTCGCTTTCACTACTGAGCAAGATGCACAATCAACCAATCGATCAACCTACTAGTTTTCGCTTCAGGTTGTTGTTTTTCTGTCTCTGAAATAACAAATCTTTTCATATTAAAGCAGTTTGTTGATTGATTGGTGTGTTTTTTCCTTTTCTATTTGGGATCCGGACCAAACCCGTCCAGCTGTCCATAGCAGTGTCCTCTCAAGTCCCAGTTCATGCGGCGACCTGGCGCATTTGCGATCTGCACATCCATTGAATAAGCAAAGGGGTACGTAGCTCCTCTGACCGCGGCCCGAGATTTTCCGGGCGGAAGTCCACACTCAGCTGGCGCGTGGGTTTCCCTGTTTTAGGCAGTCAATGGATTGTGTGCTATTTTTTGCCGACCGACGAGACTTGGGACGTGGTCTGGAGTCGGTGTGCTATTTTGACACCGCACGTCTTCACGCCTCATGTTCAGGAGCTGTAGTGCCAGCTTAGTTCCGTAGCCTGGCTCGTTTTTGCTTTCATAGGTAACATTCGGGGAGCTTGGTCCAAATTGAATCGACCTGTCTTTTGACCCCAGCATCTAAAGCCCGTGATATCTTTTGCCACCTCCGGTTTTCTGAACAAACACATCCATTCAATATGGTCGCACATGACCAAAATTTCATGTAAAGTCTTCCCCCCGCTAACAAATGGATCTCTTGGCGGTCAGAGATACCCCTCTGCTTACTCCTATCCGCTACTACGCAAGTCTAATTATACCGTTCTTCGGCCTGACCTGGGACACCGGCATCCATCCTTATCGTCTATTCCTTAGCTATGTCAGCAAATGGATCCCTTTTTCCCAGTAGAGTTCAGAATCCACCCCTTTCTTTAGTCCACTCCTACCCAACTACCATGGTAAGCCTAATTATATCGTTCTTTGACCCGGACTGGGATACCGCTATTTATACCGTTCTTTGACCCGGCCTGGTATACCGGCGTCGATCTAGCTTTCCGCTATCCAGTACCCAAAGTAACAAATCCAGCCTTGTCCGGGCAGAGTTACCGCTTTCTCTAGTCCACTCCTATCCAACTACCATGGCCTAGGACGCCGGCGTCGTTCTGCTTTCCTTATCGTCTATCCCCTAGGCAGAATGTAACTACTCTACCTACTACATATCGAGGGAACCAATTAATTCCGCATAATAAGCAAACAGTCAACCCCCGCACCCTCCCCGCGCGGTGGTCCCTCGTGCAACTACTTTGTTCTTCCATTGAAACTGGCGCTCAGCTCCCTTCGGAGCGCCATGCTCGTGCGGAATCCTTGCGGACGGCCGCATGCATTCCAAGCTCAAACTCCTAAATTCCAGTTTCCATAGCCATCTAAATTATGTAATCCCAGTCGGAGCTGACTTCCAAAAGGCCGAATCCTGGTTCCAATAGGATTTCCCGTGCATTTCTCAACGATGTAGAATCCTTCCACTTTTTTTTAAACCAAAAGGTAATCTATAATAGGCAGCCGCTAAACCGTCCAATAGACTATTGAACAGGCCAGAAAAAAAATTAGATTATGCCTGACAGTACGCTTTAAAAACCCGGTCGGATTGGTGGTGGTTGGGGTATGGTGGTCGGGCAATAGACTATTGAACAGGCTAGAAAAAATTTGAGTATGCTGACTATACCGCTCGAAAAGCCCTGTCCGATTGGTGGTGGTTGGGTAATAGACTATTGAACAGGTTAGAAAAAAAATTAGAGTATTACTGACAATATTGCTCCAAAAACCCGCTCCGATTGGTGATTTTGGGTTATGGTGGTTGGGTAATAGACTATTGAACAGGCTAGAAAAAAAATTTGAGTATGACTGGCAATACCGCTCTAAAAACCCGCTCCAATTGGTGGTGTTGGGTCATGGTGGTTGGGTAATAGTTCAATAGTCTATTGACTATTGAACAGGCTAGAAAAAAAAAATTGGAGTATGCCGGACAATACCGCTCGAAAAACCCTGTCCGATTGGTGGTTGGGTTGTGGTGGTCGGGTTCGAACCAACTTGTCTTTACTCAAACCTCGGTCCCAAGGTCTAGCAGAGCTAGGTCTTAGATAGTCTCTGTACTTTAAACTACCCCAGACCTGACATTAAAGTAGAACCAAGACTAAAAATAGGAAAACAAAGACAAAGTACCTGACACTAAAAATGGACTGAGTACAATCCAGGGGATTTCTCACAGTTCGATACGTGGTTCGACACGCGTCCATTATTCAATGGTGTTCAGCAGTAGTCAATCATCCACGCCCCGTGTATTTGAATCAGATTACTTCTCCCCGGGACAAACACCTACTTTCATTAATTGAATCATGATTATGTTTTACTCTATACAGGCTGTCATACTCAATCTTATTGGTTTTCAGCATCTTCGGATCTCAACTGTGAAATGAGCGCCGGAACTGAACAAAGTAATTCCAAGATCGACCGAATCTGGCGAAGAAGACGATTGGGGTCCAATCAATATTCTTTGTTGATTGAGAAACAGCTGATCGCGATCGGTGGTTTTCTGTGGGTCAGATAGTGCTATCAGATGAACGGAATTACTTCTTTTCCAATTCAGACCTAGGAGATTTTCACGTGACAGCTGGTTATTTATTGGAAACTATCGGAAACATCTATATCTGAGAACCACTCTATCCATAGTGAAATTTGCTTTGACAACAAAATTACCTTCTGTGAACCTTCCAAAAGAAAACGAGGCCTTCTTGATTCTTTGCTTCAAGGGCATGCGGCGTTGAAGGTGAGCGTGTCTCAGCAAAACTCTATCCAACGTAACACTGTTGGACCAACACGGGGTTGTTTGTCCGCTCACACTCCCCCCTTCCATGGACGTCCCGTACCAAAAGACGATGGGTGGTGTTCAACTCCAAAAAATGAGTCTGTCCGGAATTTTCTTCCTGCAACAACTGCCGCAAAAGTATTATGAGAGGAGGTCCCCCCCAAGGAGGCGATAGGATTTCTAATTTCGGAAACCAACGGGTTCTCTTCCTCTTTTCAATACTAACCGAGCGAGGTCAGCGCTTAGCTTTGTTCATTTAGTAGTGTTCCCTTTGTATTTGAAAGGCAGTGGGGAGGGAGATGGTTCCGCGGGCGGCGCGGGCGGAAGTCAGCGCTTGGGCTGGGATTACATAAGTTACCAAGTAACGTGATGCCGCTGACGATTTAGTTCTCTGGTGTGCTTGCTTTAGCCCAAAAAACCTAGTGCTAAGCGGCTCGGGTTGTTGGTGTCCTTGCCAAGGCAGTCAGAGGTATATATAGGTGTTCTATCTAAAGCGAGTGACTGACTTGGGTAGCACTTTGGATAGCTTGTGGGAAGAGTGCTTTGGAGTAGGTTGCGGTGGACTTGGAATTGCTTTGTTGTTTATGTCCTTGATTATTCTAGGAGGGTGCAGATTGTACGAAGGAAGATGGGGGATGGTGAGATTGCTGGGGTGGGCTCGTTAAATATTCAAAGTGATTCTAACGCAGTCGGAGAAAGCAGTCTGTCGACGGACATCAGTGATGTTGGGAATGCTCCGATGACACCAGGTGACGTCGAAAAGAATGGATCTATCACCATGGATGCGAGCATGAAAGCCAGCTCCTTGAATGCGGAAAAGCTGGAGGCGTTGGACGCGACCCAAGGAGACAAGGCCAGATTCAACTTCAGGGAGTTTGTCAAGTACACTGGTCCTGGATGGCTGGCCGTGGTGGCGTACATTGATCCAGGGAACATGTACGCTGATATCACGGCTGGTTCTTCGTACGCGTACAGTCAGCTCTGGGTTGTCTTCTGGGCGACTGTGATCAGTTGGCTGGCGTTGACGATCTGCTCCAAGTTTGGCATCTACGCAAGACAGCATCTAGCAAGAGCTTTTCGCGAGTCCTATCCAAAATGGGTAAACATTTCGATGTGGATTTTCATTGAGATGGTTGTGATCGCCACGGATATACCCGAAGTTATCGGCTTCGCGTACGCGTGCAATATATTCTTCGGATGGCCGTTCTATGCTGGTGTTTTGGCTTCGTTTGTGACAACGATGCTTTTCCTGATGGTCCTCAATATAAACAGGGGCTTCCGAATCCTGGAGGTCATGGTTCTCCTTCTCGTCGGGGCTATGTGTATCCTTCTGCTTGTGGAACTGTTCATCAACGGCGCAAACGTCAAACAGCTGTTCTTCGGATGGGCAGTTCCCACCGTGTGGAGTGGCTCCGTGTTCAACATGATCGGTATCATAGGAGCAGTAGTCATGCCGCACAATCTCTTTCTGCTGACTGGAGCAGTCCAGACGAGGATTCCCCGCGGAAGGACCGAAACGCGCAAAGTGTTTCTGTACTCAAAACTTGAGCCCATCATTCCCCTGTGCATATCTTGGATTGTGAACCTAAGCATTATCACCCTGGCTGCGAAGAACGTATTCCCAGAAACTTGTCCCAGTGGGGAGACGTCCGATCCTAAAGGGCAGTGTGCCGCCGGACCGGTCATCAATGACCCCGTACTGGACCCAAACTCCGTAACGCTGCTCGACTTCTGTCAGTACTTCGACAGCTCGACCTCTGGTGGCTGTACCGTATGGGGCCTGGCCCTCATCGCGGCCGCCCAGGCTTCGGCAATGACGACAACGTTCACTGGAAGCTTTGTTATGGACGGCTTCATCGAGATGAAGATCCCCGTGTGGACACGTTCAATCGGTACCAGATGCATTGCCATCCTGCCCGCGGTGATCATAGCCGCAGTTCTCGATACCCCAGAGTCTCTCGACTATGTCATCGGCATTGTGAACGTTATTCTTGGGCTCGCTCTCCCTATCGCGTTGATTCCGTTGATCCAGCTAGCCTACAGCCGGTCGAAGATGGGGAAATACAGAATCTCCAAGATTTTGTACTGGGTTGCAATGTTGTTCAACATCTTCCTGGTCTTTTTCAACTCGGCTTCTTTCTACACCGATTCCGTGTTTGGTCAGTATATGGGCGCAGACCAAGCAGCAAGCAACTTCGTCTGGGCGGTGCAGGCTAATATCCTAGCAGACATCATAACTGTTGTCTACATCACCATTAACTTTTACTTTGTGTTCAGGCTGCCCACTACAACCACGTGTGCGGCTCTTGCGGACGAGGAGTACAAAACAGAAGCTGATACCGAGCCAATCGATCTCGGCGCTATAGGAGCGATGACGTGATCATGTACATTGTGCAAGGAATATGCTCTGGGTGCTTAAGCTGCGAGATAGAAAATGCTCTGCAGCTAAGTTTGTTTCGCTTTGGATATGCGTGTGTTCGTAGCCTTCAAATATATACATCGGTCCCTACGTTCTTTTTCGCGGACACCCTTCCTCAGGCGTCCGTCCAGACGCATGCAATCTATTCAGCGTGTTCCTCGTGAATCCTGACCAAGAATCCGTTCGAGTTCTACCCAGCGAGAAGAAAGCAACGGTGCTCCATCGTCAAACAGTGGCGGTGGAAACCACCAGCGGAAACTAGAGGATAGAGCTTGTATTAGTTGGAATCACGCCGCGCGTAGAGCTAAGTTCATCATCCTGTTCAAACCAGGTCGATCCCAGCGCGCCGGGTCAAGTCTTTCCATTGTGGCTCTCGAGGTCGATGAGATCCGACAGACAAAAATGTTGGGCTACACGGAGTGAGTAACACTCTTCGATCTGAACTAGAGATACCCGAGACCCGGTACCACGCTCGGATCCCAATAGGGCGTATCGCACTGCCCTAGTACCTTAGTAGTTAGCTTCACCGTACTGTCCGAAAATGGGCCCTGCGCTGGGGCTAGCAATTTGGGGAGATAGAATCATTCACATCCCGGGCTATCCAGGAAGACGAGATCTGTCGGACTCCGCGATGAAGATGGGATTTATTATGTTGACCAAAAAGTGATCTTGTGGAATAAACTGTTTATACAGAACTCGGTTGTAGTCTAATGAATTGACCACGGGAGAGAGGAGTGGTGTCTTTCGCAGTTTGGAGTGTGTGGGGTGGGATGAGGACGGACTCGCAAGGCTTTCTTAATGTTGGATTTGGTGATGGTCGGTGGATCGACGTCGATTCAAGTGTGGGAATCGCTCGTCGTAGACGAGGAATTCGCCGGAACCATGTGAAAGAGAGTAAGCGCGTTGCGGCGACTTTGTTTGATGGATTCACGTCTGGTCCAAATGAAAGGCTAATGGATCTGGTCGTACGAGACTGTGAACTCATTCCAGAAGTCATGATCAATCAGCTTAGAATTCACTTCATGTCAAAGGTAAAAAGATCGGTTAATCGACCCCAAATCCCACTTTATTGTCATCTGGTCGGTTCGACGTCACTTTTGCTATCGCCTGATCGGCCTTGATATCACTCTGCTATCACCTGATCGCCTTGTTAGCACCATCTGCAGCTTGCTTTCACCTTTTTGTAACCATTCGCGTCTTCCCACTTGCCTTGTTTGTCGAATCTTCATCGTCTGCCACTGCTGGATCGCCTGAAAAGAGTCATTTGTTTTCGTGTGCGTCTGTGAAAGCCTAAGCTGTCGCTGAAGGAGCTTAAGGATGGAGCGTTATGGCTTGGTCAATGGTATACTGAGAACGGATACAGTGTCAATGATGTATTGCTAAGTCAAGTTCCGAGGAAGGACAACGGAGGCGTTTTGGTTTACGTGGCTAGAGAAAGGAAGGTTGGATCGTTTCAGTTTCGGCACCATCGACCTGGTGGAGGCGGATCTGGTGATGGACCTGGCAGGACCAAACCGGAGGTGATCACGAGAACGCTGGGGTTGAACGTTGGCTCACATTTTTGTATGCCACGAGATAGGTTCAACAGGCTCGATCACCTTCAACTCTTCGATGATGTCGAGATGCGTGTGGATAAGGTTGTCGACGTAGATCCAAAGTCTGGTGGAAACTTGGACTCGGAGGGAAGGCCAGCGGGCGTTCATCTTACCGTTGAACTGTTCGAAAAACCCACGGTGGAAATCGTGCCAGCGTTCTCGTTTAACCTGAAGACGGGAATGGTCGGCACCCTCAGTTTATCGGATAAGAACTTTCGAGGAAGGGGACATCGTGTATCCCTCTCGGCTTCCAGGTCTCAATCTGACGGCTACGAGACCATCATAGACTTTGATAACCCGCGGTTCTTATCAAAGGGAAAGACCAGGTACGCATGGACGCTGAGGTCGTCTTCGTTAGCCGGCAGAACAGGAGCTTCGAGGACGAAGCACACCGGATCCTCCGTCTCTACAACGACCCCATTGGACTCCACCGGAGCATTATCTCTTCACTTGGGTGGACGAGCGGAGAGACAGTGGGGAGATGAAACTCATGAACCGGTCAACCAGCTCGAGTTGTCAACAAGAATCGTCCATGATAAGCGGAGTGGCGCTGAAATTAGAACTGGACATAGACAGGAGCTTGGACTCACCCGTGGTGCAAATGTAAGCCCGCACGAACATTGCTTTTTTCCTCAAACGTTTTGGGAAGAGGGAGTTTTAGCTGAACCGTAAACGCGATCGCATGCTCGCGGTCCTCTCGTGTTTTTTTTTTGTCGCAGATGAACTGGATGGACGGAATTGTCAACTCGTTTTGGAGAGGCTTTGGAAGGATCGGAGTATTGGGTTCTTTGCTGAAAGGTAGACTGGGTATGGCGTTAGGCGCGGAGATTCATGCTCAAGGGACGACCAGCCCTGGAGTTCGGGAGCACTATTGGCACGGCGGAGAGATCCGCGGCGAAAGGAGATCGCTTTTCCTTGGCGAGGATCGGTTCTGGACAAAGACAATCGCAGAGCTTAGAGCTCCGGTTCATGAAAGAGCATCACTGTTCGGGTTTGCGGAGGTCGCATCGGTCGCTAGCGGATCCTCCGTTAGTACGGTTGGCCTTGGGCTGAAGTTTCTAGGAACCATCTCCATCGTATACTCTGTGAACATGGACGGAAGCTGGACTTGGAAGGTCTTGCCTGTAGACCCTCACATTTAGGAGCCCGAAACTCCTTCTAGGTATCCTTGACAAGGCCAAAATTCGGCATAACGGCACTACTTGAAACCCAGAGCGTATCTTCACGATACCAATGGCCATGACGACGAGATGTGCCGGATGCTTTTTTTTGCGCAGCACGAGCGATCACAGGGGTCAGTGGAGCGCGGGGATATTCCTGTGGTTGCCTGCCTGTACAAGCAGCGGGTGGGTATATTATATCCTCACTGAAGGCGGCTTCCTCCCACGTCAGTCCCGTTCTGGCCAGAAAACTAAAACGATCGTATCCGCGAATCGATCGCATTATGCAGTTGCCAGGCCACGAACGCGGTATTCGTTGATCAAGCAGAGACAAGAGAGTGTTTAACCAGGGAATTGTGACGACCAGCAGCGGATCGAGCTTCAAGAGTCGCAATGCTTAGTGTAGGAGCGACACTGCTTGTGGTTAAGAGTTGTAGCTTCAATCGGAAAACAATTTAGGAACTTGAGGAAAGAAGCGGACGGAATGTTCGCGCGTGTTTCACTACTGGCCTTCGCAACCTCGCCAATCCAAGCCTCCTGCTTGGTAGGATACCCTGGTAGTAATCGTCGACTTCCAGAGACGCTACTAGGTTCACAGTACGGGACCCACCCAACTCGCTATCTGCAGAGTGGTGTTGCTGCAGCAGTACTGCGGCCATGACCATCTCGTAGAAACTCGATTTCAATGACCGGCTATTGTTTTAGAAATCTATTTCATGTGGATCGAGATGCAAGGGGACGGACCCACCTGGAGAGGTACCACATAAGAAAACGCGAGTATAAAAACTCATTGGATTGGATGCCAAGGATTAGCTAGTTCCCAGTTCCACGGTAGGGCCCTCCTATTTACACGAAACCTTTTCAAGAACTGCGTTGTCTTCTGCTTTAGTTTCCTGCTCGATTACCAGAAATCCCGACAAACCTTTCATGGTAATGGACAGATTGTCTTCAAAACACGCATCGGTCGAATTGATCAGTCACTTGTAGCCCATTTTCTTATTAAAGCACAAAATAAAAAAAACTTCTAGATCTACGGAGGGAACAGTTCTTGTCTGTTCTGAACTGGTTTTTGGAATATAATGGTTTACTTCTCTACATAAAAGGACTATTCTAGGGTGAATCCGCCTTGGATATGGAATACAAAGAAGTGTAAACAAATATTTGAAAAGTATAAAAGAGTAAAAGCATAAAAGTATAAAAGTATAAAAGTGTAAAAGTATAAAAGTATAAAAAGTATAAAAGTATAAAAGTATAAAAGTATAAAAGTATAAAAGTATAAAAGTACAAAAGTACAAAAGCATAAAAGTATAAAAGTACAAAAGTACAAAAGCATAAAAGTATAAAAGTACAAAAGTACAAAACTATAAAAGTATAAAAGTATAAAAGTATAAAAGTACAGACGCATAAAAAGCATAAAAAGCATAAAAAGCGTGAAAGTATAAAAGCACAAGGCGGATAAAAGCATAAAAGTATAAATAAAAGTATAAAAGCGTAAAAGTGTAAACGTATAACAGTATAAATTGTTGGACGAGCACAAGCAGAAATCGCCGAAGACACGAAAAGCTGCTCTGCCAAAAGCTAAACGCGCGGCTTACAGCCCTTGAGGAGGGGGGCTTCACAGGTAGTGGTACTTGTACTGGATTTGCATATACTTTCCATAGCCAGAAATTATAGAACAAGTCTTCCAGTACGATCCACAGCGCGGGCGTCCAATTCGGCCAAATCTTGGTGTCTAAATCTCGCCAATGCATAGTCCTCACGTCCACTGATATCTGAATCATCGTACACAAGCTAGGTCTCGAACTCAGTATCGTAGTTGAGTGCGAGCACCTCTTTGATATCAGCGTTCCTGAAATCAAAGTATGTCCTCGTCCTACGCTCCGGAGGTCTTGCTTCCACTATAACGAGTCGTGATAGTCTGTGTGCGGATCCCAGACGCTGGCCTCAAAACCGTAGGTCCGTGAACAATCCCCGGGTCCGTCATGGTCAGGAAGGTCCCCAACGTGTCTATCAATCATCGGTGAGCTTTCCGTACTCTTATCGTAATTTCGGCCATACCAACCTCTCGGGTATGAGCATGAATAGCTGCTCAGACCCTGTTCGCGGATGTGGCTTTGTTCTGGCATGGGTTTAGTTCGCACACGCTGGTCTGCCGCCCGCATACCTTAGTGGCACTGGTGCAAGTAGCAACAGCAACGAGCACACCCGAGAGCAGCATCATAATCTTCATCTCCTTCATCGTTTTTGCTCCGTTGGACGTGTCTTCTGCCTGATATGGCAGATCTCTTCGAGGTCGGTCTCAAGTCTTTCCGTGATTTTTCTCCGGAAACCTGGGATGGGAGGACACAACAATTCCTGGAATGTACAGACGCTAAAGCGCATGGCTTGCTCACTTGCGGAAAAACGGATTCAGATTACAGGCAGCACTCAAAAGTTTGTAAACCGGTCTTCCCATAGTCTCTAGATCCTGACGAACAGCGCATTGGGTCGTTCAAATTTTTTGCCAAAAAGAACAGATGACTGTACCCCAAACCAGGACATTAGAGGAGGTTTCTTGAAGAGGGAAGAAACTGCTTACTCTTAGCTCAACGAAAAGAAAGAAGAGGTCCTAGGAGTGCGTGAGCATTCATCTGTTTCGACTTTGCCCTAAACTGGGTGCACAGACGCGCAACGGATCTCCTCCTACCGTTCTTGGGTGCTTCTGCGCAATCTTTTTCAGCCCTTTAGCTTCTACAGGGAGGGCAGTAGGATAAACTAGGATCTGCCCCGATCTGTGAAGCACTAAACGTACGGGTATCCTTCCAGGCTCCGCGGCGAGGGGCCTACACAGAGCAGATAAGGCCTTCCCTCATAATTTATATATTCATAAAAGGTAACGGGCAATTTTTCAGCTCTCAATGGTATTCCAATCACCGGACGGCACCCAGGTGAAGCTGTCAACCAAGTTGCCCTTTTTGACCAGATCGATCTGATTGTTGGCTTTCGAGGAGTGAATTCACCACTACAAAATTATACTTGTTTTTAAATCAGGCTCTGGGAATCTAGAGGCCAACTCGGCACCAGTTTCATCCAGCACCATGTCCCTCAATTCTGTTCAAGCCGTGCCACTCGAAACTGGATGCACGCCATCCTGCTTAGTATCGCCTTAATATCATTTATACAATATACTCTTGCTTTTCATTAATTTTAATACTCATATAATCTACCTATTTAGTGTTTATGTCGGTAATATGTTAGGGTGATGCCCTCTTCAGGTTTAGGAAACGGCAAATGAGGACGCCACAGCGTGGATCCAGAACATGTTCCTGTGGGGAATCCTTCGCTGTACGGGCTGCCATGAGTTGGAAAACTTGTGTTGACGTCTTCCTTACCCCCCGTCCTCTTCCGTGTAGTTGAACGACGGCACAGTACAGCTAATGACCATTGATACGCAAACCAAAAAAATTAGCCGAAGGTTACACGGGAGAATAACTATTAGTTCTATTGCAAGCTCGCAGCGCCTTTTACCTGGAAATACCCAACCCCAAGATGCCTTCAATTCTCTTCAGAGCTGTCCAAGCTCTTGAACGAACCTGGTCGCCTGCTTTCGATCCGGAAATCTATCGTTAAGCAAGTTACGCTGTACGAATTAGTACCGCCAGAGCCAATGAATAATACTTAAATATCTTACAACCAAGACGTGGCTTTGAGATGTTGCTCGGGGAGCTAGTGTTAGGGGGACCGCCCTCTATAGTGATTGAGTGGGTGAGTAACCCCTACTGGAGATATCACAATTCAATTCATGGTCAGCAAAGAACAAAATTGATCATTATTAGTGAGTTTCAGTCATCTCCTGGATCTCAATCTCTATTATTCAGTTCAGTCATTTAGCTCAGATTTAAGCGTTTGTGGTTTTCCTCAGATAACCCAAAGCGGTACTTATGCTGAACTGCCTCGTGGCTCTTGGTCCGAGATATCTGATCGCTCATATGGTTAGGGAGATTTTTACAGGCAACTGCGTGGCTACTGCATTTCCTCTTTCTCCTCTTGAAATGTTGAGGGCGACTACAAAGCCTTGGTTTTTGAAGACTCACATCGGACTACCATTTAATGAATATCTTTGTCAATCGAGCCATATTCAAGAAGCCAATCAAAAAGAGTGAGGAAATCTATTTTCATATGCTGTGTCCTGGTCCAGAATCGCTGGTCATGTGGCACAAGTTGATTTTCGTTTGCCGTTTCAGGTTTTACTTTGGTCTATCATTCCTGCTCTAGAAGCGCACCTGCAGCGGGATTCTACGTTTCTACAAGCTCATCTCGCCCTTAAGCTGCGAGCACCAGCTCTTCACTCTGGCTTCAGTCATATCGGACTCATTGTCCTCATCGAGAGGGAGGCCAAGGAACTTTCCATTCTTAGCCGACTTGCTTGAGCTGTGGCTGTAATTGCCTTCGTCCGTGTATCCAACCATCTTGGCTCCCTGGGAGGAGAATTTGTCATGGAGCTCCTCGATGGCATCACAGAAGTTGTCTCCGTATCCGACAGAGTCCCCGAGACCAAAGATGGCAACTGGCTTCCCACTCAGGTTGAGTTTCTCAATCCCATCGTTGATGAACTCGTCCATGGGAGTGCCACTCCTGTCCTCATCCGCATCTGTGTTCCAAGTCGGGGCACCAACAATAAAACCGGTGCAGTCGGCGTAGTCAGCGGCAGATGAGATGTCTCCAACATCGATCGGATCCTTGCATTCAGTCCCGATATTCTGCTTGATCAGATCCGCAACGTTGGAGGTGTTGCCAGTGGTAGTCGAGAACAGGATTCCCACCGCCATATCGAGCCTCGTCCTCTTTCTGACCATCGGTCGTCCCCGTTGGGACTGCAGACCGAAAGAGCTCACGAATCCAGCCACCATCTTTTCTTCACAAAAAAGGACAAAAACAAAGGCTTACGCTTAATACTCTCACCCCTTTATCTGCAAGATCAATTCAGTCTAGTCAACAGCTTGGCGCAGAGCTTTGTGTGTGCCGTAGATGAGGTCAATTTGTCGCCATGATATACCCAATCCCTTTCAACCACCACTGTCGTCGAGCGGCAGTACCTCAAGCACCTCCTTCTCAATTGTATATTCCGAGGATTAGTTTAACGATAATTACAGTATGATTTTCATTCTCAACTACCCCGTCCAGAAAACCAAATTCCAAAGGGTTTTCAAATCAATTTATATTAATGAGGGTTATTGTTTTGAAGAACGAGAGACCGTGGGTTCTTACCAAAGTCGAGTGAAAATGTAACGTAAATTTTGATAAGATTTAGTCTATAGCCGATAGCTGCAAAACGGCCACACGCACATGACGACGTCCTCAGAGGAATCTTCTCGCGGAAGGGGTGCGAAAATCGGGATGATTCGTTCAGAACCATACCAAGTTTGGACAGTCTGTAGAACTGAGTACCACGATCTGCGTTAGCTAGGGCAGTGAACGACAGCTGAACCACTCATCATCTAACCACCCCGGGGCACTTTTGTGTGGAGTTTTCGTTCCCTTGTTTGGTGAACCCTGAATAATGCTTCTGAACAGTCATCGGCAACTACGGGGGGGGTTGGATGACTCTCCGCGAGTTAAAACGGAAGGAAGGCGGGGATTTCCGATCAGATCACAAGGAGGTTGTGGTTGAGGTTTCAAACATCCTCGTCAGGTGCAAAGAGCCTCAATCGTGGCCGCCGTCTCGGCGCCAATGATCAAGACTGCAATTGTCGATTCCCGCTATTCCTAACTTTGGGTAAACTAGCATCCCGGAAAGTGGCAAAAACCGCAATCCTACAGGCTTCAGCGAGGAATTCACAGACCCTCGGCTTCCCAGCCTGAATCCAAGTCCCACAGCACAGCAAGCTAGCCATTCAATCGGTTGAACAACAGACTGAGTTTTGAAAGTCATTCAAAAAATATCCGGGAAATGGATAGTTCAACTCTTAGTTGGATTCAATATCAGTTTTCGTCTTCGCCATCAGATTCCGTCTGCTGCTCGTGCGTTTGTGGACCTCGCATTTGGGGTGAGACTAGTGGCCTATTTTGGGAGCGAGCAGCTGAAGCTCAACGCATGATGGGTGGCTCTTCCTTTGCCTTGCGTTGCATTTACTTTGGGCTTTTTGTATTCAAATCATCAGGGTTTTGATGGTCTGGTTACCCTCTTAGTAATACTCGCCAGTGGACTTGCCCTTGGCGTCCAAGAGCCCGAACCAATACTCTGATTCAAACCTCTCCCTCGTGTTCACGTCAATGAGCACCTCGTAGCTGCCGTTCTCGATGCGGCCTGGGTATGTCGGAATTCCAGACGGTTCTGGGAACAAGAATCTCAGGATGTTGGACACGAGCGGCGGGGATGGGATCCACGGTCCAACTACGTTTCCGTCGAGAAGGGAGTACCTTGTTCCGTACTGGGGGCACTGAATGCACGGAATCTCCCCAACCTCACCCTAAACCCAGAATTCCTATTTAGTCAACCCACATCCAGAAAATCGCGGTAGGTAATGGCAAACTTACCTCAACATTAACCAGTTTGCCGCTATCGAGTGGGACACTTGTTGGGGTGCCTTTGTTACCTGTGCAGTACAGATCACCATCAGGGGTACATACAACGACCAAATCAAGCCCCTCAACGAGTCTTGGGTAGGTGTTATCTGGCTGAAACTCAGCAACTGCTCCCATGTTGACCCATGCAAACTCGCTCGCGATTTGAGGAGCCTCAGCTTTCATCGATACGGTTGATACCGAAGCAGCATGGACAGCCTTCGGTACCCCGAAACTGCCCGATGTGAAGCTGGTTCGCTTCTGCACCGCCGCAGATGCGCTCGGTCTCAAGAGTACGCTTCCGCCCGCTATGAAAGCCATTGCGTCCACTGCCGAGTTCTGAACAGCTTGTTTACCTTCTGACAATATATTCCCTACCAATACACGCGCTCTCCACTCCGAAAACACCCGGTTATGATACACAACGTCCTCGTCGCGCCGGCAACCTTATGAAGAGAAATACTAGATATCTCAACACCAATGAATGGCACCCAAACGCCCGTTCGGATGGATACCCACTTGCCCAGAGCCATGGAGCGGAGGATGCAGTGTTTCTGTTGAGATCAACTAAACTATGATCTACGTTCAAATAATGAACGAGATTTAAGAACAAGCGGAAGAAATCTCTGCTTCAACTCGAGGTGCCGATTGTACCGCATCTCGCGGTTTTTTAACTGGCCTCTGTTCTGAAGTCTCCAGGGGTTGAGCGAGCGGGAAAACAAAAATACCATGGAAAGGCTCATTGCTGCCATATGCTGCTTGGAAAACGGGTTTTAGCCGAAAGAAGAGGGGGAAGCTCTGGCTTCGACAATAGCGGACCCAGGAGAGCCCGATGGGAAGGGGAGCTTCGAGAAGACTAGGTTGAGATCTAGGATGTACACATAACGATGTTCTGTCCATTGCTGGCTTTCTGAATGCTTCAGATGTGGAAGGTTGTAGGGAGAGTATTTGAGCAGATTGTGAACGCTCCCATTTCTAGCGATCTTGGGCAACGGCGACTCCAAGCATTGTTGTCAGCTTCCTCACGAAAATTCACACTGGAAGCAGGTCAATAGCCATCCGCGCGATGATGGTATCGAATAAGTCTGGCTTCCGCCGGAAAACACATCGATTCCTCTCCCAAAACAATTTCTGCAAACCCCTGAACCAATGAGAGAGAGGAGAATGAAAAGCTTCCCAAAGCCCGTTCCCAGGTCTAATAAAGACTAGTCTTAGTCTCGTCTATAATGGTCTAAAATAATTCGCCTCCTAACGATACTCAACAATTTCGAGTATTTTCAGAACCGCTTGGATATTTTTTGCTTCACAATCCATTTTTTGTGACAGTGCTCTGCCGGACTCTTCCAAAACAATGCAAATTCATTGGAAACTCCACCGGATCTTGAAAGCAGACCAGGCGACAGGCATTTGACACTTCATGGATGCCGTCCATAAAATGATAAGTCAATATTAAACCATCTAGCCAATAAAAGTCATCAGCGGTCAACAATAATGACTGAACTGAACGTTCTTGCGGATGACCGTGGAAGATCCGCTGGACCCCTCTTTATTAAAAAAAAAGAGGCGAGGATCAATTCACCCCTGGCAAAAAAGGAGCTTATTTTTCGTTCACTTACTAACCAAAAGAAATAAAATATTCCGCAGAAGCGCAGATACGGAGAACTTCTCATCAATCATCAGAGGGGTAGTCCACTCTGTTTCAATCTACAAAACAATGTACGTGACGGACACAAATATTTCTTAAAAGAGCGGGTTGGAATGAAAAAGATTGAACTATCTAATTATATCTACTTTCAATAGCCTAGTTTTAGTACCTGACTTTTGAGGTTTCCCGCAAGGTGGGAGATCGGATTGATAGAAGATAGTGGGCAGGTGCTACCTGTTGCATGCAAAACGGAGTGAAAATGGTTTCGAGGATACACAAAGCGAAAAGCTTGGGGAATAGGACTCTATACTATTTTTTCATATTTTTTGAACTAGGGTTTTTACTATTTTCATTTTTTGGGGGCGGGGCGGGGGGAGGGAAGAGGAGGCTATGGGAGGGGTTGGGAAGGTTCCGCACGAAAGGCGTTGGAGATTGATGAAGATGGGCGTGCCAGAGTTTGGAGAGATGGCGGAAACTGTTCTGGGGAGGTTCCGCAAAAGATGCGAATCCTAGAATAGCTAGGGTTGGGGCGCGGGAGTTGCCGTATCGCCCGGTGGGACAATTAGTCGTAAGTGTCAGAATCTATCAGATCCTGGAATGTGAAACTTTTTGCTCGCCGTTTTGGGTGTTGTCTACATGTTCACTTCGTTCGACTCCGAAGCTTGCCGATTTACTCAGGTGGTAATGGGAGAGGTTGAGGTACCAGTTCAAAAGGGTTTCAAGAAGTAGTATACATTGCCGGGCCGTTCGCAGTGGAGCAGTCTGGGACTTAAAGATCGGGGAATTCTGTGAGTGTAGCAATTGAGAAGCGCTTCAATTCGACGAACCAAACATGGACGGGGCCTTTGTTATAAGCGGTCTTTTTGGTAGCTCAGTTGGTGGGACGTCCGTGGGAAGTTGGACGACATGTCCGGCAAGATCGCAGGTGAAGTCTGTGTCTCATCGTACGCGAGTACAAATCCATGCGTCCGGTGAGGATCTACCGCAGGAAAACACGGGCCTTGTCGGTCATGAGCTTCACGTTGAGCGTCTGCAGATGCTGATTATCAAGCGTATGAGTCAGGTTAGATGAGGGACAGGCATTCTGAAACACTTTCGTAACCATGAGGTGCTGACGAGCTAGCTTTCCTCTTGACGTCAATAGGCATACCAAGAAGTTGAGACGGCAAAAATGTCAGATACAGTCTACGGGTGTACGAGGGAGATCGTCTGTGCGATCATCGCTCTGTACAAGATGAACATTGACCTACATGAGCTCCAGATGATGATGTTAAATGCTGAGAGAATGCAGCTTGGATGCATAGCCCCATTCGGTCGAATGCGGCTGATTCCTCAGCAGCTAAGGCTGGAAAGTCCCCTGACGTGGGTTGAGCGGAAGGCACTCCAACTATGGTGCAGAATTATATACTATGCTTTGGGTCATACCCACGACGCGAGCGGTGACGCTGAGCAAAAGACTCAGCGCAGCTGTCAAACTAGACTGCCGTATGAGATTCTCAAGGTTGTTGACTACTCGCTACTGTGCTACGGGACTAGACCTTCAATGCAAGTGCTGATGCTCAACCTCCAGCACCGCCAGTCCAACAGGTCGAAAATGAAGGGAGCAAGAGCTAATAGACTGTCCCTTGGAAGTCAATTCAAGATAGGCATTATCGCAGCTCTGACTATGTCAATAAGCAGGATTTCCTGAGGGTCTTCTGAAAGGATAGCTGTTGAAGTTTATCGCGTTTGAGACCTCTATAGAGGCCAAAGATTTCCAAATTGGAGCGATTCGCGGCTCCAGGTTGGGCTACTGTGCAAAGGAAACGGAAGAAGTAGTCCTTGGCGAACCACGGCGCTGGAGAATCTGAAATGACTTTGTAGGCCGATCGTCAACAAAGCTCTGCCGATAGTGATGGGTGGGCATAATGACGGTGAAGCGTGTGCACAAGCTTCCTGAATACTATTATCTATGGGACCTGGGAGGGCATATGAGCAAGAAAACTGGGGTGGGTGTACTGACTGCTGATAAAGGATTTGTATAGTTGTATAAGAGTTTAAGAATTGTCCCACTATGAAGGCTTCCGCTCCGAGCCAGGGCTAAGAACTGCTCCTCACCCTGTATCCTGCCACCCGTTCAATGCGTTGAATATTTCTCTTTTGTTTAGTTGGAACCAAGGTTGTCACGGACTCTCACCATGAAAGCTGTCCCCTCAGATATCAATCTGTCCGACAATTGTTCGTCATCCCCGTGCGACGTGCGAAAGCAGATTTCCTCCTCTTCTGCGTTGCGGACCCAAACGTCCTCGGTGAGGTAGCTTCTACCCCACCAAGTCCCCCGCAGCATATCCGAATTCCCAGTCTTCACTTAACTCCACCCCATATCATTCAGATTTCCAGAGTGAACGCACGTAGTATCAGAGTAGTAACTACTAGCACAAGCAAGACTCAGTACTAAGCACTAAAACACTGGAAGTGGAAGACTTAAGGGGTGTATGAAACTCACGCGATTGGCTAACCATTGGCAAGATATTTTGCATAATTGAATATTGTAGTTTTACTGATTCGAGAGCAACTTGAACCAGAATCTGGCACAAAACAGAGATCAGTCATTTTCGTAATAAAGACTGAACCTAGCGTTTGTGTTTGCATGTTTTATTCGGAGACTCAGAAAAACGACCACTGAAGCGGTAGAATCACAAGAATCCAACCTCAAAACAGGAGCCATGCGCCACAACACGAAACTCAAACGGATAAACGGCGAGGAAAGCCGTTCTGAGTGCTCACAGAACACTTGGTGGAGCAAACGGGAACCAATTGAGTTCAGCCTTTCGTTGTGGCGGTGGTTTACAACATACCCTCAAGCGCTACGCAGGAGGAAAGTGAATTAGGTACTAGGGCCAAAAGCGTGCAAGCCCATGTGGCGGTGGTGCGTCTCAACGAGCATGCTGCTAGAATATCGCCAAAGAGCGACCCTTAATCGGCGTGTGAATACAAGAAACTCACGGGGATGGTCAGTAAAACATTTCTTTAGCCACTCCAAGCTAGCACTTTTCAAGATGACCAAAGTTTTCCACAACGAAAGGCTGGAAACACTGAGAAAGGCCCTCTGAACGGGGGAGACTGGCCATGCTCTCGGTATATCATCGTTCTTTCAGAGGGTGAACCGCAGAAGCCGCTTCACCATGGCGTCGGGCAATAGAGTGGAGATATCTTCTTGACAAACAAGGGCAAATTTCCGCGAGGCCCGACCGTCTGGCGGCTGCGTTCGATACCCGGAGATGTAACGACGGGGCGTCGTGGCATAGGCTGATCGGGGCAGTTCCTGTGTGTGGGGCCAACCATAGTCAAAGCGTTCGCTCAGGATGTAATTCCGCCGCGTGTGACGTTTCGTTCGCTGTGGAAAGCTTTTTTCACCTGGAATATTCAAGCTTAAGAGTGGCTTCACAAATGTTTCACTTAACTATCTGGGCAGTATCTTGTCCTCCTACGCCAGTTCAGTGCAACCCTCCCCCGCGTGCTTAGTAAAGCAGGTACTTCTTTCTTGACGTTTCATAGTGGCAGCGGCAGCTCCACGCGCCCCGGCCCCAAAGTGATGGTTTTAGTAGCATAGCCTGATGCGCTACGCAAGACGTAAAGGAAACTAGGGACTAGGGAGAAGAGCATAGAGTTGATTGTAATAGAAAGGAGATAGACTATACGGAGGTACCTCATGCCCTTGAGGAGATTGTTCAGGAGCTTTTGGAATTGAAGAGGAGGTAAAAAATGTGGTGAGGCGAGGGTAAATGTGGTGAGGCGAGAGTTATGCTGAAAAGGGAGGAGCAAGCTCCCTTTGTTTCTCCCTCAGTTTCCTTTGGGCGTCGAGAAGATCCTGGACCTACGTCCGCGTTTTTAACGTAAAACTTCGTTCGGGATCGCGTGTTCGTTCATCAACAGTAAAGTGCTCGTACTTAATATTGGATGGCAACGTTCTTGCTGACGGTGATAGCTGGAAACTTAAGAATAGAGTTCATGGGAGCATAGAGTAGGAAGCACCTTTGAATCCCTCATCCACCTCCATAGAGCATATTCCTTTTGCAAGTTAGGTGTCTATTTGTTCAGCATGTCTATCTAAAGCTATGATTTTGTGCCTCCGTGAATTTATTTGAGGCACGCAATGATTGTTCCGATTAAGGAGGTTGTCGGTTCCCGGGAATTCAACTCGGGCTGAGCGTTGAATGGTTCCACAGTATCCTTTGCAACCAAATCGATAACGATGTCTCAATCGGTCGTGGCAAAACTGAGCTTCGACCACTTGCTTCAATAATCTATCTCACCAGCTGTATCGGAGAGACTTGAGTATTCCCCAGACTCCAAAGGTTCGACAACTTCCAGTATTTCACCCCCAAATAGCTACGTAATGCAGTGCTGCCAAGGATAGAGCGACTGAAGCTGGAACAGAGAAGGCTAGAGCGAAGTGGAAAGGGGGAGCGCTGCCCTGCAGAGTGAAAATGAAAAGACATATTAGATTTAAATTCCGAGCGACCTAGGCCAGGGTATCTAAGAGCCGGCCTCAGCAAACACATCCCCAAAGTTGCCAGCCGAAGGCGGAGCGGGAAGCGGTTCCGACGCAGCCTTATTTGCTGCTTAGATTTCTAAAAACCAGATTAGGCGGTCTTTCGGATGTGACAAATTTCTAACCAGATAGTTGAGCCCGCTTACTCATCGGGGGACCGGGAGGGGGCTGCGGAGGGCGGAGGCCGGAAGCGAGAAGGGTAGCACCTATATTCGTATTCGCTCACCACGTTTTACAGTGTCCACCCAAGAAAACTGAATACCACTGAACATTGGAACTGATAAGCTAAATCTTTAGTTCTTACCACTATTTTCGAGAAGTCATGCGGGCTGCGACAATCCAAATTAATTTCATGTTTTCCAAAGCTTTTCAAGAGACGCTGGATTAGGAACCTAAAAATAGAAACAAACGCCAACCCGCGTTTAGCCGATAGGGTTCTTCTTATGCTGACGATCCTCAGTTGCGATTTCAAAATGTATAGATTTTAAAATCGCTTTGAAGGGTAGCAAGTCATTGACGAGTCGTTGACTTCCGCGGACGCTACAACTTAGGCAATCGTGGTAAAACCTAAATATATCATCCATCAATGGTAAACCCGGGGTTATGTTGGACATGCTCTGGTTTGTGTTTCAGAGGTTTTACGAGGTCGTTTCTCGATGTTCTCCGGCAATATCTACGTACCTTGTGTGTTTCCAATACAAGAGGAGGATGGTCGCCGGACAGACTGAGTTTAGGCAGATCTTTCCTTGATTCGGCGCCAGCGATCAACGCTCTACAGGTTTCTAGATCTCTTCGGGGCGTTCTTAACTTTCACACGCGGGTTCTATTTATGAAGTAGTGGCTCTTGCACTTGCCACCAAGAGGACGAAGTTGGTGCTTGTTGTCGACTATTCTTGGAAGCATCAACAGCATCAACAGCATCAGCGGGTGAGAGCGGTGTTGGCTACTTAAGGGCGGTGTGCACACGGGAAAAGTTTGAGCCGAGAAAGAAGCCTACCAAGCAAAGTGAAGAGAAGACAAACAGATATCTTGATATACCAGACATCTAGGAACCGTTTGATATAATTTTTTTGTTTCGCAGTGAGAAGAAAGCAAAAGGAGAGTTTGGATTTCAGTGAAGATGAATACCCAGAGGATCCTTTTCGTTGTGATGGTTGTGCTGGTGTTTTTACAGTTCGCTACCTGTGCTCCCGTGTTGAGGGAGACGACGAACGCGAACGATGGGTCGGGGACGCAAACCTCTGGGGCAAACGCTTCCTCGGTAAGACCAATCGATTAGACGACAGGAACTGCAGTTCTTTGGAAGTTTCTCTTCCCCTTGTGCTAATGCAAATTCTCGTGGTCATGTCTACATAATACAGGGAGTTTGCCCAGAGGTCTACGGCGAATGCAAGTCTGTAAACCAGTGCGCTGTGTACAAAACGAATTCAAGAGAGTTGACTTGCTACGCGACCGGGGTCAAATGTGAAACTAGCTACCCACCCCACAAAGGCGTAAGTTCGTCTACGTGTGCCTTATCAATTCGTAAAACAACAGTTGTACACCTCTGTTCCTAACTTAGTACTTTCATCCACAACCAGTATCTTCAGAAGGATGGATGCAACATGTGTGTCTGTGGACCCAGTTCGAAGTGATGGAGCCTACTTCGGCGCACGCCAGAACAGTCTAGAATCTCAGCTAATCGCTAATGCTTCACTACTGTAGTTACTACTGACTGCTGTCAGTAGTAACTTTTTCCCCTCCGGGCGTTTGTTCAGTCTCCGAATAAACACACATTCCTTCAACACTTTGCTCGGTCAGTTGCGCATCAAACCAAGCTTTTAATTGTAAAACGGATTTCAAAGGAATAAGTGTCTCACTGGGAAAACTTTTGAAAATACAAGAAGCATCGAAAACATCCCCCAGTCACCTAGAGTCTACAGCATTACGGGTACTTTCACAGAGAAACGACAAACTCAATGCATATGATGGGTTAGGCGCTTGGGGAAGCACTCAGTATTCCTTTATACTGATGGCACAAGCTTGCAGTGATTTGTCTTGAACTATTCTATGGACTCTTTGAAGTGGTTTAGAGGGTTCTTAGCAACATTAGTGGACTCAGGTTTACGTCGGGCAGAGCCATTGCGGTGCGCACCAGTCCTTGCTCAACGTGTACGGAGAATTGTCCTCTTCAAGAGCAAGCTAGAGCGCGTATGATCAGCTGCGTTCAAGTAGTGCTTTTATTTCTGCTCACAATCGTGGTTAATCACACAATCGAACGACGAAGTTGGCTTCCACCATGAACTGAAGTTTGTTGAACCCAAACGGATCAGTTGCTGACCCCAGATACGTGTTCAGGAAAAGCCAAAACTAGACATTCGACCGTTATCCAGTCACCCCTATCATTATCGAACAGAAAATCCTGTCCTGATCCATCAGTCAGGGCAAAGCTGGTCCCACTTGACTCCAATTATCGTGATCAATAGCAGGACCGCTTTAAAAGCCGGTCTCATGTTGAAATTCTGAACTGAGGACCCATCGCTCCTTGCACAGACTCCGAATATGTGACGAGTCCAGTATATAGACCCTGCTTCAATGCCGCGCCACGACGAGTTCGACATGCGAAAGCAAAACCAGCACAGAAGCAAACTATTGCTCTTGGCTCACCAGGATAGTAGTGAAATCCACGAACAATCATGCTAAAAGGATTTCGACTGCTAGACAAACCCTTTCATTCTCTCTTTGTCTTAGAAATAGTTAGCGCCACAGTTTGTGGTTGCCACTAGAGTGACAACACCCTCCCCTCCCCCGTAACCCTATCGACGCCAAACCTTCAACGACCACTGCTCAACTTACTCGACGATCATCTCCCTGTCAGCATTTTTGGCTTTGTTACACACCTCTACATAATGGAAAAACACCAAAATGTAGAATATTGTATCATATTATAGGCACTATCAATTTTCGGAAACTCTGTAATTCTCTTGAATTCCTTTGTAGAGCTAAAATATTCCTTTGATTTAGAAAATAAGTAGAATATTAAACTATATGAAGATACTTGTCATTGATTATGGTATCATTGTTGATTAATACAGCATCGGCTTGAGGGCACCTTGAGGGCAACTAGCTTGGATCAGGCACCTAGAGGTCTTGTGGGGCGTGGTTGGCAGCAAGTCAGGAAACGTCTTCTTCATCTCGCCGGAGGTTAAATGCCTCTGTATTGTTTAAGCATCTGGCAAGAAGCCCTGTACTGTCTTGCGGGTGGTTCTGAAGAACATGAACCCAGTTTCGGGCTAATCGGAAAGCGATTTCATGAGGTTGCTGACTTGGCTGTGAGTTCCCATCGATAGCAATGGATGTGGTAAACCCCGAGTGTATGGACCTATGAATCTTCAAAACATTGCTACGCTAAATGAGCAGTTTTTGAACTGGCTTTATTAGCATAGCCTGAAGCGCTACGCACGGCGTGAAAAGGAATTAAGAATTAGGTAGGGAAGCGTGCAAACCCAGGCGCCTATGGGGCGCCTCGGCAAGCATGCTACTCGAATATCGCCACATAGAGACACTTAAACGCCGCAAAAGTTCCAAGTATTCACAGGATGCTCAGTAAAACATTTCCGCAACCACTCCAAACCCGGCTTCTCCACGTGACCAAAGAGCTCAGCATACCGTCGTTCCTTCACTGGGCGAAGGGCCGAAGCCGCTGCTCCCCGGCGGCGGGAGGCAGCCGTGAGATGGGCGCTTGCCACAGGGCGATACAGCGGGGCGGTGCCCTATCCGAGACCGATCTGGGTAGTTCCGATTCCACCTCAACCGTATGCCCTACCCGAGTCAAACGTTCGCTGAGAATATACTTGAAGCGAGTGTGACGCCTCGTACGAAGACCTCTCAACAGTGCGCATGAACCTAAGAAGTGGTAACCACAAGCTTCGCTCCGACTCTCACATCCCTGACGGAAAGACGGCCGATTAGAGTGCCACGGAGCTTGTGGCAAACCCGGATAGAACCCGGATAGATCCGTGCAGCAGAGCGGAACTGAAAGGCATCGAGACGGTGACCCAGTGACGAAGGCAGCGTGGTTAACCCGAAGTGCGACAGGTTGCCTCCCATGCCGCGGAGGCGAGCGGCGGTGGTAGGCGCTGTGAGGGGAGAGTTGAGCAAGATTGCGTAACTAGCATCAAGGAAACCCTCAGCTGTCCATGGCTCGGTTCTTGTGCAGTCTTCTCTACGCTTTCATGAGATAAGTATGGGCACGTCTGGCTCGTGCGAGTCCCCTAGACTCTTGAAATGTTGCTTGATGTGTTAGATGCTCTGTTTTATTCCAGTGCGTGAATCCTGTTCCAAGAACATGGATTGAAAGATGCCTTTGAATAAATTAGACGCTCGAACCATGTCTAGGGAGCGATCATGACAAATTTAGGTTGTCGGTTCAAGTTTGAGCTGCGATTTAACTTGGTGCGTCGCAGTGACCATATTTCTCAACGCAGCGATTGTCTCTGGCCATTTCCTAGTTTTCAAACCGCAGTCGGGATTCACCACGAGCTGTTCTGGAGGCATGCATGAAAGGAATTCCTGGAGCTTTTGCTGAATGTCAGTGACGGCAGGGACAACGGGAGAGTGAATGTCGTAGGTTCCTGGTCCCAAGTCCTTTCCATAGCCCGCCTTCTTAAACGCCTCAAGAGTCTCGTTTCCGCTTCGCGCGTTTTCAATGGAGTTGACATCCGCATCCAACGCCATAATCGCATCCAAGCAATCGGTGAACTCTGCGTAGCACATATGAGTGTGAACAGAAGTCTCCGCTTTGGCCACGGCGGTGCTGAGCTTGAAGGCGTCCACCGCCCATTGAAGGTACACGTCTTTCTTGTGGTCTTTGAGCGGCATTCCCTCACGCAGAGCAGGCTCATCCATCTGGACAACTCGGCACCCTGCGCGTTCAAGGTCTGATACTTCATCCCGTAGACACAACGCAATCTGTAATGCCTGATCCTTTCGAGATATATCCTTCCGAGGGAATGACCAGTTGAGAATCGTTACCGGGCCCGTAAGCATTCCCTTAACTGGTTTGTGAGTGAGGCTCTGTGCCACAACGAACTCACGCACCGTCATATCGTGCAAGCGTGTCAGATCCGAGTAAACAATCGGTGGACGGACACACCGCGAGCCATAGCTCTGAACCCAGCCGTTCTGAGTGAAGGCAAAGCCGTCGAGCTTTTGGGCAAAGTATTCTACCATATCAGTACGCTCAGGTTCTCCGTGGACGAGAATGTCGATTCCGAGAGCCTCCTGGACGCCAATGTTGTAAGCGATTTGTTTATCGATTTCTGTCTCGTAGTCGGACTTGGATATGGTGCCGCTGATGAACCGTCGTCGCAATCGGCGGATCTCATCCGTCTGCGGAAAAGAACCTATCGTAGTTGTGGGAAGTATGTGACAATCGGTCATCTGTTTGGGCCGTCGATCGCTGAATTGCTCAGGACGGCTCAAGTCGCTCGCAGTTATCGATGTGATTCGATCCCAAACAGGCTGCTTCTTTGGGTTCAGCCTGTAGAAGCCTTCCCAGCTCTCCCGCACCTCGCAGAACACATCCGAGGAAGCGGAACTCTCCAATTTCGAGAGGCCTTCACGCACAGCGGTAAGCTCGCTTAGCTTTTCGTAGGCAAAGCTCAGAACTGGGGCGAGTCCGAGCTCCTCGTTCTGTTTAAGACTGACCTCCGCCTCTACGGTGTATGGTAGGTGGTGCAGAGAGCAGCTCGGTTGCAAACTGATCTTGCTCGGAATCTTACCGCTCCTGAAGCATCCGTCAACTCGCTTCAGAAATTGCGTCAGCTCGTCAGGGTGAAATTTCCATATCGACCGTCCGTCTACAGCCCCAAGTCCAAGCCTCTTGTCTGCTGGAAATCCCGAAGTTTCCAGCATTGCAATGTTATCCCCTCTGGTAAAATCCATAGAAACAGCGGCTACATTGCTGCCGCAAACTGCTCTGTAAACCCTCTCATCAAGGCCATCAAAATACGTCACCAAGTCCACGGCCAACCTATCATCGGCAGTAAGGACACCGCGAGTACCATCGCCTCCGTACAAGGCAGCTATCATCTCCAGCATACCCAATCCTTTGCTAGTGACGAGTATTGGTTCATGTACTTGTACCTCCGTTACTCCCAGCTTCATGATGTGCTCGAACAATTCCACGTAGACATTCGTCAGCTTCTTCACGATGTCGCTCAGAGAAACATTCTTCAGCTTGCTCAACCCAACGTACGTCAATGGTCCAATTACAATAGGAACAGCGCGTTGGCTTCCGAGAGCATCTATCGCACGCGTTATCTCTTCCAGAAAAGATGTGAAATTCGCACGAGGGCTACAGTCCTGGTCTATCTCCGGGACTTCGTAGTGGTAGTTCGTATCAAACCATTTGGTCATATCCATCGCGGGAATCCCTGTTCGACCCCTCGCCATCGCAAAGTACCGATCGGTATCATCCTCGATACTCTTAAAACGGCTTGGCTCACATCCTAACCTCATCGTCCAGTCCAGCATATGATCGTAAAGCGTGAAGTCACCAACTCCAATCCGATCAACTCCGGCGGCTAGCTGCACTCTCCAATTCTGTTCCTCCACAGAGTTCGCAGTATTCAGCAGCTCTTCCAGAGAAATTTGCTGCCTCCAGTACTTCTCCAAGGCATATTTCAACTGCCGAGCCTCTCCAACACGAGGAAACCCAATCGTCTCAACTGAAATTTCCATTTTCACTGAAAAGCCTTAATTATTTTCAAAAAACAATACTATAGAGGGCGGCTAGTTCCTTTCTCATGGCTCAAGTCGTGCTCGGTCACCTCCGAGTCAACCCTAGCAGAGCATTTGGGGTAGCGACCTTATAAGCGCTTCTGATACAAGGTTGACTAAGACGTCCTACTTCGCCTTTGACACTCCCCGATCAATCGTAGACTGCTTTGACGATGTTATTGACACGGAACCTCAGGGAGGCCTGCTCCTCTTTGAAGCGTCCTTGCCCACGCCCAAGCCCAAACCCTCCGACCATGGTCCTCTTCAGATCAAACCAAAAATATCACTTTTGTAGATACATCAGATCCCCAGATCCAATCTTCCGACAAGGCAACGATCGCTGCAGCTCCAGTGGAACTTCAAAACTGAAAACCCCCAAATTTAGTAAAAGATTTTTCAACAAACTTCCCCCACCTGCCTCTTTAGTAGTTGATCGGTTGTCTTTGTAAGTATTAAAAGCCTACCATTCCTTACCCTCTCATTCTCAAGACCCTATAGCAAACCCCCTAACTACAAACTGCCTCAAACCCCTATCTCAACCCCCACCCTCTTCTCTCCGGATCCCGATCCCACTGTCAGCAGCTCGTCAAAATTCACAGTACATAAAATTTCCAAATTACATAAACAAAAAGTAGTGAAAACAATTATTTTCGGAGGAGAACAAAAATATGTCCCGATAAAATAACAAAAAAGAGTTGAAAAACTGGATATCGAATTATGAACGCAATTGTTCCAAATGTAAATCATGCTCCTATATTTATTCTTTATTCATGGCCTACGGAAACGAATGTGCCAACGTGGCATACGCACGATTTCGTCTGGTTTAGAAGAGATAAGTTCTTAATTAAGCAAAGTTCTCGTCCAAACGCGAACAATATGATTGACTAGTTGATTGATAATGGAAATTATTTTCATTATTGGACAAATTAAGGTTAGTTTTTGTTTTTAAAAAAGATGACGACTTGTGAAGGATAGACATTTGGAACGATGAAGGGCGGGGGGTTGGGGAGGCATCGGTGACTTTGTTGCCCTGGCCGGAGCTGCCGCGTTGACCTTCCAGTTTGCTCCTTTCCACGCACGTATCGAAAACATGCGAGGGGTCAGCGCAGTCCCATAAGAGGAGGCTTTGTTCCAGAAGATGAAGCGCTCGTCGTCGTGGTGCAATGACGCAATCAGTTTGTCCCCCGATGAGTCTCCTGGGGCGGGCATTTGAGTTTCATTTTTCATCGCCTTTTACTGTGCTGCTATCCGTAACTATCGTTAGAGCTCACTGGGAGTTCCTTTCACAAAAAGAGTGCTTCAAGATCGACAAGGTCCCCCGTTCTTGTTTCTTTGCGTATGAAATCGAGGAGCAAGCTTTGAAGGTGACAAGCGTTCTCCGCGACTGCGATTCACAAGCGAAAAGAGTGGGCTGGGTCTCCTTAAAATTTGCACAAATCGTTATGGTTCCGTGTTCCTCTCACCCTCAAAAACATCAATTTTCCGCATCGCCAAGCGCAGGAATGGAGAGGGATAGCTTTTAATACCGACGGGATATTAATGGGTCACTCGGATTCTGCTTCCTATCCATTGAAAATCCAACTGCCGCAACGACAACAAAATTAGAATCTGAACCAAGGAGATCAAAACGATGAAATTCGATGTGGAGCCTGCTTGAATTGTTGGAGGTTTTGGTCAATCGAATGGAACGGGTTTAGGAAGAGAAAAGCCTGACAAACGAACCGGCGGGGTTCTATTGAACAGTCTCCCTCAAATGCCCAGAATCCGTTCGAATTCTAGCGATTTAATGTCATCGCTTGCCATGATGGAATTTCGTGCGGCCGATGGGCTGCTTCACGCATTAACTCAGAAGCCCATAACATTCATCAATAGCGTCGTATCGATAGTGAACCACCTATGCCGTAGAGCCAGCTTCAAGATTCTAAAGATTCTGCTCAGGGAGTGCTCTCCAGACGACGACCGAACTGCCATGTCGGAATTCTCAAAGCTCTGTTGCGGCGAAAAACGCACAACGAATTCGAGGGTTACGGCTTTGGTAACAATTTGTATCGTCTGGTAATTGTTGGATTACTTAACTCGTGATCCGAAGTGTCAATTATTGTGGATGCCATCCAAAGCTCGAGTAGCTTTGAATACCAACACACCTTGTGCGTCTTCGCTAGATCGTGGAATTAGGCTCTTAGTGCGTGCCTGAAAGTTTCGTCAAAATATTTCAGCATGTTCCCTGTATCCACAGACATTTTCAACGGAGATCTATTTTATTTTCTAATTTATGATAAGCTATGTTTGTATTTTAGTAGTTTATTGATCATGACGCCTTTTTATGGATAGAATTGGTCCTTCCCCTGGGGCTGGTCTGTTTCACCATTGCGTTGGGACATTGAGCTGGGACATTGCGTTGAGCTGGGACATGTCGCTATGACCATGACTGAATGCAAGCAGTCTTCCGTAGCTCCTCCTGGATTTGTCAAAATTGAGGAGCTTTTGCATGGCAACACCCCGAGAGCTTTTCCGAACCGCGTGCGAGTTGCTTGGATAAAAGCAGATTGTTATAACACAGCCTGACGACGTTCTCACCCTTTGCCATCTGTTCCTCCTACTCAGACATCATTCCCAGGAGGTCTCGAACTAGGCTTCACAACAGGTTGTATTGCTACTGCTCTTCGACAATTTCTGTCGTATGATAGTAGAGGAATATCATCCATCCACTATCATACAACAGGAAAGCTCGAGTAGCCTGGTGATCATCAAAACCATGTTTTCACGTGGTAGTAAAGTCGCACGGGTTCGCAACGGACTGCGTGGTAAGCTCTTCACACTATTCTCTCCAGCTCGCTCCAGTTATTCGACTCGTGCACGGAAAATATTGAAGCGCAGACCCTAAGACCATACCACCCAGGGACGACGGAAAGCTCAACCTTTCTCAGCCGCAATGCCGTCATCGGGCAACTTGCTTGACCTCGACGAGGTGGCGAAGGACTTTTTCAGCGGCATTGACCACGTTGGTTCCAGGCCCGAAGATCATATCTACACCCTGCTTCTGCAGCTGAGCAAAGTCGTCCTCGGGGACGACGCCACCGAGAATGAAGGTCATATCCTCACCACCACCTCGCCGTACTTCTGAGATCAACTCCGGAACAGACGTTCGGTGTGCCGCGGCGAGCGAGGAGATCCCAACGACATGGACGTCCGACTCGAGCGCCTGCCTCGCTGCTTCCGCCGGAGTCTGAAACAGAGGCCCAAGATCAACATCAAACCCGAGGTCTGAAAACCCGCTGGCAATGATCTTAGCTCCGCGGTCGTGTCCATCCTGACCGAGTTTCACAACCAACAAACGAGGACGTCTCCCTGTCTTCGTCTCGAACGATCTCGTCAGCTCCAGAACCTTGGAAACCTCGTCTCCGTGGGAATACTCCTGGCCGTAGACACCGCCGACCAATCCAGTTGATGCACGATGCCTACCCCAGACGTCCTCCATTGCCGAGCTTATCTCACCAAGCGTGCATCGAACCTCGCCTGCGTGTACACACGCTTCGAGTAGGTTGTCTCCACCGGAGGCTGCGAGTCGAATCTGAAAAAACGGCGTATTTGGAGGGCAAATGAGATGATTTTCTAACACCGCCACTCTGGGAGACAGATCCCGGACTTAGCGCTCGCGGAGCAGCGAACACTTACCCGTTCCAGTGCGGAACCGACTTGGTCGCTGTTGCGAGAGTTTCGCACAGATTTCAGCTTTTGGACCTGCTCGGATCTCACCGAACGCGTATCGACGATGCGCACAGGTACGCGGCTCCTGAGCTTGTCCTCACCGCTATTGTCCTTGCCGTCCTCATCCTGAACCCTGTGCTTGTTGACGCCAATAATTACCTCCTCACCGGAATCTATCCGAGCCTGCCTTCGAGCTGAAAACTCCTCAATCCTGCGCTTGGGCCAGCCCTCATATATGGATTTAGACATTCCGCCAAACTCATTGACTTCTCGGATGAGCACCTGAGCTCGTGACTCGAGTTCATCTGTGAGAGCCTCCATCATGTACGATCCTCCCCATGGGTCGGCAACGTTGGGTATTCCGGTCTCCTGCTGCAAGATGAGCTGTGTGTTTCGGGCGATTCTCGCAGAGAAGTTGGTCGGAAGAGCGATGGCCTCATCTAACGCATTCGTGTGGAGGCTTTGAGTACCACCGAAGACTGCGGCAAGTGCCTCAACTGTTGTTCGGACGACGTTGTTGTACGGATCCTCGGAGGTGAGCGAATACCCCGACGTCTGGCAGTGCGTTCTCAACTGGAAGGTTTGAGTCTTCTTTGCCTCGGGAAAATTCTCTTTCACCAGACGAGCCCAGAGCCGTCGGGCAGCTCGAAGCTTCGCGACCTCAGCGTAGAAATCCATACCAATTCCGAAAAAGAAGGAACATCGGGGTGCTATCGAGTCAATCTCTAATCCAGCCTTCTTCGCACAGTGCAGGTATTCCAGCCCATCTGCAAGGGTAAAACCTAGCTCAGTTACAGCGTCCGCTCCAGCTTCTTGCCTAGTCGTCCAGAGTAGAAAAGAAAACGAAAACACACAACGAAGTCAGCTTGATTGTGCCGTCAAGCTTTGCACTCCACCGTCACACTCCTTGACCGCATGGGTCGGACCAAGAACGGACATCAACATGTAAAGCACGGAAACAGTCAATTGTGTCGCCTTGCCAGTACAATTGACTGCTTCCATGATTTTGCTGAAGTTCCTTGCACTCTCAGGGCTCATCCGGCGGTTTTGCTTACAACTAACGATGAAACCCAGAGTGGAACGGTCGTCAACATACAAACCAACACGGCTGTAATACAGCTGCTTTAGTTGAGTTGTTCGTTCCCTTTCCACTCTCAAGCTTCGCCGGTCGGTGGCAAAAGAGCGTAAACAATCCGTCCAACCTGCTGGAGACTAGTCTATCGGATAGTGCATCGACCTCGGAGCTGACTCGGTCAAAGTGATCTAGTTTGGAGTTGGACTTACATATGATAGCCAGATACAGATATGGTATTGAACTTTGGCATGTGCTTGCTACAGTATCCCATGATGTCGGAGATGATTCTCAGGGACGGTTCGGGCGGATAGATGTAAGTGTTTCTGACCATGAACTCTTTAAGAATATCGTTTTGGATCGTCCCAGACAGGCTGGAAGGGCTCACGCCAGCTTCCTTCGCTGAAGCCTGGTTTCATATGAGCCGTGCTTTCAGCAACGCATTCCTTGGGCTTTGTTCGGAGTGCATGAGGTGGCTTTTTCTTACGATAAAAAAGGCGAGTACTGGAAGGACAGCACCATTCATGGTCATTGAAACTGAGACTGAATCGAGAGGAATCCCGTCGAAGAGTTCCTTCATGTCTTCTACAGTGTCAATAGCGACACCTGCTGCCCCCACATCGTCCGTGACCCGCTCATGGTCTGAATCATAGCCTCGATGGGTTGCGAGATCGAACGCTACGCTGAGGCCCCGAACGCCTCCCGCCAGACCCTCTTTATAGAATTTGTTCGACTCCCGAGCAGTTGCAAACCCCGCATACTGTCGAATCGTCCACGGTCGGTTGGTATACATTGTCGAATAAACCCCGCGCGTATAAGGAAACTCCCCCGGAAGCTCCTCGCCTTCTCTTTCACCCGAGTACACGGGATCCATCGGCACTCCAGCTGGAGAAGTCTTCCAGAGTTCCTTAACATCTCGTCGACCTTTCAACTCACGGTTTGCAGCATCCCGCCACCTCTTCGGTACAATCGTACCAATTCCACGCCTCGAAAGCCCTCCAAACCTCCCCACTCTCCCCATCCTGCCTGCCTCCCACCCCAGAATCACTCCATTCAACAAGCTAAAAGTTCAAAAAAACCAAGTCCAATCCTTCATATACGAGACAGACTAACCTTCAGTCTGTTCAGCCTCTGTCCTGATCATATCCGCTCACTCGGTTCCAATTCATTCCACTCCAACTCTTCCCCTTGAAGTAGTGTATCTAACACCTTGCTCAGGACTCTCCATATCTCCATCGCCTGCTGACACTTCAATCCAAACCTCAATCGGAAACCTCCTGGTGCTGAGCGCTGGGGGCTGATGATCACTTCGGCTCTGATCCACTAGGACTAGTACTGGTGCTGGGTCAGCATCAGCATCAGTGTCTGGAGTGTTAAAAGGAAGAAGCAGTGAGCTGTGGCTCGAGCGTGCCGCAATTGTAAGCGTTGGAGATGGAATGCAAAGTTGGAGTAGTTCGGACAAGTCGAACAAGAACTGGGAGCTGTTGTCTCCAGAATCTGGTCCTAGCTGAGCGGTCCGCGCTGTTCTAGTGGCGTTGCCCCAACCTATTGAATGAACCCTACTGAAGATACAATAGAACTGTTTCTATCGAGAAGGCATGAAAGTGCAGAGCTGAGAGGATATGGGATCTAGGATTTCACCAATAGCAGAAGGGCTAGTCCTACGCCTCAAACCAGTACTGCTTCTATTATGGTTAACGCGAAAATCGAGAGGATATGGCATCTAGGATTCCAAAAACAGCAGAAAGAGTAGTCCTAGCACCTCGAACGGTACTGTTTCCCGGCCATGGTTAGCTAACCGTGGGATGCGCAACGATGAAAAAAAAAATCCACAGGACATCGTGCCTCAAGGCTGAGAATCCCACGGAAGACTGGAAGAGCAGACCAGACCACGACTTCTCCTCGTCGCTAGACGTACTTCTAGCTGAATCGAATTCTACCAATTCTTCGCAACGCTTTCTGCCGCTCTGAAAATCGCACCGGGAGTCTTTGAAAGCTCATACCTCGCCTCGGGGTGATTAAACTCCGCAGCTGCAAAATAAAACAAACCAAAGAACAAATCCGACGTGATCAGTACCAGTCATCGACGTTCTCTTAGGTCCAATCCCGTACGTCTCTTGTAAATGTCCTCGGACGCAAATGACTCTAGTGGTCGTCAGTCTTCGACGAAAAAGAACCCCAAACCCCTCTAAACAATCGATCCTGCTCGACAAACAATCAAAAACACAGTAATGATAGAAATCAATCTCCAAACCAAACCTACATTTAGATTGCATTTTCAGTCGTTTTTAAAATGACTGATCTCAATCGAAATCCAAGTCGATTTTCTCTCCACGGCCGCGACGACGGAAGTTTAGCGAATGATGGGAAACCGGGGGGGCTGTTGCTTTTCACTTATTTTTCTATAAGAAAAGGATAAATGAGTTTGGACGTATCGATTTTTGAGATCTTTTTGTGATGTTTTGGACAGTAAGGGAGGGTGAGGGACGGAATTTGGTCGATTTGGTTCTTGTTTGGATGGGTGATGAAGAGGGTGGACTGGCTGCGGAGGGGAGGGAATTGGAAGGAGTACTCTTTTGTTGGGGATTTCTTTTTGTGGTTTTGAGAGACTAGAAGATGGGTTATAAGAGGTTGGTGAAGAACAAGGCCTACTCCAGTAGGTATCAGGTGAAGCCGAGGAGGAGGCGGTCGGGGAAGACTGACTACTATGCTCGACGGAAGTTGATTACTCAGGATAAGAGGAAGTACAATGCCCCCAAGTATAGGCTTGTGGTTAGGATGACGAACAGGTAGGTTTTGCTAATATGGAGGATTCCCCGCTGGATGTGAAAGAACATGTTTGGCTACAGACGTGAAACGGGGTCAGACTGTACTAAGCGCCGCTTCCGAACGGAGCGAAGCGCGTTTTGTTTTATCAGAACAAGTACGGTGTTGACGGGACCGATCGTTTTATATATCGCAGGGATATTATTACCCAGATCGTTGCTGCGCGCATGAATGGTGACGAGATCATTGCCGCCGCCTATGCGCACGAGCTCCCCAAGTATGGCATTAGCGTGGGTCTGACAAATTACTCGGCCGCGTATGCCACCGGGCTTTTGCTCGCGAGGAGGACGCTAACGAAGATGGGACTTGCTGATACGTACGTCGGAAAGGAGGAGGCCGATGGTGAAATGTACGAGGTTGAGGCCGACGGTGACAAGAGGCCTTTCCGAGTTCTCATGGACGTTGGACTTCAGTCAACCACCACTGGAGCGAAGGTGAGTAAATTAGCCCTGGCGCTGTTGCTCTGAAGGCACAAGATTCTAACTCAATGTTTTTCTCTACAATCAGATCTTTGGAGCGATGAAGGGCTGTGTAGACGGAGGCCTGGATGTTCCCCACAACGAGAAGCGGTTCCCTGCGTATACCAAGGACGAGGGATTCCTAGCTGACGAGCTCCGCAAGAGAATAGTCGGAGAGCACGTCGCAGACTACATGCGAGAACTCATCGAGGAAGATCAGGACAGATACAAGCAGCAGTTTGCCAAGTACATCGCCGCAGGAATTGGCCCTGACGATGTGGAGGATATGTACCTCGAAGCTCACAAGAAGATTCGCGAGAACCCAGCGGCCTTCCCTAAGGAGAAGGACGAGTCCAGAACTCACCGCCAGTGGCGTGAGAAGAAGATCACTCTCGAGCAGAGGAGGGAGAATATTAAGACCAAGATCGCCTCCCTGATGCAGGCCGCGGCAGAGGAAGACGACGAAGAATAAATGTTCGGACGAGAACACGGAAGCGAAAAATTGTTCATTAAGCAAAAAAAGGATACGAGTCCAAGTACAACGCCAGAACCTCCAGCTCACATACTCCTTCCTTGCCACCGCATTTGACTACCTACCGAACTGTCCCACACATGGGACGTGGCTAAGGATGGGACACTGCCACCCGTCGAAATCGGCTCGAATTCCATACTTCATGGCTTCTATTCATTTCACAAAACGTGTTGCAACACTAGAATGCAACTAGAATAGCTCCCATACCACCCCCTCCTTTGAGAACAGATACAATAGATATTTTGGATGAATAATGGATGATTCTGAATCGAGATAGGGGAGGAGCTACCGGGGGTGCTTAAAGTTGAATTCTTTTTCTCGATCTTGCGGGCATTCAAAAACCCATATTTACGGTAAATAACTGTTTTAACTCTATAAATAAACTGTGTTAGTAAATATAAATACGATCGTTCCACATGAAAATTCCTTTCAAAAGCTTCACATTTTTTGAAAACCTAAGTTTCGATCGTCGTATAATTGGATGAAGGGCGGGTTCGAGTTTGTCACTGTAACCGTACTATATTCGATAGGATCTTTTTAAAAAGGCGCGTAAAAAGAAGAATTTGGTTGCCTTGGGATTTGTTTGGAAGGAGAGAAGGGGGGAGGAGTGAAGTGGGTTTTTACTATCTGCAGTGAAGTATGGGATCCAATGTTACAGGAAAACGGCTGAAAAAAAGGTGGTTCTATAGGGCCAAAGGGGAAGATTGATGTATGACACCTTGCTCCATCATAGTAACGTTTGGCTGAGAAGGAGGTTGGAATAGAGAGGGGAGAGGGATGGAAGAAAGGCGCTCTTTGGAATGAGAAGCGCCGCTTGATATTTCTCGGAGATTCGTTTGTTGCGTTTTGGAGGGGAAGGCGACGCTGTTTGGAAGGAACGCGTGAGGGTGAGAGAGAGAGCGAGAGAGAGAGAGAAAAAGAGAGAAACTTGTTTAGTGGTTTTGAGTATATAGTTGTTATGGCGGAATATGAGGATGGCGAAGCCGAAGTAGCAGATTCCACTGTGGTGAGGGTGGATGAAGGGAGTGCACCTGATGAAGTGCCTGTCCCTGGGGCTGACGTAGCGTCAGTACCTGGGGATGATGTTCCTGAGCGGCCTGAGATTATCGACGGTAGTCACAATGAGGTGAAGCCTGTGTTTAAACGGGCTCCTCCGATGCCGGTTGTTCCCGAAAACCTCAAAGTAAGCCAGCAGGCTCTCCTCCGATGCTCCACGAGCGTCAAGTGGAGAACAGCTATACAGTCCGGAAGGCGTAGAATGGGTGGACAATATCTGGCACGGAGCTAACGGGCGGTTTGTTTTTTTTGTACGGTTCAACCCCGTAGGACTATCCGCTACCGCCTCCCATAGCGAATGACTTTAAACATTTCAAGCCCAGCGTGCAAATGGGCCCGCACAGCGTCATGAAGTTCCGGCCTCCACCGGCAGTGAAAAGTGAAGAAGTATGGTTTCAGGGTAGTGTCCCGGAGAGTATCTCAGTATCAATCTCAGACGGTAAGGCTCTGGGAGAGTCCGATATGAGCATTGTCGACTCGGCATGGCTCAACGCCAACTCTCTAGCTGTGGCGAAGAGCGACGGGATGGTGGATGTGTACAACGTGCACTCTCAAAAACTCGTGACGCAGTTCCGACCGTATATGGACGATGATCCAGTCCAGCATCTGGCCTCCCTGGAGAAGACAATTGATGATGATGACTTTGAAGCAAATTTGCTCAAGGTAGCTACTGTTTCCGGTAAAACGAGAACTGTAAGGACGTGGGAGTTGGACGGGGACAGGGCTGAGCTTATTCGGTCCATTGCGGTTCCGAAAGATGGGACCGAAGTCGCTATGTCTGTACCTCTTGTTTCTAAATTCAAGATGCCGGTTCGCGATGATCTAGTTTCGAAGCCAAAGGAGAGGAGAGAAGGTGAATTTGAATCTGTCCTTCAAGCGGCTGAAGAGGACTACGCAGAGCTGGAATCGACATATGCTGTGAAGGCTAAGGAGGCCGAGTTCGATGGGCTTATCGCGGAGGCACAAGCTGAGACTGAGGCCATGGAGGCCAGTTACGCAGCGGCTGCGGCGGCTGCTGCAGCAGCAGCCGGTACCGCAGTGGTTTTGGGTGCTGGTGAGTCTGATGAAGCGGAGGCAGCGGAGCTTGAAGAGGCCGAAGAAGAAGTTTCCGCGGAGACAGCAGAGCTTGAAGAGGCCGAGGAAGTAGCTTCTGCAGAGGCAGCAGAACTGGAGCAACCCGCAGAAGCGGCGGAAACGGCCAAAGAAGATGCTGATTTGGACGCTGTAGCACAAGCAGAAATAGAAGAGGACTCCGCTGCCGCCGACGCTGCCGCTCTGGCTGCAGGTACGGCCGCTGGTGCCGCCGGTGTTGCCGGCGCTGCTGCGCTAGCAGATGACGAGGCTGCAGGTGTAGCCCAGGCGGTAGGTGCTGACCAGGCCATCGAACAGACATCTGCAAGGTCGGTCGTTAATCAGACAAAAGTACCGCCCGCGGACGATGGAGGTAATGCCGGCGCGATAGCCGGGGCTGCTGTTGGTGGAGCTGCGTTGGGAGCTCTGGGGACAGCCGCAGTTGTAGCGGCGACTAAGGGAGACGACGAAGCGGAAGAAGAAGAAGAGGTTGCCGAGGAGACTGTCGAAGAGACAGCCCCTGAAGAAGCTGTGCCAGAGCCTGTTGAAGAAGACCTCGCGGCAGAGCCGACCCTGGAAGAGGTCTCAGCTGAGCCCGTCGCCGAAGAAATCCCCGAGGTGGATTCGAGTGACGGCGTTGCAGAGGCGGCAGCAATAGGTGGTGTATCTGCGGCTGCTGGCGCCGCCGCTGTCGTAGAGGATACCGACACTGACCCATTCGCAAAATTCAAGTCTGCAGAGGAGCAGGATATTGCTGCTAAAAAGGCGTATGAAGACCAGCTCACACAGAGGAAGAGCGTGCCTGCCGGTGCAATCGCTGGAGGTGCAGCCGCTCCAGGTCTTGCGACAGTAGCTGCGGCTGCCGACGATGGAGCGGAAGACGACGAGGCTGAGTATGAAGTGGTTGAGGAGGATCAAGGCTTCGTCTACGAAGATATCGAGGTGTATGAGCCAATTCCACCCGAGGAACTCAAGCCGGGTGTTGAAGCAAGTACCGCAGCTGGATTGGGGGGCGCAACAGCAACGGGAGCGGCCGTGGGGGATGCGGCTCTTGCAGAAGATGAGGATGATGAAGAGATAGAAGAATACGTAGAGGAGACCATCGAGGAGCGCTATCTCGAGGAAGATGAAGACGACGACGATATTATTGAGGAAGAGGCAGTGGAAGAGCTTGAGGTCACGTACGAGGACGGGGTTGTTGTCTCTGTTGAAGGGGCAAACTGAACAAAAAGGAACTCCAAAGCGCTCTGAACTCTTGCATGAGGAGCAAGTAAGATAGAATGGCTTTGTCCTCAGGCGGTGTAGTTGATCTGTTCATTCCTTTTTTTTTGTGGTATCGCTTTTGTTCTGAACGCCGGAACGCCGAGTTCGGGGAAACACGAGAGCAACGGGCGGTCAGCGGGCTCAGCGCTCAGAAACCTGCGACGCAGGTTTCTGAGAGAACCGAACTATCTTTTGATTAATTTTTTGAGACATAAAAAAAGTCTTCTATTCGTTAGTATCCCCTTAGCTCACGCTCAGCCAGACACCACCCTCTCCGTAATCCTTTCGATCTAAACCTCGGTCATAACTGAAACAAGAAGCGAAGACCATACGACACGCGCCATGCTTAAATAACGCGCTTACGGATGCTTCAGCACAGACAGAAATGATCTGCTTCAAGACAAGCCTAAGCACGTCTATGTTGTTTCCGTGAAATCCACAACAGCCCATGTGCGTTGAAACCCTGACAAGCTCATCCTCATCAAGTCACTGGTTCTGATGCTGACGTGGACATATTAACCACATCCCTGCCGTCAAAGCACTATGTTCGGTACTGCATCTTCACGTGAGGAGAACAGTATCCCTTTTGACCCGAAAGCAAGTACTGATTCGGCTCAAGAGTCGAGTAAAGAGGCTGGACAACGACCGTCACTTTCCTCATCACTGGTAAGCGGATCGGCTTGGCAAAATGTGAAGCAGCCCGTCTAGCAAAATCCCAGAACTAAGTTTGGTGTTACGTCCGAACTAAGATATGGGTACTGGAGTCCGTGTGTCTGCAAGCATTGCTCAGGACAGTAAGTGCTGGGATGGAAGGACGTGAACTGAGAAATCGGTTTCTGTTTGAGTCGTCTTTGGCGTTGAAGGACGAGGCTCCGAGCATATCGAGGTATCTCTCGAGAAGACACCAGCAACGGTTACCTGAAGCACCTGATCTAGTCCGATGTGAGCGCTGTTCGACGATTCTTGTTGGAAACAGAACGAGGGTCAGGAAGGGTCGGGCGGTGCGGGTCTGCAAGGGATGCGGTAACATTGAGCGGTCAATAAGGAAATCATGCCCGAAGGAGGAGACGCTCAAATCGCCGGCGGAGGTTACAAGCAAACCGGGGAAGAAGAAGCAAGCATTAGACAAACCCACTAAGCTGAGCAGTTCATTCCTCTTTGAGTAGAACTCAGCTGGAAACGACGAATGAAGGGCCTGTACGCGCAATTCACACAGTCGATGCTTGAACCTGTTCATGACCAGACGTGCTATGACATCCTTGGCGTCAAGGTGAGCCCTCCCGCTCAGGAATGTACTGCGCTGGGCGGCTCGCTGCGTAGGAGTTGGTTCATGCTTGGGGAGGGTGCTCACCTCTCCCACGGTGCGTATGGTGCTGCTTCAGTTTTCGTACAGAATACTGGAGACGCGATCCGTGCGAAGATGGAAGAGGATCCCGTGAGGTTCTTCTACGAGCTACTGTTCCCAGCGCTGTCGCTGTCACTTCGAAGGACGGCACAGTTCGTGAGCGGAGCTGCAAGGAACATGGCCTTCGTCCCCAATGTCGAGTTTGCAATCTCGGCGGCGCTGCAGAGCCTAGCCCAGATCGAGCTCTTTCCAAACGGCTGCAAGATCCTCGTGACTTCGCTGACCTACGGGGCCGTTAAAATAGCCGCAAAAGAGGCCGCCTCCAGGAAAGGCGGCTGGATCGACGTCGTGGAGATACCAACCTGCGACGACTGCACCGACGAGGAGATCCTCCGGCGCTTTCGTGGTAAGCTCAGAGGATCGAGCATTGCCGTTTTCGAGCACATCTCGTCGCCCACAGGCCTGGTTATGCCCGTAGAGGAAATCTGCAAACTCTGCCGTGAGCACTCCGTTCTAAGCGTTGTGGATGGCGCCCATTCCCTCGGAGCTGCCGAGGTCAATCTTGAGCGAATCCGCGCGGACGTATACACTTCAAATGGGCACAAGTGGTTGATGAACCAAAGAGGGTGTGCTTTCCTAGCTGTCTCCGAGCAAGTCAGAGACGTTCTCCACCCTGTCCTAGCCTCTTGGGGCCACGACAAAGGTTTCAATGCTGAGTTTGTTTGGCAGGTAAGCCCAACTTGTAATTCATTCTCGCAGGAGAGACCATCCACATTCGCCTAGACTAAATCTGCTCGACAAACCCACAGGGAACAATGGACTACACCCCAATGCTCACAATGCCAGCTGCGATATCGTTTCTGACCTGGTGCGGTCGTGGAAATCCGGAACAAGTATACAGGAGAAACCATCGTCTTGCCTGCTGGGCTGCAGATATGCTTTCTTACATCCTCGATACAAAGACTTTGTTTCCAAGGTGTGACAGAGCTGCTCAAAACTCCAAAGACGATTGTTTTTCGCTCACCAAAGTCTTGTACTCTTCCACCCCGATACAGCGAGATGGTGGCTTGTATGGCGTGCGTTAAGCTACCAGTCTATGCGAATCCTATTGAAGAACTACGACTAGTTCTCTCCCAGAACGAGCCGCGAGTACAAGTCGCTGTCTTCTTCTTCGTCGTCGACAATGAAGACGACCGCTATCTACGGATATCATGCGCAATTTACAACGATGTATGGGACGTTTTGACGCTCGCTAAGAAGCTGCTTGATGTTATCAGGGCTCCCGAAGAAGCCCACCGTCGATTGCGTCGCAAGGAGGCCCTTGTAAACCTCGATCTTGAGCGAAGCTTGGATGGCTTGTGAAAGGTCTCCTGAGGTAGCCTGATCGGGTATTGATGAGGGAGATTGGAAATGATGTTGCGGAGCCCAAGCTTTTACTTGATGTTCGAAAAAGGATGGACACGGTGCTAAGATTGCCCTGGAACTCGACGACGACGTTTGTGATCATTGGAGCGGCAATTGCGACAGCGGGCGTTGTCGCTCTTCAAGCACAGGTGAGCTTTTTGCGCTGTCGAATTGAGGGCTTCTTGTGAGGGAGTTTTAAGCGCTGGCATTGCTTTTGTCTGTCGTCTGTGCTTTTTTTCTACAGAAACCGAAAGTCTGTGATAGCTGCAAGGGTCTGGGGGCCTTTAAGTGCTTCGTCTGTGACGGATCGGGGACGATAAAATTGCCAAAACAGCGCAAGCTGGAGAAATGTAAGACTTGCAATGGCCTTGGAAAGACCCGCTGTCGTCCTTGCAAGGGCAGCGGATACATCAAGGAATACGTCGGCTAACGCTTAACTGAGTTGGGGCCTCGTGTCCCTCCCAAAAATATTTTTGATACGGAAACAAAGAAACGTCGGGAAGAAGATTTGGAGGAGGAATCGACTCGTTGAAATAGCGAAACGACGGGCTTTGTTTCTATTACGGATGAAAAGGGCCACAGACGTAAAATTAAAAGGGTAGCCCAACAACAATTGCACTGTTATCCACCAGCTCCACCCACTAACTCACGAAGAGCAAAAGGCGCCGGCGGAGGGGCTCGAACCCTCGACCACCAGGTTAAAAGCCTGGCGCTCTAGCCGACTGAGCTACGCCGGCATAAATTCCGAAGAAAATTTCTTTTTTTATATAATACAACTTATTTTGAATGAGACGCCCCTGACCTCAGTATTCTCCAGGCCCGTTCGAGCTTAACTTCTCAGTTGACTGCAGGCTGAACGATTTTGGTGTGACTAGATTGTAGTAGGTTGTAGAAAACTACCACTCGCTTCTGCAGTGGGAAGCGAATTCTATGGAGATGTCCTGATTGCTTGATTCGAAACAGCTCTGCTTGCTTGATGCCCATGTAAAGGACTTGTTTAGGTTAGGTCAACGAGCATTGATATCTGATCCTTCTGAGATCTCGAGATAGAAGTCTTCTCGAACTCCATTGAGGAACGGAGGTTGGAAATGAAACTGTCTCCTTTGGTATTCGCTTTGTAGCAGATGTTCAGAAACATCCGAAGCGTCCTATGCCTTCCTACCTGCGTGCATGTTCGGCTATAATCCACTCCATAGACCTGGCGTGAAATGCGCACAGACTAAAGATTGAGAATTTACGTTACACGTTCCAACGGTAAAGAAAAGCTACCAATGCTAACGCATTGGTAGTTGACATTACCGTGGCTCGACGGACACTGTACAATATCCGAATCATGGCACTGTCGTAGTACTTCTAGCTCCAAACTGAAGCAGCTCTTTAAAGTTGCGATGTGTCCCCAGAGTGCGTTCGGCGAGAGAGTATTGTGAGACCAAAGCGCTCCAAATGAAAGCCTTGAAACCTGTGATGTTCTCATGAGAGAAGCGGTTGGTAGAGGCAGCCCGCCGCGGAGAATGAGGAGATGAGTGATACATCAGTGACCGTTGACTTAGCCTGTAAATCCGATCTGCTTTTGGCTTCTCGAGCTGCTTCAACGTGGACTAAGATTCCCCTCTTCCGTGCTATGCCCTTGAAGCTACTGCGGAGAGGGACTGATTCATACAAGGCGAGCACTTGCGCCATGTCTGAATACTGCCGTGCAAGGAGACTTTTTTCGTTCCTTTATTTCACCGGAACATGTAGACAATGAGATACGGTCAACACGGTTTTCCAGAAGTGTACTAGGGAAACGTGTTGCTGGTCCGAACGACAGCAGAGTCAAGCCGGTAGATGAACATTATGAACAACACTACGAGTTCGGGTGCTGTGTGAATTCAAAAGGACCATATGAACAAGCTCCTTGTCTCTTTACTCAGCTCTGCTTCTCCCCACGACTCGACCCGTCCTCGGCGAGTCCACGGATAATATCGTGCAAACTCATCTCCTTCGCTTTCGGTTCCTCGTCCCTCGAATCGGCTTTGATAGACTCGTGCAGGTTGAGCAGCTTCTTCAATTCTTCCTCGCCATAAAACTTGTACAGGTCCTTCCTCTTATCCCCGCCCTGCAAGTTTCTTCGACAAGCTGGCATGTTCCTATCGGATCTCCTAGAGCAGTAGCTCCGAGACGTTGAGATCCTCACGGATGAATCAAAACCTCCTGAGGCGAATGCCATGATTCTTCTCGTTTCTATGAGGGAAAACCCGGAGCTACCCTAGCAGACAATACTTTCCAATCCTCCTTCTGCGTACCCTTGGAGCTCAAAGTACCCTTCTTCAACTTCACGATAGTCCTGCTTCCCCAAACCACTTTTCCCAAAAAAATCCCAACTAGGAAAATATTTCTCATCTAAAATATTTCATTATACATAATTTTGTTTTCGAGAATTTGCATGTAAAAAGCACTTGTACTGTCATCTCGTTTCTCTCAGTAAAAAGTGCCCCTTGACGGGATGTAACTCATATAGAGCTGCTCGAAAATAAACCTCAAGGTTAGGCTACGTCGTTGGGAAGTTGAACAGGTGGAGGCCATGTGCAAAGTTCGACCGTCATATCTTGAAATATGCATGTGCCTAGTCACCAGTGACGACTTTTCCTACCATGCGTTTGCCCTCTCAGCCGTGGCGCTGAGTATTCTGGATTGTCTTTGATAGTTCGTGCTGCCCGTTTAGCAAGCCAGTATGGTACCCAGAGGGACACATGAGATAGCCAGCTCGAAATCAGAGCGGCATTGCTCTATCGGAGAAAGGAAATCTCCAGCTCAAACGCCGAAACAGCCATCCGGCCACTGCGGTTTGCGTGCAGGATTCTAGTCGTTAAAAAGCCTCTCCCAAAAAGGCTTTAGGCCAAGATTATGAAACTACATGGCCTCAGAGGAATTCATGGACTAGCGTCTTCAGCAAGAAAACAGCGCTACTATAGATCAATAGAGGAGTTAAGAAAAAGCTCCAGCTCAAGCAGCCAACCGATCCATATCCGGCGATCCGATCTTCCGGAACGTACGATCGATCGATACCCAAAGGTATCTCGTCGATCCTAAATTCTCGGATTGGGATTGAAGCTAGAGGTGAGAACCCGGAATGGTTCTCTGAGACATGGTTTCCTTTGATGAAGTGATCTGAAGGAATGAAATGGACTTTCCAGATTGACGATTAACAATTATGGAACTGTCTTTCGTGATCAAACCTGGCGCTACGGTTCGTCGCAGGGGCGGTAGATCGGTGTTGAGTCTTAATCGTGGTGGTGATCTGCGCAGGATGAGGATGACCCGGGTAGAGGCCAGGTTGGATGCTGAATCTGTATCAGAAGAGGATATTAAGAATGCAAAGGAGTTGATCCATAAGTGGCAGAATCCTCCCGAGGAGGAGTACCCTGCGTGGTTGCCGCAGACGATCGAGTACTCGGTGCGATGTGCACAGCAGGCGACGGCATTTGCGTTGATGGATTCTGTGACAAGGATCAGTGTAGATCTTCCGTTGGGAAGAACGCGGAGGGATGGGTTGAAGTGGTCGACTCTAGAGCAATGCTTGCACGAGTCCTCCGTCCTCGCCCCGCACTACTGCCAGGCCTTCAAAGGAGCAAGTATTCGACTAATTCTCGCCGCAGAACCTCTTGGAAGAAGCGTCGAATGGCTGCAGAGCCTGCAGACACTCGATGAAGCCGCTGAAAATCCTTCTTCGGATGAATTTGATATCGTGATCATAGCTAGCGCAACCCGAGGAGACGCAGATAAGGTCCGGACGCCATAGACAAAATTGAGTCACAGACGAAAGCCTGCTCACACGGTTAAGACGTTTGATCTACTGTGCATCAGATATCGAAGATCGTCTCCGAGTGCTCGAAGGACACTGCAATCGTTCTCTTCAACTGTTTCATCGACGCTAATCTAGAAGAGGTCAGCCCTTCGGAGCAGTTCACTCCGGTGTACATTTGTCGTCGATATGAAGGGGGTGCTGTTCTATTGTCTGGTCATGGAAGACAATGGGACTGTTTCGCAGAGCTCTCCGTAAGTGACAAAAAAACCTCGAGCAACACCCACGATGGTCACAAAACTCCTCAATCGCTGGCTGACAGTCTATCCAACTCTTTGGCTCTGAAATCCCTAGATCTTTGAGTTCGAGCATGTATCAAGAACGTCACCAGAATGGCGACCTAGCTGTCAGAATCTAAAGACAGCACTTCAAGCGGATGGTATCACTTTTGATCCCCTCACTCGCTACTACAACTCAAACCTCGATCTGAAGAGCGCTGGGTAAGGAATTCTCTCTGTAACGTCCTCCAGAACGGAGAGGACTAGTCTTGCCTGCGCCTCCGTACTGAAGGATTCTACCAACGTGGGTTCTTCTTCCTCAGGTTCTGGCCGTTTATGATCATATGCTTTCCTGAAGTGCTCCCACTGGACGAATCGATCCTTCCTGAACCAGAGCCAAAGCCTACTAAGAAACGCTTCGGATTCTTCTAATCACAGTCTCAAGCAGGAACTACGAGATCAGCATCGCTCGACGACAACGTCGAATGTCGGACTCTTGAAAAGCGTAGCTCATGGCGCTTTTCTCGTCGACGAGCGACTTCTGCAGTACCTTCTCCGGACCGTCAAGATACATCCAGACCCCTGCAGTATGTGACTATGGTGATCTTCACCTCCGTGCAGGGAGGACTCCAGAAAGTCTCTTCGGTCTGCGAGTAACGTGCTCCTACTACTTACCATTTCCGCAAAAGGGCTTTTCTAAATCCTCTTGTCGAGTTCTGACTCTAAGACGATACAGACCCGGTGTTCAACCAGCAGCATCAGGTAGCTTATGTCGCCAACTAATGGTATTCCAGCCTTCGGTTCTCGAATGACGTGTAAGATCCAGAAACCGATGTCGCACTCTACACAGATCAGAAGATCCGATTCAAAGCAAGCATGCAGAACTCGCGTTTGTCTGTTCAGTCGACGAAGTCACTTAGCATCACTGCTCACCCTTTCACTAGCACCGAAGATATCTTTGAAGTCGTTCAGGATGTTTCATCCTGAGATCCATGAACGCATATATCCAAAAGCGCTTGCTGAAGCCGCGGACAAGTGCGTCACGCTCTTAAAGTTCGTCGACACAACTGAAAGCGCCATCGGCTGAGGTTCAGGTGCTTGTCAGGGCCTCCGGCCATACTGAAGTAGGTTTTTGTTCAGATCGAAGGCACCACACGAGAATGAATGTAGGATCATGTCTACCAACTAATTGGGCCCTCCACTAGATCTTCCATCAACAAAGAGTTTCTTTGGCAAGAAGCTCAACCACCTACTAGATGGACCCGACTGATACAGATTTATGCACATTACCCTTCGTTGAGCAGATTAGTGAACAGCGAAGCAATTTGTAAGCCCCGGTATTAATTCTATATCAGATGGCTTCTCGAAGATCATCGTCGAATGACTCTCCAATTCTGGTATTCGTTCCTAGTCCGAAAGACGGCAGGTTTCATTGTCAACTGCGGAAGGTCCAACCAGACCACCTCCAACCCAAATTGAGTATGCAGGAAGCAACGGAAAGGAGAGGAAAGCTTGAAACTATTCCTCATTCGTAGGACGAGTCCACGATTCCATTCAGATATGCTTTTTGATACCCAAATTAATCCATCCATCCAAACCTCTTTCATCCTTCAGGGTAGTAAAAACGTACCCTGAAGCAATGGGAACGTCTTGAGAAAGTATTGAGGAAGCTCGCACAGTGTGCGGCAGGGTAGGGAGGTGGGTCCTTTTGGTATCCTCTTGTCTAGGTTCAAAGAGAGTAATAAATCTTATATGTTGGACTTCTTCATTTTATCAGAGGAGTGAAGATCCAAACTTTGTGATGCAGGTAGGCTTTTCTTCATCCCGGGCTCTTTTTGTTTGTGTCGGAGTTGAGAACGGAGGTTTGGAGGTGGATGTGAGGGTGTTTTCTCTGAGGCCAGTGTTGTTTCTGGTTTCGTGTTTTTTTTGGTGGACGTGAACAGGCCTCTATGTCAAGAACGGAGGAGAAGATCAGGTATGGGAGTAGAGTTCTTGTAAAGCACCCTCTGAGATGGGATTTGATCGGTATCAGGCAAGCGTCGTTAACATTTGGGCTTTTTTGGTTTTCGGCTTGTTTTGTTGCTCTAGTTACGATTGGTCTCAGACGAGTGATGCCGTCTTGTTGATATTTAGAGCATCAAAAGTGGTTAAGAGCGGATCAGATATCGAGATAGACAAGTCGTCGGTAATGAAATCAACAACTCGGTTCGCTCCAGACTGTTGTCCAAGCATTCGCCCTACCAGCCGCGACTGGCCTCTGAGTGAACATGAGGATCGGAACACTGTATTTGTGCGTCCCAACCGTCAACTGACGAAAGCGTGGTTAATCTCCTGTTTATTTGGTACCTCAGGTCGATGTATCGCTCAGCAGACCTGATTGTCCGGACTACGTGATGAGCTCGCGCTTACCGGGTGAAGTCAACGTAAGAAGCAGTTCCTATACATTTTATTCTGACCGTGTTGAAATTAGACTCGTAAAGGCCTCTCCGGGTGAGGAGTGGAGACTCCCAGATAGATCTGGGACAAAAAAGGTAGCACTGATTCGGCACATGAGACGTCCGACAGTTTACGCGGCCATTTTCTTAGCATGTTTCGCTTCTTTCCCCTGTAGGACTGGGAAAAAATCGCTTCAACCATCCCTGATCAGGACAAAGGGTCCATCGACCACGTACTTCAGAGCATTTACGAGAACGCGGATGAGGACACGCGGCGTGCGATGAACAAATCCATGCAGGAAAGCAATGGCACTGTGCTTTCCACCGACTGGGCAAAGGTTGCCTCAGGACGAGTTGAAACATATAAATCGACAGAGTCATAGTCAAGACCCTTGGACTCTCTAAGGACTACACGCTGCCGGGCTGTCACATCCTATGCGCTTCACTCACGGATTCAGTCTTCCAGTCCCACCCCTGCCCCTTAAAAATTCCAAAATACAAAGCAATATTAGATATTCTAAAGAACAGTTTTTGTGCAGAGGTTCAATCGATAGTTCATTGGCCAATTAGCTGAAGTATATCCAATTAAATCAGCCAGCTCAAAAGAGCTTATCAATCATTGGTGAAAGATTTCGTATTAAAGCCAATCATCGTACTGAATGGAGTCGGGTAGAAAACAACGAATGAATTAGATACACCTGTCGCTAAATACCAATGGAGGTAAAGTATGGAATTGTCAGGAAAAGATGGCGAATCTAAGCACTGTATCTGTTTGTTTGGAAGAATTTTTGAGAATGTCAGGGTTTGGACATGTTGTGGGGTTTTTTGAGGTGTCTGCTCTAATGTGATGTGGGAGGGATAGCTGAAGGATCAGGAGAGTGGATGGAGACCCTGTCCACTAGTTCGGAAAAATTGAATGACTTTTATTAAGAATATAACATAAAGGTTTCATTTACCTGCTCCTTTTCTGATTCAAATCTTTGCTGATTTGCTTTCCCCGCCCGCTTGACAATAGGAGCCTCGCTCGCACTGCTCAGTTGTGTGTGTCTTTGTGCCTCAGTCCCTGTGGGGTCGAGTCCTTGCGGTTTGATTTTGTGCCAGTTCGATTAGAATCCGCGCTCCTTGTCAACAACCATGAGACCAGGAAAGAGACATCTGTAGTTGAATACGTCGATAAAGTCTGGGGTCGGATCAGACTGGCATCTCATTAGCGCGGTCTCTGTTTCACGGACGACTGTGCGCGCGCGCTTGTTCTTCTTCTTCTTCGCCTGTTTTTTTTTCATTTTCCTTATCAATCCACGAAGTTTCACCTCGTCAGACCCTGTCCGCGCTGCCCTATCCCCATCGTCTCCTCTTCCTTTCTTCCACCTGATCCCACAGGCGTTGCAAAGAGACTTGGAGCCCTTCGGACCACAACGCCACATGGGCGTTTTACTAGTGCCACAGTGCACACATCTGCGTTCATCCTCCATTTCCAGTGCTACCATATTCCCAAGACAAACAACCTCCTACATGTCTCAGAACTCCATCCACATCAATAAGAAATAAATTTAACGCACTAGACTATGCACTCAGATCCATACATCCCCGCTCACTCCTGAACTGCTTCTCAACCCCTCGCGACCCCCTGCTTCATTCACCAATTCCCCCAAAATACATATCTCACCAGCTGAGCCTCCATTAGTCCGAACCCCTCCCGTGCTATCAACACACTCAAAATTTTGCGACAATGACAAAGGTCACTGTCATCAATCGTTCAGCTCGTGGCTAACGACCTTCAGCTTGAGTCTCTGCTTCAACTTTGGCTCTCCGAGACTTGTGTCCTCTTCCAGTATAAGGACAAAGCTGATGTCCAGAACTTTTCGCCTCGGAGGATAGGCTCGAGCTTGCAAAGGGCTCCTCAGCAACCCCTCCTACCAGACATTCTAGGAAAATGACTGATCACAAATCTCCTGCTCCCCTTCGTATCTTGTTTCATAGTGTTTAGGAGGCGCTTCTTCTTCCAGCCCCACTCATTTTGATGTGGAATCAAATTGACTGCTTGTTGGATTGAATGAGGGATTTGGGTGCTTGCAGTGAAGCTCTTGGTCCCCTAGCTCGGAGATTTGCAACGCACCGAACTCGACAGCCGAGGAGAACAACTCATGACAGAGAAGCTTTCTGCCTCGTTCAGCAAGTCGTAACATCGAGGACGGCTTTGAGAGGTGTAGTGGAGGCAGTTCACTCTCTGTCGTGTTCACACAAATTCCACATACGAGAGGAAACATCAGGAGACGCGTTGAGGGCAACTTGAACGAGGTGAGCGGTCCCGTCGCGTAAAGAATTCCGGCGGCGGTTAGCCTGAAAGCTTAGCTGAAGAATGGCTTGGTCAGAAGACCGTAGGAGCTTTGCATCCGATTTTTTTCTATCAAACAGTATAGAAGATTCGTCCTTGAGTACGAACGTCCATTTCACACTCCGCGCATGGCGTTCTCCGGACGAAACCAAAAAAAATCGCCCCAAAAAGCCAGCCAAGCGCGACGAGAGTATCTACTTCGCAACTAATCCGCTTACAGCATGTAGACCGCTACTAGTCCATAATTGGTTGAAATCTTCTGAAAACTGATTTATATAACAATATACAATAATTTTATCCAATTAAGTATACGAAAAGCATTCATAGAATTATTAGTGAATACGATTGGATGGAGTACATAGTTAATTTTAAATTTTTGTTCATATAGACTGCTTCCCTATGTTCTAAAACATTAAAAATCAGCATGGCGAGATTCTCGCTGGTAACATTGGGTATTAAACATTCCTTTTTTGTGGCCTGAACACGTGCAGTTGCTTTTTTTTTTCAATTTGGTCCGGCCGTAACCACGAGTATCATCGGCCGTATCTCAATGGCCGAGCCGGTGGTATCGAAAGCGTCGATTTTGAGAAAATCGATCCTGACAATGGCTTAAGTACGGATTTTTTGGTTTTTGGGGTTTGGTTGTCGAGTTGGATGCAATTGAAGCAGTGGAAAGCTCGCATATAATTTCATGATGATTCGTAGGGTTTTTAAAGTGGAAAGGAGCCTTTCAGGCAGGCGCTGGATGAGTGGGATTCTGGGAGAAAGTACTCTTCCTAAGATCTCTAATGAGAAGTGCCTCACTTATGCGCCTGGATCATCTGAGCGGAAGGTATGCGCTCTGCTCGCTTTCATAAGGGAATACGTGGATCCGATAAGCTGGACTGACCGTGCTCTTGTCTGGATCTGTTCTGCACTTGTGAAAGAACGTGCGTGAGGAGTATGATGAGCAGGCCAGGCAATGCCCACACATTGCCTGCGTTGTCAATGGGAAAGATGTCCTCACTGGTACGACCATGGAGCAACTGATACCTCACAAGTAAGGTCGAATCGGCTGACGCAAATCAGTCACGTTGCCAGCCGAGTTGTAGAACCCTCACCCAAAATATATTGCCTCCCATTCACCAGTCACAAAAAGTCGATATGCACGTTTGAAGCACTCACCCCAAAGCTTGTAGAAGACGCAATAAACGGTAAGTTCTCTCGATGCGCAATTCCAGTTAGTCGTCTGAACACATCACATTGACCAGCGTCTCGGTACTTGACGACAAGGTGCTCTGAAGGCAAAAATGTCATGGGAGAACTTGCCCTTGGATGAAAGGGCTGCTGTGTTTCTGAAAGCTGCGGACCTGTTGGCTACCAAATACCGAGCGAAAATTAATGCCTCCGTCATGCACGGACAGAGCAAGACTGTGTGGCAGGCGGAAATCGATGCTGCTGTTGAGACCATAGATTTTTGGCGGTTTGGTACGGGCATGCTCAAAAGGTCAACTTCTTCCCACTCCGACAAGGTCTAAGCTCATCCATTCGCGATTCGCAGGTGCAAAGTTTGCAAAGAGCGTGTACCAAATCCAGCCCACTGAGAACGACTTCGGTGTCTGGAACCGTATGGAGTACCGACCGCTGGAAGGGTTTGTATCCGCGATCACCCCGTTCAATTTCTTAGCGATAGGCGCAAACCTACCGTCCACACCGGTTCTGATGGGCAACGTCGCGCTATGGAAACCTGCGGAGAATTCAGTTCACGGTAGGTGCCCTGCTCCATAGCTTGTGATCTTTTGATTGCGATAAATGGCCTAAGCAGCATCTATGATTTGTAGGAGCGAAGATCATCTACGACGTGTTGACAGAGGCTGGTCTTCCGGAAGGGGTGATACAGTTTCTTCCTGGAGAGGTGAGAATTTGCCTCAGGGAGACGTGTCGAACAAGTCCGAGAACTGGAATGATGAAGATCCTGACTGTTCGTGTCTCTCCCTTAGGGCTTACCTTTTGCCCAGACGACTCTTCGGTCCCGGGACTTGGCCGCAGTACACTTTACTGGGTCCACCACTGTGTTCGATACTTTGTGGAATGAGGTTGGCAAGAACCTGTCCCACTACAAGACCTATCCTCGGCTGGTGGGAGAAACTGGTGGCAAAAATTTCCATGTGGTTCACGAGACTGCTGATGTTGAGCACGTTGTAAACTCGACTATACGAGGAGCCTTTGAGTTCCAGGGGCAAAAGTGTTCGGCGACATCGAGAATGTACGTTCCGAAGAGCCTGTGGCCCAGAATAAGGGAAGGAATCGCTCAGAAGTTGCCAGAACTGAAGGTCGGCAGTCCAGGCGAATTTGATGCATTTATGGGGGCAGTGATCAATAGAAGGTAAATGCTGGATAACATCCGAGTATAGTCAACCCGTAGATGATCGCTGACGGAATAGGTATCACTGGACTAGGGCCTTCGACCGAGTGAGCGGCTATATCAAGAGAGCGAAGGAGAGTCCTTCATGTCAGGTATTTCTGCCACTCTTTCCTTCTTGCTGCGACTAGTGCAGCGCTTGACCCGATTCACTGAGTTGCTCCGGATAACCTTTTTGTTTTCCGTGAATCGGTCCTACAGGTGGACGGGGGTGCATTTGATGACTCGAAAGGCTATTTCATTGAGCCAACAATGATCACAACCACTGATCCAAGCTATGAGTCCATGCGAGAGGAAATATTCGGTCCAGTGCTAACAGTATATGTCTACGAGGTATTTTTCATTCAAAATTCTCGGCAAATGCCGGAGCGCAGACTATGGGGAGAGTTTTCCGGGGGATATGGTGGAATTCACGTTTGTGTCTCACTGCTGAGCGTAGCATGCCTCGGTTTGTGGAGACGGAGGAGCGAGGATTCTTCTCTGCACCTTCCCGAACAGATAACGCTCAAACCCAGGTTCCGTTCCCGGTCGAGATGCATGCGCTAATCATCGGGTGTTTGTGTTTGTTTCTTCAGGATGACAAGTTTGAGGAGACTCTGGAGCTGTGCGACAAGAGTACAGCCTATGCCCTCACTGGCGCTGTGTTCGCGCGGGACAGAGGAGTGATAAATCATGTTTTGAATAAGCTTCGACACACGGCAGGCAATATCTATATCAACGATAAGTAAGAAATAGACCTTCAATAATTCACAGTACTCTGACTTGAGGTATACAAGCAACTGATTAAGAACGCTCGACCTCATGTCGCCTGAATGTCAGGTCGACTGGATCGATCGTGGGGCAGCAACCATTCGGCGGAAGCAGAAAAAGTGGCACAAACGACAAAAGCGGAAGCGCAAACTGTTACATGCGATTCTGCTCACCAAGAAGTATCAAGGAGAACTTTCTGCCTCTTGGGGATGTGTCTTACCCATCCATGGCTGCAGAATGATTTGGTGAATGAGTCTTCTTGCCTTTGCACAGTGGATCTATCTAAGCGCCACGAGCTTGGGTCGAATGTGTAGGGGAAGCCATTCACGGATACAGGCGATGCCGCATCTTAGCCGAGGAGTGGACATCGCTTGAATCCCCGTATTGCTCGTTTCCAGCCAGTAATCGGGAGAGGAGGTCGGCAGAACGTGAGCATTCAGTTCTGACAGCGCTTCCTAGTTAGGTCGAGCATGTCCTGTGTTGATAGCTTTTTGAGCATTTGGTCATAACTCCGCAGAAAATACCATGCCAAAAAAATGAAATGCTATAGTCCAATCTGGCCGATGGCCGAAGACATCTAGCCCCAGTTCTTACTTTTAGCTGAAGGCCAAGGAAGCCTCATCTATAATTCCAAAGGGTGAAGACCTTTGCTCTATCGAGAAATGAAGCAAGCAGGCGGTGATAAGAAATATTTAAATAACACGATAAACCCGTTTTCCGGGGTGAGGGGGTGTAGCTCAATTGGTAGAGTGCGCGCTTAGCATGCGCGAGGTACCGGGATCGAAGCCCGGCATCTCCACTTTTTTCCCCTAAATGAGGAAATTGACTGCTCCCAACAAATAAATTGAAAAACAAAACAGGATCCCACGATATTGAAAAAGCCGGAGGGCAATCAACTTACAGCGATTTATCGAAGAAAAACACATACATAGCTTTATTTCTAAACCAGAAAACCAATATCAAAAGGCGGTTTTCAACGAGAAACGCAATACTCTCCAACCACCTCCCTATCCCCTCCCCCGCACTTTCAAGAAGCTGCCATCCATGACTCCATATCGTATTTCATCCACCCAGTACCTTCTTCCAAGAATACACGCACAAATTCGAATTTAGGAAAACTTTGGGAACGCTGCGACGTTAGAATTTGTTATGGACCGCAGCGGAGGCTTTCCCCCCCTCTAAATAAACTACAATCACCTTGCTTCTCGCCCTGCCCTAATGCGACTACTGTTTACACGGCTCCTTTGTCATTTCATAGTATATAGTGTTTCGTAAGCGAATCAGAAACTTGAAACATTTCACTGCAAAGCATCGGCCAATCCGTACAACGAATACGCATTTATTTTTGATAATCAATTTTACGTCGATCAATGTAGCTATTTGCTCCTTTTTTTAATATTCCCAAATTCCAAAACTAAGGTTTAAGATTTTTACATATCACAGAAGAAAAACAAGAGCCTCCTTTTTTCTAATTCGCACAAGATCGTAGAAACGGCTAACCATTGTAGAAAACGAGATAATCAATAATTAATATTGGATATAGCGATATAAAAACAGTATATACTTGTTAACTCGCCTTTTTTTTTTCTTTTCTTGCATGATAATGATTGATATTTTCATCGAAAACGACAGGAGCGATAAAGCGGTGCTTTTTTCCTTGAGCGCGATATGGATGTGTGTGGGAATAGGTGTGGTAACATTGGTTGTGTGTACTTGAACGAGTTTTTGGCCCGGACACTGTTGTCTGATCTTTCTCCTCTGGGAGAAGATGGCGGGTCAGGACGTTGGACGAACCCAGACCCTAAATCCTTGCGGTAGGTCAGAACTGGAAGGGCGTCCTGACGCTGACCCGATGACGAGGAGAGAGTGGTTAACCAAAGGGAGTAGGTGTGGGGTATTCATTGGTGGTGTGTGCTGGAGGAGTTTTGGCCCGGACCCTGTTGTCTGCTCTTACTCGTCCCAGTGAAGAAGTCGGGCCAGGACGTTGGAGGTTCTTTTTCAATTTTTTTTTGTTTTTTTTTGTTCTCTCTCTCTTCAAATGTTACAGTAGAAAAAAGCTGTAAGGGACGTCGTTTTCTATTAATTTATTCTCTGATGGAAGCTTTTTTTTGGATGGATTAAAAGTGGGGTGGGTAACAGTGGCTGCTAATAGGATGTGTTGTCTTGGCCGACCGGTTATGTATGAGACGGGGCGGTGGGAGAGTTGGTTGAGGAAGGGTTGGGGACTGGGAGGGTGGGAGAGGGGTGGTGTTGTGTGAGGGTAGGTATATTGGGGTATTGTTTTGGGGGCAGTAGAAGATGAAGTTTGGAAAACAGTTGAAACAAACTGTTCAGGATAGTCTACCTGAATGGAGACCGAACTTTCTAGACTATAAGGATTTGAAGAAGAAGATCAATGGGGAGGTTGCTGGTGAGCATGTGGAGGGGAATAGCGACTCCTCGGCGGAAGCTACTGCTAGGTCCAGCAGCGAACGTCCAAATACGCACAAGTTTCTCGAGGCACTGAGGACTGAAGTGGAGAAGGTTAACAACTTCTTCTTGGATATGGAGGAGGACTTTATCATTCGATTTCAGCTTTTGGGATCGAGGGTGGATGATCTTGTAAGTTGGCTTACATTCCATTGCGGTTTTACTTTCTTCATTCTCACACTCTCTCGTTTGTCCGGGGCACCTCTAGAAGAAGGAAGACTCTGTGGACCGACGTAAGGTACAGGATTTGTGCAGGAAGCTGATTGATTTTCAGGGCGAGCTGGTTCTGCTCGAGAATTTCTCGGTTATTAATTACACAGGATTCAGGAAAATTTTGAAGAAGCATGATAAAAAGACTGGCCTCGATCTGCGGAATACGTTTCTTCTTGCAGTACTCGACACGCCATTCTTCCTATCAAATTCGTTGCGGAGACTGATGAACGAGGTAGAGAATAAGCTCCTGTCCTTGGATATGTATAGCAAGTTTCGGCGGACAAGCTCGTACAGACCACTTTCCGGGGGAGTGCGAGAATCCACCGTGCAGTACGGAATGCAACCTGTTGTTAAACTGCTTGAAAATGGGGACGAGGCTTCAGCGTCAAAGCTGATGAGGCATTTGGATGGAGCATCTGTGGATAAAGTCCGCGTACACTGGAAGGCGATGAGAATGCAACACTCATCGCATGGACTTGTCTTGGATTCAACAGATGACCACTTCATAGGCATCGCGGTTGTCACGCCAGCGGAAAAGCTCCAGTTTCATGTGAAGGAGGGACAGACATTTGGCAAATGCCTGACAGGACAACTTCACCTTCGCCGGGCCAAGGATGAGAGTTCACCCGTCAGGGACGCTTCCGTTACTGGACCATGGCCGGCAATTCGCTTCCGCCAGGGTGAGTTTCACGAGTGGGAGAACAGATCAAATTTCAGTGCGCTGATTCTAATGGTGATGATTCCGGGTTTCCATGGAGACACAGACCAGTTCTCGTTCCCTACGGACGAGAACGGAACCATCAAAATCTCCCAGGACAAGAAAATCTTAACTCTATTTCCTGCTTTATAAGAACTGACTGGCAAACGGCAATAGAATAGTAGAGCGCACGAGCCTAATAAAACACTAAATTAGGGATCACAGAATTGTTGAGAGTACTTCTGCACAGGTATACAAAGTGCAGAAGCTCAAAGCGGTTATTCGCAACCCCAGCGACCGCCATGGAGATTGACCCGATCGCCTCCGGACAAATCTACAACCTTGTACATAATTCAAAAGACGTAACAACACTGCGCTGGATGGTGAAGTCTGTGGTCAAGTACGACTTAGCCTCCCTTCCACACATCTGTTCTCATTCGGCAACGAAATTCCGAAACTTCCGCCCTGCACCACACCAAAAAAACTAAACTACCACCCAAAAAAAAATGGTCGTACTCTGTGAGATTCGAACTCACGCGGGATGAACCCACTAACTTAGCAGGCTAGCGCCTTAACCACTCGGCCAAGAGTACAACGGTTCAGTGTGGGAGAAATTATAAATTATTATGTAAGATTGTATGTAGCACATTGTCCACGATACTCTAGCATTCAAAAATACACTGTATTTCTTGATTCTCTGTTATTGATTGATGCGATGACGTCTGAACTTGGTATGGGCGGCAATACGACTGGGAAAGGGTCTAGAGAGTTTCACGGAATTTTTGGTAATATAGGTATTCAATGCCGGTGCCGATCACGTTGCGCGCTCCTCCACAAGGGGCGTCGGAAAATCCAAACTAAACGGTCGGCGCGAAAGGTTGTGGGTTCCATGGTAAGGAGCCGTTGTCACGCCTGTGTGCTACTCACTCAGCGGTTTTACGAATGCAGTCCAGTGAACAATTCTCAATCATTCCCTCAAGCGCCTACGTCTGGAAGAAAGATGTACGTCTCAACGGGCGTCTCGCGAAATTCGCCCTGGCAGGGCAGGGCGAGATCGACTTCCCGAGAATACAAAATAAGGAGCCGAGCACCGCGAGAGTTCTCCCCTGTCCCATCACACCACCAAAATCTACACACGCCCCTAAAGCATCGAAGCTTATGGAGGCCGGGGCGCAGTCAATCAACGAAAACAATCAAGGAAAAAGGAAAAAAACAAGGCGAGCAAAGGATACCATCAATCACAAGTCATCAATAAAAAGCACTTAACCCACACTTGGCTGCGCTACTCACGTCGTGAGCAAGTGTTGCCAAGCTCCTCCCCAGCGGAACGATCAGTATCCTACCCGTATCCGAACAGCATTGGTATCATCATGATACTTTTTTTCAGAGCCTATCTACCCTGAGGAGGCTAAAAGGAGCGATGATGACGCTTCCCAGTCTAACATTAAAGATGCTTTCTAGTGACATCGACATCCCGCTCCCGATCGCCTTCCGAAATCCCCCCCCTCCCCTGCCCCCCCGCCACTAGCACCACAAATTAGAGAAATAAAGCTGCGAGTATCTCATTGCTAACCATAAGCTTTCCCTTGATATGCCGTCTTCTTACTTTTCTCGTTTTTGTAAATAATTTGATGCATTTAACCCTGGAATCCTGGAAACGAGGCACAAGCTTATCAAGACTGTTCTCCAATCATATACGAATAAATCCCAATATAGAAGCCCACACGCAACATCATTGGTCATAAACAGTTCTATCCTTAATATTTTTACGTTATTTGGTTTTGTTTTGCCGTCAGCATGAGTCCCTGGCAGTGATTTGTAATAGAAATACATAGCACACACCTCCCTCCCGAACATTCATTGGCCCGTTCCAATGGTTGTTGTATGTCGTTGGTATGTCGACCAAGGAAGGTAACACTGGCCATGGATATAGGTAAAATTTTGCCCAAGGAAAATCAAACTACCAATCGCAATGTAATTGGTTCAAAAAGTAAATATTTTATAAATAAAAACCCTTTTTGTGATCGACTTTATCACCAATCTAATATCGTTTTTCAGTATTTTTCTAAATAGATTTGAAAGGGTGATTTCCGAGTTTCAAAAAAACAACAACACGGATGGTATTTTTTGATTGGAGGATTTTTCGTTGTACACTAGAAAAAAAGATGAAATAGCCGAACCTCAAAAGGATTATGTTTTGTAGTATTTATTTGATAGGTTTTACTATGTGTGAAAAACGAAGAGATTTGTTTCCTTTTGAGACGATATGGTGCCGGACACCGAAAAATTATTACATTTTTGGGAACGGGCGGGAAACATTAGATGATCGATGAGTCCTTGGGTTTCTTGGCCCATTTCAGAGGGGGTCGGGGCGAGTGAGGCTATATAAGCATTAGGTGGATGAGAAGATCTTCGGAGAGGGAGGTGGGTTTTGGGGAGAGAGGTGATGGTAAGGTCTGTTTGACTGTATATGAGGTGTTGTAGTACACTGTAGAAGAGGGAGTTCTTTTTTTGGATGGTTTCAATTTTTCGCTTGTTTTTGTTGGAATTGTTTTGGTATTTTTCTGGAGGAGGGGGGCGAAGGAAGGGAGAGGGGGTCAGAGCTATGGGTGGTGATTTGTCGAAGGCGGTTCCGTACGAGGACAGGCCGTTTCCAGCTAGAACAGCTCGGCCTTTGGTAAGTCTTCCTGGGAATATGTTGAGATTTGGACAGTCTGTCACGCTCGCCGCTGGGCTGTGGACGAGGAACTTGGTGACGTCAGCTGAGGAATCGGTGGAGAGCTCGATCAAATATCCGGTAAATTTTGAGCTGGATGAGATGACTCAAGAGACAAAGAGGGAATCAGGGCGATTCAGCATTGAGTTTGCGACGTTGGCGGCGCGACTGGCGTGTTTCTCGTATTTGGAAGGTGGTATGTATTGGCGGTCTGACACGAGACCGGTAGATAGCTTCCACGTGACACACCCTTCCCAGTTTTCCATCGGGATGCTCGCTGCCTCGAACAAAATTCCTGCCTTCGTCCAGGGATTTGAACCAGATCTAATACCGGAAAGCGTTGTCGTCAACGGTGAATCCGTACCTCTCGACACTCAGCTTGCGAGCGGATGGGGCAGGGTTAACTCTGGTTTGCTGAAGGAATTTGATTCGGATACCGACGTTGTCATCATGCACGACGTGAAGAAGGAGACGATCTATATCATGTGGCAGGGAACACAGTCAAATACGGATGCAATCAATGACGTACGATTCTTGCCCCGCTACTGGCCCTATGGCAACAAAAGTTACTTCGCATCGGAGGGTTTTGTGAGAAGCCACGAGGCGGTGATCATGGACGTAAGGAACACTATAGAGAAGCTGTGGAGTACGAATCAGTACAAGAAGATTTTCGTAGTGGGGCATAGTCTTGGAGGAATCTTGGCAAACCTCAACGCGCATGCGCTCTCCTACCTCATGCAGAAGGAACTCGAAGAAACGGGCTTGCCCAAGGAGGAGAGGCTTGTTTGCTACACCTTTGGGGCGCCTAGGGGAATGACATGGGAGTTGAGGAATGACTACAACGAGCGTGTTCCCCACTCGTATCGGTTCCGAAACGATGAAGATATTGTCCCGAGGATTCCTTCGCCGAATAAGTACCATGCAGGAATCCCTATTATTTTGGATGAGCATCGTGTGGTTCTCAACTTCGATGAGAGCGCAATTTCGAGCTTCATAGACGACAAGTCGGAGATCAGCGAGGCGTTCTCAGACCACCACATAAGCAGCTACCTTTCTCACATTATTGGGCTTCAAAGTCGATTGCGAGTCACACCAGAACAGTCCGACCAGATTGAAAAAGCTTTTGCAAGTTTAGTGGAGCCGACAGATCAAAAGCAGGCGTGGACTATATTGCAGCCCACTGAGAAATCTAAGACGAACCCGTTGGCCCGATATCTCAAGGTCGGGGTTGACCCTGTGCCTTTGCCGGCAGGGGTGAAGGCTATTCTTCAAGAAGCTTTTGGCAAGGAGAAGGTGACGGATGAAATCTGCGATAACTTGCTGTACTATTCGAGCAAACTCAACGAAACGCATATATTCGATCTGGAGAATTCGGAAGATGTGCAGGAGGTGTCAATTAATTGCTTCAGGACGTCGTTTTCGGAGCTCGTACTGGAAAGTGACAAGGCTCTGAACATTGACAAACTGCGGTACCGTTTGGCCTTTGATCAGATGGATAGTGACAAGAATGGACTACTGTCTCCGAGGGAGTTCGTGCAAGCAGCGATGACGGTGAGGGGCGAAGGTGACCTGTCGAAGGAAACTGAAGATGAAGAAATTATCAACTCGCTACGGAAGGAGTTCAAAGAGTGCTACAACCACATGAAGGTTCCGTATCCTGAAGATCCGAACATGGAGCTTTCCACCGTCAGCTTCACCGAGTTTTACATATGGGCGAAGGAAAACAAGATCGCCGCTGAGCAGCTGAGATGAACCGTGGCAATCAGCAGAAGAATTTTAGTTGAGCGCAGACCATCGTTCGTAGTCCACTAGTTTCTCTCCTATGGGATTTCGCGTTTTCAAGTAGGCGAGAACATAACTCTCGTTACCGCATGCTCCATCCTCCAGTCAGTACCCAGTTGCTCTCTCTAGAGCACGTCAGCGCCCAACATCCATAAACATATGTATTTCATTGTATCTCGCAGATGGCCAAGTATTTCATAACTGGTTTCGGTCTGCTACCGAGGAACAGATTCTATCTCCCGGTAAGAGCCTTTATGAATGCCAAGCCTGGATTGACCGTGGATTCCAAGAGGACGCATTCGACCTCTCCAGAATGATTGAAAATAGGTTTGACATAAGATACTTAGACCAATCGTATCAGACTGGGCCCAACCCTGATTGGCCAATATCGAATGTCAATAAGGCAACATCGAACAGATTAGCAGATTCTTCGCTAGGCCGCGGTAACCCAAAAACTCAACCGCAAGTACAATTTCCTGCTGTACGGGAAGCAGCTTTTGGAAGCTGATACCCTCCACGTGACATGAAGTGTATCGACTTCAAAGAAAAGCTTGAAAACGACTATTTGGGTCGTCGACTCTATAGACTTCTCGTTGGCTCAACGAAGTGCTCCGTGAGCACCCCGACCGACTCTCCTCGCTCCTTACCCGTATGCATGTACTAGTCATCCCTTTGATTTACCTTCCCTTCCCCCCCCCCCCTTTTGGTTCCCTTTTAGTTTACGACTAACCCATTCATTTAAAGAGGCCAAAAGACAGTCGCGAGCATATCCTCCCAGCGAAGCAACCCAAACCTATCAATCATAAGAAACGTGGAACCAAAAGCTGATTTCCTTCCCATCGCGCCGTCTCTATTCAGAAACAACTAAAAACATTGAAATCAGGTTTCGATGCAACTTTTTTTTTTTTTCTCTCGAAAGAACGAATCAAAAAACCTACGATGATTGAGCAACTGATGGACTTTAAGCAGGAATGGAACGCCCCCCAAGGCTTGCTGCTTAGGATGAGAAGGTCTAAGAATGATTGGAGTGTAGCGATCATACATCCAATGTGTATGCCACTTGAATAGGGTGGAGCCACAGTGCGAAATTTGATAGAGGCGACGCTCATGTTGAGTTTTTTTTTGATCAGAATCCGATGTGCGGTTTTGAGGGTGACGTGCTTTCCTTAGCCCTCCGCGCTCTGACTGAACGCGTGCAAGCGGCAAGTCTAGATATACAGCTTTTGTCTGTTCTGGATTTTGGATCGTGGCATGAGGACAATGACCTGCCAAACTACATGAAATGACCATGCTTTTGAAACCCCCTGGTCATCTTATCTGCTCTGCCCAGGCTTTTGGAGTGGTATGGATAACGTCCATACGTAAATGGATAATTTTAGGGTCAGTCGACCTTAGATACAGTGCAAAAAAGTGTAGAAGTGTAAAAGTGTAAAAAGCTTAAAATTCTCAAGACGAACGAATGGTTTAATCGGAGGCTGAAAAAAAAACCCCGAGGGGAAAAAAAGACTAAGCGCGGCGAAGTACTCGCGCCTCCAACATCAAAGCGGCATTCATGCGCCACAGCAGGAAACTTAAGCGGGTAAACAACGATTGAAGACGGTCAGGGCGTTCGCGGAACAACTCCCGAAGCCAGCGAGAACCAAGGAAAGCGATCCCGCAGCGAAATTCTCAAGAGGGTACGCATAAATTGGGGTCCCCCCCTTGCCCCTTGGAGGATGGAGAGTTCAGTTGGAGTTTACACCCCGACCGTCACAGCAATCCATTGGGATGCTTCTTGCGGAGAGCAATTTCCTTCACTCTTCCAGGGAATTCGCGTGACTTCATCAGTCACGAGTACAATCGGAAACACTCCAGGGGGACGGGAAAGATCGACTGGGTATCACAAAGGAGCATGAAAGTGACACGGATCTTATTGTACGACGTGGCTGCCGAGACCATCTATATCGTAACAGGTACAAGGAACACAGTCTAGAAAGGATTTCCTCCAGACTGATCTGCGCTATTTTCCCCGCTACTGGCCTTATCACTACAAGGATGGCAGACGCTTATTTGCCTCCCGAGGTTTCGTGAGGAGCCACGAGTCGGTGAGTGAGGATCTCATGATTTTGCGCTCTTCAAGCCGTGGAATATCTGCCGCCCGTTCTCGCTTCGATTACCTTTTACGTGCACTAGCAGTGATTGGCGTGTTTGAGAACCTCCTTGATGTGAACAATGTTTAGCTCATGCGGAGCACAGCCGTGCACAGGGGCCGGCAGAGAGGCGAAGGACGCTCTTGTGGGAAAAGGATGAAATCTGCGAGAACAAAACTCTGGAAGCGCGTGACTTCCAGAGTTTTCTCCTTCAGTAGTCTTTTGCTCTCCTCCTCTTTTTTCGGTCTCCGACTAGCACATTCGTTTCAGTAAAACTACGCCAGCATATTGAAGCTCCGTCCCAGCCACACCCGCTTGTCAGTATCATCAAGGTCAACTCAATACACAACTGAGCCGCTCGCAAACTCTCTGTCTGATCAAAGCTGTCTTGGAACTGATTTCCTCATGCGATTAGACTGGAGCAAGAAGGCCCTCCCCCCTGCGGAGCCTCCAACGTAGTGGCGAAAAGCTTCCTCACCCAAATCGAAACCCTCGAGACATCGCCGCCGCCGCGGTTCGATCTCGCAGCAGAAGATGAAATGGTATTACTATCAAACGAATTGCTTCATTCCTGTGTAAAACATATTCACAAACTAAAAAGAATATGAAACCAATTTTTTTAAGCCGTAGCGCCTACACTTTGTATCCTTCTACCTTACCGAACTTCGCCATCGATCGGAATCCACAACTTTTGACGGCGTTTTGAGCTTGCGAGCGAACTCAAGGAAACATGTCTTGGCTAATTTTTTTTCGCATGCAACAGTCATTTGCCCTCAACCACGGCCGATGATAGATAATGCTAGCTCGGCACCAAAAGAGACGCCGCTTCATCCAGCGTCAAAACCGAGCTTTAGCTGATGTACTACAGTGTAAATCCATTCTGAGGAGTCTCACTGGTTCCTTGAAAAGGCAAGTTTTGGAGTGGCTTCGCAAAATGTGTTACTGACCATCCTGCCGAGTATCTTGTACTCTTACACCGGTTCAGTAGTCTATTTATAGAGAGCTTCCTGCAGCATTCTAGTGGCATGCTAGCCGATGCTCGCTACCAACGCCTTGGCTTGCACGCTTTTGTTACTCGTCTCCAGTTCGTATTAAGCCCTGCGTAGCGCGTATGGCTATGCTAGTAGAACGATCAACCACTTTGGGGATGAACGTGAATTGATTCGTATGCTAAGAGAACATCGCTAACATACCTGTAAAAATACAATAAAACCATCAACCACTTTGGGGATGAACGTGAATTTACCATATGCTAATAGAACATCCCTAACATTCGTGCTTCGGCGCTAGCTCATCGCCTGGTACCTCTGGTCACTGAGTGCTTTGGGTTTATGGATTCCGTTGGTTCTCGTTGGCTTCGGGAATTGTTCCGCGAACGCCCTGATCGTCTGTCCTCGTTGTTTACCCGTTTAAGTTTCTTGCTGTGGCGTGTGAACGCTGCTTTTATGTTGGAGGCGCGATATCTTCGCAGCGCTCAGTCTCTTTTTTTCCCTTCGGGGTTCTTTCTTTCGGTCTCCGATTAAACAAATTCATTCATTCAACATGTTGACAACTGTAAAAATATCCGTCAAAATTTCCGAACGTATTCAATCAATGAAAAGGTAATAATGATTAGGTTTCAGTTTCTACGTCAGCGAACGACAGCTTGTCCCAATCTTTTTGATATCACAACTGTTGGCTTTCCTATCATAAACGCATAGTATCGCTTTAGCGATGCTCACTTAGTTTATTTTGTCCGGAAACGCATTTGGTCTCGCCATCGATTTCCCGTGATTCCTCCACCCCCTCCCCCCCCGCCCATGGACTCTCGTCTGTTGCGGGAAGGCGAGCCCACCAATCTGAATAGAACTGATCTGAACCCAAAAAAACCTTTACAATCCATTTGCAGAACGGGATAAAATAGGCCATATACCATCAGACGGTTCGCAACAACGAAAACGCTCCCCTTCATCAACTTGGAGATCGTTGCGTTGTTGTCCCACTCCGTTTCTTGAGGCTCGTTCGCTTACATCCAGCATCTTTCTCCCTTCTCAACGGTGTTCTTAGCCCTAGAAAATGGTCTCATATCCCGCCTCTCTGCATGTCGGCCAGATTCCTATTTCGATTTCGATGAAACGGAAATTTTTGAGGACGAGGGCAAATCAATACCAACACGCGTTGATAATAATAATACTTATTTTATCAAAATGATATACGGGGAAGGGGGGGGGGGAGAGGGGGTGGGAAAGAGGTCGAGGGCTCGACGGCTCCCGCTGAGCAGCTGAGCAGCCCTCGACCCTAACTTTCTTCTTGTTGGCATTCTTTCAAGAGTCTCGCAAAGGGGTCGATGGGAATCCTACATTGGACGAGAAAAACAGATATGGTGTACGAAATGAATTAGGGCGGTTTCGGGTACGGTGATGAAAAAGATTTTTTCATTTGTTTTTCTGGTTGACACTCTTGCATCAGGTGTGTGAGATGCGCCATTTGCAATTTGAGGGCAAAGGTGATTAAGTTCTGCAACAGCACACACCTGGGTATTGTCTGTGTAGAAGGAAAGCCCCTGAAATGTAGTTTTGTATTGGTCTGTCCTCGATTTTATATCCAAGCATATCCTGATTGTGTTACCTTTGTTTCCTCAGCCCCGGGGGGGGGGGAAGGGAGAGAACGAGTTTGGTACAGACTAAGTGCGTTCAATTGGATTTGAACTACTACTATTGTGTTAGTAAAAACATTTAGACTGATCAGCAGTGAAGGCTCTGCTTTGTTGTCGTTGTAAGAAGATATTCGGCTGGGAGGGATTTCATCTGACTTTGATTGGTGAGGGCGGGTAAGTTGTGTTTGATAGTCCGGGTTGATTTTTCTGGTTGGTAGGCTGAGCTTTGGCATATATAAAGGCGTTGATTGGGAAGCGAGCAGGTGAGAGGTTCGGGTAGAGGAGAGGTAAGGTGTGGTGGTTTGAGATTGGAGTCTAGCACGGACGTTTACTAGAGGAGCCTTTTTTTTAAAGAAATTTAACTTTTTGAGTATATATGTCATTGCAGTTTGTCGTGAGTCCGTCGCCTCTGGGTTGCTCGCAAAGACGCAGGGCAATGGTGAGCCCGTCGAGAGCATTGACCGTTCCCCGGCGGCGAAATGAGAACATTTTCTCGCTTGCTTTGGGGGGAGTCGTGGGAGCAGCTGGAAACACGGCTAGGTTCGCGCAAGCCGCGTCGCTCGGGGTTGTGAACATATTTCAGGGCGCCTTCAACTTTATCTGGAAGCCCACGCCTCAACCGAGTTTGATCGAGTATCCAACGAACTACTCACCAACCAAAATTGTGGATGAGGACACCAGGGAGCCTGGCAAGTTCAGCATGGAGTTTGCAAAGTTAGCCGTTCGGATGTCTATTTTCGCGTATTTGGAGTCTGGACTTTATTGGAAGTCAGACAAGAGACCCGTTGAGCATTTCAGCGTGACTCGACCATCAGAGCAATCCCTTGGTATGCTTCTTCTGGAGGACAAGTTCCCTTCACTCTTCCATGGAATTGGGCCTGACTTCATCGGTCCCGAATACGATCGGAAACTTTCCAAGGGGAGGGGAAAGATCGACTCCGGTCTCATCAAGGAGTATGAAACCGATACGGACCTTGTCGTAATGCATGACGTGGCTGCTGAGACCATTTACATCGTATGGCAAGGAACCCAGTCGAAAATCGATATGAAAACTGACATCGCCTTTCTTCCCCGCTACTGGCCTTACCGCCACCAGGATGGGAAGCGCCTACATGCCTCCCGAGGTTTTGTGAGGAGCCACGAATCGGTGAGCAAGGATATCATCGCTGTGGTGAAGGAGATGTGGAGTACTGGAAAGTACAAGAAGCTCTTCTGCGCTGGCCACAGTCTGGGTGGTATTCTTGCGCATCTCAATGCGCATGCCCTGTCCTACGCCATGGAGGAAGAGCTCGAGGCGACGGGCCTTCCACCTGAGGAGCGCCTGGTGTGCTATACTATTGGATCTCCGAAGGGAATGGCCTGGGATCTGAGGAACGACTATTTCAAAAGAGTTCCGCATACGTACCGGATGAGAAATGACGAAGATATTGTCCCTCGATTGCCGGTTCCAATGCGCCACCACGTTGGGATTCCGATCCTCATGGATGAGCTCCACTTTTTGATCAACTTCGATGAGGACAGAACTGTGCTTACAGCGGACAAAGAGAATATCGGCGAGACCATCTCTGACCACAACACTGGCAACTACCTCTCCAACTTGCTCGGTCAAAAGAGCCGTCTTCGAGTTAGCAAAGAGCAGTCAGACGCGCTTGAGAGAGCGTATGTCAGCATGGTTCAGCTTGATCGGGAATATGCGTGGGAGGTCCTGATGCCCACTGAGAAGTCCAAGGAGATGGAAGTCGCTAGATATGTGAAACCTGGCGTGGATCCAGTCAGTTTAAACACTGAAGCCACAGAGATTCTTAAGGTGGCCTTCGGTAGTGCTGTGAGCGCCGACGTCGTGAACTACTTGGTGTACTACGCCAGCAAGCTCGTTGAATCGCACGATTTCAATCCCAGGAAGAACGGCTTTGATGCCGAGCCAATCATCGACGTCCAGGAACTTCATATCAACATTTTCCGAATGGCGTTCTCTGAAATCGTTCTGGACGCAGACAAGGACCAAAACCTGAAGAGGGTTCAGCATCGGCTAGTATTTGATAAACACGACTCGGACAAAGACGGGTTGCTGTCTCCGGGTGAGTTCCTTCGGATCGCAAAGGGTCTGAACGGAGAACAACTCCCGGCGGGGGTTTCAGATGACGAGTTGGTTGAGGAGCTCCATGGGGAGTTCAGGAAGCTCTACCAAATCATGAATGAACCCTACCCAGTGGACCCCGCCATGGAGCTTAGAACGGTCAGCTTTGCTGAGTTTTATGTTTGGGCAGAGCTTAACCGACATGATCTCGCAGCTCTTCAAGCCCTGTAGGGTTCCGAGTCACCGCTCTCCGCTGATAGCGTTTCGCCTGGCTTGTTCCTTCCGACTTTTTCGGGAAACCTCTTTTCGATACAAGAACTTTATTTTGAGCTCACGTGGAGCGCATTTTTGTCAGTTTTCTTAAAGCTGTAATTGTCAATTGGAATTAAGCTCCGACCCAAACTGACGAAGACCTGCGACGCTTCCCCGAATATCGCGGGAAACGAAATCGTCCATTTTCAGACGGCATATTCTCCTTGCCGGATCCTTTTTCCGAGAGAACTCTTTCAATAGTTGAAACATCGCGGATCGCCTATATACAATACATGGCGGATATGGCCGTGGGTCTAACATCCGCAGCCGTTTACGTCTTCTTCTTCTTCGGCATGCGGTATCCACTGTGGATGGGGGCAACAAGATTGGAAAGTCGAACACTCAGCAAGAGAGAAAGTCGTCCGCCGTAGCTTATACGTTCAGTTCAACCACTTACCCGACCACCACCGCGTGGTCTCGTTCGTAGGGCTCTAGTGTGATCTGTTCAGCGGGCTTGAACTTCTCCTCTTGCAATTTTTTCACCTCCTTGGCGAAAACCAGAGCAGGTTCAACAGTTGAGTCTATGCAATTTGCTTTGATGGAAATAACAAAATGACCTAGAGCAGGGAAAACCGAAACTTGTTAGGACATCCAATGCTCTTGGTGGAGGAACAGATAAGACTTCTTCACTCACCTTCAGTTTTCAGGAAATTGTGAGCGTTTATGGCCACGATTCGTGCTTGATCCGGCTGGGCAACATCCGCGAAGATGGTGTCCACCATTCCCACGAGCATTCGATACTTCGCAGGGTGGCGGGCATCCTCAATAATTGGGACGATATTAGTCCTCTTCTTCGCCACATTGACAAGATCCCTTCCACTTCTATGAGAAAACTCGACGGCGTATACTACGCCTTCTGGACCCACGACGTCGGATACATGTGAGACTGTGGTCCCGGACGCCGCCCCAAGGTATAAGACCTAGTCAGGGCATGGGATTTCAGATGTCACTCGTAAAACTCAAATAACCGTGGCGATCTCAACTCACCTTGTCTCCTGGACCGATATGAGTGTTGTCTACTCCCCCTAGAATAGCAGCGGCGAGCTTGGATCTGAACGGATTCCAAACACGATATTCAATCTTATTCTTGGTTCCATCGGTGTTATCGATCTCCATGGTTATCCTCTTTTCTCCGTACACGCTGTCACCACTGACCATGTTCTTCGTACACAACGCATCCTAAATTCCACACCGTCCCAAGGAACTAAGATTCGCTGATAGAGCAGAGCCTAATCCAAGTATTAGTTCGAAAGGGCACTCACCTCTTTACCGCGAGCGATGAAGACGCCTGCATGACGATGCGGCTCGACAATTACCTTGGATCCACCCTTGAGTCCAGGCCTTCTCGGTGCTCCACGAGCTCCTCCGCGACCCTATTTCCGAAATGAACAAAATCGTTACCTGTCAGCGAAGATAAATCCAACCAGCTAGCCTCCAACATGGCCGATCAGCAAACCAAGGGAACCAAAAATAACCAACGACTTACCCCACGACCACCTCCACGTCCCCCGAAACCGCCTCCACGTCCTCCAAAACCACCACCACGTCCACCTCCACGTCCCCCAAAACCGCCGCCACGTCCACCACCACGTCCACCAAAACCGCCGCCACGTCCACCTCCTCGTCCACCTCTACCAGCACCTCCGCCACCTCCTCCCCCGTACGCCACCATCTCGCCCTCCCCTCCGAAAATATGTCGACTACTCTTCAACTAAACCATCCGCACACTATGGGTAAAGGAAATTACTCATCCAAAGCAATTCCGTCCCACCTCTTCTTCCCTAATTCCAATCGACACCGTCCCCCTCTTCCTCCTCCCTCCCGGCACCGGCCATTATCCCTCCTAAAGCCCTCCAACGTCCTATTCTTTTCACCCCCGTCGCGGTACGATGAAAGCCTTTGAAATTTGATAAAGTTTTCTAGGCCTCCGAAAGATGGCCTATGATACCCGACCGCTCAGGGACAATGAGGATGACGGGGATGTGGGAGCAGCTCTTTCGATTGAAACTATCGGGGCAGGAAGAGTTGGCCGATGGCACCTAGTCATGGAGAGTTTTTTTTTAAATTCCATTACTTGTACTGGGCCAGAGTGGCCGATGACACCTCTGATAGCGGACAGATGACGACGGTGGGACAGTGAAGCCGAGACCCTCGGAACTTACCGGGACGCGGAGAATTGGCAGCTGATGCGCAGTCGTGGATGGTTTTTTTGAAATTCGATTGATTGTACTGGGCCAGAGGATCGCAGGATGACCGATGGTACCCAGCAAATCGAAGATGGAAAGCCAGTGGGACAACAGTATCCCTCCATGGAAACAAACGGGACATGCTAAGAGTGTGCCGATGTTGCTATAAGCGGGACGGTTTTTTAAATTTCGGTTTAATCTGCTGGGCCAACATCCGTGGAAGGACGGCCGATGATTCCTGTCGCAGACTACCCGCGGTTTCCTTTCATGTTCCTCGCCAAGTACGTGGACAATGATACTTGTCTTGGTAGTGGATGGGATGCAGCTCGCAGGCTGGGACCGATAAGGAAGTTGAAACGTTTTTCGACTGGGTTCCGGTTGACTTGGGGAGATCATGCGACGCGGAGATCGTGTTGAGGTGAAACCAGACCAGGATTAGGTCAACGACCCAATCTTGTTCTAGAATATGACTTTTCATTGAACAAGATGCTTGGATCCCGCGGAGAGTACCCTGGAAGAATTGTAACGGATAGCCTTGAGAGAGAGAAGACTCGTTGCTCACTGGGATGTCGATTAGAAAACCTAGCGAATCACGCGAGACGTCCGTGGCTGAGTTTCGCTTCTCCTGTTTGCTCTTAAAACCCGCATGCTCGAAGAAAGCTTGTAGTACGAGCCACTCGTCGCTTCGCAAGGACGTTAAGCATGTATGAGAAGGAAACTTGTACTACTAGTTGTGTACTCCGGAAACGCTGCAAGACGAGCAACGACCGAAGTAGAAAACTTCGGCAGGCATTGGATTAGTGCTCCCCGCAATTTAGTGCAATATCAATGCGTGGTGATAATGTAGAGAAATGAACCGCAACTCAAGAAGATGCCCATGAATCTGTAGTTGGATCCATCCCTCACCAGACAGACAAGCACTATCGGGGCACCCCATTGAAACGTATAAGATCGGTTTCCAACTGCTCCTTCCACAGTAGGGCGAAATCCATGCTTGAAAATAGACTTTCGAAGAACGATTCCATTGCAAACCATTACAATAAGTGAGAAGTAAGCTCAAGTTCGCTTTTTCGATAAGGCCGGGGAGAGCCAACAAACTCATAAAACAAGATCAACTAGTGAGACTCAAATGAGACAAGAAAGCACCCAGAAGCTCCAAACTGAATCTATACACTCACAGTCACAAGAAAACAACTCCAATTCTGCCCTTTTCCCGTCATACCCACTGTCTACCTCAGCTTCAACATCCCCATCACTAAGTGACACCAACCCACATCCTCGATTCGCTCCGATCCCCCGAACTTCCACACCTTCGAAAACGAAAAAAAACACGCGCATTATATCGTATTCCCTTTCAAAAACATTTTATCGCAGCTTGGAAGACAACCGCCAATAGCTTCACGCCTTCACACTTGTCCGTAGAAAATCCTCTTCCTTCACCAGGAACCAATTTATAAACCAAAACATTTTCTTAGTTTTCAACCAATCATAGCTATGTGAAGTGAAAGGTATTTTCAAGTAAATACAGAAATTCTCCATTGTGCATTCAAAAAATTTAAAACTTTCCATTCAAAGAAATAGTTACATTCTACCCCCTTCACAACGACACCAAGAAAAATTCGCAATTGCATTGTGAGTATTGATTAGCGTTATTATCTTGTTGTCCTGGATCCAGTACCCCTCCGAGCTGCACCTCGTATAAAATCTGGCAGAAAAACTCCAAAATACAATAAATCACGTCTATGACCTTTTTTTCCAACTTTCTTGAAGCCCGCCAAAAAATGTTTGTTTAGAGAATATCTGGGACGTATGTGGACATCAGTATCATTCTTAAGAAGAAAAACATCAACTCTGGACGTAGATTATAAGCCTAGGCCTTCGGAAGATCGTTAATTTAAGATAGATGGTGTCAGCCGTTTGAAGACAGCTTGTCTTCTACTTTAAGCGGGAAATCTCTCTATTCGCATTGGGGCCAACGTCTCTTAATCTATTCTTCAGTACGAAGGCGATTGGTTTTCTCCATATGAGAAAACGACCAAATTGATGTTTTCTGCTGGTGGAAGCGACGGATGCGGTTGAGTGAGAGAGCTGAGCTCTCTGCGGGGGCTTAATTTCTCAAAAGAAAGAACTTTCCTCAGTCTCAGATTTCGGATATCTTCATCTGCCGCGACTGAAATATGTCTGAAAGGAAAGTTTCTCAGAATTCAAGTTCATCCAGTGAAAGCCTCTGTACGTTCTGATGATGTCTCTAGTGAGATGACCATCTGAAATGAGCGGAGCGACCAAATGATGATGTGCACTGCATGTTTTTGTGGGAGTCTGGTCGGAATGCGGTCGAGTCTGGAGAAAATTGGTGCATCTCAGCCCGTGAGTGAAGCATACTGAGCTTGTTAAGGAGAACCTAGCACGGACCATGGCGCCACGTCTCGAAATACAGCTGATGACAGCGAAGGATAGAGTGACGATCTAGGGTTGAAACTGCCTGTGATGTGACCTTGAGACGGCATTTTCGACCGGATGAAGCTGCACTCGAGGTTGATGCAAAGTTTGGGGCTAACGTCTTATTAGAGCTCAAGACCAAGATTTGAATACTACGTCTACGAGAATCGCGACCAGTCCAAAGCCGATCGAAGAGTATAAAGGATGACCTGAGACCCGTCAGCTCGGTCCGTGTCATCGGGGCAGACAACAAAGACAACAGCAGAACAGTGCATCGAGCTAAGAGATAAGGAGTAAGGAATATATACTAGAAAATGGTTTCTAAGATTGTGATTTTGCTTGCCGCAGCCTTCGCGGTTTGCGCCATGGGATCTGACGTTGCAATCAACGACGCTGAGAGGGTGTCGAAGAAGTGCAGCGGGAAGGCCATCTATTTGGTTCAGATCGACTATTTGTGGACCGGTGCTACCCACCCCTTCGCTTATCCGGATAATGGTTACTTCTCGCCTACAACGGTTGCGTCGCACGGAAATGGTTTCCACCTGTGGACTCCTCACGGCTACTCGACCAGGGGTGTTGAGAACGTCGCCGAGCGAGGCAGGTTGAACTTCCTTCTGGCAGAGTTGGCGGCACAGAAGGGCCGCAATGTGTTCGATTTCGTCTACACCGAGGAACGCACTGAGGACGGATCTGAGACTGTGAAGCTGCTGATCAAGCTTGACTGCACGCGCACCTACGTTTCTGGCATCTCCATGCTGACACCGAGCCCGGACTGGTTCACTGGATTCGATGATGCCAACCTGTGTATTGACGGGGAGTGGATTAAGAACTACGAGAGGAACCTGAGTGTCTGGGACGCGGGAACGGACAAGGGAGAAGACTTTGAATCCCGGAACAGGAACCAGATCCCAAGGGAGCCGATTGTGTCAATCCTTGGATCGCGGTTCAACTCGGTTCCTGTCGGAACCGTTAAGATCATCCGCAAGCGTGTCTTCCAGTAAATAGTCTTCGATGTTTTGCACCTATGTACTCTAGGAGTGCCGAAGGAAGTCTCTTGACCACAGATTTACTCTTGCGAGAAGCACAATTCTCCACACTAAAGAACTTCCCCTTTTTCCATGGAAACTCCTGACAGCTTCTGCCACCACCTGCTATCAACGCGAACTCCGACGGAGGCTCAAGCACTGTCAGCATGTTTATGAAGGCTAACTGGACACAGGGACTCTACGAGTTCGGGCCGAACAAGACGGCTGCACAGGCGCATAGAGGACGAAGACAGAGACTGTGCTCGAGGAAAACATAGATTAAAGACACAGTACTTGCGGTACTTGGACAACGAAAATGCTCGCCGAGGCGCGCCATCGCCATCGCCGCCTGGGTTTTGCACGCTTTTCTCCCTAGTTCCTAGTCCCCTTTCACGCCCTGCGTAGCGGCTCAGGCTATGCTAGTAAATCCATCCACCTATGAAATGAGAGTTTCATAACCGTCCCAATGACGATGATTTGCAAGGGCTCGCAGAGTTTGGCTTGTTACTGGGTGGGAAAAACTCAAGGGCGAGACCGCGAATGCGGAAACCCAAAGCCAAGAGTTCCAACACATTTTCCCGTTCCGTTCTAAAAACCCGAGATGGCCCACCGAGGCCAAAAGTTTGACGGACAAAACTGTCGCCTATTCCCTACTAATTCCTAAAGAAATCCCGCAAAAAGCTACACTATTTCCAGGATTTCCTCATTTAGGGCTGGGGAATACAAAAACCCAACCCCATTTGACGGTAAAAGTTGACCCAACCTTAGGTTTAAACACTTTTTAAAAGGAAGGTTCGATGAGCTTGGTTGGTGGGTCTGGTAAAGTTTTCTTGAATAAACTAGACCACAGCAAGAGCTTCGTCCGTGATCATTGTAAAAGGGGCTACGGAAATCCGTTAGGAAATGGTCTGGTCAAACTGCACATCGACCACGGTCCGACGACTAGGCCATGTGGACTACGTACCCAAGACTTGTACGTAACCAAGTCTTGTTATGCTTGCTGACAGACTTGACATCCCAGTGCATGTCCCGGCAAATCTGCGGCGCACCCCCCCACGCGCCAGACAACGGCTAGCCTGAGGATTTGTGTACTGTCGACCTGAACTGCTAGGGAGGGTGAGGTATGTGAGGACGGTGATTCGAAAAATGGTTTGTGCACATGTGGGAAGAGTCAGTTTTACTTTTCAAGCGCATGCCTCCAACACGGAGCAGTCAATCAAATAACAGCCTCCCCGGGGCTCCACGATGGAGAGATGTTAAACCTCATAGACCAGTTAGTTGAAGACTCTGACACGCGTGAACTTTACGGTTCCGACCCGAATTCCGTCGAATCGAGGCGCCAGGATCGAAAGAATCCGCTCCTCGGGTTCTGGTTCTTGTTCGCTGGACAGGTTTTGATCAACAATCGTTCACCAGACCAAAAAGGCGGTACTTACTAAAAAAGTTACCGTAACAGACTGTCCTAAAAACTGTCGGGGCTCTGTACACTTTTACAATCAAACTTTTTTTAAAACAATCGAGAGGAGAGCACACTCATTCCATTTTCCAATAGAAGCGCGAAAGCTGGATTTTTTTATTTTATGGTAAATCTCAGAACGTTTGTTTTGCGATGAAAAAGAGATGAGAACGTTGGATACCTCTGTTGACCAATGTTTTAGCTTTGTTTTTAAAGCATGGAAGACGCTGTGGTTTTGTTTTCCGATTTTTTGAGTTGTTTATTTTCTCCTGGAGAAGGCGATTGAAAAGAGGCGATGAACAAGGGATTGGGGATGGCTGAGCTTGCTGAGGAAAGTAGAACCTGCCCGAGCTGCTTCGTTCGCTTTCAATGGGATAGTAAGCTGGCTACGTCAAGGAATAATTTTTAAGCAATTCCTGTTGATAGGATAGAAGAACGTCAATCGCCGTTCATCGCGTTTGCGACATTTTGAATACTAGCTCGGCTTGCGTGCCTTGGGCCCTACTCACTAGTTCCCTTTCAGCCCTGCGCAGCGCTTAAGAGTATGTTGTTAAACCACTACCACCACCACTGGAGAAGACGGCATCTATTCGGAGACTAAAATAGGGGGTCTACCGTACCTTAGTTGGTTCAGTTCACTAGTACTGTCGATTTCCCTCGAGGGATGGGGTGCAAGGCTTCGTATACGTGTGGACATTTTGAAATAGGAAGCACCATAGCGTAGGATACTGCTGTCCGAGACCCCTGGGGCTAGACATTGTAACCTTCCGCGAATAATTTTCCAGACTATGGTATAGGCAGGGACGATGATCCAATCTATCACTTGGGTCAGATCGCGGAGCGTAGGAGGAGGCAGATGTTCATGGATTCGGAAGGACGACTCCGATCACAGGTTGTAAAAGGTGGCCGATACTCGGCAAGTTTGACAATTTCTTTGGAGCAAGACAACAAAGACAGCTGAGCAGAGCAGTACAACGAGCTAACAGACAAGGAGCTACAGATATATACAAGAGAATGGTTTCCAAGATTGTGATTTTGGCCGCCACAGTCCACGCGGTTTGCGCCATGGGATCTGATGTTGCCATCAACGACGCTGAGAGGATGTCAAAGAAGTGTAACGGGTCAGCCCTGTACAAGGTGGTGTTCGAATACTTGTGGACCGGTGCGACCCACCCCGACGCGTACCCGGAGGATGGACACTTCTCCCAGACAGTTGTTGCTTCCCACGGAAATGGATACCACCTGTGGACCCCTTACGCATACTCCACAAGGGGAGTTGAAGAAATTGCCGAGAGAGGCAAGATCAACACCCTCCTGACCGAGCTGAACCAGCAGAAGGACCGCAACGTCTTCGACTTTGTGTATTCCGACGAACCCACCGAGGACGGATCTCAAAAAGTTACCCTCCTTATCAAACTCGACTACACTCGCACCTACGCCCCTGCCATCTCCATGGCTGCACCGAGCCCGGACTGGTTCACTGGATTCGATGACGCTAACATGTGTGTTGACGGCAAGTGGGTGAAGGAGTACGAGAGGAACTTGAGCGTGTGGGACGCCGGAATGGACAAGGGGGCTGACTTCTTATCTGCGAACAAGAACCAGAACCCGAGGGAGCCGATTGTCTCAATCCTGGCAACTCGATTCGACGGAATTCGGGTCGGAAGCGTAAAGATCACTCGTGTTGGAGTTTTCAACTATCTGGTCTATGAGGTTTAACATCTCCTCATCTGAGAGTCCCTGGGATATTTGTTAGTTTGTGGACTACCTCCTGCGGGAGGCACGAGTTCGAAATTAAAAATTGAATCTTCCCACATAAGCACAAACGAGTTACGAACTCTCGGCGCTCACATGACCCAGCCCTATTATCCCCGTACAGACGAGCACTACCAGAGCGCCTATCGAAGTGTATACGATCGTTTCCAATTTTTTTTTTTTGCTCATTCCACAGTAGGGGGAATTCCATGCTTGCAAACCATCACAATGAGAGAAGCAAACTCAAGTTGCCTCCTTCGACAAGCCCGGGAACAGCCAACAAACGGGTAGAAACAAGATCGCATAATGAGGCTCAAACGAGCGAAGGACGCAGCCAGTTGCTCTAAACTGAATGTACAGACTCAAAATCACAAAAATACAATTCCAATTCCGCCCGTTTTCCATCAGACCCACCGCGTACCCAGCTTCCACACCTCATCACCAAGTGACACCGGCCCACATCCTCAATTCGCTCAGATGAGCCCTCAACTTCAATTCCTTCGAAAACGCTCAAAGAAAATGGATGACATCGTATTTCTGCTCAAAAGCTATTATCGGTACTTAAAAAGCAACCGCCAATAGCTTGACGCCCTCATCCACGTCCGTAGAAAATCCTCTTCCTTCACCATGAACTCAATTAATAAACCAAAAACATATTCTGGGTGCATCTTTTAACCAATCGCAACTGCGCAGAGAAAAAGTATTCGCAAATAAATGCAAGCATTCTCGAATTTTGTAACTAAAACAATTGAAAAAAAAGTATTCCAAGAAAAATAGTTTCATTCTACCCCCTGCGTCCAGGACCCTAGGAATCAGATGCAATTGTATTGTGAGTGTCCATACAGATTTTTCAGTTTTTGTCCTGCGATCATGTACCCCTCCACGGGACGCCGTAGAAAATCTTCTCTAAGAGAAAAACTCCCAAATATAAGAAATCACTTATTTGACGTTTTTATTTCTAAATTGCTTGAAGTCCCCTGCTCGTCTATCTCGTTCCAAATAATCTTTGTTTAGAGAATATCTGGGACTCGTCGACACGAATACAATAATGAAGATGGAAAACCAACCCTCACATACCTAGATTATAAGCCTAGGCCCTCGTGAAATCGTTAATTTAAGATAGTCGAATGTGTCAGTGGTTTGAAGACAGCCTGTCGCTATTTTTCTTGGAAAATCTCTCTATGCGCATTGGGGCCAACTTCTATTATTACTTTTCATTACGAAAGCGATTGGTTTTCTCTATAGGAGGAGAAAACGACCAAATTGATGTTTTCTGCTGGTGGAAGCGATGGATGGGTTGAGTGGGAGAGCTAAGCTCTGCGTGGTCAATTTCTCAATAGAAAGAGCTTTCGTCCGTTTCATGTCACAGATTTCGCATACCTTCATCTGCTATCGCTGAGGTGAAGTATGGCTGAAAGGAGCCTTTCTCAGAATTCAGGTTCATCCGCTGAAAGCCTTTGTACGTTCTGATGTCATCTCTGGTGAGATGACCATCGGAAATGAGTGGGGCAACTAAATGATGATGTATGCTGCATGTTTTTGTTTGGGTATGTTCGGAATGATGTCGAGTTTGGAGACAGTTGGTGCATTTTCGACCGGATGAAACCACAACCGAGGTTGACGCAAAGTTTGGGGCTAACGTCGTCCTATGAGAGCTCAAGACCGAGATCTGAATGCTACGTCGACGAGAATGGAGACGCCTCCAAAATTCGATCGAAAGAGTATAAAGGGTGACCCGAGACCCGTCAACTCGGACCGTGTCATCGAGGCAGACAACAAAGACAACAGTAGAACAGAACAGTACATCCAGCCAAGAGATAAGAACTAAAGAATACATACTAGAAAATGGTTTCCAAGATTGTGATTTTGCTTGCCGCAGCCTTCGCGGTTTGAGCCATGGGATCTGACGTTGCGATCAACGACGCAGAGAGGGTGTCGAAGAAGTGCAGCGGGAAGGCCATCTATTTGGTTCAGATCGACTATTTGTGGACCGGTGCTACCCACCCCTTCGCCTACCCGGATGACGGATACTTCTCGCCTACAACGGTTGCGTCCCACGGAAACGGTTTCCACCTGTGGACTCCTCACGGCTACTCGACCAGGGGTGTTGAGACCGTCGCCGAGCGAGGCAGGTTGAACTTCCTTCTGGCTGAGTTGGCCGCACAGAAGGGCCGCAATGTGTTCGACTTCGTTTACACCGAGGAACGCACTGAGGACGGATCTGAGACAGTGAAGCTGCTTGTCAAGCTTGAATACACGCGAACCTACGTTTCTGGCATCTCCATGCTGACACCGAGCCCGGACTGGTTCACTGGATTCGATGATGCCAACCTGTGTGTTGACGGGGAGTGGATTAAGAACTACGAGAGGAACCTGAGTGTCTGGGACGCGGGAACGGACAAGGGAGAAGACTTTGAGTCTCCGAACAGGAACCAGTTCCCAAGGAGGCCGATTGTGTCAATCCTTGGATCTCGATTCAACTCGGTTCCTGTCGGAACCGTTAAGATCATCCGCAAGCGTGTCTTCAAGTAAATCGTTTCCGAGATTTTGCACGCATGTACTCTATGAGTTTCGATGGAAGTATATTGAGAAGATGATTGCCTCTTGCGAGAACCACAATTCAAACCACAATAAAGAACTTCCCCTTTTCCACGGAAATAATTGACTACTCCCGCACAAAGATCATTCAAAATAGAGTTGGAGAACCCGGAAGGGTTTCTCCGACACGTAAAGTTCTTAGCAGACCACCACCACTTCTCTAACCACCTGCTATCAACGCGAACTCCGAAAAGAACGATTCTCAACCCACCCAGCAGCTCAGGGCTACTGGAAGGACTGAACAGATTGGAGCATGAAAAGAGACGGAAGATGATAGGTACAATTCCGTGGATTCTTCAAAACAACTACCTTGAAATGAGGGTGCCATTTGTTGGAACTGCATGTTCTTTCAGAGCTACAGAGACCCGTGGAGGCACAAAGATCATTCAAAATAGAGTCGGAGAGCAGAGAAGGGTTTCTCCAACAAGTTCTTAGTATACCACCACCACTTCTCGAACCACCCGCTATAAGGCGAACTCCGAAAAGAAGAACAGTTCTCACCCCACCCAACTGCTCGGGGCTAGCGGGGGAAGGGACAGATTGGAGTTTGAAGAGAGACACAAAATGATAGATACAATACCGGAGATTCTTCAGAACAACTACCTTGAAATGAGGGTGCAATTTGTTGGAACTGGATGCTCTTTCAGAGCTATAGAGACCCATGGAGGCACATACACTGTTAACATTCTGTTAACAGCTAACCGGACGCAGAAAGTCTACGGGTTCGGGCCGAACAAGGGGGCTGCACAAGCGCATGGAGGAAGAAGACAAAACTGTGCTAGGCGGAATGACGGACCAAATGCATGGTGTGTACGTGCACAATCAAGAAATAAAAAAATAAGAGTTTTGTATCCGTGACAATAACGATGACTTGAAAAGACTCTCGAGTAGTTAGACTTGCTACGGGGTCGCAAAACTCCAAGGCAGGACCCCGAATTCGGAAACCCCAAGCCAGGAGTTCCAATACAATTTCCCGTTCCACACTAAAAACCCGGGACACACTTGAAAACTCCTTCCGTAGTCGCAATTCGTTCAATAAGGAAAAGTTGCACGAGCACACTGGAATCGCTTATTCCCGACTACTCCTCAACCAAACCTGCCAAAACGACCCTGGTTTTCCGCATTTCCTCACTTAAGGCTCCGGAATATCCAAATACGCACCCACCCGAGCTCGGCCAACTCTATGTCTAAATAATTTTAAAACGAAGACTCGATGAGCTGGGACGGGATAGGTTTAATATTGATTTAATGTGTCTACTATAAAGTTTTCTTGAATAAATTAGACCACAGAAAGCGTTCGGCGTACACCGCGGGCCCACACTGTAGTCTCATCATTTCAACGGATCCCGAGCGCTGCTGAAGAATCACACTGGTCTCGTTGCGGAGTCTTGACGTCGAAATTCGGTGCGATAGTGACCACAGTAGTTTGTTTCGAAGACTCAGTGTTCTGCGGTGACCGGAGAGAAAACGTTATGTGGTCGATCGGAAGCGGGCTGAGAGATCAAATATATTTTCGAAATGTAGAGAAGAGGTCAGGTGAAAGTACAACTTGCAACCAAACCATGAATTTGATGTGCGCTTGAAACGCAATGAGCGATTCATAAGCCGAGGGTAGAAGCGCTTCGATTTACTCTATGTGTTAGTGTCGAGCTGAGTTGCTAGGCAGGGTGAGGTATGTGAGCGCCGAGAGTTCGTAAACTCGTTTGTGCTTATGTGGGAAGAGTTAGTTCTTTATTTTCGAGCGCGTGGCTCTCGCAGGAGGTAGTCGTCTAACTGACAGATATTTCCGGGGCTCTTTGATAGAGGGATGTGAACTCAGACCAGTTACTTGAACACTCGAACACGAGTGATCTTTACGGTTCCGACCCGAATTCCATCGAAGCGAGTTGCCAGGATTGAGACAATCGGCTCCCTCGGGTTCTGGTTCTTGTTGGCAGATAAGAAGTCAGCCCCCTTGTCCGTTCCGGCGTCCCACACGCTCAAGTTCCTCTCGTACTCCCTCACCCACTTGCCGTCAACACACATGTTAGCGTCATCGAATCCAGTGAACCAGTCCGGGCTCGGTGCAGCCATGGAGATGGCAGAGGCGTAGGTGCGAGTGTAGTCGAGCTTGATGAGTAGGGTAACTTTTTGAGATCCGTCCTCGGTGGGTTCGTCGGAATACACAAAGTCGAAGACGTTGCGGCCCTTCTGCTGGTTCAGCTCGGACAGGAGGGTGTTGATCTTGCCTCTCTCAGCAATTTGCTCAACTCCCCTTGTGGAGTATCCGTGAGGGGTCCACAGGTGGTATCCGTTTCCGTGGGAAGCAACAACTGTCTGGGAGAAGTGTCCATCCTCCGGGTATGCGTCTGGGTGGGTAGCACCGGTCCACAAGTAGTCGAACACCACCTTGTACAGGGCTGACCCGTTACACTTCTTTGACACCCTCTCAGCGTCGTTGATGGCAACGTCAGATCCCATGGCGCAGACCGCGAGGACTGCGGCGGCCAAAATCACAATCTTGGAAACCATTCTCTTGTGTATATCTGTAGCTCCTTGTCTTTTAGCTCGTTGAACTGCTCTGCTCTACTATCTTTGTTGTCGTGTTCCAAAGAAATTGTCAAGCTTGCCAGGTGTCTGTCATATTTTATACGTTCTGATCAGGGTCATACTTGCAACTCGAAGTCGATACGGTGGAGCTGCAAACTATATTGACGGCGTTAGCCCCAAGAAAATCTTGTGAGGCGATCACTTGCCTAGAGCTTTCGAAACTGAATCTAGCATCGACATGACCATCTGGTTCCCCCTACGCTAAGCGATTTGAGAATCTATCACTTGGGTCGCCAAGTGATAGATTGTCGTGCTTTATAAACCATAGTCAGGAAAAATATTCCAGAATGTGCAATCTCTGGCCCCAGAGATCTTGGAAAGTAGTATCCTACGCTACCGTGCTTCTATATGAAAAAGTCCAGACCCGATACGAAGCCTCACAGACACCCCATCCGGTGGAGGAAATCGACACTACGGGTGAACTGAGTCAGCTGACTAAACTTGCAGTAGTCCAAAGCCAACATTCAATATGGGTAAACTCGATGAACGGCGATTAAACACATTGTTGATGAACTGCGATTGACGTTTTCTTCTATCCTATCGGCAGGAATTGCTCACAAACTATTCCTTGGGTTCCCCAGTTCACCGCGATTGAGCAGGGAAAGGAAGGAGCTAGGGCAGGATCTTTAGATTCGTTACTAATTTCCTTCCTAACTCAGCTCAGCCATCCTCAGTCCTATTGACATGGCTCTCTCGATGGCTTTCTCCAAGGAGAAATTAAGCCACTAAAAAAATGAGAAGACAAACTGCCGCCCCCTCCATGCTTTCAAAAACAATCTAAAACATTGGTCAACGAGGGTGTCCGAGGTTCTCATATCTTTTTCAGTACAAAACAAACGTTTTGAGTGTTAATAAAAAAACTTGGGTACGGCCTTCCATTGGAAAGCAAATGCTCATTCGGGAGTTGTTGCGAGGGAATCTGAGGGGCTAAAAAAAGCTCTTCTGACACGACACATCGTGCTGCTCCAATCTCAAAACGGCATTTTTGCCACACAAAGGAAAACTCGATTGAGCAAACAACGAATAGAGCCGGTCGAGGCGCTCTGCGACCAAGTCCGCGGCAACCAGCGGTCCAAGAGTCGGACATACACAACAATAAACAGGACCATTCGATGGCCAAGCCAAGCTCAAATATCTGGAGTATACAACTGCCCGCGCGTCCTTGGTTTCATTCCGAAGCCTCATGGTAGCAGCGTATAGAGCCGGTCGAGGCGCTCAGCGAACGATTCACGAAATCCAAGGAACACAACCATAGTGGGAGTTTCTATACTGTGACGCGGCTCCCGAGCGAAAAAGTGGGACAAACGCATCAGACTGTGGTCGTAAAACCATCACCAACGTTGAAAGCTTGTTTCGCATCCTAATCAAAATATTAAAAGAAAATAGATGGTATCGTGAATTGTGGCTGACAAAAGGTTCATCACTAAACTTTAATGGAAAATATAAACTCCATCGGGCTCCGCCCCCCCCTTTGATTTTTGTTTCGACGCACAGATATTAATGGGAGAAGTATTTTGATTCATATCTCCCCAGCCGAACTGATTGGTTATTGCAAGGGAGAGTGTATATTTTTCATATTTTTCTATTCGACTAACGTATAGAGCATTTAATTGGTTGATCCCAGACTATTTTCATTCGGGTTGAACACGGACAAGATGATTGGTTGATGGGAAAAGTATTTTGATTCAGGATAACAAGATCGACTCTCGGTGCAACTCGAGAAAACTGAAGTTTGAGGGGTGTTGGAATTGGGGCAACACAAAAAAACAGAGGGAAGGTTGAGAGTCAGTTGGGGAGGCGACGGAGGGGTTTTGGGATCAACTGTGTCGAAAACAGCTGGTAGAGATTCTGTGAGTTTGAACTCGAGAGGCGAGTTGTGCAATGGATGCTAGTGAAGCGATTGAGGACAGTCATGTTCCGAATTATGTTCGAGGTCTGCCCCGTAGCTGCCTGCAAGGGCGATATGGGCATTGAGCATTCAGGTTTTCGTGCGATTTGTGTCAGGGTTTTGGATGCTTGTACTAATGAAAGTGAATCTGCTGTTTCATAAGTGCAGTGCTCCGCGGAACTCATCGATTGCAGTATGCCCTAATCATCTGGAACGAGCTTGTTCAGCAGCTCCGTTGAAGAGTGCTTGATAAGTCCCCCCTTACCATATGCCAAGGGTACTTCCTGCGAGGGTGTTCTCCAGTTGCACTGTCATCTGTAAAGACTTTACGAGCGTACTGTCCCCACGACTCAACAAGAATCCGTTGGTTTCCTATAAAAAAAAAGCCAGAAGGTTCTGATCAACAATCTCACAGCAAACCAAAGAGCAGGACTTGCCAAAAAAAGGTTAACAGACTGTCCTAAAAACTGTGCTGGGCAGCAAAAAACAATTTTACCATTAAAAACAATCATGAATAAAGTATAATCTTACAGCATCTTCCAGTAGAAAGAACGAATGGTTTAATAGAAAGAAGGCGGAAAGCCAGATGTCTATATAAACCGTTGGAAAAGAGGCGATGAATATGGGATTGAGGATGCTGAGTTTGCCTGAGGAAAGTAGGTCCTGCCCCAGCTGCTTCCTTTGCTTGCAATGTGCATAGTAAGCTGGCCGAATCAAGGAATAATTTCCAGGCAAGTGTTTGTGTTTTTGACAGGATAGAAGAAACGCGAATGGTCAGCTGCCAGGGTTCACTGGTAGGGTCGATTTTCTGCGATGGATGGGGTGTAAGGCTTGGTACGGGGCGGCGGATCGTTTGAGATATGGGAAGCACAGCAACCTAGGCTATTAGTTTCCGAGACCTCTGGGGCGAGACATTGTACATTCTGTGAATATTTTTTCTGACTATGGTTTACACAGGATGACGATCCAATCTATCACTTGGATCAAATTGCGGAGCGTAGGAGGAGGCAGATGTTCATGTTAGATTCAGCTTCGACAGCTCTAGGCCAGTGATCGCCTCACAAGATTTTCTTGGGGCTAACGCCGTCAATATAGTTTGCAGCTCCACCGTATCGACTTCGAGTTGCAAGTATGACCCTGCTCAGAAGGTATAAAAGATGACAGACACCCGGCAAGCTTGACAATTTCTTTGGAACACGACAACAAGGATAGTAGAGCAGAGCAGTTCAACGAGCTAAAAGACAAGGAGCTACAGATATACACAAGAGAATGGTTTCCAAGATTGTGATTTTGGCCGCCGCAGTCCTCGCGGTCTGCGCCATGGGATCTGACGTTGCCATCAACGACGCTGAGAGGGTGTCAAAGAAGTGTAACGGGTCAGCCCTGTACAAGGTGGTGTTCGACTACTTGTGGACCGGTGCTACCCACCCCGACGCATACCCGGAGGATGGACACTTCTCCCAGACAGTTGTTGCTTCCCACGGAAACGGATACCACCTGTGGACCCCTCACGGATACTCCACAAGGGGAGTTGAGCAAATTGCTGAGAGAGGCAAGATCAACACCCTCCTGTCCGAGCTGAACCAGCAGAAGGGCCGCAACGTCTTCGACTTTGTGTATTCCGACGAACCCACCGAGGACGGATCTCAAAAAGTTACCCTACTCATCAAGCTCGACTACACTCGCACCTACGCCTCTGCCATCTCCATGGCTGCACCGAGCCCGGACTGGTTCACTGGATTCGATGACGCTAACATGTGTGTTGACGGCAAGTGGGTGAGGGAGTACGAGAGGAACTTGAGCGTGTGGGACGCCGGAACGGACAAGGGGGCTGACTTCTTATCTGCCAACAAGAACCAGAACCCGAGGGAGCCGATTGTCTCAATCCTGGCAACTCGCTTCGATGGAATTCGGGTCGGAACCGTAAAGATCACTCGTGTTCGAGTGTTCAAGTAACTGGTCTGAGTTCACATCCCTCTATCAAAGAGCCCCGGAAATATCTGTCAGTTAGACGACTACCTCCTGCGAGAGCCACGCGCTCGAAAATAGAGAACTAACTCTTCCCACATAAGCACACAAACGAGTTTAAGCACTCTCGGCGCTCGCATGCCTCATCCCTCTTACCCCCAGCAGACGAGCACTATCAGGGCTCCCCATTGAATGGTATGCGATCGGTTAGGAAATTTGCTCGGTCCATAGTAGGGCGAAATCCATGCTGGAGAATACACTCTTCGCAGAAAAAGTTGCAGTGACACAGCTACCACAAAAACCTTACACAAAAACCTTAAGCTCGGTTCTTCGATATAGACCGGGAAGAGCCAACAAAACCCGTAGAAACTAGACCGCATAATGAGGTTCAAAAGAGAGATGAACGCAAGCGGGTTGCTCTAAACTGAATGTACAGACTCAAATCACAAGAAAACTATTCCAGTTCCGCCCTTTTTTCCATCATACCCACCGTCTACCACAGTTTCAACAACCTTATTAGAGAGTGAACCAGCCCATATCCTCAATATGCTTTTATCCCACAAAACCTCAATAATAAACAAATTCATTCAGTATACCTAGAAACATACGAAAACGCTTAAGATAAGCATTGCGCCGTATTTCCCTCCAAATCCTTTTGTGGGTACTTGGAAAGCAACCGCCAATAGTTTGACGCTTTCACCCACGTCAGTAGAAAACCCAGTTCCCTCACAATGAGCCAATTAATAAACCGAAAAAATTCTGAACGGCATTTTCAGCCAATCATAACTATTCAAAGGAAAAGTATTTTCAAATAAATTCATCTCATCTCAATATTGGTCGCCAAATAATCTAAAAAACTCCATTTCAATAATTGGTTTCGTTCTACCCCTTTCCGTCGCAAAATCAAAAACAGATGCCATGGTATTGCGACTGATCATCGCTTTTTTTGGTTTTGGTGTGGATCCCTGTACCCCTCCACCAGACGCGCACAATCTACAAAAAAAGAAAAACTGCCAAATACAATAACTCATTTATTTTTGTCTTTTTTATTTCCAACTTTCTTGAAGCCCGCGCTTAAACTATCTCACACCAAAAAATCTTTGTTTAGAGAATATCTGGGACGCAAGTTGACATCAATATCATTATCAAGAAGAAATACATCCACTTTCTATCTAGATTATAGGCTTGGGCCTTCGTGAGATCGTTAATTTAAGATATTCGCAGGTGTCAGCCGTTTGAAGCTTGTCTACCGCGTTTACTCGGAAATCTCTCTATTCGGATTGAATGAATTTGGATTGGGGCAATCGTCTAGTACTTTTCATTATGAAAGCGACTAGTTTTCTCTCAACGAGGAGAAAACGACCATGTTCATGTTTCCCGCCCGTGGAAACGATGGATGCAGTTGACTGAGAGCTGAGCTCTGCATGGGTCAATTTCTCAATAGAAAGCGCTTTCGTCAGTTTCACCTCGCAGATTTCGGATATCTTCATCTGCTGTCGCTGAGGTGAAGTATAGCTGAAAGGAGTCTTTCTCAGAAGTCAGGTTCATCGGGTGAAAGTCTTTGTACGTTCTGTGTATGTCATCTTTGGTGAGATGACCCATCTGAAATGAGCGGGGCAACTAAATGATGATGTATACAGCATTTTTTTGTTTCAGTCTGTTCGGAATGACGTCAAGTTTGGAGAAAGTTGGTGCGTTTTCGACCGGATGAAACCACAACCGAGGTTGACGCAAAGTTTGGGGCTAACGTCGTCCTATGAGAGCTCAAGACCGAGATCTGAACGCTACGTCGACGAGAATGGAGACGCCTCCAAAATTCGATCGAAAGAGTATAAAGGGTGACCCGAGACCCGTCAACTCGGACCGTGTCATCGAGGCAGACAACAAAGACAACAGCAGAACAGAACAGTGCATCGAGCCAAGAGATAAGAACTAAAGAATACATACTAGAAAATGGTTTCCAAGATTGTGATTTTGCTTGCCGCAGCCTTCGCGGTTTGCGCCATGGGATCTGACGTTACGATCAACGACGCAGAGAGGGTGTCGAAGAAGTGCAGCGGGAAGGCCATCTATTTGGTTCAGATCGACTATTTGTGGACCGGTGCTACCCACCCCTTCGCCTACCCGGATGACGGATACTTCTCGCCTACAACGGTTGCGTCCCACGGAAACGGTTTCCACCTGTGGACTCCTCACGGCTACTCGACCAAGGGTGTTGAGACCGTCGCCGAGCGAGGCAGGTTGAACTTCCTTCTGGCTGAGTTGGCCGCACAGAAGGGCCGCAATGTGTTCGATTTCGTTTACACCGAGGAACGCACTGAGGACGGATCTGAGACAGTGAAGCTGCTTATCAAGCTTGACTACACGCGAACCTACGTTTCTGGCATCTCCATGCTGACACCGAGTCCGGACTGGTTCACTGGATTCGATGATGCCAACCTGTGTGTTGACGGGGAGTGGATTAAGAACTACGAGAGGAACCTGAGTGTCTGGGACGCGGGAACGGACAAGGGAGAAGACTTTGAGTCTCCGAACAGGAACCAGTTCCCAAGGAGGCCGATTGTGTCAATCCTTGGATCTCGATTCAACTCGGTTCCTGTCGGAACCGTTAAGATCATCCGCAAGCGTGTCTTCAAGTAAATCGTTTCCGAGATTTTGCACGCATGTACTCTATGAGTTTCGATGGAAGTATATTGAGAAGATGATTGCCTCTTGCGAGAAGCACAATTCAAACCACAATAAAGAACTTCCCTTTTCCGCGGAAACAATTGACTCCTCCTGCTCAAAGATCATTCTAAATAGAGTTGGAGAACCCGGAAGGGTTACTCCGACACGTTCTTAGTAGACCACCACCACTTCTTTAACCACCTGCTATCAACGCGAACTCCGAAAAGAATGGTTCTCAACCCTTTCGCCGCTCGGTTTATAAACCATGCTCTCCTCCCGAATAAAGTCCCTAGTCTATTCCAGTGAAACCACCCCCCAACAGCTCACTGCTAGAGTAAGGACTGGACAGATTGGAGTATGAAAAGAGGCGGAAGATGATAGGTACAATTCTGTAGATTCTGCAGAACAACTACCTTGAGATGAGGTTGCCATTTTGTTGGAACTGGATGTTCTTTCAGAGCTATAGAGACCCATGGAGGCACATACACCGGACGCAGAGAGTCTGCGAGTTGGGGCCGAACAAGGCGGTTGCAAGGCTCAGGGAGAAAGAAGACAAAGACTATGTAGGCGGAATCATGTACCAAATATATATTACCTGGACAATGAAAATAAGAGTTTTGTATCCGTGACAATAACCATGAATTGCAAGGGCTCGGGTGTAGTTGGTCTTGCTACTGGGTCGAAAAACTCCAGGGCAAGACCCCGAGTTCGGAAACCCCGAGACAAAAGTTCCAAACACAATTTCCTGTCAGTCTTGAGCTGAGTTGATAGGGAGGGTGAGGTATGTGATGGGCGGTGGAAAACTGGTTTGTGCTTATGTGGGAAGAGTCAAGTTCTTTATTTTCGAGCGCGTGGCTCTCGCAGGAGGTAGTCGTCTAACTGACAGATATTTCCGGGGCTCTTTGATAGAGGGATGTGAACTCAGACCAGTTACTTGAACACTCGAACACGAGTGATCTAAACGGTTCCGACCCGAATTCCGTCGAATCGAGTTGCCAGGATTGAGACAATCGGCTCCCTCGGGTTCTGGTTCTTGTTGGCAGATAAGAAGTCAGCCCCCTTGTCCGTTCCGGCGTCCCACACGCTCAAGTTCCTCTCGTACTCCCTCACCTACTTGTCGTCAACACACATGTTAGCGTCATCGAATCCAGTGAACCAGTCCGGGCTCGGTGCAGCCATGGAGATGGCAGAGGCGTAGGTGCGAGTGTAGTCTAGCTTGATGAGTAGGGTAACCTTTTGACATCCGTCCTCGGTGGGTTCGTCGGAATACACAAAGTCGAAGACGTTGCGGCCCTTCTGCTGGTTCAGCTCGGACAGGAGGGTGTTGATCTTGACTCTCTCGGATATTGACTCTACTCCCCTTGTGGAGTATGCGTACGGGGTCCACAAGTGGTATCCGTTTCCATGGGAAGCAACAACTGTCTGGGAGAAGTGTCCATCCTCCGGGTATGCGTCTGGGTGGGTAGCACCGGTCCACAAGTATTCGAACACCACCTTGTACAGGGCTGACCCGGTACACTTCTTTGACGTCCTCTCAGCGTCGTTGATGGCAACATCAAATCCCATGGCGCAGACCGCGAGGACTGCGGCGGCCAAATCACAATCTTGGAAACCATTCTCTTGTATGTGCCTGTAACTCCTTGTCTATTAGCTCGTTGTACTGCTCTGCTCTGCTCTGCTCTGTTTGTTGTCTTGCTCCAAAGAAAATATCAAACTTGCCGAGTGTCGACCAGCTTTTATAACCTGTGATCGGATCGTCCGAAGCCAAGTCGACACGGGTTGAGCTGCACACTATGTTGACGGCGTTAACCGGACGAATATCTGGTGAGTCGATCAGTGGCCTCGAGCTGTCGAAACTAAATATAACACGGATATGAACATCTGCCTCCTTACGCTCAGCGATTTGACCCAAGTGATAGATTGGATCGTCATCCTGTCTAAAACATAATCAGAAAACATATTCACAGAATGTACAATGTCTCGCCGCAGATGTCTCGGAAAGTAGTATCCTACGCTACTGTGCCTGTTCTATATGAAAAGGTCCAAACCCTATACGAAGCCTTACACCCCATCCATTGGTGAAAATCGACCCTCTAGTAAACTATGCTAATAAAGGCAGTAAACTGAGCCAGCTGACTAAGCTTACAGTTCCAAAGCCAACATTCAATATGGATCAACTCGATGAACGGCGATCAACACATGCGTTCATGGACTGCAATCGACGTTTTCTTCTATCCTAGCGCCAGGAATTGAACACGAACTATTCCTCGGCGTTCCGCAGTTTACCGCGACTGAGCAGCTGAAATGAAGCAGCTAGGGCGAGGTCTTTAGTTTCGTTATCTACTTTCCCAAGCCAGCTTAGTCATCCTCAATCCTGTTGACATAGCCTCTCTCCATTGCTTTCTCCAAGGAGAGACTAGGTCACTCAAAAAAAAGAAAAAACAAACAAAAAAAAACTGCCTTACCTTCCGTGGTTTCAAAAAACAGCCGAGAACGTTGGCAAAAGGGTAGCCCAGTGTTCTCATATATTTTTCAGTACAAAACAAACGTTTTGAGTGTTAATAAACAACTTGCTTGCGGCGTTGCTTGGAATCATCAATTTATGGGTTTTTACTATTCTACTGGCTTTATTTTACTGGTTTTATAAGCATAGCCTAAAGCGCTACGCAAACTGTGAAAAGCAACTAAGAACTAGGTAGGGAAGCGTCCAAACCCAGGTGCCGATGGCGCGCCTCGGGCAAGCATGCTGCTCGAACATCGCCACAGAGAGACACTTAAACGCCGAAAAGTTCCAAGTATTCAACAACAGTCCATTCAACAGGATGCTCAGTGAAACATTTCCGCAACCATTCCAAACCCGACTTCTCCACGTGACTAAAGCTTTCCACAATGAAAGGCTGGAACCGGTGGGAGCGATCCTCAGCGCGAGGCAGACTGGCCATACTCTCAGCATACCGTCGTTCCTTCACGCGGCGAAGGGCCGAAGCAGCTGCTCCCCGGCGGGGGGCGGCAGCCGTGAGATGGGCGCTTGCCACAGGGCATGTAATCGCGAGGTCAACATATGTTGAGCGTCTGGCGGCAGCATCGGAGACGAGGAGATCTGCGATACAGCGGGGCGGTGCCCTATCCGAGACCGATCTGGGTAGTTCCGATTCCAGCTCAACCGTATGCCCCTCTTTTTTTTGGCTTTATTAGCATAGCCTAAAGCGCTACGCAAACCGTAAAAAGCAACTAAAAACTAGGTAGGGAAGCGTGCAAACCCAGGTGCCGCTGGCGCGCCTCGGCAAGCATGCTGCTCGAATATCGCCACAGAGAGACCCTTAAACGCCGCAAAAGTTCCAAGTATTCAACAGGATGCTCAGTGAAACATTTCTGCAACCACTCCAAACCCGACTTCTCCACGTGACCAAAGCTTTCCACAATGACAGGCTGGAACCGGTGGGAGCGACCCAGCATAGGAATGCCCTCACAGTCCCCTCGCTAGGTCAACACGAAGCAGGAATATCTGGAATGGGCAAAGGACGCGCGTCCTTGGTTTCATTCGCAGCCTCATAGTAGCAAGGATCAGAGCCGATCGAGACCCTCAGCGAACGATTTTCGAAGTCCACAGCAGACAACCACAGTGGCAGTTTCAACTCTGAGACGGCTCCTGAACGAAAAAGTGGGACAAATGTTGATTATTTCACATCCTAATCAAAATAGTAAAAGAAAATAGATGGTTTTCTTTAACTTTGGCTGACAAAAGATTCCTCATTAAACTTTAATGGAAAATATGAACTCTCCCCTCGATCAGGGGCCCCTTGATTTTTGGTTGAAAAAGTTGTTTCGACGCGCATTCAATCCTGGCAACTCGATTCGCGGAATTCGGGTCGGAACCGTAAAGATCAAGCGTGTTCGAGTTTTCAACTAACTGGTCTATAAGGTTTAACATCTCTCCATCTGAAAGTCCCGGGGATATTTGTTAGTTTGTGGACTACCTCCTGTGGTGAGGCACGCGCTCGAAAATTAAAAATTGAATCTTCCCTACATAAGCACAAACGAGTTTACGAACTCTCGGCGCTCGCATGCGTCATCCCTCTTACCCCCCGACAGACGAGCTACTATCGAGCTCCCCATTGAATTGTCTGCGATCGCGTTCCAATCGTTCACTCCACAATAGGGCGAAATCCATGCTCGAAAACAGACTTTCGGAAAACCAATTTCCAAGGGAAACCGTCACAAGGAAAAGGCGAAGCAACCTGAAGTTGGCTCCTTTGATTAAAGCCGGGAAAAGCCAACACATACGTAGAAACAAGACCGCATAATGAGGCTCAAAAGAGAGAAGAAAGAGCCAGCTGCTCTAAACTGAATGGACAGACTCGAAATCACAAGAAAACAATTCCAATTTCGACCATTTTCCATCAAACCCCCGCCTACCTCACCATCAACTTTCTCATCAAAAAGTGCCACCAGCCCACGCCCTCAATTTGCTCTAATCGCTCAAAACCACGATACCGTCGAAAACGCAAGAAAAAACATGCTTGAAGTTGTATTTCCTTTCAGTAGCTTTTTTCGGTACTGTCAGGCAACCGCCAATAGCTTGACGCCTTTATCCACGTCCGTAGAAAATCCTCTTCCTTCACCATGACATGAGCCAATTAATAAACAAAACAATTTCTGAACTTCACTTTCAACCAGTCAAAACTGTTCAAGGGAAAACTATTTTCAAATAAATTCAAAGCATCTCGATATTGGGAAACAATCTAAAAAAACTCCATTCCAAGAAATAGTTTCGTTCTACCCCCTACCTCCGCGATATTAAAAAAACAGATGCTATAGTATTGGGTGACCAGTCATAGCTTTTTTTTGGTTTTGTTGTGGTACCCCTCAAACCGCAGGTCGTAGACAATCTGCAGTAAGAGAAAAAACTCCCAAATACACCATTTGTTTGATCTGTTTATTTCTAGCTTTCTTGAAAACCTCTTTCTCCAAATCACGCCCAAAAATCTTTGTTTAGAGAATATCTGAGAAGTAAATTGACACAAGTATCATTATTAGGGTTGTCAAGTGCCGTCCGACCAACGTTTATCGGAATGGTACCGATATTTTTTGAAGTGGATAGACTATTGCAAAACAGTATGAAACGAAGGGGTTACCGCCGATTTAAATTCTTCGAAAAACAGGTCCGACTTACACTCCGATAAACAGCGCTGCTAAATCGTTGATATTCAATCAACGATAGTCTCATAATCAATCATCTTCTGTCCAAATATTGAATCATGATTACTTCTTGGCATGGCTCATATGTCATGAATCATCATTACTTCTCTGTCCGACTAGCTGCCACTGCTATCTAATGAATCATGATTATTGCAGGACTCGACAGCCTGTCGAACATTGGTTGAAGATTGCTAAGGTGGCAAGGACTTGGAGAGAACACTCGCATTCCGATGGGAGTTTTCTCGTGTCCTCTGGTAGCGTGAGTATTTTGGGGATCGACCGTATGGTTGGTCGCGTTTCAGTGCTTTTTTGGGTTAACCCAGTGGCGGAGTTCAACCGCCGTTATTCTCGAGGCGAGTTCTTTGTCCCGCTCGTATTCCTTAACCCCTGGGGGACTTGCTCTCGGAGCAAGCCAACTGGACTGGTTCTTCGAGTCTCATGACCAGGAGCTTCAGTAGTTCGGTAACCATGAGTTCTGCCCGCATCGCAGACATGGCATTTTGTCGCCCGCTCTCATCTATGAAATCCCCAAACCCCTCCCAGACCACACTCTTCTTCTTCCCCATCTTTTACTACTAGGAATTTCAACTACAGTTCCCGAACGAAGGCTTCCCCTGCCTCCCTAGTGCTCGTAAAACCATCCTAGTAGACCTCAGGAAATAGTAGGACCCCTATGTCCTCGGAATTTGCTAGCCTTTGTAAGTGGATTATCAACCGCAAGTCCTTGGAATCTGCTAACCCTTGTATGTTGATTGGTACCGTTGGAAATGCAGGCAGCAAATGATCACATCGTTTATTCATCAACGGAAAAACCACCTTAGGGCAACAAACCTCGCAAAACCCACCTTTACTATCCCATCGAAAAAGGTAAGAAGTCCTCGCATGTTGATGAAAATCAAACCTTAGTAGAGACAGCAAACTCTGAGAAAGAAGAAATCCGAGATAAAGGTAGGCGGGAGGGGCGGACCTCCACAAAGAGGAGCAACAATGCTGTCCCAGATAACAAACCCTGAGCTCCTCCAGCAACTTCAGTAGCCCCGCTGGTTCGAGAAGACTTCCTTCATTCACACAGCGGCGTAACCAAAACGATTTCCTAAACAGGCGATGAGAAAAGAAGAGGCCATCAGCCCAGGTGGGGTCGGCAGGCACTGAAGCCCTTGGATACTCCGCAGGAGATAATCCTTCTTGGCACTAGCTCATACTCTCACGCCCTATCACAAGATAGTTGGCCACCGCTTTATCTCCTCTTTCTACCCCTTGCCCTATTCCTTCCGCGACGGCTACTAGGACGTTCCAATATGTTCTGAGCAGGTCAACAGCCTGCTGCTTTTTGCAGGTGACTAGCAAGGAAAGGACCCAAAGCCAGGGCACGACCATGCACCGAAAAAAAAGCATTGAAAACTATCGGACGGCAATCGGTCGTTATCAGACCATTTATCGGACGAAGCTTATTTTTTATTTTATATTCAGGTCCGCTAAACTCGTATCGGACGGGGTTCAACAGAATACACTCACTATTATTACTTAATACAGATCTGATAAACGGTTATCGGACCGTCCGATATTTATCGGCGGACGCAATCAAACGTTTTTTTATCGGACGGAGATTACAACCCTATCAATATTAAGAAAAAGACTTCCAATATGTTCGTAGATTATAAGCGTAGGCCTTCGTGATATCGTTAATTTAAGATATTCGAGGTGTCAGCCGGTTGAGGACAGCCTGTCTGCTACTTTTGGACTTGGAAATCTCGCTATTCGCATTGGGGCCAACGACAGCTATTATTTTTCATTATGAAAGCGATTGGTTTTCTCTCTATGAGGAGAAAACGACCATATTCATGTTTTCTGTGGCGGAAGCGATGGATGCTGTTGACTACGAGCTGAGCTCTGCGCAGGTCAACTTCTCAGTAGAAAGAGCTTTCGTTAGTTCATGTCACATATTTCGCATATCTTCATCTGCTGCCGCTGAGGTGAAGTATGACTGAAAGGAAGCTTTCTCAGAGTTCACGTCCATCTGGTGAAAGCCTTTGTACGTTCTGATGTCATCTTTAGTGAGATGACCATCTGGAGTGAGCGGGGCAACTAAACGATGACGTATGCTGCATGTTTTTGTTTGAGTCTGTTCGGAATGACGTCGAGTTTGGAGAAAGTTGGTGCATTTTCGACCGTATGAAGCCACACTCGAAGTTGGCGCAAAGTTTGGGGCTAATGTCTTCTTATGAGAGCTCAAGACCGATCTCTGAATGCTACGTCGACTAAACATCGAGGCGACTCCAAAGTCGATCGAAAGAGTATAAAGGGTGACCTTGGACCCGTCAATTTGGATCATGTCATCAGGCAGACACCAAAGACAACAGCAGAACAGACCAGTGCATCGAGCTAAGAGATAAGAACTAAGGAATACATACTAGAAAATGGTTTCTAAGATTGTGATTTTGCTTGCCGCAGCCTTCGCGGTTTGCGCCATGGGATCTGACGTTGCGATCAACGACGCAGAGAGGGTGTCGAAGAAGTGCAGCGGGAAGGCCATCTATTTGGTTCAGATCGACTATTTGTGGACCGGTGCTACCCACCCCTTCGCCTACCCGGATAACGGGTACTTCTCGCCTACAACGGTTGCGTCCCACGGAAACGGTTTCCACCTGTGGACTCCTCACGGCTACTCGACCAAGGGTGTTGAGACCGTCGCCGAGCGAGGCAGGTTGAACTTCCTTCTGGCTGAGTTGGCCGCGCAGAAGGGCCGCAATGTGTTCGACTTCGTTTACACCGAGGAACGCACTGAGGACGGATCTGAGACTGTGAAGCTGTTGATCAAGCTTGACTACACGCGCACCTACGTTTCTGGCATCTCCATGCTGACACCGAGCCCGGACTGGTTCACTGGATTCGATGATGCCAACCTGTGTGTTGACGGGGAGTGGATTAAGAACTACGAGAGGAACCTAAGTGTCTGGGACGCGGGAACGGACAAGGGAGAAGACTTTGAGTCACCGAACAGGAACCAGTTCCCAAGGAGGCCGATTGTGTCAATTCTTGGATCTCGATTCAACTCGGTTCCTGTTGGAACCGTAAAGATCATCCGCAAGCGTGTCTTCAAGTAAATCGTTTCCGAGATTTTGCACGCATGTACTCTAGCAGTTTCGACGGAAGTCTATTGAGAACATGATTGGCTCTTGTTTGAGAAGCACAATTCAAACCACATTAAAGAACTGCCCCTTTTCCACGGAAACACTTGGCTACTCCTGTGCAAAGATCATTCACAATAGAGTCGGAAAGCCAGGAAGAGTTCTTTCGACGCAAACTTAGTAAACCACTACCACTTCTGCAACCACCTGCTATCAACGCGAACTCCAAAAAGAACGTTTCGCAACCCACGAACAACCTCAGGACTGGACAAATTGGAGAAGGAAAAGATCTGGAAGATGATAGATACAGTAGATTGTTCAGAACAACAACCTTGAAACCAGGGTGCAAAAGTTTTCGGAACTGGAAATGGTTTCGGAGCTATATAGACCCATGGATGCGCATATACCGCTATCATGCTGCTGACAGCTAACCGGACAGTCCACGGGTCCGGGCCGAAGAAGGCGGCTGAACAGTCGATGAACTGGTACAGGATAGAAATATATTGTCCTATTGGTCTAGTAACTTTTTTTTGAATCAGGTAGACGCAGAAAGTGTTTTCTTCTCGATCATCGCAAACGATTGAGAGATTAAATATTGCTTTTCGAAATGTAGAGAAGAGATCGGATGGGCTGAGAGATGAAATACTACTCCTTCAACTGTAGAGAAGAGATCAGGTGAGAACAAGCTTTCAGCTGAACCATGAAGTTGATATGCACTTGAAGCGTATGAGCAAATCACGAACCGAGGGTTGAACTGCTTCGATCCCCTTTTGTGTTAGTGTCGACCTGAGCTGCTAGGAAGGGTGAGGTATCTGAGGGACGGTCGAAAACTGGTTTCTGCTTAGGTGGGAAGATTCAGTTTTACTTAAAGTGCATGCCTCCAAATACAACAGGGGGCAGTCGAATAACTAACAGATATCCCCCGGCTCTCAGATGGAGAGATGTGAACGCATAGGCCAGTTAGTTGAAGACTCGAACACGCGTGATCTTCACGGTTCCGACCCTAATTCCGTCGAATCGAGTTGCCAGGATTGAAACAATCGGCTTCCTCGGGTTCTGGTTCTTGTTCGCAGATAAGAAGTCAGCCCCCTTGTCCGTTCCGGCGTCCCACACGCTCAGGTTCCTCTCGTACTCCCGCACCCACTTGCCATCAACACACATATTAGCGTCATCGAATCCAGTGAACCAGTCCGGGCTCGGTGCAGCCATGGAGATGGCAGACGCGTAGGTGCGAGTGTAGTCGAGTTTGATAAGCAGGGTAACCTTTTGAGATCCGTCCTCGGTGGGTTCTTCGGAATACACAAAGTCGAAGACGTTGCGGCCCTTCTGCTGGTTCAGCTCGGACAGGAGGGTGTTGATCTTGCCTCTCTCGGCAATTTGCTCAACTCCCCTTGTCGAGTAGCCGTGAGGGGTCCACAGGTGGTATCCATTTCCGTGGGAAGCAACAACTGTCTGGGAGAAGTGTCCATCCTCCGGGTATGCGTCTGGGTGGGTCGCACCGGTCCACAAGTAGTCGAACACCACCTTGTACAGGGCTGACCCGTTACACTTCTTTGACATCCTCTCAGCGTCGTTGATGGCAACATCAGATCCCATGGCGCAGACCGCGAGGATCGCGGCGGCGAAAATCACAATCTTGGAAACCATTCTCTTGTATATGTCTGTAACTCCTTGTTTATTAGCTCGTTGTACTGCTCTGCTCTGCTCTGCTCTGTTTGTTGTCTTGCTCCAAAGAAAATATCAAACTTGCCGGGAGTCAGTCAGGGGCTTTTATAACCTGTGATCGGAGTGGTACTTCCGAATCGACGTTGAGACAATCGGGCTGCAGACTGTGTTGACGGCGGTGGCCGGCGAATATCTGGTGAGTCGAGCATTGACCTCGATCTGTCGAAACTGAATATAGCAACAACATGAACATCGGCCTCCTACGCTTCGCGCTTTGACCAAGTGATAGAATGGATCATCATCCTGTTTAACCACAGTCAGGAAAATTATTCAAAGCAGGTTACGCTGTCTAGCCCCAGAGGTCTCGGAATAGTAGCCTAGGCGGCTATGTTTCTTTCTATCTCAAAAGATCTGCCGACGTTGCCAAGTCTTACACTCAACCCGTGAGACAAAAACGACGAACCACCAGTGAACTTAGGCAGCTGACTAAACTTGCGGAGTCCCAAGCCAACGTTCAATATGGCTCAACTCGATGTACGGCGATTAAACACATTCGTTCATGCACTGCGATTGACGTTTTCTTCTATCCTATCGACGGGAATTGCCCACAAACTATTCCCTGAGTTACCCAGTTTACCGAGCTTGAGCAGGGAAAGGAAGGAAAATAAGCCAGGCTCTTTAGGTCATTATCTACTTTCATAAGCCAGTACGGTCGTCCTCAATCCCAATGACATCGCCTCTTTCTGATTTCTTTCTCCAACGAGAAATTAGGTCACTCAAAAAATCAGAAAACAAACTCGCTTGCTTGCGTACGGCCTTCTATTGGAGTATGGGAAATGCTGGTTCAGGAGTTGCTGAAGGAGAATCTGGGGGGGAAAAAAGGAGCGCTTACTGACCGCGCACATCCTGTCCCTCCAATGTGAAACAGCCAATTTACAGCACAAACGTAAACTCGCTGAGCAAAATTCGAATAGAGCCTGTCGAGGCGGTCAGGGAACGATTCTCGAAGTCTACAACAACAAACAGTCCAAGACTCGGAAACACACGACAACAAACAGGGCTATTCGAAAACCAAAGGTGAAGTTCAAATGCCTGGAAGGGACAACGACCTGCACGTCCTTGGTCTCATTACGAAGCCCTATAGTAAAACCAAACAGCCATAGCGATAGTTTGAACGTCGGGGACGGCTGTTGGGAGAACGAAGACCAGAGTGGGACAAATCTTGGGACTTGTTTCACATCCCAATCAAACTTTTAAAAGAAAAAATGATGATTTACCTCAAGTTTGGTTTGCAAAAGCACCCTTCATTAAATTGTAATGGAAAATATAAACTCTACTGGAGCCCTTCTGATTTTTTGTTGAAAATACTTTTTCGCAAGAGATATTAATGGGAGAAGTATTTTGATTCATATCTCTACAGCCCACATGATTGGTTATTACGATGACTGATTTTTATCTCACTATTCAAGTAATTGATACGGCATTTTATTGGTTAACATAAGACCATTTTGATTTGGGTTGAATACGGACAAGATGGTTGGTTGATGGGAAAACTATTTTGATTCAAGACAACAAGATCGACTCTCGGTCTAAAATCGAGAAAACTGAAGTTTGAGGGGTTGTTGGAATTGGGGCGGGAGGAGAAATGGAGGGGGTTTGGGATCAAACTGTGTCGAAAGTAGCTAGTGGAGATTGTGTGAGTTTGCACTCGAGAGGGCCAATTTTTTGTGCAATGGGGGCCACTGGAGCGATTGAGGACAGGCATAGTTCAGATGAGCTGCGCTAAGTATACTCCTAGTACGCTCACGTGCTTTGCAGGGCGATCTGGACGTTGAGCTTTCAATTTTTTCTGTGTTGTGTACAGGTTCTTGTATTGGACGCTGGTACGAACGAAAGTGATCCGCTGTTTCATAATTGCAGTGTTCGCCCCAATTCACAGAATGTTGTACGAGCTGATCATCTGGAGCGAGCGTGTTCAGGAGGACTGTTGAAGAGTCCTTACTAGATTCTCCCCTGCCATATGCCAAGCGCACTTCCCTCGAGCCGGTGTTCTCTTAATTTCGCTCTCATCAGTAATTGCTTTACGAGCGTGCGGTCCCCGCTAGCTCGACGAGAACTGCCATACTCGGCTAGATCTTCCGGTTGTCGAAGTCTCCCAGCCGAAATTCGGAAGCGAACCCAATGTCGAGATGCTCTCGACGATCACAGTACTTTCATCCAGTGCCTCCCTAGTAAAAGCACCTGGGGTTGCATACTTCCCTCCCTAGTTATTAGTTCATCTTCACGCCTTGCGTAGCGCTTCAGGCAATGCTAGTAAAGTCCAGTAAAAGCACCATTAAACTGTTAATTCAATAGTGATCTTTCGGTTTCCTGTAAAAAAAATTAGGTTTTGATTAACAATCCCCCACCGTGCCAAAACGCAGTATTCACCCCAAAAAAACAAGTTGACACGCTGTCCTAGAGAAGCTCTCATGAATAATCGTTTTTACCACCGACTTTGTTTTGTTTAAAAAACCAACCGATAAAGCAAAATCCTCCATCTTCCTATAGAAGGCGGCAAGTCAGATTTCTTAATAAAAACTCAAAGTGTTTGTTTTCCACGAAAACATTGGACACCTCGGTTGGGCCTAATTTTTAGATTGTTTTTGGAGCGTGGAAGATGCTTCAGGTTTTTTTTTCTGATTTTTTGAGTTGATGGAATTTCTCCTCGGAGAAGGCGATGTGAATATGGGATTGAGGATGGCTGAGTTTATGCCTTGAGGAAAGTACGTCCTTCCCTCCCGGTAAGCTGGCCACGTTCAGGGATAACTTTTAGGCAATTCCTGTTTGATAGGATAGAAGAACGTCAATCGCCGTTCATTGCGAGAGTGGCGCATTTGAATACTGGCTGGGCTTGCATGCTTTTGGCCCTAGTAGCTAGTTCTCTTTCCGCCCCGCGTAGGCTTAAGGGTACGCGGGGCGGAAAGAGAGCTAGGTACCAGGGCCCCCCCCCGTTAGTAAACCACCACCACCACCACTGAAGAAGAAGGTATATATTCAGAGACTAAAACAAGGGTTCCAAGGGGTCTACTGTAAGTTTGATCAAATGGTTCAGTTCACTGGTAGCGCCATTTTTCTCTCACGGGTTGAGTGTAAGGCTGGCAACGTCGGTAGATCTGTTGAGATAGAAAGAAGCATAGCAGCCTAGGCTACTATTGTCCGAGACCTCTGGGCGTAGACAGCTGTAACCTTCTTTGAATATTTTTCCTGACTATGGTTTAAACGGGATGATGATCCATTCTATCACTTGGTCAAAAGCGCGAAGCGTAGGAGGCCGATGCTCATGTCGTTGCTATATTCAGTTTCGACAGATCGAGGTCAATGCTCGATTCACCAGATATTCGCCGGGCTAGCGCCGTCAACATAGTTTGCAGCCCGATTGTCTCAACGTCGATTCGGAAGTACCACTCCGATCACAGGTTATAAAAGGTGGCTGACTCCCGGCAACTTTGATATTTTCTTTGGAGCAAGACAACAAACAGAGCAGAGCAGAGCAGAGCAGTACAACGAGCTAATAAACAAGGAGTTACAGACATATACAAGAGAATGGTTTCCAAGATTGTGATTTTCGCCGCCGCGATCCTCGCGGTCTGCGCCATGGGATCTGATGTTGCCATCAACGACGCTGAGAGGATGTCAAAGAAGTGTAACGGGTCAGCCCTGTACAAGGTGGTGTTCGACTACTTGTGGACCGGTGCGACCCACCCAGACGCATACCCGGAGGATGGACACTTCTCCCAGACAGTTGTTGCTTCCCACGGAAATGGATACCACCTGTGGACCCCTCACGGCTACTCGACAAGGGGAGTTGAGCAAATTGCCGAGAGAGGCAAGATCAACACCCTCCTGTCCGAGCTGAACCAGCAGAAGGGCCGCAACGTCTTCGACTTTGTGTATTCCGAAGAACCCACCGAGGACGGATCTCAAAAGGTTACCCTGCTTATCAAACTCGACTACACTCGCACCTACGCGTCTGCCATCTCCATGGCTGCACCGAGCCCGGACTGGTTCACTGGATTTGATGACGCTAATATGTGTGTTGACGGCAAGTGGGTGAGGGAGTACAAGAGGAACCTGAGCGTGTGGGACGCCGGAACGGACAAGGGGGCTGACTTCTTATCTGCGAACAAGAACCAGAACCCGAGGAAGTCGATTGTTTCAATCCTGGCAACTCGATTCGACGGAATTAGGGTCGGAACCGTGAAGATCACTCGTGTTCGAGTCTTCAACTAACTGGCCTATGCGTTCACATCTCTCCATCTGAGAGCCGGGTGGATATCTGTTAGTTATTCGACTGCCCCCTGTTGGATTTGGAGGCATGCACTTAAAAAGTAAAACTGAATCTTCCCACCCAAGCAGAAACCAGTTTACGAACCCTTGGCGCTCACATGCCTCATTCCTCTTAAACCCCAACAGACGAGCACCATCAGCGCCCCCCATTGAATTGTACGCGATCGGGTTCCAATTGTTCATTCCACAGTAGGGCGACATCCATGCTTGAAAACAGACTTTCGCACAAAAATTTCCATTGGAAGCCATCACAAAAGAAGAGAAGCAACCTCAAGCTCGCTTCTTGGATAAGAAAAGTAGAACACGTAGAAACTAGACCCTATAACGAGGCTCAAAAGAGAGGAGAACGAAAGCCAGTTCCTCTAAACTGAATGTACACACTTCAAAATCACAAGAAAACAATTCATGATCATGGGAGCCACAAGTATCGGGAGATAATGCTTGTGGAGGTGCTGACCACGTCACAAGAAAACAATTCCTTTGCTTTTTTTTTTTCGCCCGTTTTCCGTCGTACGCACTCTCTACGTCAGCTTCAACATCCACATCCCCAAGTGACACCCGCCTACATCCTCAATTCGCTCCTGATCCCTCAAAACTCAGTACCTTCGAAAACGATAGCAAAAACATCGAGGACATAGTATTCCCTTCTCTACAAAAGCCAACCGCCAATAGCTTGACGCCTTCACGCTCGTCCGTAGAAAATCCTCTTCCTTCACCATGAACCAATTTCTAAACCAAAAAAAAATTCTAAGTACTTTTTTCAACCAATCACAACTGTTTGAATCAAAAGTATTTTCAAGTAAACGGAAACGCTCGCCATTTTTGTAACAATAAATCTAAAAAATTTCCATTTCAAAGAATAGTTTCATTCTACCCCTTTCCTCCACGTGGCCAACAACAATTTTATTGTGAAATCTACCCCCCTCCAACCTGCTGAGGGTAGAAAATCTACCTTGGCGAAAAACTTCCAAATACAATAAATCATTCTTATGACCTGCTTACTTCTAAATTCCTTGAAGCCCGCTCGTAGTCCATCTGAGACCTAAAAAAATGGTTTAGAGAGAACTCTGGAACGTACGTTGAAGCAAATATCATTATGAAGAAAAAAACATGCGATCGTCTATCTAGATTACAGATCTCCGCCATCACGAGATCGTTAATTTAGGATGGACGATGATGTCAAGCGTTTAAAGACAGACTGTCTACTGCTTGGCTTCGAAAATCCCTCTATCTGTCGGGTTTGCCATCTCCGTCCAATGCAGAACGTGCGATTGCGTTCTCAGGCCAAAAAAAAAGTGCTTAGAGAATATCTGGGACGAGATTGACGCAAATATTATTATTAAGAAGAAAACGTCCCTATGTATCTAGATTATAGACCTCGACCATCACGAGATCGTTAATTTAAGATAGTCCATGGTGTCAGCCGTATGAAAACAGGCTGTCTACTAAAGTCGAGCAAATAGTATTTGCTGAAAGAAAAACCCCGAGGAAAGAAGGAATCACGGGGCCAACGTGAACTTCATTTTGCTGGATTCGTTTCTCTATGTGGGGAGATAAACCACCATGTTAATGATTTCTGCCGGTGGAAAGGGACGGATGCGGTTGAGTGAGAGAACTGTGAGCACTGCGTTGGTCAATTTCTCAATCAAAAAGAACTTTCGTCAGTTTCATGTCATAGATTTCGAATATCCTCAGCTGCTGTGACTGAGCTGAAGTGTGGGTGAAAGGAAACTTTCTCGAAATTCACGTCCGTATGGCGAAACACTTTGTACGTGCTGATGTCATCTTTAGTGCAATGGCCATCTGAAATGAGTGGGGCAACTAAATGATGATGTATGCTGCATGTTTTTGTTTGAGTCTGTTCAGAATGATGTCGAGTTTGGAGAAAGTTGGTTCATTTTCGACCGGATGAAGCCACACTCGAAGTTAGTGCAAAGTTTGGGGCGAAGTCTTCCTATGAGAGCTCAAGACCGAGATATGACTGCTACGTCGACAAGACTTCGGGGCGACTCCAAAGTCGATCGAAAGAGTATAAAGGGTGACCCGAGACCGGTCAATTTGGACCATGTCATCGGGGTAGACACCAAAGACAACAGCAGAACAGTGCATCGAGTAAGAGATAAGAACTACGGAATACATACTAGAAAATGGTTTCTAAGATTGTGATTTTGCTTGCCGCAGCCTTCGCGGTCTGCGCCATGGGATCTGACGTTGCGATCAACGACGCAGAGAGGGTGTCGAAGAAGTGCAGCGGGAAGGCCATCTATTTGGTTCAGATCGACTATTTGTGGACCGGTGCTACCCACCCCTTCGCCTACCCGGATAACGGGTACTTCTCACCTACAACGGTTGCGTCCCACGGAAACGGTTTCCACCTGTGGACTCCTCACGGCTACTCGACCAAGGGTGTTGAGACCGTCGCCGAGCGAGGCAGGTTGAACTTCCTTCTGGCTGAGTTGGCCGCACAGAAGGGCCGCAATGTGTTCGACTTCGTTTACACCGAGGAACGCACTGAGGACGGATCTGAGACTGTGAAGCTGCTGATCAAGCTTGACTACACGCGCACCTACGTTTCTGGCATCTCCATGCTGACACCGAGCCCGGACTGGTTCACTGGATTCGATGATGCCAACCTGTGTATTGACGGGGAGTGGATTAAGAACTACGAGAGGAACCTGAGTGTCTGGGACGCGGGAACGGATAAGGGAGAAGACTTTGAGTCACCGAACAGGAACCAGTTCCCAAGGAGGCCGATTATGTCAATTCTTGGATCTCGATTCAACTCGGTTCCTGTTGGAACCGTCAAGATCATCCGCAAGCGTGTCTTCAAGTAAATCGTTTCCGAGATTTTGCACGCATGTACTCTAAGAGTTTCGATGGAAGTCTGTTGAGCACAAGATTGGCTCTTGCGAGATGCACAATTCAAACCACAATAAAAAACTTCCCTTTTTTCCATGGACACTCCTGACAACTTCTGCAACCACCTGTTATCGACACGAGCTCCTTAAACATCGGCTCTCAACCCACCCAGCAGTTCAGGGCTAGCGTCAGGACTGGACATATGGAAACAGAAAGAAACGGAAGATGATAGATATTATTCAGTAGGCTGATCCTTTCCAGAAACAACGTTGAAACCCGGGTGCAGTTAGTTGGCACTGGATGTTCGATCAGAGCGATAGAGATCCATGGAGGTGCATACACCGTCAGCATGTTGCTGACAGCTCACTGGACGCAGGGAATCTAAGAGTTTGGGCGTAACAAAAGGGGTGCACAGACGAATGGCGGAAGAATACAAAGTCTGTGCCGAGCGAAAACAGACCAAAGAGATGCTACTTGGACAATGAAAAGAGAGTTTTGTAGCCGTCACAATGAAGATGACTGGGAAGGGTTCGTGCAGTTCGACTGCACGAGCCCTGGCACTAGGTCGTAAAAAACTCCAGAGCAAGACCCCCGATTTTGGAAACCCCAAGCCAAGAGCTCCAACACATTTTCCCGTTCCACTCTAAAAACATGTGATAGCCAAGAAATTTAATACCCTGAATCGTGTTGAATCGCCAATTCCCACTTGGAAGAGAAGGTGTATTAGCATACAACGTATAGTACTCTTTTATTTAGTGGTCGGTTTACTGGCTTTATTGGCTATGGCTTTATTAGCATAGCCTGAAGCGCTACGCAAACTGGCTTTATTGGCTATGGCTTTATTAGCATAGCCTGAAGCGCTACGCAAACCGTGAAAAGGAACTAAGAACTAGGTAGAGGAGCGTGCAAACCCAGGCGCCTATGGCCCGCTTCGGCAAGCATGCTACTCGAATATCGCCACAGAGAGACACTTAAACGCCGCCAAAGTAACCCCTCAACAGAATGCTCAGTAAAACATTTCCGCAACCACTCCAAACCCGACTTCTCCACGCGACCAAAGCTTTCCACAATGAAGGGCTGGAACCGGTGGGAGCGACCAGCCGCCGGGGAGCAGCGGCTTCGGCCGCGTGAAGGAACAAGGGTATGCTGAGAGTATGGCCAGTCTGCTTCGCGCTGACTGGCCATACTCTAGCCGTGAGATGGGCGCTTGCCACAGGGCATGTAATCGCGAGGTCAACATATGCTGAGCGTCTGGCGGCTGCATCGGAGACGAGTAGATCTGCGATACAGTGGGGCGGTGCCGTATCCGAGACCGATCTGGGTAGTTTCGATTCCACCTCAACCGTATGCCCTAACCGAGTCTAATATTCGGTGAGAATGTACTTGAAGCGAGTGTGACGCCTCGTACGAAGACCTCTCAACAGTCCGCATGAACCTAAGAAGTGGCAACCACAAGCATCGATCTGACTCTCACATCCCTAACAGAAAGACGGTCGATTAGAGTGAAACAGAGCTTGTGTCAAACCCAGATAGATCCGTGCAGCAGAGCGGAACTGAAAGGCATCGAGACGGTGACCCAGTGAGGAAGGCAGCGTGGTCAACCACAAGTGCGATAGGTTGCCTCCCATGCCGCGGAGGCGAGCGGCAGTGACCCCCCGGGGCTGCCTTCCCCCTCTTCTGCAAGGACTCTGTCGATGGGAGAGTCCTCGATCGCCTCAGTACGTCCCCATAACAGCTCTCTCCAGGAGCGGAACTTGGATCGATTCTCGTCCGGCACGGTGTTGCACTTGCTGAACGCCTGTTGCAGAGCATCATGGATACTCAAAAGCGGTGGCGGAAGGGTCGGGGGGTCTTCGCTAGTCAGTGCTCTAGCCAAAAGGCAAACACTTCGCATCCGAAAACTCACCAAGGCGCGAAGCGCGGTAGCCCAGGAGACGCCCGCCGCAGGCGAGCACACGAGTCCACGGTCGGCCACTCCAAATCCACCTAATCGCAACGGTAGCGAAATCTGGGCACGAATTAGGTCCCTGTCAGGAGCCGCTTCATCATCCAGGGGTTCATCCAAGAGCGTTCCCCAGTGCTTTGGCATCGCCTCGTCCGCCTTGGCTGCCATCCACGAGCCCCAATGTGGTGGAAGGCGTAGCAGCCAGTAATTCAGCCGGGGGCCGGCACAAAAGCGCGGAAGCAGGCTTGCATATTGTAGCATGCTGTCCGGTAGGCGCTCAATGGCGTCAGTGAGCTGCTTATGGCGTGCTAAAACTCGTTCGCAGAAGAGTCTTGCACGAAGTTGTCACTCCCGAAATCGACGCCATGGTGCTCGAGCCCCTCACGTTCACCAAAGACTCGGAGACAAGATGGCAGGGAGCCCGTCGAAACTTCACGCGGGGCGAGAAAACGGAATTTTTCGGGTTCCACGGTCAGACCTACTCCACGTGCTATCGCTTCGATCTGGGTCAATCCCCGAGCGAAGGTCTCAGGGGTGCCCAGCAACGTCACGTCGTCGTGGTAGGCACAGATTCGAAGATCTGGCACCTCAGCCGCCAGTCGCAAGAGCACGAGCTGCAAAGCACAGGCGTGAAGTACAGGCCCACAAGGATCACCCTGTTGAACGCCAGTACGTGCTGTAAAAACAGGGCCCTGCCCCCCCCTCCGTAAATGCCGGATAGGAACGGCCACGCCTCCGGGAATACCCTTCGAATCACCTCCAAAGCATGCGTCCGCGAGACGCTGTTGAACGCGTTACGGAAGTCAACCATGAAAACGCCCTAATCCGGCCTACTGGCTCGCTCGAGCTCGATCGCATGAGTGATCAGCTCGCAACCCCCGGAAAATCCCACCCCTACATGGGTTGAGAAAAGTCTTGTTGAATAAATTAGGAAACGCAAAAGTTGTGTCCTCGATCATCGCAAGCCGGCTTAGAGATCTAATACTGCTTTTTCAAGTGCTACGAAGAGATTGTGTGAACAAAGCTAACTTCCAACAATACCATGAAATTCATATGCACTTGGGGTGCAATGAACGATTCACGAACCCAGGGTTAACCTGCTTCACTTTCCTTATGTGCTAGTGTCGACCTGAACTGCTTGATAGGATGAGGTATGTGAGGGATGGTGGTTCAAAAACTCGTTTGTATTTGTGTGGGAAGAGTCAGTTTTAAGTTTCGAACGCGTGCCTCCCGCAGGGGGCAGTGGAATAACTAACAGATATCCCCCCGGCTCTCAGATGGAGATTTGCGAACGCTAATAGGCCAGCTAGTTGAAGACTCGAACACGCGTGACCTTTACGGTTCCGACCCGAATTCCGTCGAATCGAGTTGACAAGATCGAAACAATCGGCTTCCTCGGGTTCTGGTTCTTGTTCGCAGATAAGAAGTCAGCTCCCTTGTCCGTTCCGGCGTCCCACACGCTCAGGTTCCTCTCATACTCCCTCACCCACTTGCCTTCAACACACATGTTAGCGTCATCGAATCCAGTGAACCAGTCCGGGCTCGGTGCAGCCATGGAGATGGCAGACGCGTAGGTGCGAGTGTAGTCGAGCTTGATAAGCAGGGTAACCTTTTGAGATCCGTTCTCGGTGGGTTCGTCGGAATACACAAAGTCGAAGACGTTGCGGCCCTTCTGCTGGTTCAGCTCGGACAGGAGGGTGTTGATCTTGCCTCTCTCGGCAATTTGTTCAACTCCCCTTGTCGAGTAGCCGTGAGGGGTCCACAGGTGGTATCCGTTTCCGTGGGAAGCAACAACTGTCTGGGAGAAGTGTCCATCCTCCGGGTATGCGTCTGGGTGGGTCGCACCGGTCCACAAGTAGTCGAAAACCACCTTGTACAGGGCTGACCCGTTACACTTCTTTGACATCCTCTCAGCGTCGTTGATGGCAACATCAGATCCCATGGCGCAGACCGCGAGGACTGCGGCGGCCAAAATCACCATCTTGGAAACCATTCTCTTGTATGTGTCTGTAACTCCTTGTCTATTAGCTCGTTGTACTGCTCTGCTCTGCTCTGCTCTGTTTGTTGTCTTGCTCCAAAGAAAATATCAAACTTGCCGGGAGTCGGTCATCTTTTATAACCTGTGATCGGAGTCGTACTTCCGAATCGATGCGGGTGGAGCTGCAAACTATGCTGATGGTGCTAGCCCCAGAAATGGGTAGTGAGTCGATCACTGGCCTCGATCTGTCGAAACTAAATCTAACTTCGACAAAAACATCCGCCGCGTACGCTCCTCGATTTGACCCAAGTGTAGAGTGGATCATCGCCCCGTTTAAACTACAGTCAGGAAATTATTCACAGAAGGTTAGTCTGTCTCGGCCCAGTGCTCTCGGAAAATATGGTAGCCTAGGCTGATGTGCTTCAATAGGTCCACCGGCGTTACCCAGCCTTACACCCCATTCATCGGAGAAAATCAACGCTACCCGTGGACTGTGCCAGCTGAGCAAACCTACAGTACTCAAAAGCCAACGTTCAATATGGGTCAACTCGATGAACGGGCATTAAAACATTCGGCATGAAGTGCGATTGACGTTTCTTCTATCCTACCGCAGGATTTGTGCACGGACTATTCCTTGAGTTACCCAGTTTACCACGCTTGAGATGGAAAGGAAGGAGGTAGGGCAGGATCTCTACGCCCATTATCTACTTTCCTAAGCCAGCTCGCCATCCTCAATCCTGTTGACATTGCCTCTTTCCTGCTTTCCCCGAGGAGAAATAATATCGCTCAAAAGATCAGAAAACAAACTTTCCGTGCTACAAAAAAAGTCCAAAACATTGGCCAACGGAGGTGTCCAATGTTCCGATCTCTTTTTCCGTACAAAAGAAACGTTTAAAAATATTAGCACTCAAAACGTTTCTGTAAAAAAAGTGGCTTGCGAGCTTCCATTGGAATATGGCAAATGCTCAATCGGGAGTTGTTAAAGGAATCTCAGGGGGAAGAAAAGCGCTATCGACGGTGCACATTTGCGCCTTCAATATCAAAACAGCATATTTACGCGGCACAAGGGACAACTCGACTGAGCAAACAACGAATAGAGCCGGTTAGTAAGACGCTCAGCGAACGGTCCTCAAATTCCATGGCAATCAACAGTCCAAGATTCGGAAACGCGCAACAACAAACAGGACAATTCGATAGGCCAAAAGCCGAAGCTCGGATATCTTGAGTGAACACCGGGGGCGTCGTCGGTTACATTCCGAAGTCTCATACAAAACCACCACAACCTAACAACTCCGGTGCTGCCCGTGAACTAAGTCCCAGTTCTTAAAGTGGGACAATTTGCTGGAGATCGATTCATGTCCAATCAAAATATTAAAACAAATGATGGTTTACGTCAAGTTTTGGCTTACAAAAAGTTTCCTGGATAAATTGTAATGGAAAATATTTACCACAATGGAGCCCTTCTGATTTTTTTGAATGAAAATCCTTTTTCGACGCACAAGATATTAATGGGAGAAGTATTTTGATTCATATCTCCACAGTCCAAATGATTGGTTTTTGCAATGCCCATTTTCTTTCACTATTCAAGTAGTGTTTAGAGCGTTTTAATTGGTTAACACAGATTCATTTTGATTTGAGTTGAATACGGACCAGATGGTTGGTTGTTGGGAGAAGTCTTTTGATTCACGACATCAAGATCGACTCTGTGAAAATAGAGAAAACTGAAGTTTGACTGGTTGTTGGAAATTGGGGCGAGGGAGGTCTGTTCCTCGAGTCAGTTAGGGAGGAAATCGAGCGGGTTTGGGGTCAAACTGTGTCGAGAGCAGCCGGTGGAGGTTGTGTGAGTTTGCACTCGAGCGGGCAAACTTTGTGCGATGGACGATTGAGGACAGCCATCTTTCAGATGAACTGCGAAGTATGCTCCAACTATGCTCCCATGCTTGGCGGGGCGATACGGACGTTGAGCATTTAGTTTTTCGTGTTTTGTGTACTTGCTCCGGTATTGGACGCTGGTACTAACGAAAGTGATCCGGCTGTTTCATAATTGTAGCGTTCGCCCCAATTCATCGAATGTTGTACGAGTTGATCATCTGGACCGAGCGTGTTCTCTAGCTCGACAAGAACTGGCGTACGCGGCTAGATCTTCGGGTTATCGAAGTCTCCTAAAAGAAGTTCGGAAGCGAACCCATTGTCGAGATGCTTTGGGCAATCACAAAAACCTCATCCTTCTTGTCCCAACCAAACTGCGAATTCAACAAGTAATGTTTCGGTTTCCCCTAAAAAAGACGTCTTGATCAACAATCTCCCACCAGACCGAAAAGCAGTATTTGTAAAAAACAAAATAGGTGTCAGACTGTCGTGACTCATAGATAGCAAGTCGGCGATATGGGCAGGGAGGAAGCATTTTTCATTTCAACCTATTTTCTTTTTTAAACGAAATAGCGTGATCTTCCATCTTCCAATAGAAGGCCGATTTTGAAAGCCAGATTTCTTGCTTTAATTTCTCCTTGGAGAAAGCAACAGGACAAGAGGCGATGTCAATGGGATTGAGGATGATGGCTGAGCTGGCTCAGGAAGAAGGCCGAAGCCAATGATCCTGCTCCAGTTCCGTCCTTTCCCTGCTCAAGCACGGTAAACTAGGCAACTCAAGGAATAGTTTGCGGGAAACCTTCCTGTTGATAGGTTAGAAGAAATATCAATCGTCGTTCATTGCTGAGCCATTTACACTGGTGACTCTGAACTGAATAAGTAGATCAGTATTCGGAGACTGGAAAAAACACCTCTTAGGGTCTGTTGTAAGCTGGGTAGTCTGGCTCAGTTCCCTGGTAGCGTCGATCTTCTCTAATGGATGAGGTTTAAGTTTTGGTAACGCCCGTGGATCTATTCAAATAAAAGAAAAAGGAAACCCAGTGGTCAACCAAGCACAGCAGCCTAAACCACTGGGGTAGACAGACTAGCCTTCTGTGAATAATTTCCTGACTATAGTTTAGACAGTACGATGATCCAATCTATCACTCGGGTCAAATCGAGGGGCGTACGAGGCAGATGTTTCTGTCGATGTCAGATTTAGTTTCGACAGATCGAGGCCAGTGATCTACTTACGTCCTCTTTCTGGGGCTAACACCATCAGCATAGTTTGCAGCTCCACCCATCTCGACATCGATTCGGAAGTACGACTCCGATCACAGGTTATAAAAGGTGGCCGATATCTGGCAAGTTTGACATTTTCTTTGGAGCAAGACAACGAAGAGAGCAGAGCAGAGCAGAGCAGTACAACGAGCTAATAGACAAGGAGTTACAGATATATACAAGAGAATGGTTTCCAAGATTGTGATTTTCGCCGCCGCGATCCTCGCGGTCTCCGTCATGGGTTCTGATGTTGCCATCAACGACGCTGAGAGGATGTCAAAGAAGTGTAACGGGTCAGCCCTGTACAAGGTGGTGTTCGACTACTTGTGGACCGGTGCGACCCACCCAGACGCATACCCTGAGGATGGACACTTCTCCCAGACAGTTGTTGCTTCCCACGGAAATGGATACCACCTGTGGACCCCTCACGGATACTCCACAAGGGGAGTAGAGTCAATTGCCGAGAGAGGCAAGATCAGCACCCTCCTGTCCGAGCTGAACCAGCAGAAGGGCCGCAACGTCTTCGACTTTGTGTATTCCGACGATCCCACCGAGGCCGGATCTCAAAAGGTTACCCTGCTCATCAAGCTCGACTACACTCGCACCTACGCCTCTGCCATCTCCATGGCTGCACCGAGCCCGGACTGGTTCACTGGATTTGATGACGCTAACATGTGTGTTGACGGCAAGTGGGTGAGGGAGTACAAGAGGAACCTGAGCGTTTGGGACGCCGGAACGGACAAGGGGGCTGACTTCTTGTCTGCGAACAAGAACCAGATCCCAAGGAAGCCGATTGTTTCGATCCTGGCAACTCGTTTCGACGGAATTCGGGTCGGAACCGTAAAGGTCACGCGTGTTCGAGTCTTCAACTAACTTGTGCATGCGGTTTAACATCTCTCCCTCGGAGAGCCCCGGGGATGTCTGTTGGTTTGTGGACTACCTCCTGCGGGGGGTACGAGCTCGACAATTAAAACTGAATTTTCCCACACAAGTACAAACAGGTTGTTGAGCCACCATCCCTCACATACCCCAACCTATCGAGCAGCTCAGGTCGACACTAACACACAAGGAAGTGAAAGTTTTGGCTAAGCAAGTAGAAGGAGTTCAAGCTCCAGTTCGTGACTCGTTAATTCTTCAGGAACATACTAATTTCATGGTTCAGTTGAAAGCTGTGGTTTCACTCGAACTCTGTGCTAAATCTCAGCAAAGCAATAGTTGTTTTCTCAGACCCTGTGTCGATGATTCTGCACGGAACTTTTCCTTGTAGTATAACCACCAATCTATTCAGCAATACTCTGCTACGTCTGGTGGTTTTACTAACATAGCCTGATGGGATACGTCTGGCAACGAATAATAATCCTAAATCCCCTCGCTCATCGAATCTTCCCTTTTTAAAGTGCTTTGACTATCAAAAGAATAATGACTCAATCCATCGTCCTGCCGGCGGCAAAAAGAACGAACCAACATAGAGGCAAGAAGCGACAGCCCGACAGAATCGTGGAAACAGCAGCTCCACGTCATTTCCGCGCCGCTGACGGATAACAGCTAGCTGGGGGCGGCTGGCTTCGTGACCTCCCTAGTCTGGAATCTGAGCTCCTTTCGGCGGAACAAATTCGATACAGATAACGCCTTCTTTTGGGGCTACCGATAGCTGGTCTCGCACCGCCTGAATGCACGGTCTGTGCGAAACCTCATGCTGCGTATGGGATTCAAAGCGTATTCCACTCCTCAACCTCGGCCGGGAATTAAATTTTGAGACTAAATAGTATTCGTGATGAACTTCCGCGTCCACTGCGGCGGTGGCACGTTCATGAGGTTCAAGCTGAGCACCACAAGTTTTGAGGGTAGCCGTCTACGACCACGCATTGCTGTTCGTCATCATCGTACATGTAAGCAATATGCTCTTTATGTCAAACTAGACTTCCCAGTAAGAGCCCATCTTAGTCGCTCGTGCCGCCTGTCAAACCGGCTATGCTGCAGTCAACGCGGAAGCACGGAAACGAGTCAAATATCGCGATGAGGGAATATGGTGAGGAATCGGCGATTCCAGTGCGTAAGTAAAACATGACTGTTCTGCTTTTGATGTCTATTCTGGGTTTTTAGCGGTGAACCGGAAAAGGTTAAAATACACTTTTTCTCTAGGGGTTCTGGAGGGAAATCGTTAGTCTGGGGTTACTCGGGTTACATCGAAAACAGAGTGTTTTCGCGGATTCTATTTGTTTCAGGATCGGACATGGTTCCGGTGGAGAGCATCGCATCGATCGGGAAGTTCGGGGAATTGATTGCAAGTGAAATCCCCCACGAATTCCCTCGATCAGGGTTGGAGTGGATCCGCTTACCGAGCGTTTCTGAGAGTTGCCGAGACTCCCGTCTCCATCCATTCCCGATGGATTTGACTGGGGGAAAATGAGATGGTAGAAAATCTTGATCAACTCTGTTGCTCTTAGTTTAGGCGAAATCGATTTTCCAGGTTATCAAATATTATAGAAACACAAATATCTAGCCACTGGGTTTAGATGCTTTTGACTCGTATTGTCCGTAATTATGAAGAATCGTCCTAGGATGTTTCTACTGTCAGCCTGTCAGCCGTTAAGCTGGATGGTTTTTATTCGGAATTGAATTATGTGTATCGAGTTCTCATTGTCGAGTGGGGCGATGTTTGATTTTTTCAGTTTGTCTCTGCTTGATGATGTGAGAAGTCATGAGATTGTGCTAATACGATGGTGTGCTGACCGATAGTCTTTGTTTTGTATGAATGGGGCCCTTCTATCGGTAGTCTTAAGGCTCTTGTGAAGTTTGTGGTCGCTTTTTTTTTGCTTTAGCCGGTTGTCTGGAAGTGCACCTTTTGGGGCGATATCAGATGCTCCTGTTCACAGTCGACTGTCAATTTATCCTAGGTTATTGCATAACTGCAACTACCTAGATTCAACTTCTGGTTGTAGATGAGATTGTCTTCCGCCATCACCTCGCTTGGGGCAAATGGACACCTCTTCCCGTGGAGAGAATTATACAATTATCTGACCAAATTTACCTGAATTCAAGAGCAGGTCAGGTGGATGCATCGTTTTCCAAGGTCAGATATTCAACATCATGTAAGATGTGAGAGTGCGGAGATGCCCATGACGTCCTTGGAGAGATCAACTATTGCGACCGATCTTCACGTTCGGGGGTAAATGATCTCGCGCTGCACGGTGAGGAAGGGAAACCTGGGCCAACCCAGTTTTCCGAGAATCCCAGTTCATGCTATAAACGGCCAGGAGAAGCTAGTAGTGATGTTTTCATGCGCTTCAATTCTTTGGACGAATAGCAATCGCGACGAGAGAACCTGATTCGATTTGCATGACGTTTAACCTCGTAGACGGAATCTCTCATGTCTTCCGAAGGATATAAAAGACAGCCAGAACCTGAAAAGAGTCCGGGCTATCTCGTTCACTATTCAACCAAGGTCTCAAGCAGCAAAGCAAAGAGAAAGGAGCGGCAACCCGATCGACGGGTTTCAAGGTTTGTTCGCAGGATGTTTTCCAGGATGATGCTGCTTATCGCTGCCGCGGCGCTCGAGATCAGTGCTCTTGCCAGTCCAGTGCGGATCGACGCCGTCGCCAGGCCTGGGCACTTCCCATGCAAGGGATCGGCTATCTACAAGATCGTTATCAAGTATTTGTGGACCGAGGCTACCCACCCTGACGCATACCAGCCCAGCGGGTACTTCTCGCCAACTGTCGTGGCTTCCCATGGAATCGGACTGTACGTATGGTCCCCTCACGGTTACTCGAGCAAAGGAGTTGAAGTTGTCGCGGAGAAAGGCAACCCAGCCACGCTCTTGAAGGAGCTCAAGGCGCAGAAGGGTCGCAACGTCTACGACATTAATTACACTGAGGAACGAACGGAAGATGGATCCGAGAAGGTTAAGCTGCTGCTCAAGCTCGACTATACCAGGACCTACGCCTCCGGAATCTCCATGCTCATCCCCAGCCCGGACTGGTTCACTGGATTCGACAACGTCAACCTCTGCGATGAGGAGAAGGGCAAGTGGGTCAAGGGGTGACAGAACCTCAGCGTGTGGGACGCCGGAACGGACAAGGGCATAGACTTCAAGTCCGCAAACAAGGATCAGAGTCCCAAGGAGCCCATCTAATCCATCCTCGGCTCTCGCTTCAATTCCATCCCCGTGAGTACCGTCAAGATGATCCTGGTCAGCAAAAAGAAGTAGATCTATATCGGGCTCTAGTCATGAGCGTGTTGTGGACGGATACATCTACAGGAAAGCTGTCAGATACAGTAGCTTTCCTCAGCTCAGCAGAATAAAATAAGAAAAAGCTCCGCCGGGCTATCCGGGCAGAAACAAAACTGTTGGAGAATCACAAGGTCATAGGTAGGCTCATCGGCAGATATATCTTCGTATCACTTGTATTCAGCAAAACGGATGCATGGGCATCTATTCACCGACAGTATATCGGATTTGCAGGGCAACAGCTGCCAAAGCCGTTGCTCGCATATGAGCATATTCGCTGGGTCTAGGAGTGTTCCTTCGTCTGTTGTCATGCGGGGTGACGGCCTCGATGAATAGGTACAGTCTTGTCTTTCTACCCACTCGTTGCTGACTATCTTCGTATTTGCCCGCCGTGGGAGCATACTCCGCCAGGAGTTTCACTGCTTCAGAGGGTTTCTGTCCAAAGCACTCCGGCCTGCGCACGTGACAGCTCAATTTTAACCTAGTTATTCCACCGTATCTACACCGTTCTCATGACATTAACAAGAAGGGTCGCGGAACACGTTCGACTTATTTCTACAGCAAAAGAGCAGGCAATCGGTCTGCGCTCCACTGGCCAGCTGAACGTTCAGATTGCCTCCTGAAGGTCATGCCCGCATTGCCCTCCCTCTGACTACTATGTACATCCAGTATCTGCCTACAGCCTGCTTCAATCGCCATTGAGGGGTGCCTTTATCGGCTCAAGGAGTCCTATAGCTGATTCAAGGGCGTGGTCTGGCGATATTTGGAGCGCATTCAGAGTAACTTTTCTCGCAAAACCTCCAAACGCGACGCCAGCGGCCTTCCCGTAGATCGCGTTCTTCTGCATGAGTTCTACTGTCGCGTCATTGGTCCCTCCGGCGAGCTGAACAAAGCCAGGAATGGACAGACTTTCTCCAAGTTGAAGTACCTTCTTGGCTAGCCTCACTGACTTGGCAGCCATGCCCCGACCAACGTCGCCGCTCATCGGCTGGCCATCCGTCTGCCAAACGACGTCAGCCTGGTCACCTACGTTCAGCACCTCAGAACGTACCTGAATCTCCTCCTCCAGATGATCGGAGTCCGGAAAGCTCACCGCAACGAGCTTTAACTCCTCGAGAACCCAGCTGCCAATACTGCTCCAAAGCGCGGTGAACTCATCCATGTGCGACGGCAACGTATGAATCTCGATGGCGTCTATCGGGTAGTTTCGAAGAAGTTCAATCATGTCCTCTGGGCTTCGGACATAAGTGTCTGCAATAATCAATCCGAGAGGGCAAGTGCGGAGGCATCTCCCGCATCCATAGCAAAGACGTTCAGACACTCCCATCGTGCTGATCGCGTTGGTTGGGCACACCCTCTCACACGGCCTGGGACAATCCGAAGGGCACTTGAGAGGATCAAATACGGCTTTTCTAAAATGAGGATCCTCTCCATCGTTGACGGAGACCATAACAAAGGGCCTCGTCGGCGCCAATTTGTGAGCCGCTCGGACCCCGTTCGCTGATTCAATTCCCGCAAGCACAGCCCCGACGACAGCTGGATCGGCTGCACAATCGATACAGTCGACTCCAGCCAGCGTGTAAAGCTCAGATAGAGTTTCGACAAAGGGCACATCGTCCATACTCGCTCCACATATCAGCTTCACCCAGCGCCCTTCCAGCAACGCATCTCTCGGACTCGCAGATACCAGTCCGGCGCCCTTCTCCACAAGAGCCGATGAATAGTGACAGACCGCCTTCGGATGCCCAGAATTTCGGAAGCCAGGAGGACTAATTCCAAAGCAGAATCCTGTCAAGCCCATCATCAGCTTACGAGTCTTCAAACGCAACCGCCGTGGTCACCCCTCATGAGGACATCACCATGACGTCGAGAAGACCGTACATATCTCCGAATCGGTGTCTGGGATTGGCGGACGCTCGACAGGTAATAGCTACGTTCTAGTTCCCCACAACTGGTAAGAAAGGAGGCTTGGTCGTTGGAGTTCATGCTATAAAACAGGCTCGTCCAGATGGAAGCATATTTCAACAGTGTCGAGCACAAAACACTATCAGCGGGAAAGAGAGATGACTGTTTTGAAGAGGGAGGGGAGTTTCTCTAGTCTTAAACCATCAGTAAGAACGCGAATGGACCGCGTTCAAAAGGGTACTGCAATGCGCCGATGTTTAGCTCGCTTGCTTTTCCTCGTTGGAGCTAAACGCGAACCTGTCCCAGCCACGCCTGGATGGGCACGCCGGATTTGGGGGGGGGGGAAGTGAAGTGGAAGGGGATCTGCCCTCACCGATAATAAAGTTTTGTAGCTCAACTTGTTTCACGAATTTCTACAGATGATAATCAGGTTTAACAACAACCTTCTTCTCAGAAGCCTACAGCCTGTAAAGCCCAAACTCTCCCCAGCACCAACCCTCAAAAACAAGGACACGCGGAGATCAACAATTCGCCCAATTAAGAACTTTTAGACACGTGGTGAATTATAATTTGCTAAAAGTTCAACCAAAAAAAAATCTCTCCGACGGGGTAAAATAAGATTTTATAATCCATCCTAAATTTTCCAAAACACAAATAATCTTCACTTTTATACCCTTTCACCTAGCGGGTGCAAAAACGAGAAACCTAATAGATTTCACCGGATCCAAACCAATTAGATTGAAGGCAATCCAAATAGAACAAATAGATTGATGGAACGAAAATTATGAATATGTGAACTCTAAATAAAGGAGTAAAGCTCCCGTTTGCGTCAGGAGGAGTTTTTACGTTCTTAGAAAGCGGAATAAAAACTAAATAAGTTGATAAAAGTCAAATTATGAAGACTGTGTTTCTACAAAAAGGAACTATGCTCAAATTTGTGCCAAAAACAGGATGAGTTTTTACGCGAAAAAAAAACCAAACCAAAAATTAGATTGATATAAACAGAAAATATGGATATTTATTTTCTAAAAAAAAGAAATTATTTTCAAACTTGAGCGTCAGGGGTAGTTTTTACGATCTCAAAAAGTACAGATAAACTAAAATAAATTGATAGAATGTTAATTATGGAGATTTTGCTTCTAAAATATGAAAATTATCTCATCCTCTTCCTAAATCGATGAAGAAGACGATGAGGACGTAGTTCTGTGGATGTGTGGAGTTACTATTGATTACCGTTTGGATGGTATGGGAGGAGAGGGAGAGGAGGGAGGAGACGGAGGGTAATGGTAGTGGATCTCTTCACTATTGTTGTGAAGTAGTCTTACGATTTTAGCAAGTAAGAGAATAGAAAGAAGGAAAATCTGGATACTTGTTACTTTGGAGGGGCTTGGGTAGGTTGAAGTATGCATCCGCCTGAGAAGTATCATCTTCCGAGGCAACCGCTGAAGTTCTTCAAGAAGATGACGCGGGCTGCGAGACCTTGTCAGGATGAGATGATGAGGTTTCTTGCGTGTTTGAAGGAGTCTGGGTTCTCTAGGGATGGTTTTTGCGCGAAGAAACAGGCTGATATGTTGTTGTGTTTGAAAACTTCCAAGGTAAGTGATGAACGGATCGCGAGATGTGATCAACTTGGAAAAAGATAATAGCGTTCTGAATGGACTTGCTCTTCTTGGTCTGCTTTTGTCCAGGGCAAAAAGGCGTCGTCAGTGCTTGGAACCAAGGAAATGCCTTGGGGCGTCTACCTCAAGGACTTGAGATCGCTGTACAAGCAAAGACGGCCAGTCCAGTGGCCCGAGAGGAAGACTGATCCAAACAGGATCGTGTGAATGGAATGCCAGACGAATTTTACAACAACTAAGACAGAACTAACACTAAAGGAAATCCTAAAGCCTCGCTCTCAAAAGTCTAAGGTTCTTCAAAGCCCGGCGTCCGTTGATGCTGAGCTGTCGGTACCAAAGAATGCGGTCATAATCGCATAGAGATACGATGGCTAACTCTTCAGCTCCGCAGACTTTCACAATAATCCCAGACTTGAACTCAAGACCAAGCGGACTCGCGGCGCACGCGCTCCCAGGTTTCGTAATACGTGACTATCTTCACCGTCTATCCATCCTATTGATCCACGGGTTGCCTAGGGTTGTTGTGGCTCCAAGAGCTCTTAAATCCACTGAACAGATTGCGACAAATGATGAGGATTGCATATACCAATCTCCAAGCTAAGAACGGCTCCCAGCTCGATGAGAGCACAGCTTCATCGACGATTTTTGAGAGGTAATGCCCAATCCTTACGCTACTCTCTCTGTAGCTCATAGCAAAGCATGGCTACATTAGAGCTAAGCTACCCTGCGTCCTGGGCGAATCCAACAAGTCAGGGCTCCGCTTTGCTAGAAGAGGAACAAGTCACTGCCACCAAGTCCACGAAGCAGAGCAGGTTGGTTCTAAAAGCAGCAGCACCAAATTTCAGCATTGGTGACAGTCTCAGTGTAAATAGTCTCGATGTAGCGACGCATGCTAAGGTCAAGGAAGCTTCGCGGAGACACCCCCCCCCCCTTGGGCGGATTGGGCCTCCCCAACTTCAACTTCTCTCGGGCGAATTTCGCCAGCTACCGGTACACATGACACATGGATATGCCATGTGACAAAAACGAAGCACCGCTAGTGGACTTACTCGCTGTAGAACGAAGTCCTCGCTTCGTTCTACAGCGAGTAAGTCAACGAACGGCTCTCCTTTGTAATGTCCCCCATCCCCAATCAATCCAAAAGCAGTAACGGCCATATCTCCTGGTGTGCGGAAGAAAACGTGCCGCTTCCGGCAGTTCAATGTAGACCTGTGGATGCCTCCGACAGCTCGATGAAGTAGTAGTTATCAATTGGAAGCAGCGAAGACACACCTCCCGAAAACTGCCCCACGGGATCTCCAATCACTGACCAAGGCCCAAAATCACCGGTAGAGATTTTGAGATGAGAACAGGGTTCAATGCAGACTTTGAGAGACTTTTATCAACCTTGACAGACGTACTGGTTACTACTTGGAGCAAACTATGATTCAGTTGTCATCGCCCTAACTTGAATACTTGATCGACCAGTTCCCCTCCGACCTCCAACTCGACCGAATCGGCTGAGGAAGGTGATAAGATCGGGTTTGGGGAAGATGAAGGAAGGCCTGTTGGAAAAGCTTGAAGTTTCTCACAACTGCAATGAAAAGGTGACGTTAGAAAAGAATAAGAACGGACGCGAAATATAGAATCAACTGATGATTGCGTGAGGTGAGGAAGCCCACCACTGTCACCGTGGGTTTAGGTCTTTGTTTGTTGTGGGAGAGGGGGGGGTATCTTTGATTGTACTTTGTTTGGATGACTGAGATGGGAAACCGAGCTTCCATGGTGAGGACGGTTAGCTCACATCTCTTTGAGGAGAGTCACAAGACGCTCTGTGTTATTCTTCTCAACCACGAGCTTCCGTCGTGGACGCCGGCCGTGTGGGAGCGGGCTCAGGTTCGATTGTGTGCAGATGGAGGTGCGAATCGGCTCAGTGACCAGTTTCCAAGTTCGCCTCCACCGATGACGATCATTGGGGACCTCGACTCCATCAGGAAAGACGTTCTGGATAAGTACTGCAAGCAGGGCGCGACGGTTGTGAACCTATCTCACGATCAGGATTCGACGGACATGCAGAAGTGCGTTCGGCATTTTGTGGATTCGTACGTGACAGAGTCTCTCCACGTCATCGCTCTAGGCGGATTGGGAGGTCGGATTGACCACACTATCAGCAACCTGTCCAACCTTCTGGCGTTCTCTCAGATCCCAATCGTCCTCGTCGGGGATGGAAACGCGGCGTTCCTCCTTCGCGCTAAGGAGAAATCCAGAATCGAAGTCGATGTGGAGAACGAAGGTCCAGGATGTGGAATCATCCCCTTCGGAGGACCCGCCACAGTAACCTCCAATGGACTAAAATGGAACCTGAGCAACGATGAAATGAAACTCGGAGCTCTCATAAGCACCTCAAACGAAATCCTTAGTCCGGTCGTCGAAGTCGACACGGACGGCAACCTCCTCTGGATATTTGAAGTAGAAAAGTAACAATGGAACTAAGAGCGTAGGCAAATACGGAAATGCCAACGTCTAGGGTTAATGTTCTTGGAACAGTGAAGCTGTCAACTGAAGCGAGAAACAAGACATGTAGTTTTCGATCGCCTGAGAGATTGATTTGAGCGATCTATTGGTCAGAATGGTCATAAATTTGCTCGACGCCAGTTCCCGGTTGTCATGTCGCCGCACCTGTTAGTTATCTGATCAGGACGGCTCGCTTGATCTACCGGGTCTCCCGCGAGAAGTTTATGCTGAGGCTCTCACCAATAATGTTTTTGTCGCATTGCAACGTCGCGAGAGGTTGGGTAACGAGTGCTTTGACTGACTGACCGAAGTGAACCCCAGACGATTCTGAAGTTGTTCCGTGAACGCCCAGATCGGCTCCGTTCTCTTTCTCCTCGTCTGAATTTCCTCATGCAGTCTGTCTTGGCGTTGGGAGGCAATATTTACGCGTTCAGGAGTCTCTTGGCCCCCACTTTTTTGTTAGCCTCCGAAAAGACGCATGAATTCAGTCACGAAGTTGGAGATTGTAAGAGTAGCATCGCGAAGACCTCGCGACCTTACTTTGTGAGTTTTTTCTTCCCCCCATAAGCTCATTAAACTATTGACTTGGTTTACGTACAGACCAACACGCGAAGCCAACAAGCGCGGACGAACCTGGAGGAGCTCAGAGCGGAGACTAAGCGGCATGAGCTGCAAGCCACAGGCGTGCAAAAAGAAGGCCTAACCTCTGACACTCTCGGTGCTTCCTCACACTCCTTTGAGGCGCGGACGGTGGTCCAGCTGGGTGACCCGTCGGCCCCATTTTTTGCACACCTGTGGTCTTGTGTTCCTAAATATCGGCTCTGAGTCCCCAGGTTCTTACGCTGCTGTACCATGACGACCTGGGTCTCCTTTGAGAGCCAGACGCTCTTCTGGCATCGTGTAGTTAGGCTGCGCTTGTTGGTTTCGCGTGTTGATCTGCAAACGAATCTTGCAAGTCATTCTACAATGGAAAAGTTTACTGCTAAAGAGAAATTAAATCAAACATTCACGCGCAAAGCGCTGTAGCGAGGGTACCGAGCGCCGCCATTCGCTACGCTCTCGACACGCCCTTTTGTTGGTGTTACCACGAGCACGGATTTGATGTTGGAGGCGCGGTCTGTTGCAGTCGTCTTTTCTTGGATTTCCCTTGGATTTTTTCTTCAGTTTCCGAATAATCATCATCATCGCCAGCCTTGGGCAGCTAGCGGTAACCACCGCTATTTCGCCGTCTGAAATGGCATATAAGGAGGTGATAAACAAGCGTCTGTTGCTAATGGCTTGTGTTGGAATAGGAATTTCTGACAGAGCTATAGAGACCCGTGGAGGCGCACCGTTGCCTTTTACTCGACTTTTCCCGATCCAAGCGGGTTCAAATTCGAGCACAAGCCTCCTGCGCTTTAGTCTGAATCCGGATGACTAGAACGATGGTCAGCCTCCATCGCTTGCGAAACGATAGGGTTTTGTCTTTGTGTGTTTTTTTTTAATTAGAAAGAATATTGTTATTCAAAGTTGTAGGGTTTTCGTTGCTAACGTTGTTATGGATCAGTCAGTCTGTTAGGGTACTCCTCTAAACGAGAACAGGACTGAACGAGAGATTACGCGCTCAATTGTTCTGATACTGCTTCTTGCGCTTCTGCGTCGACGGTCTCCTCCTTGCCTTTTTCGGGGTCTTCCTCAAGAGTAGTCTTCCCGTTGCAAGTAAAGCAGCCCTTCCAAGTGGAGAGCTTCCAGAAATTTGGCCTCAGGATATCAACAAACTCCTCATCGGTCTGAGCATCGTACTCCCAGAGGTTGATTGTCTTGGGCACCTCAACGTCCTCATCGGTTTTCCCACAGCAGTTGCTCATCTTTCGTCCGGCGAGGGTTAGGACGTCCAGCCTTCTCTTCGGATGATCCACACGGACGCCAAGGAAGATTACTAAGACTACAGAAGCCAGCGCACAGATCCCGAGCCCAGCGAAGCTCTCATACGCACTGTAGCCACAGGGAAGGTACCCAAAGAGGATCGAGATGACGGCGACAACCAATGCGTAGGGGAGCTGGGTTATGGTGTGATGCATCAGGTCACACCTGCTCGAGATTGCGGACAGGATTGTCGTATCCGAAATCGGGGTGCAGTGGTCTCCGAACACGGAACCAGCGAGGATGGCGGAGATCGTCAAGGTGAAGATTTCCGCATCATGAGAAGCGTACCACGACGTGGGAACGATGAGCGGGAAGAGGATGCTCATGGTTCCCCAGCTGGTGCCAGTACAGAAGCTGATGACCGCAGCAATGAGGAACGTCAAGACTGGCAGCGCTCGTGGGTCCAAGTTTCCGGTGAGGGCGCTGGAGAAGAAAATATCGGCTCCGCTGTCGGCGATCGCAGCCCCAATCGCCCAGGCGAGGATGAGGACGAGGATAGGCTGGAAGATGCCTCTGATGCCGTCCATGAACGCATCCAGATTCTGCTGCATTGTCAGGAGCGGTCGTCCAGGGCAGGCCTTGAACCTCAGCCAGTACATAAACGGGTGTACCAATCTGTCCTGTACGACGTACTGGAATCGGTACATGAACCAGGCAACAACCGTAGTGGTGAAGGATCCGTACAAAAGCGCTGCATTCGCATCAGCGTGCCCGAATATGTTCTCCGGTGTCAGCGGCAGACCCAAGGCGAGCGATGTCGTCCTCCCGGTGAGCATGACCGCGAGAAGCACGATGAAGATGACCAGAACGATCGGGACGACTCCATTCCACCACTTCAGCGGCGTACTCTCGTCTGGCATCATGGCTTCGTCTTCTTTTTTTCCGTCAACCTTCGCATCATCACGTACGAGCTTGTGTTCGTCCATGGATCGCCTCTCAGCAACAAGCATCGGTCCAAACTCGCGTTTGGCGATGATCATGAAGAACTGGAAGAACAGCATAATGATCGGGTAAAAACGCGAGGGAATGGTCGCCAGGAAAACCATATAGCCGTTCGTGCTCACGCCCTCTAGATCCTCTCCTTGTTCGAGGAGCAGATCAATCTGGTCCTGGATCAGCCCAACCTCGAAACCAATCCACGACGATATCGGAGCGATCGATGCAACGGGAGATGTTGTGGCGTCTACGAGGAAAGACAGCTTCTCACGACTCACCCACATAGCATCTGAGACGAATCTCATCGTGTTGCCTAAGATCAACGTGTTGGCGTAGCTGTCAAAGAAGATGACGAATCCAATGAAGAAGATAACCAGCTGAACGGTCATTCGAGTCTTGGCAAACTTTTTGAAGATCTCAGCAATGCCAAAGCTCCCACCGGACCTGGAGATGCACGCAATCAGGCCGCTGAGGAACCATGTGAAGAGGATGACAAATGCATGATCAACATCGCCCAAAGATTCCACCAAGTAAGTGTCCAGCACACGGAGGAACGCCTGGAACGGATCATAGTGTGAAACAATGAACGCTGCCGTGAAGATGCCAATGTACAGAGCGTATAGAACCTCTCTCGTCCAGACCGCAACAATAATGACCAAGATTGGGGAGAGGAGGGTGACCGCACCCGGGATGAACCAGAGCGAAGCCGTGGCAGACTCTACGGTTGAAAAGTCGGAGCTCAAAGAGTTCTCAACGGTCACGTCCTGCGCGTCCAGGCCCGTAACCAGCAGCTCCTTGATATAGATCGTTGACCGCAGCAATCCATATTCGTCGTAGAGAGCCACAGCGTGGTTTCCGATAATTTCATTGTTCCAAAGCACCCTCGAGTATAGCGTGCTGCTGGCATCGTACGTTGTCTCATTTGAATATTCCAGGGACACGGTCAAACTGAACTCGACGTTATCCACGTACACAGGCCGAAGGTTGTCAAAAACAATTGCAGGAGGACTGGTCACAGCCAGCCCTACCGCCAGAGAAAATAGTACCAGATAACCAGACTTCATCTTTGCGTTTGTTCTCTAACATCAGATGAACTGGTTTGATATCTTGTTGTAGCCTTCCCTGCGGATGTCTGTTGTCATCGCATTCGACAGGGTGCTTTTATGCCAGTCTATTCCAGCAGGAAATCGACTTGATCTTGATCGGTATTTCATCTCAGATGAAATCGTGGAGGTCTCTGCTCTCAACGGCAGGGACTTTCAGTAAATCGAAAATACAAAATTTGACCCATTTCAGGCGATAGTTTCTTATCACACTATCCGTAAAAACTTCGTTACAGCTTTTCATTTCGCCAAAACAAAGACTTTGATGGGCACAAGAGCTTGCAGATCGAAAACCAGCAGACGACAAGAGGGAAAACCGCTGTGCGCATCTTCTCTTCGAAACCCCAATGGGATCTCCTCTCTATCGCCCCTTCGTCCAATGGATCGCTTCATCAGCCTGTGAGAAAACTCAGGCTTCAGAAAAACTCATTAGAAACGCATCATCGCAGAGAGCTCCCCCCTACGGGCTAGGCCCACGCGCGAGGTCTCATAAAAATCCTCATATCATGAGTTTCCAAACCTATGGCCGTCCGTAGATGACAGCGGAAACCATCAGACACGATGGTGCGGGCAGTGGTTCTTACTAAGTAACCCGCCCAAAGTCAACTCAGACGCTCTTCGTAAACACTTCCAAAAACAATCAGTATTTTTTTTTGCACTCAAGCTCTGAGGAGCGTTCTCCGTTCCCCTCCCTATCCGCTGCCACCACTAAGGTTGCCCGTAGGAGCACTGTCAACTCTCCCTGCCATTTCTTGTTTAGCTTAACAAAATCCACTAAAAAACAAACTCACATTCAACCAAAAACAAAAAAGGCCACTTTCAGGTATTAAAAATAGAAATCCAAAAAACACAACAAAAATCAACTAATCCCGAAAATTAAAAAGCAAAAGTTGCCGTCGCAACATCTCCTTTAAAACAGCTAAAAAACATATTATTAAACTGGTGTAAACTGTTGATTTTTGGTTTTTTTTGCTTTCGGATAGCGTAGTTGGTAGAGTAATTACATTCTGTTTAACCGATAGACGATAAGGAACGGTAGATCGATGTGGGCATAGGAAGGCTGGGGTTGAAGAACGGGCTAATTAGGTTTACGATGGTAAGTTGGATAGGTGTTGAGTAAAGAAAGGGGTAACCCTGCCCGCATGAGAGATCCATTGTTGACATGGTCTCATCGCGTTAATGGACGAGGGGAGTGGATACTTGGAGATACGCGCGAGGCAGAAAAAAGAGTAGCACCAAAAGGAGTTTTTTTCGGGAACACGTAGAACACCTACGTAAGACAGTGGAACAAGACGATCAAGAAGCTGCACTCGGATGCGGAGGGGAATACGTTGGACTATCTATGGCGATGACGGGCATCAGATGGGATCCAACGGCATCGCGGAGAGAGCCATCGGCACAATCGACACGAGAGAGAGGACACTACCAGTGGATAGCGGACTTTCGATGGCTCGCTCCGCGGTGCCGTTGCTGCTGGGATGCGATGTCGTTGGATCCTACGTGATGCCCGTCATCGCCATATAGGCCTTCAGCCCAACGTACTCTCCTCCGCCATCCGAGTGCAGCTTCTTGATCTTCCTATTTCATTGTCTATGTAGGTGTTTTACGTGTTCCTGAAAAAAACTCCTTTTGGTGCTACTCTTTTTTCTGCCTCGCGCGTATCTCCAAGTATCCACTCCCCTCGTCCATTAACGCGATGAGGCCATGTCAACAAATGGATCTCTCACGCGGGCAGAGTTACCCCTTTCCTTCCTCCACACCTATCCAACTACCATCGTAGACCTAATCATACCGTTCTTCGACCCCTTCCCCCGAGGGAAGTGTTGACCGTTAGTTGTTTTGCGGGTTCAACCCCACTCGCTGATATCGTACGAGGTAGGGCAACTACATTCTGCTTAAGGGATAGACGACAAGGAAAGGCAGAACGACGCCGGCGTACCAGGCCGGGTCGAACAACGGTCTAATTAAGCTTGCTATGGTAGTTGGATAGGTGTGGAGTAAAGAAAGCGATAACTCTGCCCACATGGAGATCCATTTGTTGACCTTCGTCTCGCAACAATTAACTAGATTTACTAACTGCCCAAACTCTATTGGCTTACTGGACAACCGACTTTTTTATTCTCTTGCTATTAATTTTCGTGCATTAAGCAAAAATCGATTACGAAATAACTCATTTTTAATATTTCGGCTGCTACCAGTGTCCTGACACTGTTTGTAGAAAGTTGTTTTCATAATTCTAGTTTTCTTGTGTGGAATATTTTAAAGTTTTTAACATGCTCAATTATGGTCATTAATATCGTATTTTCAAGTTCTACGTCTCTGGTTTCGAAATTAAAATACCGAAGAATTCGCAGGTATCCAATTTTTGGTCTTGAAATTATTTTTGAAAACGTTATTTCGTGTCGTACTGTTTAGAAGGTCTTTGTTTATTCGTTTAAACAAGACAGTTTTCTATTGTATTTGAAGCACATAAAGACATGATTGATTCTAATTGGTTAATCTTAGCGAACTTCTGTAAAATATCTTAATTTCATGGCTTCTTTTTTTGGTACTTTTGTTATGCTATTGGATTTCTTACCCGCCGCTGTGTGAATAGTGCGGGGTATGCGGGGCATGCTGGGCGCTCTCGGGGGAAAACTTAGGGGATCTTAAGTGCCGTAGTAGCGTGGAAATCCATACTAACAGTCGCGACTATACATGTCAGCGCAAATCGAGAACGTAGATGTCCTGACTGCGGTCCAAAGAGAAGGCGGTGCGCGGTTTCCAATCATTGCGCTGAAGAGTGTTTGGCCTGTTAGTCTGGGGTTTGGATGGCACTATGGTGTTTGCAGACAATGGCTGGCTGGAACGTGGCTCAGGTCCGGCCGAATAGAACCACAACAGGAAGATTGACATGATTGAGAGGCTCGGGGTTCAAACGAGGTACAACGATCTCGAGGGGAGAACACGAGGTTATTGAAAATGAATGAACATGTTTATTCGGAGACTGAAAAAAGAAGGAAAAAGTCTGCGGAAAAAATAGTACTGGAGGCGAATACCTCCCCCCTCCGACATCAAAATAGTCTTCCTTCGCCACCACATGAAACCCAAACCGGTTGAAAACGGGGAGAACCGGTCGGAGCGCTATCGGAACATCTAGTGAACCCAATGGGAACCAAACGGAATCCAGGAATCCAAAACGCTCACTGAGCTGAAGCCGAAGCGCGAACTCCCGAGGTACGCGAAGGCCCCCCGCGGAGTTCACAGATTTTGTGATGGCTCAAAGTGCGAGCAGCAGCTCAAGGGCGCTCCTCCGCCGGTAGATAACGGTTAGCCTGGGGGTTGGAAGAGCAAGATGTACATGACTGGATGGTTCAAAGAGCACAGAGTGAAACATATTCGACAACTCAAAATTGATTAGCAGAAATTTCCAAGATCTCTTTCAGAAGGACCGTGGGGTTATCCTTCTGGGTCCTGCGCACTTGCATAGTGTCCAAAACCTGTTGATTGTCGCAGGCTAGATACGCTCCCGATTGCTTCTGCTTACGAAATGAGGCGATGAAGGAGTTTATTTCCGATAAAGACATACTTTCGTCAAAAGTTTCGATGTCAGCGAGGCCACACAATATCAAGCTCGCCGATACTGAAAGTTGCTGTGCGAGGAGAAAAAATATCAGCCTTCCAAAGTCTTCGTTGTCTGGATCGGTTGCTTCTTCTCGGAGGTTATCCCGGTGTGCTGCTGCGTTATTGTTTTAGAGAAGTTGCTTACTGGAGGTTATCCCGGTGTGCTGCTGCGTTATTGTTTTAGAGAAGTTGCTTACACTGCAAAAGTTCTTCGTTTAGTTATCACTGATATCTCCAACTGGCTGCTTCAAACGACCAGAACACAATGCGTTTGCCGGTGATAAGTTGCTGCCCACTGTTTTATCGACTCCTCCAGTTAATGTTACAGTTGATAGTTTTGCCGTTCCCAACCCTCAACAGTGCCTCCATACACGCTCCAAACTCTGGCAAGGCTTATAACCTTGCGCGATGACGGAGCTATTTGGTCGACTGTGTACGATTTTCGTAGTTTCCAAAACTTGCAAAGCGAGGAGAAACTATGGTCAGCATTCCAAAATCTTCATCAGATGGCTCGGACTCTTGGAGCAAGAGGGCATGAGAGAACAACACAATCTCACCAAGTTCTTCTTAGCCTACCCAGGCCATGAGTTGGTTGTATATGGCCCCATTGGTGACGGTCATATACAACCATCACCTATCGAATCCTATATAGATGCTACCAGCATAGATGCTTCTTGTAGGAGGTTACGGTACAGACAAAACCAATGGAAACCGCACAAGTTCGTCATTTAGCTATCTCGTATGCGAGAGGAACTGATATCTCAGACAGGCTGCGGCAAACGACCAGAACAATGTGTTTGCCGGTCGTAGGTTGAATGCCATATTATATTTCTCCTCTGTGCTTCCCGTTCGAATTTCGTTTTGGGGTCATGATCGCGACGATCATGTTGGAGGCGCGTGATCTTCGCCTTCAATAGTCCTTTTTCCGAGGCGGGTTGTTGCTTTTTTTTTCAGTCTACGAATAAACTTCTGGTCCAATTTTTAGCCAGCTCCCGTGGCAAAACGTTGCCAGTTGATACTCCTACTTCACCAAACCTTTTTTTTCAGTCTACGAATAAACTTCTGGTCCAATTTTTAGCCAGCTCCCGTGGCAAAACGTTGCCAGTTGATACTCCTACTTCACCAAACCTTCAACAGTGCCTTTCACGATTGGTGGTGCACTTCCTGTACGCTGAGAACTTCCACTGGAGGCGCGGGGGGTTGGAATAGCGGTACATATGCCGAAAAACTTCTTGCCATAGTTTGGAGCGGGCCCTTGTTTCTGGAACGCTTTTCGAGAATTGTTCCGGCCCTTTGTTCAGCGCGTCCATGAAGGAATTCAGCAATTCCTCAGGCTCTTTCTCCGAGTAAAAACCCGAGCTTGCCCGGTGTTCAAATGTCTGAGTCTCTCCGTCTCGCGGTTTCAGTTTAATCCGCGGTTGGACTACAAGATATCCCGGTTCACGTTCATCCTCTCTTCGCTTGAATTTCGTCACTGGCCCACCATTAATACGGGGTTTGAGGACAGACCTTGCAAGAGATTCGCAGCTACCATAACCGTGTGGACGATTAAAATCTCGGTCATGTGCACGATTAAAATCGACCCGGTTAACCCCCGACGTGTTCCTTCCAAACCGCTGTTTATTGTAACCCTCGAAAGCTCCCCGAGGTTGACAACCATTTCGCGGTCGGGCAGAGGGAGTACATGGCGTTGGGGCTATCGTTCGACGAGCATGTTGAAATCTCCCGAATGCCTTGACACCTCGCATCTGTGGTACTTGCTCGGCGTCTAATGACGAAATGCCTGTTTCGCGCGTTACTAATTTTGAGCCGTATACAAGCCTTTTCGTTGAGCACAACGATCAACAAAAAGTGTCCTCGAATCTAGACAAACCTGCTTGGACCTCGGTAACCTCTAGTCCCTAAAAAAGAGATCTTCACGGTCTGACCAGACCTCGAAATCTCTTCACCGCTAGGGCGAGAGAAGTCAATCCAGGTTCACTCTAGCCATTACTTTCCTCGTTTTGACTAAAAACTAAAACCGAATCGAACGGATCGAATCTAATCACACTCTGAAGACCTAATTTCCAGCCTGAAATTCGACAACTACGACAGAATCAGGACATCATGTTCATGTCCTGTCCTAGTAGCTCTTCCTCCCTCTCGCCAAACCGTCCCGGACGAAGAAGACGGTTAAGTAGCCTTAAACGAAAACTTGGCTTTTGCTGGTGCTTTTAGGAAGGCCGTCTAAGCCGCTTCCTTTCAGTGAATGTCGGGCCTGCCAAAGGTTCCAGAAATTTTTTCAAGGACTATTTTTAATTTGGCAGTTGCGCGAATCAGGGATACAAAGTCGCCCACCCCTTCAATGTCGACGTCCTCGTGACGATGTTGACGTCGCTTGTTCAGAATTGCTGTAGACGGTTTCAGCGAAATGCTCGGTCTTGGGCTAGTTGATTTGGATCTCTTGGTGGGGCTGCGGGAAGGTATTTCAGCTACTAGCCTTCAAATCTGCCGCAGTGGTTTGCTCAAACCAGACTCGAAGATGTCGTAGAATTCGTTTCCAGGGAGAACTGGTCATGAAAATTAGCAATTTAATATCGGTTGGAGAGTAATTCAGCGATGCGCGTGAATCCAGGATGGCTTGCTCCATTCACTGCGTGAAGTTCGGTGCCCTATTCAAAAACTTGCCTACTCGTCTCGCTCCTACTCCGGAGGCAAGATCGTTAAACACTGCTGGTTGTTGTAGGCCGTTCGTTCCCTGCATACCAGGTCCGTGGCTGGCACGAGCATTCAGAGACAGCTGAAGTACTCCATTCGCATCCAAGCCAAGGTGGTCTTCTACGTAATTGTAGGGTTAAGAGCCGAAACACAACTTCACAGTGGAGATGAACTGTTTGACGGAGCCTGGAAACACTCAGCCAATGCTTCTCCAATTGCACGCTCTGCATATCGTCCCCATCAAAAGCCTACGACTGTAGGTCTTCGACCGCAGCCACCCCAGAATTCGAACTTTAAGGAGGTCATGTGTTGACCTAATATTCTAGTATTTGACAGGGAGTGTACCTATCGACTTGCAGCGCTTTGGACTCGTCTTCGCACGCTCGGGAGCAGCAACCGGACGTGCTCAAGCACATCATCAGCAGAAATTGTCTCATTTTCACCTCTCTTCTCCTTGCATTCAACGACGGAGTGCGACAAACTCAACGCGTCCGTGATCGAGTGAAACCAGAGTTCGTCATACGTGTAGCACTTCTTCAAGATCTCGACAACAGCAGACTCTGGTCGGCTGCAAAGCGCATTCGCAAGCGCTGCTCCATGCGGCATGACCATAATATCTGCGTCATAAAAGTGTCCACACTGTTCCTCTATCGGCACGTCGAAGCTTTTCACCTCAACCACTTCAACTCCCGGAAGGCCCTTGAGCTGGTCAATCGCGTCCTTCGAGTTCATCCATCTCCGTTCGGACTGTTCCTGCCTGTCGTAGACGAAAATACGGATCGTCCGGTCCGAAGAATCTTGTTTGCTACCCCTTGACTCGATAAAGCTCCTCAACACCTGGCTCATGAATTGTATCGTTATTTTGGCGATCCTGTCACATTCCTCTTGTTGTACTGGGCTCAGCTTGGAGCCAAAGGGACAACCCATTCCCAAAAAAGGCCCTGGATGTTGCTCATAGTTGCCCCTGATGTACGTAACTCTTGGAAAACACCAGGTCTCTCGGTCGCTTTCAAACTCTACCACGTTTCCGCTTCCAGCGAGGCTTTGTATAAGCCTCCGCAGGTACCGGTCAAGCCACTCAAAGTTATCCAGGTTCTTGGGCAGGAGAGCAACGTTGTCCTCGTCTGAGAGACAAGTCAGATGGTAAAACGTGGCAGGAAAGAAGTTGTTATGGAGCAAGTGCATCGGGTTATGCTTTCCACCTTCTGTCAGATCCAAGTAGAAAGCAGGTCTATTATCATACTTCAAATTCTGCCTCTTCTCATCGACAAAGGTGACCAACTCTGACTTTGACCTCATGGATGGCTCGTCCTCTTCTCCTTTGGCGACGCATTCTGGCTCAAAGGTTTTAACATAGTAAATACCCGTCCACATCGACGTTCCAGAGCACAGAAGATCTCGAAACTGGGAGCTGATGGAATAGTTGAAGTTTATGTTCTCGGATATTCTGCGATGCTTCAGAACAGGTTCGTCGCTACTGTCAATGTCCTTCTGTTGCCCATCACCTCCAACAGTGCGTGTATCAGGGACTAAAGTCCCGTCCGATTCCCTCAGAAATCCGCTCACAAGACGTGTTGGTCTGGTTGTAAACTTTTCGTACTCCTCTAGAGAGGCCGGATTGTCCCACGGCATATGCGACTTCTGCTTCGAAGCACCGCCCAGCATGGAGGGAACCAAGCTCAGTCCCTTCATGTAGTTAAGGTTGGGAAGTTCAGCGGCACTCATTGCCCTCTTCATACTCGAATAGTTGATATACATCATGAGCGAAATTGATAATACGACACAAACCAGAATCGAGCAGACCATCCAAGAAGACCGCGACCCCTTCGACCGCGGCCGTCGACTACTCAAAGGCGCGGTTGGTCGAGTACCAGAGAACCCTCTCTTCATATGAGATCAAATCATAGGACAAACCGGAGCCTTTTTTTGTTGTGGTAGTCCTACTCTGGCAGTCAATAAACAAGCTACACAGATACCTTCCTTGCCGCCAGGCTAGAATCGCTTCAAACCTTCTAACAGACCCCGCTCCAAGTCGAGTCCATCGAGCAAATGATCAGAACGACTTCCTTCCCGTACTTTGGAGCAAAATTCGCCGAGTCTTCTTGGCCAGGAGGATTTTTATATGAATCCAGATTACGAACCCTGTTCATTCAACCGATTTATATCCCCATCCTGTATCACGAGCCAATCTTTTTTGGCCGGAGAAATGTATTAAGTATTCATGTGCATCTCCGACTCCCGAAAACGGCGCAGAATTCGCCGTTTTATCGAATGAGCTGAAAAGGTGACGCTTTGCTCTTGGTGAGTTGAATGACGATGGGCTTCGTTGTGAGACTGGGACAAGAGAGGAGAACACCTGGTCTGACTGCAATAGTTAGATTGCCTCCTTTATCACTACGGATGGTGAACATCCTACGTCAGCATTCATGTTGGTGAACCGGACCAGAAAACAGTCAAACTGCTGGCGGCGTTTGAGAACTGAGCTGGTCAGAGCGATGCAATTAACGGATTGCAATCCGATCCGGCAATCAGAGATTTCCTGGCGGTGAGTATGGCTATAGATACGAGCAAGGCTAAGAATCGCATCCCGTTTGAACTCCCGTCGGTCCTCCACAGGAGCAAACGGCGCAGAGTTGCGCCGTTTGCTCCGAGTTCCGACCGCACTCGTTTTCTTGGTGAGAATGGAAGAGCGAGCGTGTAAGACAGCTTGAGCTGAGTAGCTGGAGGCTGAAGGGTCAAAGGAAGGCATTGTAAGCTGCTCGAGCCCGAATTTTACCAGAATACCTCATCCGCGCTGGAAAAACAAAAATAAACTGATTTATTAGCAGAGTTGTAGTAGTCGAAAACCATACTTCAGAAATGAGCAGGACGATCATCAGGTTGCGTTCCATTCGCCGATACTCACAGATCCTCACAGATGGGATGTTAATGACGACTGGGCAACAAGGATCCTCTCCGAGCAAATGTCGATCTCATCGTTGATCTTCCGCGCATCCGTCTCCGCCTCCCTTTGAGTCAGCTTTCCCTCGACCAGCTGAGCCGCAACGTTGCCAAGCTTTGCGTATCGATCGATGATTGCCTTGTGCAGAGATGAAACTGACTCTGCGTTCCGTTTCTCACCGGTATCGAGCTGCAGAGGTTTTGCGTTCAAGAGTTAGCGCCGATGCAAGAGCTTCCTCGGCCATGGCCACAACCAACTGACTAAGAACAGCTCACCTTAACAATCTCAGAGTACACGTACTCCAGATCTTTCAGCAACTCCTTCATCGAACCGATTACTCGGTTCTGGTCCTGTTTGAACTTGACTGTTTCATCCTTCTTCCCAAAACTAATAACGTTGTCATTAAACGTGTCGCCGAGCTTCCCTAACGACTTTTCTACCTCAAGTAGTTTCTGGATCTCCTTGTAGAGCGCTAGCTCGCCGTCCTCTTTGTCAGAGTTCCGGTCGATTTTCAAGTCCGAGTGACGGACGACCTTGATGAGCATCGAGCCAGACACTAGTCAGCGATCTAGAGCTTCAAGCAATCTCAGCAATACCAGCCGAGAAGGTCTTACCAGGACAAGGACGAGGATACCGAACAAGATGAGAGCGAGCACAGCGATCGGGAACAGCAAGTGGATAGATGAAAAGCGATAGAAGATGTAAACCGTTGCCGGCGAAGCTGGATCGGCTACAAAATCGGACCTCTCCACTGAGAACTGTTTCTTCCCGAGGTATGAAAGCGTTGGGTAGAACGTCTCTACCTTGAGGGCTTTAACGCTCGGTTCAGTTTCGACCAGTTTTACATCATAAGCCCCTTCAGGTAGCATCACCTGACGTTTCAAGAGGACCCAGTTTTTTGACGGTGACTCAGCGAGGGGCTTTGGATAGTCACGTCTTGGCTCTTGACTGGAATGGCGAGATCCGTACCCTGAAAAACGCCTTGTCAACTTGAAGCGGATCGGACACCGTCGGCTGTGCGCTGACCTTCACCACGTAGACGCCATTGTGGCTCTTCACCGCACCAGACAGAGGCATCGTGTAGCCGAACCAATAGTAGTTCTTCCATCCACCTAGCAGCGGAAACCTGAAAATCGGTTCGAAGTATCTGCCTCTTGCTGTCGGCTCCCGCAAGCGTGAGGACGTAATGTTGCCGATCAAGTCTTCATAGTAAACGTTGTATGCATCCTAGGCTCGACGAAGGATTGTAACGAGTACTGAGCCGAGTTCACATTTCAGCAGAGAGGCGACCATCGAATCCTACCTTTGGAAGGTATACCGGAAGACTCTTTGCCGTGTTCACCATACCACCGGTCTGCTCGGCAGTAAAGTGTTCAACGCGCGAAAATTCGGTGACTTTCGCTCCGACGTTGCGGATGGTCACCTCCTCTACTACTGTCGCAGCGCCCCAATGGCTTATGGAGATCTTCTTCTCGAACAGGCTCATCTTGAGGAGTGGGCCTTTCTCCCGAAATCTGGAATCAGGTACATATCCTACCAAGCTCAGCATGATACAATTCTCGCCTTCTACGTACAAGACGCGGTTCCTGACTTACCTGGCTGTGAACAGCTTTTCTGAGTACGGTGCGATCTTATAATATGGTCCAAGGAAGATGAACCTCTTATCGACTTTGGCAAATTCAGGGTCTCCTTCTTGGATGTTTATTTGATCCGAGTTAAGCGGGTAGATCACCTTCAACATATCAGTCTCGTAGGGAGAAAAGAACGACCACAACGCTCTCATCCTGAAGCCGCACAATATAACGAAAACGTAACCGTGTAAGATTCCTGTCGTTTTCACTCTCGAAAGCTAAACTTGTTTGGCGCTTCTTACAGATAGAAAGGTTCCTCCATGTGCCTCACTTCATCGCGGATCGGCGTAACGGCGTTGAGTATGTCGAGGTAGATGATGAATTCCTTCGTTTTCGACGACTGGATCGAATTGTTAAGTTTGATCTTGAATTCTGGATATAGAAATTATTCCATAAGCACTTTAGCTCAAAAAGTCTCCTCCAAATAGTGGACCCGGAAGTCGATGCTTTTGCGAGATACCTGTGTAATTTGATTCCTCTGAATTCTCTTCAACAAGTAACGAGACGAGAGGAGCTTCCTGCTCAACAACTCTTATGTCCGTCTGTTCAAACGAAGGTGGCACTGCGAACTGGAAACTCTTAAAGTTTCCACGTCCGTCGTTTCTGATCTTCACCATGCACTTCAGTCGCAAAACGGGTCCCTTGAGCTCCTACTCCAGTCGAGATTCCAAGTATAACCAAACCAAAAAAAAAAGATTCAAAATGCCAGTCAAATACATCCACGAAAAAAGCCAAGACACAGCTTACACCCTCAATTGTAACATCCTCGTTCACCAGCTTCCCAACACAGCAGGTCGCCAGAAAACCTGCAATCAAGAACGGTACAATGTACTTCATCACTTCTGTTCTCATGATCTGATAATACTTAACACAATATACAACCAACAATCAAAGCACCTCTTTTCTCAGTCCAGACGAGGACTTCCAACCATCCTTTGGATCTACTCAGTCCTTCCTCCCCGAAACCCTATTGGATCGATCCATCTGCTGAGGACGTCAATTCGATTTCCTGGGGGGGGGGGCAGATTCTAGATAAAAGAAAATATTTTTAATATAGCTCAGTAGTATTTTAAATATTGATCATAATTGGATTATTTGTTTTGTTATATAAGTTTTAGTAGACTAGAAGGTTTAGATTTGGAGAAGCAACTCTAAACGGGAGTGTTGAGTTTCGCGAGACTCTAGCGATGGTCTTGAGGCTATGAAGATCGGTTTCTGCACGCTGGATCTGGTCTTACCAACATGTGATATCGGCGTATCGACCCCTTCGCGGTGATACGAGCATTAGGTAGTCGCCGCATTATGCTGTCTTCTCGTGAAGCAAAACTTTTGCCTTCAAGGGTCTCTGCTGGGACTTGTCACAACGAACTTCTCGCATATCTGAACCGCTATTTTGACTATTTGGATGAGTATTGAATAGTCTTGAACGTCTCTACAGCCCGTTGTGAGCGCGCTTGAATAGAAGCACGTCGATACCAGACAACGTTGTGTGAGTAAAGCCCTGGAGGACGTCATGGTGTCTGTGAAAACATCGGCCATATGCAAAATCTATTCGAACAAGTCAACTAGTAGCAAACTATCTCATGCAATCAGCTCTTAGCACGAACTGCCGTAACCTTGGGCAGCTGCACGGGTCTTACCTCTGGTGCAGAGCGCGGAGGACGAAAGGTATCGTGAATGCTCTCCCTTCAAGGAAAGTGAGCGTTTGTTCGGATGTCATCAAAGTGAGATTTATTCTCGACGAGTAAGGATGGATTGTTGAGGACGACGAGGTCGAGAGAGATCTGCCAGCGCCAGTAATCGCGAGTGACATCCACCAACCGTACAAGAACTGGGTCTGCATAGAGGAAGAGACTTCTGCTTTGGTTACCTCTTGCTCGACGCCGAGACAAGCTCTGAGAAGCTAGAATGGATGAACTTCGCAGCTGGTTTAACGTAAAACTGAAGGACTTGGGCTGGACTGGACTCGATGACGTGGTGGATTATGTGAGCGGCGTTGAGGACCAAGAAGAATCGCGGGTTTACCTACAGTCTCTACTCGGCGGCGACCCTACGACGGAGGAGTTCATCTCCGCTTTTCTCTCGAAACTCTCGGAGGCTAGACGAAAGCCCACAGCTTGCAAGGCTGAGGAATCTTCGTCGACACCTCCGCCGTCGAGGAGCAAGTCTACGAAACGAGCTGAAAAAAAAAACAGACCGCGAGGGGTGAGTTCCGAACAGGCGAAACCTGAACCAGTCCTTGACGTGAGCTCCGCTGAAGACTATATGATCCGAGTAAGGGAGGCGAGGAGGAAACAGATAATCATCAACTGCCTTAGCTGCGGAAAGATTCACATGACCGTCCCTTTTAGCGGTACATGTGAGTTTTGTGAGGTTCGGCTTCTCGATTCCGTTGTACCCACAGAGGTATAAGCAGAGCTAAACTGCTCCAAGCGGGTCGACACATACATCTAGACGCGAAAATTCATTCGTCGTGTGCGGGCTTTTGGATGTGCAACCATAGGATGCAATAGAGCAGAAGGATCGGCTTCTTGAATTCGATAGAAACGTCGCGAAGAGGACAACTGTTTTGGACGATGACAACGACTTTTACGATAGCGAGGCGATGAACTGGATGTCAAACGATGAGAGGAACCAGCTGAACAAGCGAATGGAGAGCAAGGAGCAGGAAGCGGAGAGATCGCGTCGGGAGTACGCAGTTGTGCTAGATCTTAGCGGTCGTCGAGTTGTCGCCGCTGGGTCGGCTTCCGGTCAAGGTGAGTGATGGTCGGGTCGTTGAAGGAAGTTTTACGGTGTTGCTCAGGTTCTCACTCAACTCGATGTCGCTGTGCCGTTCATCAGAGGCTTCAACGGAGACAGCGGTCGCGGACGATGTCACTCCACAGGGACCTCCTCGTCAACCGGCTGGGCCGTTGAGGATGGCACCGAGTGCGAGCCTCTCTGGTGCATCACCTCAGTACATCCGATCAACGTTAAGTTCGGACATGGACAGCGGTGTTCGCTTGAGTCGAGTTTCACACCGTGTCCAGCGAGACGAGCAGGTATAGACAACTCAATGATTTCTCAAGTATGGATTATTCTCCTACTTCGTCATCGCGAACGGGCTCCTCCTCATCCTTTGCGTCGATCCTTTGCTGAGCCCCTTCGGGTGCGACATCAGATCCAACTAGCGGGGTCTTAACTGGATTGGGAAGGTCGTACTTGAAGCAGAGGAACTCCACCTCGTCCTTGGGCATTAACGGTGTGAGTGAAACCTTACCGCGCCACATGATGAGACAGTCGTCCGACGACTGCATCAGGAGGAGATTTGATGAGGAGCTCAGTCAGGCTTTTGCGATAGAGATTCGGCTCTCCGGACTTGATGTCGGCTCACCTCCTTTCGAAAGACGACAGCACCAACGGATACTCTTTCAATCTCCTTCCGAGTCTCTTCATCATCGACCTTATCGAAAAGAAGGCTTTGTGAAACCTGCAGCAGCGCGGAAAGCGTTTCCTTCTTGACGTAGATTACCCTAATTCCAAAGAGATAGACGATGAGAAAATGCAGGAATAGGAAGACCGCTTCAAGGCGAGAGGCCCATGAGTGTGAAGCGGGACTACCTCTTTGTCAACACCGGTAGGAGGATATGCAGGGTATCAAAAGCTATTCGATAGGAACACTCAGCACCATCTCTGGGGCACTTTTCAAACCCACGAACCCCGGCGCTCAGCACCTGAGAGAAGCGAGGAAATTTCGGCTTGGTTTTAGCGGAGAGAGTGGGACACCAAAAATCTACGATCAAGGATGACGTAAAACCCAGTACCCGAAGCTGCTGTTTCAAATCTGGAGCATACACGAATTCGTCCAGTATTTTCTGACCTTTCTCCGGGATAAAGGACAACTTCTTCGACTGCTTCTCAGAGCTTTTGCTGTATACGCCCTTCATGACCCACTCCGGTTCAAACCCTATCGAAGGCCCGCCGACATTTTCTTCAACAACCTCGCTGCAGGAGTGCGGATGGTCTTGGAGTTTAGGACTTACCGTAAAACTCCTTGATCTCCTTGGCCAGGGTCGGATTAACTTCATTGATACGAGCCAACGGATCGCTTGATAAGAGATTGTTGTACCCTCTACGGTTTCGCGTGTCCGGTCGTTGTCTCGGTACTCTAGCAGATCCCTCCGTAGCCACTGTGAGATCACGAAAACACGTCAGACGTGCTGATAGCTCCCTGTGACTTCGCTCAACTAGGCGTACCTGTGTCCACAACGGGGGCGTCTCCAGACTTGCGCAGAACGGCCACGAAAAAGCCTCCAGTGTCCTGGTCGTGAGGAACGACTCTGACACATCTCTTCAGCAGCAATGACGTCGGCGCGCTTTCCGCCGGAGGGAACATGGACTCCACTACAGACCTTCTTCTGTGCTCAGGAACCTATTTACAAAAGCAACGAGGTTTTTAAACGCGGTCAATGACCTTGAGGAGCATAAGCGCGGGGTATGCGCACGAACGCATGTCACACCTGCTCAATGGACGTGTACCAAGTCTGATCAGGACTTGTATCCTTCACAGACCATGTAATTAGCCCGTCCCTTCTCTTGAAGCCCGTTAGCTTGTCCGACACATCGACCTATCCAGCTCAGAAGTTATCCCTTCGTCAGATTGTGGTGTGAACGAAAAGTACGAGCCGAGGGATGCGAGGCTTACAAGTTCGATGATAGAACCGTACGCATTCAATAGCGAGTTCACGACTGCTTCGTTCTCCAAGGGGTTGAAAGAACAAGTAGCATAGACCATCGTTCCGCCGGGCTTTAAGAGATCGAAGCCACGTCGACCGATCGCCATTTGAAGCTTGTGCAGTCCGTGCGCTTCTCTATGGTTCCATTTTACCCACATATCAGGCGCCTGTGTTTGAAGAGAGAGGTGGTGCAGGGTCGCGAGGGATCTTTAGTTTGAGCGGAACGATCCCACCTAGGTTCACGCGATCAGTACCTTTCTAAGCGTTCCATCACCGGAACAGGGAACGTCGCATAGCACTCGATCAAAGCTCAGACAAGGTGGAAAGTGCTGTGCTTCATGGTTTGTGACCAGAAGATCCGCGCATTTGAACCTCTTCAGCTGGTGACATAACATGTTGCATCTGTTTTGAAACGCCAGCGAAGGGAAATCGGATCGTCAGGGAGCTGACAGACCAATGAGCTTTTCCAATAACGCTCAAGCTGCTTACCTCCTCAAGTCAGAGTCATTAGCGACGATCAGACTAGGCTTTGAGCTGTCGGTGGGTGACTGCAGCGCATCTAGAATTTGAGCAGTCTTGGATCCTGGTTGACAGAGTCAGGGAGGACTGTTTTAAGCGCCGGAGTCGGTGAGCTTTATCCTCCATGGGGATGTTCCGGAGGGGGCTAAATCCTCCGCGCCATGGCTGACAAGTATATTGAATGGTTGTTCCTACCCGGTGCTGCACAGAGGTCGATGACAGTCTGTCCGGGATGCAGATCGAGAAGCAAAGGTGGTAGCATGCTGACGGCCTCTTGGCGATTGATGGCTCCGATACCATTCTGCTGAGTGATGAACTTTTGAAAGTCTTTGAGCTTTTCGTGTTTTCGGAGAACCGGCCTTGGGACGTTGAAACTCCAAGCCAATCCGTCTGGATACCTGTAGCGCACCACGAGAGAGAGTGGAGTTAGCTCGTGTTTACAGATCCATTAGGAGCTTTCAACGATTCCGACTGCAAATTTGCGCACCAGAGCAGCTTCTTTGGCGCGAGAATAACCATCCCATCCTCCAACTCAATACCATCGAACAGCTTCGTGAATTTGTTTTCCACGAGATCCATGATTTTGTTTTTTACAGATGTGGAACTTGTTACTCTGAATGCGGTTCCCAAAGGAACTCTAAGCTCCTCCATGAACCTGTTTTGTGGGATACGTTTTCAATTCAAGGTCTCAAACAAAAAAAAAACGAGCCGTCCACTAGCAAACCCGCTTATCGACACTTACTTGTCAAACTCGTCATCAGGACAGATCTTCTGCCTTCTATAATACTCCTCAAACTTTTCGTTGCTTCTCTCAATGAACTGTGTCTCGCCGTCGGGCCTGCCGTACAGAGCCACCCTCCCATCCCCACCACGGGCTCTTTTCCGGTTTCTTCGGCCGGATTTTTCGGTAGATTCCTCAACCATATCTATCCTACGATCAATTAATCCTCAGTGCATAAGCAATCGAACCTTCCTCGACCCTCCTTAATCCAACAAAACCAAAATCCGGCACCCCGGTAAAAGACAGAAAAATTAGCAGCTCAGCTCTAATCCAGCCGCCAGCGCTCTTCATCCAACGCCAGCAGAACCTCACAGAATCTCTCACGAAATCTTTCCGTCTAAAACCAGACAAAAGGCAACATATCCGTAACCACTACGTCTCTATCCAGTCCCAACTGTCACACCTTCCCCGCCACGAACTCATCAAATTTCCCAGACCAACTTGTCCCAAAATGCGCCGGCCGTGAACCTCTATTATCAAAATAAAAACAGTTATCAGTCATTTATTAATTTTTAGTAAGTATGATTGGTAGTTAATATTCTACTAAATAAAATAATTAGACGGTATCAATCTTTATTGTGGGACAAATAATGGGACATTGGAGGATGAAACGTTGTGCGTTTTAGACAGATGAGGATGGAGAATGGGGTGAGTGCGAGTATGCGTTGGAGGCTTCTGTTAAGCCATGTGGTGCCTGTATATAGACCTAGCAAAGGATAATTAGGGACGTAAGAACATGGATGTCGTCGCGAGCGATCCAAAGTCCCGAGATGTAGGGCATCATGTTCGGGCCTTGGCGTTTAGCTTCTACACGTCGGATGAGGTAAGTGGGGTCAAAGCCACGGGAAACTTTCTGTTGTTTTGTTTTTTTGTAGTTGAGGGTGGCACGTTTTCGGCTTTTTGCTGCTTGTTCCCTCCCATCATGGCTCTGAAATTTTAGTTCGTTTGCTTTTTTGGGTTGAACCCAGGTACGAGCTCTGAGCGTAAAGGCGATCACGAATCCGACTACGTTTGATGACTTGGGAAGACCAGTTCAGGGCGGTTTGTATGATCCCGCACTGGGTACTACTTCTCATAAAGAGCTATGCGTAACCTGTCACTTGGGATATCAAGAATGTCCAGGCCATTTTGGGCACATCGAGCTGGCCGTCCCTGCGGTCAACCCACTCCTGTACGGCACGCTGTTGAAGATCCTCAAGTCCAAGTGTTGGTACTGCAACAGATTCCGCGCAGAAGCAAAAGTCGTGAACTTCCTTCTGGCAAAGTAAGGATAGGACGAGACTAGCCAAAAATCTTGCGTTCCGTTGAACTTGCGTCTGATCGCCACAATCGTCCCGCATTCTATGAAAACTGCAGACTGTTCTACATCGACTGTGGTCTGACAAAGGAAGCAATGGAAGTTCCAGCACCTGAAGGAAGCAGTGAACATAGTGAAATTAAAAGCACCGTAAGCAGCCTGCGACAATTCATTTCACGAAGGCCTCAATCAATTCGGTAAAAGTCGCTCAAGTTTAGAGCACTCGCGCGTCCTACTTTTCCAGGAGATTCTGAGAGAGGCCAAAGAGCGTTGGTCAGCTTCAAGCAAGCTTCGCACACGTCTGAATCGAACTGCCGAATGGAGGGATGCAGTTAACGAATTTCTGTCCATCACCGCACAAGGTACAGCTGATTTTTTTTTTTCTTCAATGGCAAGAATTCTAGACTCGCGACGGGTTTGCCATCTGTTCTCGTCAAGATGATTGAAAACACCGGTTTACATGCACAGGTCCGAGATGCTATCGCTGCAAAATGCCGAAGATTAAGCTGCGGCGCGATCAAGCGAAGATCTTTAGGCTGGCGTCGTAAGTCGTCTCGTCCGATTTCCTGTTGTCTAACCTTCCTCTGACAAAGACAATCTGACCTCTTCCGTACGACAGATCCAGCTTAGCTCTCAAGACGGGTAAAGTCGTCGGTCACAAACTGGAAAGCCTCTCGGGGAAGCTGGCGAATGCGCAAATAAACGAAGAAATATCCGCAGAGGACCTGGAAGGCGGTGATGACGAGGCGGGTATGACGAGGCTTGTGTCCAGCGTTGAGCTTGAACAACAGCTCATCTCGCTCTGGAATGTCGAGCACAATGCGTGTGAGCTTGTATGGGGATGCAGAGACCGGTTTGGTACTTCGAAAGGCACGGAAGACGGTTACAACGTATTTTTCATAAAGGTAGGAGGCCGGTCCTGTCTGGGTGTGGCTGCGAGAATTAATGTGGCTAAGAGAAAGGCTTGTGTGATTTGCTTTTTTTCGCAGGCTATGGCCATTCCTCCATCTCGCTTCCGACCAGCTTCTCGAGATGTCGAGACGGACTCGCCCACTGAACACCCACAGAACGTGTTCCTGGGACGGATTTTGAACGCAAATATACAGCTGTTAACTGGAACCTCGACCCTGACAAACATACAAAGAACGAGACTGGTGCTAGAAATGCAAACGAATCTTAACGCTCTGGTGGACAGCACTCAAACCGCAAAGGCTGGTAAGTGTAGATGTGATCAATAAGAGTACATGGACTTTCGAATAGAGTCTGAAGTTCTACTCTTGAGCACCTTTTTCCAGGCGGACCGCCAGGGACCATGACTGCGACTGGCATTCGGCAACAACTTGAGCACAAGGAAGGCCTATTCCGGATGCACATGATGGGAAAGAGGGTCAACCACTCTGCAAGATCGGTCATTGGCCCGGATCCGTTTCTTGAAACCAGTGAAGTATACTTGGCCGTCAACCGCGCAACATGCCAAGGAGTGGAACTTCCTTTGTCCTACACCCCACCTCCAGTGCCTCTGACGCGGTCCTTTTCTGTCGTTTAGGTGGGTGTACCAATGTCCTTCGCTAAGAAAATGTACTACGCGGAACCGGTCAGTCAGTTAAACGCTGAAAAGCTAAGAAAACTAGTCGAGCATGGTCCAGATGTGTACCCTGGTGAGGTCTTTTGGCATACGTCCGAGACGATTCCAAACGCTGAGCTAAAGGGCTCTCTACTTCTGTAGGAGCATACGCTGTGGAGGACGAAAACGGAAACTTGATTACGCTTCAAGCAAACAAGCCAAGACAAAGAATGGCCCAAGCCAAGCTTCTCCAAAAGACAATTGGTAAAGGTCCTGGGCTCGCGTCGAAACGCGTGTACAGGTTGGCTTAAACCGAACTTGTTTGACAGCTCTTTCAGGTTCTTCTTCTGAGTGCAACCTCTTGCTCTCGGATTCCTAGGCATCTGGAATCAGGTGATGTCGTTTTATTTAATAGGCAACCGTCGCTTCATCGGGCTTCAATCATGGCCCACACGGTCAGGGTTTTACCAAAGGAGAGAACCATTCGATTCCACTACGCCAACTGCGGATCATACAATGCAGATTTTGACGTGAGCATCATCTTTGACTTCTCGTCCTAAGAGCGATCGGGTTTTGGTGGTATAACCTGGATACGTATTCTGACCCTCGCTATATCTTTCAGGGAGACGAGATGAATCTACACTTTCCACAAGACGAAGTTTCCAGGGCTGAAGCTAGAACAGTGGTTTTGGCGGACCGTCAATATACGACGCCGACTTCGGGCCTACCTCTTCGAGGTCTAATCCAGGACCACGTCGTTTCTGGAGTGCTTATGACGAAACGAGACACGTTCTTTTCGCGGGAAGAGTTCCAGCAGTTGTGTTACAGCGCCTGCTTCAACGTTCTCGGTGAAAATCGAAGGGTATATTGCTGCCGTTTAAGCAGCCAGTCTTCCAAATACATTCACCTGCTGCGTTTTGCAACGCTGAAAACATACCACTTTGATCCGCTCACAGGTGGTACTTCCTACTCCAGCGATTCTGAAACCGCGGCAGCTGTGGACAGGGAAACAACTGGTCTCGCTGATCCTGAAGCTGGTGGGATCCAAATCCATGGACGTTAAATTCAATCTCAAGGCCAAATCAAGGACAAAGTCGGAGGTCGTAGGCGACGAGGAGGCTGAAGTTCTCGTTCTGGATGGTGATCTCCTCAAGGGCGTACTGGACAAGAATCAATTCGGGTCGTCTCCCTATGGTCTGGGTGAGTTGCGCGACTGCGAAAACACTACACCTCCTAAGCCGGTTACTGAGAAAGAATTCGGAATATAGTCCATGCGTACTTTGAGATCTACGGTGCCGAAGCAGCGGGCAGTCTTCTGTCAACTTTGAGCAGACTATTCACCCTGTACCTTCGTGGTCACGCGCACACGACGGGTATTGATGATTTGGTCCTGGACCAAGACGCCGACAAGGCTCGCTTCGAGGTATGATGGTTTTTTGCATCACTTGGGAAAGTTGAAGATCGTAGTATTCCTGAATCGTTCTGGCTGATTTTGGGCACAGATCCTTCGGGGAGCGAGACGGAACGCGGGAGCAAAGGCTGTGACGAAGATTTTCAAGCTTGACGAGGCGAGTGGAACGGCGATGGATCATTCCCAGACAGCGGAGTACATAGAGAAGCTTGCCGCAGAGCGAGACGGAGATTCGAGACTCGACGCCGCAATGAAATCGATCCTAAGCGGTGTCTCTTCCGAAGTCCTGAGCGCATGTTTTCCAGGAGGCCTGGTACGGATCTCTACTCACATCCATCAGCCTTGCTCGCTATGGGACTGAAATCCCTCCGTCTTCGGCTTTATCCGCGTAGGTCAAACGTTTTCCTCACAACGGCTTCGCGCTGATGACTGGAACCGGTGCAAAGGGCTCCATCGTGAATTCCTCACAGATCTCATGTCAGTTGGGACAGACTGAGCTCGAGGGAAGAAGGGTTCCCAGATCCGCGAGCGGTGCGACGCTTCCGTGCTTCGCTCCATTCGATGGCTCTGCTCGAGCGGGAGGTTATATCACCGGTCGATTTCTTACTGGTAGGTCAACCATACTCCATCTTGAACGGGACTTATTGGTAGCGAAATGCTTTTCAAACGCTCAATGTCGCGAACGTTCAAAATGCAGGGATCAAGCCACCAGAGTACTTCTTCCATTGTATGGCCGGACGTGAGGGACTTGTGGATACGGCGGTTAAAACGGCCCGATCTGGTTACTTGCAGAGGTGCTTGGTCAAAGCATTGGAGGGTGTTCAGTTACAATACGACATGACCGTTAGAGACTCCGACGATTCGATTTTGCAGTTCATCTATGGTGACGATGGAATAGATCCTTCAAAGTCAAGCTGGCTTCTTAACAAGCCCGGCTGGCAGGTAAGTGCGGTCACTTCACAGATCCCGAGCTCACTTTGAAAGGATAGCGTTGGCGGCGATGTCTCCTGACCGCTTTAGCTGCTTCATTCTTCAGGCAATGAACTCTGAAGAACTTCTTGGGGTCAGCGGGAGAGGAGCTTTTGAGAACCTGCGTGGTCTGAGCGATGAACAGAGGAAGACTCTTGACCACTACGTCGCGCTAGGCATGGATGAAGGTGGGTCAACCCTTGATGACGCTAGCGCCTCCGATACCGGATTGCACGGGGCAGTATCGGAAAGGTTTTGGTCTGAGGTGAGCGTCGCAACTAGCCGTGAAAAGCGTTCGGCCTGGATTTCTCAGATCTGAAATTCTGTAGGTTGGTAAGCATGCGACGGAGGATCCGGATGGACTAGTAGCGAAGATGGGAAGAGAGAACTTTGAAAGGCTAATGCTTCTCAGATACAGTAAATCAGCGGCGGAGCCTGGCGACGCGGTTGGAGTGCTTGCAGCGCAGGGTATAGGGGAGCCTAGTACTCAGATGACGTTGAACACTTTCCATTTTGCCGGTAGGGAAGAGACAAAACGGCTGAGCTGCAAGACTCAGGCCGCCACATCATCGAATAGCAATTGTTCGGTGTTAATTGTACCGCTTTTCTTGTAAAAGGTATGGGAGCTGCTCATGTAACGCTCGGAATTCCGAGACTCAGAGAGTTGCTGATGACAGCGAGCAAGACGCCAATGACTCCAACTATGAACCTGCCCCTATTGTCTAGTATCGATCCGATCGAGGCTGAAAGGTAATCGAGCGAGCACTGTAGAGGAAGTCGAAGACAACAGCAAAGCACGAGAATCTCATGAATCGCTTTTTCGAATGGACAAGGTTTATGCGTTTGCTACGCCGGATCCGAGTAACAGACCTCTTGAAGGCGTTCAGCGTACAGGACTGTGGTTTTAACGGAACAGGTCAGGTGACCAGGGATTACAAGGTTGGGCTGGAGTTCCCTCACGAGTCGGTTTATTCCGAAGCCCTTGGCTTGAGCTTCGAGCAGATCCATGGCGCCGTATCGAAGAAGTTCGCAATGCAGCTCAAGTCAGCGATAACCAAGGCGATCAGAAAGCTCGGTACTTCAAGAACTACTGGGTAGGGTGTTTGCCGGAGTACTTTAAAGAACCAAGGCGCTGACCTGAGCTGGTGACTGAAGAACTTTCGCTTTTCGGCTGTGGCGTTGATTCTCATAGCGTCGTAGGGACTGAAAAGATGGACACGAATTCAGAAAGCGAGGAGGAGAAGCCGGATAATTCTAAGAAGACGACGGCGGAGGTGGGAACTGATGATGAGGAAGACGAACCGGATCCGCTGGAGTCGGAAACTGTTGATGCCCATGAGGCTGATGCGTCGGATGCTCGAATGGCTCAGCAACGAGGAGAGGAAGCGACTTATTACGACGACGAAGCGGAGGAGGACGAGGATTTGGAGGTATTTTACTGGCCCATGATGGTACACGTGGACGCAATCTCTTGTCTCGTTTGACAGTTGAATTACATGGTTGATACTGCCTCACGTAGGTGTCGGAAGAGGAGGAAGACGAGGAGCCCGACAACGGTGATGAAAAGGAAGGACAGGTCAAGCAGCTGGAGACGAGGTTCATTGAGCTCTCTATCAGTCTTCCCGTCTCTGCCTGGGGTAGAGTCATGGTTGAAGACGTTGTCAGAGAGGTCGCCGATACTTCGGTCCTTCGCGAAACACCACGTATCTCGATGTGCTACATGGAAGAAGCCGATGATGGCTCTGCATATGTGCAGACGGAAGGTAGGTCTCGCCTGGAGAGAGATAGATTTCAGAAGTTGTCCGATTGTTATTGGAAGCAGTTTGCTAACCGATTGAATCCCGTTTTGGTCGACACCGACAGGTTCAAACTTGCAAGCGGTATGGGCATATGAAGACTACATTGATGTCGACAAGGTGATGACCAACGATATTTATCTCATCCTGCAGACATACGGCGTCGAAGCCGCGCGAAAGGCGCTGATCCATGAGCTCAGCATGGTTTTCAGGGCCTACGGGATTCCGGTAGACAATCGACACCTGTCGATAATTGCGGATTACATGACAGCTCACGGTGGTTACCGACCATTCAACCGATCCGGAATGGACACGGCTCCCAGCGGTATCCAGAAAATGAGCTTCGAGACCTCGCTCAAATTCTTGACCGACGCCGCGATGAACGCTGAGATTGACCACCTAGAATCTCCATCGGCGCGGATAGCTGTCGGAGAGATCGCCAAGTGCGGCACGGGCATGTTCGACCTTTTGCAGACGATACGAGCGTGAGGGGGCTAGGAACGCAGTCGAAGGGATCGATGACGCCGACCTTGCCAACGATGAGACAGCGATCTTTGTGCGTGAGCTTCAGCAATTCAGCCTCCCAGTTCTTCTACCGGAGCCGGCCAGCATGTGTTTGCATCGACTGGACCACGTGGTGACAGTGGGCAGCACTCTCAGCCACGAGACCCGCGGAGTCGGCAAGAACGCAGAGGACTCCCGGGGTGCATTTCCATAGTTTTTGTTAATAGTTTCACCAATGAAAGACGTCATATGTTCGCGATGTTTCCAAGGAGTTCAAGACACGCATTGACAAGAGGCACAACCTGCGTTCTAGAGACTGCACCGTGAACCGTGCAGCAAGCGAACGACGTTGGCAAAGCTTTCGCAATCCCCCTCGGATCTGCTATTGTGACCGCATCTGCTGATATTCCCAAGTGGCTCAGAGGAGGTTCATCAGGGTCTGCCGGCAATCAAAAATCACTACGATTATCATCCGGGTATAGTTGACGATCCCGTACCTCCAAAGACGGTTCGGTGTAGTTGCTGAACATCTGTTGCCGCGTCCGCCGTTCACACTTCGAGGAAGAAAATGAAGCAGCACCTTGGTGGGAGAGCTCCCTGAAGACCATTCTAGACTGTTCCTCCAGTGCATTATCAGCCACGGTCATCGTTTGTCAGTCCGCGCTGCGGCAACGGCGTTCACGACATGTCTGCGCTTGCATGTAGCTCGGACTCCTTCGGTATACCATTGAGCAAAGCGTTCGTTTGGAGATCGAAAAAATAGTAATTTTACAGTTCAATCCCATCCTTGCTACAAAGACGGTGGAAAACCCTCCTTCAGGAAGAAGCTTCAAGGCCTCTTCTACATCCAATAAATATATGACGATATGTACAAGAGCACCGTCGGAGTCAACAATGGCCAGCTTCCGCGCGTTCGAGAGGCTAAGAGTTGCGCCTACTCTCTCTGGTTACCTCAAAGCCTGCAAAAGTCTCGTCATCGCTGAGCTCAGTCTCAAGATCCAGCTCTACAGACACGCCCGTGTATTGGGAGAGGTCCAGTGGGTCACGTACGTCGGGCTTGATTGGAGGTGGCTCGTTGCGAATCAGCTCAAATTGCAGGCCATGAAACCACGGGTGCCTCTTCAGCTCCGTTGCTCCAAGCTCGTGACATATACGCCTCTCTGGATCCTTGTCCAGTAGCCTCTTGACCAGATTTTTACAAGATGAAGACACCGAAACGCCCTTTGGCCAGACCACGTCGCCGTTCTGAATGCGGTCAAAGGTATCCTTCCGACACTCACCAACAAAAGGCGTCTTTCCGCATATCATCTCATAGATTAAGATCCCCAAAGTCCACCAATCTACAGCGGCAGTCTGGGAACAGCCTTCTATCACCTCCGGAGCGAGGTATTCCTCAGTACCCACAAACGAATTGCTATTTGGAAGTATCGGCTCGCAGTCTACAATATCCAGGTCGTAGTTAAGGGACTTGCTCCGTCCTACCAAATCCACAACCAAACCAAACGCGGTGAGCAGAAGCCTGAAACCGCGAAAGCCCCAAGCGCTATCTCTTGTTTACCTTTCGGTCGACCATTTCTACCCCGTCGGAACAAACCCTTCTTCTCCTTCTTCGCTACCATCGGAAGCCTGTAAGCGCCTTCTTTCGATAGATCAAAATCCGTTAGAGCAATGTGACCATTGCTTCTCATGAGGATGTTCTCTGGCTTCAAGTCTCTATACACGAATCCCATGCAGTGGAGATACTCCAAAGCCAGGATGACTGTTAGCGACAAGATGGGGTGAAGGAGCTTTTCTTTTTTCAGCCGGTTGGGCAGAAGGAGCATTAACAAGCGAGACCTCGAGCAGATCAAACACTGACCTTCGGCGGAGTAAAACATTGCATCTTTCTCAGAAAGCCGTTGCAAAGGCTGTCTCTGAAGGAAAGCGAAAAATTCGCCGCCGGCAAAGTATTCCATGATGAAATAGAGCTTCTTCTTCGTCTGAAAAGACGCATAGAGCGTTACAATTAAAGGGTGGTTAGAGGTTCGAAATATTTCTCGTTCGGTCATCACTCGGTTAACCTGCAGACACGACACTCACGGAAAGTTAAAATGGGCCATCCTCTCCCCCTGTGCTTAGCTCGTTGCTGAATGTCTTACCTTGTTCCTAGCGATCATCTCTGTCTTCTTCAGTTCTTTCATGGCATACACTCGATCAGTTCCAACAAGGAGAACAAGAAGAACCTTCCCAACACCACCTGTGCCAAGGACTTTAAGAGGCTGGAACATGTCAAGTCGCACCTGGTGTTTTTTTTCCAAACCAAGCTTCAGCAAGAGAAACAAGAAAACCAACAAGAACGGGAAAAAGAAGAAGGACACGAAGAAGAACACGTCTTACGTGGTTGTCTGGTACAGGAAAATCTTCAGTATACATACACGTTCCTTCGCCAGTATCGCTTTCCTCATCAGGAGACGTCCCTTCAATCACCTCCGGCACAAACCCAGCCGGTACCGAACTAACATTCTCCTTTACGCTCTCCAATCCATTTCCCTTCTGTACAAACTTAGCAACGTACCAATCCGCCAACTTTGGCCTCATCGGACCCACACATTCTTCAATCCCATCCGCCATCTCCCTAACCACCTCCTCCAAAACCCACTCAGATCCTTACCCAACTGTACAAGTCCAATTCACTTCACCTTGTAATCACCTCAAATCGATAATTATCATTCTTAAATCTTATACTATATCCTCAAAATACTCCTCAACTACCTCTCAGTCCCCTCTCCAGTCCACCCCAACCTCCCTCTTCTTACCTTCCATCAGTTCTCCCCGCAATTTTTTACCAACAGCACCTAAGGAACCCGACCCGCACCAAAAAAAAAAAGGTTCCGAATTGTCTTATCGTCACTCGTTTTATATCCTAATATCGATCCTAATATTTCCCAATACATTAATTATTCCTTATCTGCTCAAAAACAGTGGTGACAATAAAACATCTCCCCCCACAAGAACGATCATACGCCGTTAGTAGAGTTCGTTATTCGTCATCCAAGATTCGATAAGAATATTCCCCAAAAACCATTCTTTATTTACTAAATACATTTTATGTGAAGAAAAAGTTGGGTGACAGTTGGAGTATATTTCGCATATTTGATCTAAGAGTCTATCAACAAATCAATCGTTTTATGGGATTAATTGTATTAATTATTTTATTTAATACCGATATTTTGTTTATTTTGATTGAATAGAAGATGACTGTTAAATGTGTTTTTGGATCCAACTGCATTATTTCAGTTGGAGGCAGGAAAATTTACGTCACGGGAAAGTTTTTAAAAATCGATATTTTGGATGGGATGTCATTAGCTTCGAGTTTGGGCTTTGGGTGGGAGAGACCGTCGTGTGCTCTGTGAGGAGTGCTGTTCCCGGCAAATTTTCTTAGATTGATGCTCTGGTTGACTTGTCCTGCTTGGCTACTCCCCCGCCCAACGTCTTGAGCTGGGACGCCGCAAAAATTGGGAAACGGAAGGTTCTCTGTGTGGGTACTCTGCACCCACGACTTGACCGCGGTTATGCGTTCTGTGAGGAGTGCTGTTCCTGGCAAATTTTCTTAGATTGATGGTCTGGTTTGACTTGTCCTGCTGAGCTCCTCCCCCACCCAACGTCTCCCGCTGGGACGCAGCAAGAATTGGGAAATGGGAGATTCTCCGATGGGGTACCCCGCAACCACGACTGGACCGCGGTCGAGCGTTCTGTGAGGAGTGCTGTTCCTGGCATTTTCTTAGATTGATGCTCTGCTGGACTTGCCCTGCTGAGCTCCTCCCCCGCCCATCGTCTTCCGGGTGGACGCAGCAAGAATTCAGAAACGGGAGATTCTTCCCTGGGTACATGCCTCCACGACTTGGGGGGCGGTCGAGCGCTCTGTGAGGAGTAGCGTTCATGGCAATTCTTAGATTGATGCTCTGGGTAACTTCTCCTGCTAAGTTTCTCCCCCGCCCAACGTCTTCCGCTGGGACGCATTAGAATTAGGTAAATTGGAGGTTCTCCTTCAGTACCTGCCTCCACGACTGGACGGCGGTTGAGTGATCTGTGAGCAATGCTGTTCCTGGCAATTCGTAGGCTGCTACGCTAGTTCAAATGGTCCAGCTGAGCGTCCCCCTGCTTGGCAGTAGCAAAGAATACGGCGGATTGCGCCGTTGGATGCTTGACTGCAGAAAAGCCGTTGAACCCTACCGTGTTGGCCGAACACCATTGAATGCATTTCGCCACCGCTGAGTACAGCTACTCATTAACATCCAAACTGGCTCCACTGTCCAGGACGCTCTGGCACCGCTGGCGATCTAAGCGCTATGATGAAAATGATGATGAGAATTCTCGAGCGATGAGATCGCCAATTCCAGAGTCGAGAATTCTCCATTTCACATCTAGAGAGTACACTCGTCAGATAGTTCTCCTGGCTCAGACAACTCCTCTCTTGTACCGATCGCGAGTAGTTTGTATTCCAAGACAGCACCCAACGTCTCCAAGGTCCTCAAGGTCAAACCCAAACTCACCCAAAACAAGGGCGCGGAAATGACCATGTTCACCATGTTCGCTTTGCCTTAAGCAAGAAGACCATGTCGTACTGGACAGTGGAGCCAGTTTGGATGTTAGCGAGTAGCTGTACTCAGCGCTGTCGAAATACTTTCAATCGTGTTCGGCCAACACCGTAGAGTCCTAAAGCCGCTATAGATCTGTCGTTGCCGAACTTGTTCCCGGATTCCGTCCAACTGTTAGGTCGTGACCAGAATTCTCGAAAGGGACGGTCGTTCGGCAGGTCTAATGCTTTTATCGTTTTCGTTCTCGTCTCTGGCGCCGCTGGCGATCTCATCTAGTTAACTGGTCCTGCGGAGAGTCCCCCCGCTCGGCAGTTGACGGATTTCTCCAGAGTCTAACAGCGTTTTCTGGAGTCCCTAAGCATGCAACCGAGAAATCCGGCGTATTTTTTGTACTGCCAAGCAGGGGGACTCTCCGCAGGACCAGTTAACTAGATGAGATCGCCAGCGGCTAGAAGAGACCGCCAGAGGCACCAGAGACGAGAACGAAAACGCTAAAAGCAACAGACCTGCCGAACGGCTGTCCCTATCGAGAACTTGGTCACAACCTAACAGTTCGACGGAATCCAGGAACAAGTTCCGCAACGACAGATCTATAGCGGCTTTAGGACTTTACAGTAGCTCGGTGAGGAGGTGCTCTGTGTAAGAGTCGCCCACTTTCAAAGCCGGGATCTGAGTTCGATCCTAGACGAAGTTTACTCCGCCAGGAAGATGCAAGCGTTCCTATGGGAATTGATTTGGATGTGAGTTGAGCAGACTCCGCTTGGCTCTGTGGTTGAGATTTCCTTGGTCCTATTCCTTTCTGGATCTATTTTCTTTACACATGTTCTAATCCCCGTTCTGCGTTCGTTTGTAACTCCCTGTCAAGGTTTTGGGGGTGAAAAGGAAACGGAACAATCTGATGTTCATATCAGCGGGTCAGTCTGCTTCCGCCAGAATCTTTGGCACTCTGACAAAATCGGATTCTAGCAGCGGGGCTTCTTCCAGCATTTCATCCCTAGGCAAGAGCATTTTTGTGAGTCATCTCTGCGTCAAGCTGGCGAAGGAAGTGGTTGGTTCTAGGCAGAAGCTGGGGTAGCTCACTGTGCAGGGAAAATGGTCGGTGTATCCTCCCTCAGGACGTTCCACAAGTCTTCCACCCTCAGAGTTGGTTCTACTCCGCTGACATCCACAGAGTTAATCTTCAATTCGTCCACAAGTTTCAAGAAGGTCAAAGAAACATCGTTAGTCCTCCGCAATATCCAAGAAAAAGAGGCGGAATAATTGGACGGGGGCCACCCGTACCTGCTCAACAAACCCAACAATCTTCTGTAACTCCGGCGTAATTCTGTCCACTTCCTCGTTGCTTAGCTGCAAAGCAGCGAGCTTTGCAGTCTTCTCAACCACGTCTCTCGTTATTTCAACCTATATAGGAGAAAACAATATCCCTTCTTCAGCACCGAGAGGCAAAAGACAACATCGAAGATGACCAGCACTCAACCTGTGTACTACAACATCGAACTGATCTCCTTGAAGCTCCTCTCCAAGCGGTCGTTCCGAGTCTCAGTGAGGACAACACAAACGCTGACATTGTTAGGAAGAAGCTTGTCCGAGTTTATCTGAGACTAGAATCATCAACTGTTCGATTGTCTCTCCTCTCCCGACCCCCACAGCTTCTCCTCTAGCCGGCGTCTTGATCATGACGGTCGAGGTCGACAATCTGGTCTCTGGAAGAGGAAGGGCAACCGATCCCATTGAAACGAAGATGGATTTAGAAAAGACCAGCTGGATAGGATCTTCAGAACTAGAAAGAAGAATCCTTGAGCGTGAAAAAAATTCGACGTAGATCTTAGGAAGATGATTCTAGCCCCTGGTTTGTCCCGTTGTCTGGTGTGGTCCCTGCCACCAGTACTTTGATCCGACTGGCAGATGTCAGTAGGGCATGAGGGTGGAGTTGTATTGAAAAGGACTCCTTAACTTTTTGCCTAAGCTTTCAGAAACAGCTTCTCTCTACGCAACCTTGCGATTCGATTCTGCTTTATGGCGCCTGAAGGAGAAGGGGTCGGCTGAGAAAGACGAGGAAACGCGACTTGGCGATGGAGACCATAATATTCCCGTCTTCCGGTTCACAAGAACAAGAGTAACCGCCCAAAAAGCCGAGTAATTCCTCGACGACCCCACCCAGATCCGCCAGGGACAGACTATCGACCATCTCGAGCTATAAAAAAACGTTCAGAGTTGAGCGCATATTTTCAGCTGCGAGGAGGATGGTGATACTTCTTCCACATCAATAAAAACTTCCCAACAATATCCTTTGGAAGGAAACAGATGACTTGAGCAAGGAGTCAAGCTATAGACTCCATCTATCAAACCAAAGCCATATGCTCCATCCGATTCTCTCAACGGACGAGGTGGATCGAGTTGATTGATCACTGCTCATAACCACATTACGACCAAGACGCGATTAATGATGCGGATCCCAAAGTCTTCATTGAAGACTCTCTCTCTCCGTAAAACTTTGCATGGACTTAAGCTATAGACTCCATCTACCAAAAACCCAAGCCATACCAACTATGCGATTCCCTCAACGGACGGGGAGATGGATGGGGTTGATCATGATCGCTGCTCATAAACATATTATGACCAAGACGTGATTGAACATTTGGATTCAGTAGTTTTCTCCCTCTCCCCCTCTCTCTCACTCCCTGTAGAAGATCGATTCAGATGTGCTTAAGAGGACCCATTTCCTCGGTCCACATCGTACTAGCTTTCTTGTGGTCCTCATCTAATTGGAGCTGCAGCGAGTGTTGAAGGTCCTCCGCACAGCAAGAACTCTGTGGACAAACTTCGGGAGGACTCTCTCCCTTCGCTCAGGCTTTGAGAGCATAAAGTTTGGTCAAGTCGACCGTCTTGTTATTTAGTTTCCATATGCGGTCGCAAACGTCTTGTTCAAGCTGTGGCGATTGGCAGCAACCATTGAAACCGAAAAACGTTGGAAGGAGAGCTTTCCGATTATCCGATCCGTTTTCAACAAGTAGCTGTCGACGCTGGAAAGAGCTAAGAGCTCACGAAGCTCGTCTTCTGGTTCTGACTCTGATCAGGCTGCTTCCGCTGTTGTTTTTGGTCTTCGTCAAAGGTGAGCCTGTTTTCACGACGTGCGGTGCTCGGGTTTCTTCTTCACGGCGGCACCCGCGGGAGTATTTGGGATGAGCGAGGACAGTTGTTGAGTATGGTTGGGAGGGCCGGGGTGGAGTTGGAAAGGGGCTACTGTAGCTTCTTCTTTGGGGTTTTGGGATGGTAGGCTTTGTTATTTCTCCTAGTACAATCTGGAGAACTCGAGGGAGTCTTGGTGTTGAGAGGAGAGCAAGTGTGAAGACTTGGAGGGCGAGGAAAGCAACGGTGAGGTCCACTATGGTGGGAACGGCGGGAGTTGGGACGGCATTTATGCTGAGTACGTTGGCTGGGTTGAGTACTGGCATTGGTGAGTGATTATCCCCTTGAGCTGTACTTTGTCGCTGGTTTCGGTTCTAAACGAGCTTATATTTTTTCTTTGGTTTCCTCCTGTGAAAGGTGGGCTTCTGATGGTGTACCAAAAGGACTTGTCGTACGAAAAATTGGGTCTTTGGCAGGGTGCAGCGGGTGGGTTTATGCTGTGCGTATCCTTCGTTGATCTGCTTCCAGAAGTATTTGACACTGGTGTGTCGTATATCAGCTCTGGATTGCTCTTCTCCGTCGGTGTTGGAGTCATAGCGGCGCTGAAGTATTTGGTTCCGGAGCCGGACTTAACCAAGCTTGGAGCAGAGGATGAAAACACGGCGTCTGTACTTTGGTCAGGTATACTGACAGCTTTTGGTATCGGCATCCACAACTTTCCGGAGGGAATCGCGGTTTTCATCTCGACCCTCCAGGGAATCGAACTAGGGCTTCCTCTTGCCATTGCGATTGGGCTGCACAACATACCGGAGGGAATGGCAGTGGCACTTCCCATCTACTTCGCAACGCAGAACAAATTTCGGGCTTTTCTGATATCCCTAATTTCTGGCCTGGCTGAACCTTTGGGCGTGCTGCTCGTCATATTGTTTTCACGGGGCGTACTGGACAAGGAAGTCGTTGCGCTCATGCTCTCAACAGTTGCAGGTATCATGGTTTCCCTCAGTGTCTTTGAACTGATTCCACAAGCGGTGGAACATGCCGGCAAAAAGGCCGCGACGGTAACCACCATTTTTGGATTTCTGAGTATGTCCGCGCTGCTGGTGGGGGTTGACCACTTGGGTTTAAAGGTTTAAAGGACTGGTCTCTGAGTTTTCTAGGCTTTACGTATTCCTAGTCAGCCCCGGCGGATCCCTGTGGACTCCTCGAAGGACGCTCATGCTTTGGAACAATCTCTTTTGCTCTCGTCAGCAACCCTGCCGGCTTTGTGAACATTCTAACTTATTCTTGGCTTCAGAGGACGGAGTCAATTGATCAGTGGCAAGGTGGAGAAAGCTGTGCAGGCGCTTTTCCTTTGTAAGCAACTGAATGATATTTGACCTCGACCATGCTGACTGTCTCAGACAGCCTTGCATGATGGTCGTTTGAGTCCGTTCAAAAACAACCTCACATTCTTGTAAAAAGAAGAAAGCACGGTCACATTGTGCAGTGAAACAATCGCTGTCCCAAGTAAACATCAAATGCGTCCCGCTATAAAATGATTGCAACAGTAAAGTTTTATATAATATCATAACAACATGGGACGGTACTAACAGATGAGACACCCTTTAGGCCAATAATGACTGAAAAAAATATTTCGTTTTTTTTCTCCAAAAAAACAACTGAAACTACTCTCTGCCCTTTTCCTCACTGGAACATTGGCCCTCAACCCCGCCTTGTCCTGGCCGCGCTAATTTATCAGAAATTCTCAAAGGACTGGCGGAATACAGCTGGCTTCCGGAACGCACTCAGTCAATACAAAGATGCCCCCTCATCGCCAGACTCGCTCCCAAAAAAACCCCCCCCCCTGCTGCTCAACCTCTACGTCACCAAAGTGTACACGAAATTTAAGCCAAAACCTGAAAAAGTCTTTGTGTGATGGGGGGTTGGGGCGGGAGAATTGGAATATCAAAATGCTGACGACAGGGGCCTAAGATGCCGCCCACCCTTTCAACAATCCGAACCACAACACGTGACTCTAGTTTACTATATTTTTGTCATAAATATCTTATGTAGAAGAAATAATGTTTTCAATACAAACAACATTAATAACTATGAACTAAAACCCTCTCTGAAGTACCAGAAACGAAAAATTCCAAATCATTTATTTACTTCATGTCCACAGAATTTATAAAGACGTTTATATAGGATGCTTAATGTTGCTAAACGGACGATACTATGGACACATGTTACTTTATGATTGGTTTATAATTGGTCGGGGCACCTTTCCTCCTTCGCCGGGATGGAAAAAAGGCTAATTTTTTCACTAAGAAATGAATTTTTTCATTGCCGCTGAGGAGGGCCGTGAGTGTTGAGGACTCCATGGTGCCCCTAGTTGGATGTTTCCATTTGTTTTTGTCAGTTTAATAAATGTTTTAAGAACGGACTACGGTCTCAAGCGAGGGGAGGGACGGGGGGGGGTAGGGGGAACCTTTTTAGAAAATTCAAGATATATAAAGAAAAGCTCCTAAATATTGAACTATTCTGTTCCAGATAAGTTTAATTGCGTCAATAATTTACTCAATAATCGTTATTTATGAAAATATTTCTAAATCTAAAACATGAACGCATCCCCCGAAAGTGTATTTAATCCCAACTCAGTCGCTCTGACAGGGAGACAACAAATTATTTGGATGCAAGTTTTTCAAAAGATATTTATTCTTTCCATTTCTAACATAGCGGAGGGTGTTCTCAAGTGGGAAGAAATCCGTTTTACCCCTCCAGAGGACGGTCTAAACCATTTCAACTTCAAAAAACAAATTGAAAAAAAACTAATTTAAGTAGAATTCCAAGGCCATCGCCCCCCCTGCTCAGTTCCTTCCTATTCCTCAAAACGAAAACCTACCCCTCAAAACCATAAAAAATTAACCCCCTCGTCAATTTACTACAATAATTCAACCAGAGATCGTTCTCTCCCCTCCCCCTCCCCTTCCCCCAAGCTAAAATAGCTCGTCTCCACCTCTTAACCCCTGTACGTTTAGCTGAAATATAGATGTGTTTTCTTCTAAAATATAATTTAAATAACTTTTTCAGATCAAATATGGAATAATTATTACGTTATTCAATAATATTAATATCTATAATATGAATATGCGATGGTAATATGGAATGGGGGGGTAAATAGGAAGTCGATGTCCAGAAGAAAAATAGAAAAGGGGGGGAACAAAAGAATTTTGTTAATTCGGAATAGTAGTAGACCACTTAAGAAGGGGGGCTGACGGGGAGGGGGGGGATTGGGCGTGTGTGTGTGCTTGCTTTCAACATCTGACGTTTTGCTCTCTTCCCAAGTTCGAAACCGAAGGAGAGCTGAGAGAAGTAGTATAAGAAAGGTTAGTTTTGAGAGGAGAAGGCGTGAAGGTGAGGGAAGGGGTGAGGATAGGAGTACGGGGCGGAGGGAAGCCAGGCTTACTTTTTGAGGGGTGGGGGGTTGAGGAGGGAAGGTTTTTTTTGTAGTTGTCTCATCTTGTTGGGGTTGATGCACTGGTGAGGGGGAAGGGAAGAGGGGGGGGGCGTTGCCCAGGGTTTTGGGAGGGAGGTTGGTTGGAGTTTAACTGGGGGAGGGTGAGGGATGAATTTTAATATGGACTACTGGGACTACTCGACGTTCTCCAGCGGAGTTCCGTTGGCGCCGAATTCTGGGTTTGAGCCTAATCCGAAGGCTTCGGGCGGGCTGAGCAATGAGGACTTTGGGAGGAGTGCGGTGGAGGGCGCGACCGGTCCAGTCATTCCGGAAAGCCAGGTTAAGGAGCAGTCTTATGCCGTCTGGGATGAGCAGCAAATTGGTAAGACCTCGAGAATGCCGTTTGAGAGGACTCCTGTGGGCGAGAGTGCTATGTATAAGGACTTCCCGAGGAGAAAGCAAAGGGAACGTTCTCCAAGCAATGTGCAGGACTTGTATAAGACTGAATTGTAAGCATTTACAGAAAGTTTTCTCGTTATAGGTCTTAAAATGCCTACTCATCTGAGCCTCGCTGCTTTTCTTTCCTCGCCAGGTGTAACTCTTTTACGGAGAACGGATCATGTCCTTACGGGGCCAATTGTCAATTTGCTCACGGGGGTGAGGAGCTCCGAGCCGTAACTCGGCATCCTAAGTACAAGACCAAGTTGTGCAGAAATTTTGCGGAAAGAGGAAGCTGTCCTTATGGCTCACGCTGTCGCTTTATACATGGCGACGAGGACGATACAATGCTGGAGCACGATAGTGACAGCTTCCCCTTGCAAGGGCAGGCTGGCCCGGTCGGGCAGTTGCAGACGCAGCGAAATTCGCTCTACTTCCGGGCACCGAGCCCCGATGCGAAACTGCCTCCTGCGTTTCCGGCTATGGGACCACCACATTCTGTGGCTGCTTTGCAGAGCCCTGTTGTGAAGGGGGATGTTTTCTCATTCAACAACGGGCTTTTGAATGCTGGTAGCGCGTCGGCCCCGACGTCTCGACAGGCTTCGCCAACGCCGAATCAAATGACTGGAGAGACACCGGTTAGAGCTTCCACGCCGACTCCGCAGGGCAGCTCAGGCATCGCAGAGTTGAGCGACGCCTCAGATGCTAAGGTTGACGCAAACGCTCCGAAAAGGCGTCTCGCCGTCTTCGCAAAGTTTGCAAACTAGCTCCCTGTTCTTTTGAACTACTCGTGTTCCAGCGAAAGCTGGTAACACGGGCAGGTCAGGGGGAAAGGGGATTGTGGGATGGTGGGGTGGTGGGCATAGAGTTGCAAGGAGGGGTTGCTGTTTTTTTAATTTTTTTGTTTTGTATCACAAGTTATTTGTAGGGCTGAAGCTGAAGAACCTACCGAAAATCAGTGCGAAGAGGTAGAATATCCTGTCGTAGATTTATTCTCGCGGCGTAGAATGTTTTTTAATGTGTGGACCGAGCAGGGTCTGAATGCCTCTCTTTCTAGGAAGTTGGGATGATCCTGCTCGAGCAAAAACTGGGCTTGGGTTTTTTGAAAAGGGGCATGATTTTATTTGTTTTGTAACGGCGCCCTTCCTTTCTCTTAATTATCTGTTAACGTTCATAACACTCCGTTTCTTTGTCATAACAAGCCTATCTAGCCTTGCCGCCTGTACCCCGCTGCGCTTGAGATTTGAGTTTGGGGCTCATGGCATGCAACGTTTGTAGGAACAACGTAATCTCAATAAAAACTCAAGGAAACGAGTATTTAAGGGTCGACACTATTGGAAATGCACTTGGTCAGGGAGGATTGAGCGAGGCAACAGATCGACCTAACTCGATTGAGAGAGGGTATAAAAAAGGAGAAACGAGAGATGGGCCAAAAAATGGATCCCCAAAACGACGCAGAAAATTGATCAACTCAAAAGTACCCTTGCTCTGACCCGCAGGGAGGACCAGAGCAAGGGCCATCGTATACTGCCTGCCCGGAACGCACAGTTCAACGCCAGTTCTCGTCACAAAAAAAAATTCAACTACCCCAACGAGCAGCTCTTCCGGGGTCTGATCACTCGTACAGGTACTCACGTTTGATATCCAAAGGGCCATGATGGTTCAAATTTCGAACCGACGATGTCGAGGATGCGGCGGTCGCTCTCTTGTGAGCATCGCAGAATCGTCGACGAAAAAAAGCACTTTAGTCACGGCTACCTGAACTGTGTATAAACAAGGAGGGGATACAAAGGGCAACGGAACAAAAGAGAGCGCGCGACCCTGTGATCTTCAAATGTTGTTGTAACTCTTCTTCACGTACAAAGAGCTCAAAACTTTTCGCAGGTCCGCTTCTGAGCTTGAGAAGTCAGCAATCTTAGCCTGAACGATAAACGAGCAGAACTGATCGGGTCAGTGGTGTCGTCCCGGCGAATACATCTTGTCCATCATTCGTACCTGGCCAGTAAACACATAGAGGTTCTTGTCGTTGATCGTGAGTCTGGAAATATATCTCTTCATGCCCCGAGTATTTTCCTGCGTGGACGCGTTCGAAATGGAATGAGTTGGGGGTCATGAACGTTTGGCGACGTGTTTTCGAACTTCAGAAGAAAGTGCGGTCTTTGGCCGGGATCCGTACCACTTCGTACTCAATCTCATAGTACGTGAGGCCATCCATATCAAAAGAATCAAAGGCCAAAGCCTTTACACTGCGGTTTTGGGCGGTAGAGAGTGAGAGGAAGGGAGAAGATGACGATAGGATCAGTTGATAGCTCGACGTGGAGATGAACTCTGCATCGTCACCTTAGTGTCCCATCTTTCTTCTTTTCAACTCCTAGAACCTTGTCCGCCACTTGTTCAGGACTTCCGAACTCCTTTAGACTGTTGATTTTCACAGGATCTACGACGAGGCCAACTTGGGCGGAGGTTCCGTCCTTAACGACCAGGACTTCGCTGACGTGGGTCTTTATTTGCTTCTTTGTCGCGGTCCATGCGGGCGGATATCTGTACACGTTGTTTCAAGATAGAAAACCGCGCTCAGAACAAAAATAAATCTAGCCTCACCTCGGCGAGAGGGAACCACTTACTTGAAAGTATAACCAAGCGATGAAGGGCCCTTCCACACCAACTCGGAGGTCTCCTCCTCAGCCAGCACCTCACCACCCACAGACAAAGAAACCAACCCCGCAGCTCCAAACAAAACCTCCCTCCTCGATACCTTGACTCTCTCACCACCTTCAACCTCACGGATCACCCGCCCACGCTGACCGCGGACTGATGATCCACATCCCAAACTCCCAGCTACGAACCCCATCACCCACGCCTTCCCCATTGCTTTCCCCCTAAAAACAAAGCAACCTTCAAGCCTTCATAAACACTTCCAGCATCCAAAAAAGATCAAAAGGCTCCTTTATTACATCCACCTATTGCCAACATCTGCCACGAAAACTGACAAGGAGGTGCAAAAGGCTCGCTCTGACTTGACAATCACAACTCGCCTTCTTCCCAACGCTAATCAATCCGAGAGCTCATCACAGCCACTCGATCCGATTAAACGCGTTTTGGCACATTGGGACAGTACTGTCCCAATGGGACTCCCTGTGTCCCAACGGAAAGTGTTTCGGGGAGTGAATTCTCAGTACCAATGAGGATATGACTCTGAGAAGGTGGTGGGTCCAGCGAGAGAGGAAGGGTGGTCACAAGTGTGTGGCTACTAAACTGCGATGTGCAACCCAAGAGTTGCCTCTCCACAGCTTTGTCTTTGGCCGGTGGGATCCGAGCCTAGGTGCCTGGTGAGGCGGTGAAGGTCTGCCATTGTACGTTCTGCAAGTAGTCCGTATGATACGAAGTCCATCCGTATAAAGTTCTCTGGGTCGGCGACTAAACCCGTCTGTCGGATGAATTGTGAAAGTTCAGTAGTGACATCGTAGGCGTAAGACGTGAAATTTGCCAAGGAGCAGCCAATGCCACTAGCTAGGCTTCTTGGATGGGAAATTCACTATGATACGGCTCCCCTTCTTTTCTAGACGCGTTGCTAATCTGTTCGTGGAGAGAACTGACGTTTTCGCAGCACCAAAGTTGATCTCAGGTTGCGCCTGCCGGCGGTCAAATCGTTACCTGCCGTGAGCTGAAGGCGCCCCTGGGATAACCTCGCGACGCCATAAGCAGAACGTCTATGGACCGGTATTTCGTTTGAAGCTGATCGGCTGTCGTGCGGGTGCATTTGCTTTATCCTCTTCGCAGGGAGACGTGATCGCTTTCATTTGACCTGTCTGCCAGTGTACAGAACTGTTGTCGGATTGTAAGTTTTATTATGTGAATTATTCGATGTGAGCTGTCTTAATCGAAAGAGCTTTGTAAAGTTAGAATTGGTCAGGCCGCGTCAGAAGACGACAGAAAGTCCTGCTAGATCTCTGGGAGATCAGCCCTTAACGCAGAGAATCTGACGCAGGGTGTACTTGATCTCGACGAGATCATCTTGCGCGGCCATAACCTTATCGATTGGTTTGTAGGCCATTGGAGTTTCGTCTATAACATCTATGTCCTTTCTGCACTCTACTTGGCTCGTCGCTCGCATATGATCTTCGACAGAAAATCGCCGCTTCGCTTCCGATCGGGACATCAACCGTCCTAGGACAAATTGCCGTTGAACACATGTCACTCGTCAGCAACAGACAACTCTTTTCCTCCAAAAGTACCTAAATCACTTACCTGCTCCGTGACTGCAGCTATTGTACGACTCCGCGTTCCCCTTTCCTTGCACAATGAAAGACTTTGCACCCATCGATCCGGGGATAATTCCATACCGACCTGCAGATCAGCGAAACAGGAGACAAAAAAAAACAACGTCGCTTTTCGTGTTCAATTTCCCCTCCAATCAAAGCAGAACAATGAAGCCGTCGGCCAGCCACTTCTCCCCTCACCTTTCTCGGCACAGACCGCGCCCTTCCGCGTGATCAACAGATCCTCGCCAAAATGAAACTCTCGGTTAACATAGTTGTGATGACAATCCACTGCCAAAAGATCAGCCTGAAATCCCCTTAGTGACTCTGGAACGCTCTCTCGAAGGGCCTTCAGAAAACTATTCATCATCACCTCTCTATTCACCTTTGCAAACTTTTGCGCCCATCTGGCAGTGTCAGCAAAAAATAAACATAAAAAGTTCGAATATTAGTCAAATTCAAAATATAGAGGACAGGCTGTCATCAAATATCGACAGCCCGTCATGTCATTTCAAAGCCAGCTCGTGCCGTTGGGCAAGGAAGACGCTTTTCCTGTCTGAGCATGCGCTGAACGACTGATATTTCTATTCTCTCCATTGTTTCGATCTTTTCCAGCCCTTTCGACGTCGTTTTCAGTCCCGGTTTTTCTTGACTTGTGGTCCAAAATCTGGGGGCAAACGCGTCGACTGATGGTCCGTGGGGACAGTGGAGGGTTCAGGGCAAAGCCTCCAAATCGTCTTTGTAAGCTTCCGGAGATAAAATCTGAGCTGAGATAATATGAACCCTCTGTATGCTAGTCCAGGGTCTGAAAGCATCTGCTTCCTGAGTGGTCTTTCCCTGCTCACTGCTGCTGGCCCTGGCTGTCTGGACTCCCTACCCCATGGAAACCGTGCCTGCACGTTGATGGCGTTGAAAAGAAGGAATTCTGGAGAGAACCACAGCCTGCAGCCTCGTATGCATCCCCGGATGGCGGTGATCGAATGTAGAGGTTTTTTTGGTTGGACGGGTTTGGTGGCTTACCCGACCGCGCGTAGGTAGTCGTCAAAGTGGTCAGAACCTGCCTTGAAGTAGGCGAGATCCTTGTTCGGAAGATCGTGAACGTGCTTTCTCATGTCCTTCTTCGCAAGCTCTATGAAGTACATTCCAATACGGTTGCCAACGCCTCGCGAGCCTGAGTGGAGCATTAGCCAGATCGAATCGGTCTCATCGAGACACATTTCGACGAAGTGGTTTCCGGTGCCCAGGGTGCCAAGGTGGTTGACGAGATTCCCCTTGGCAATTCGAGGGTGCTTAGCAGCGATTCTCGTAAAACCCGAGAACAGCTCATTCCTAAACCTGAGGCCAACTTCTGCTGGCTCATCTGGAAAAGTCCACATATAACCAAGGCTTAGCGAGTCTTCATTTCAGGTTATGCTTGTGACTAGCTTCCGTACCTCCCCGCCAGGCCCCCTTGTCCCCGCGCCCTCCACCGCTGCTACGTCCGTGGGGAATGGCTCTCTCCACAGCGTATCGAATCGTCTTCAGAGAGTCCGGCATGTCCACAGCCTTGAGGCTAGTTCGCACAGCCATCATTCCGCATCCAAGGTCAACTCCAACCGCCGCAGGAATGATCGCCGCCTTAGTAGGAATCACAGAGCCCACCGTGGCGCCAATACCCCAGTGACAATCCGGCATCACCGCAATCCCCTTCTCGTGTATAATCGGCAACGCCGCCGTCTGTTTCAACTGACTCCTCGCGACGCCTTCGACGGGCAAACCTTCAGTCCACATCTTCAACGGAACTTTCCCCGTTCCAGCGTTAACCACACTATGCACATGACGAAGGCCCAAACCCCCGAATACTTTTCTCCTAATCATCGTTCCCTGCCAAAGCACTCCCGCACAAGTACCACTCCGGACGCGGCGGAGTACAAGAATAGGAGTGGGCTTGAATTGAGCAAAAAACCAACCCCTTCCCTGTACCGCTCGGTACTGCCCTTGACAAACCCGAAAACGCTTCAGCGCCTAGCTAGATAACCAGTACCTAGTTCACACCCTCTCCCTCGCTCTACTTTGTCCCGATCAACCAGATACCCGACATGATAGCTAGCTCCCCAACCACCAGAACCACGGTGAAGAAGACGGACTGCGTATGGGCAGTTGCTTCAACAATACAACCCCAACACCTGTACGGGCCAAATGTAGCTCACCACCCGTTCACTTGTAAGGGTAAGAAGAACCACCCGCCGACACCTCTTAGCTCCAAGTACACGGCTGATGAAGAAGACCAAATTCCTTTTCTGTAGCTGCTTCAACATTTTTGCAACCCAGAACTCTTCTCACCCCGATCACCAATAAAGAAGAAAGGACATCCGGCGTGATTGATTAGCTCCTAAGCAGTGGCGAAGAAGGTCAACCTGCTGCGTATCTGCACCATTTGCTTGCGCCCGTGAAGAAGATATTGCTATGTGAAACCCGTGTGAGCCGGATGGAGGTCATTCAGTCCATAGCACGGAGGAAGAACACCCGATGTGACTTGTTCACGCCTTGGGAAAAGGTGATGATGAACTGCGTATCTTCAGCACTTCCTTCTGCGCAGATGTACTTCGCTGATGCATTATTTCGACTTGGACGAGCAGCAAGTAGATCAACAGAGTCGCTTTGCAGGTAGCTGCATGAATCCCAAATCTTCTTAAGCTTCATAAAGGTCTGTTGCTCCGACGATTGTCGCCATGACTCCGTGGAAAAGACTACATGACTGTCGTTTGTTTTGGTCTGTCAAGGTTGTAGCCGAGTTGAGCAAGGACATGTCGTCACCGAAGGCACATAGAGGTAGAGCGGATGTGAAAACAAGGGGAAAGGACAAAAGACGCGACCGGACGACAAGCTCCCACTGTTCAAGGGTAGATCATCCTCCACAGCAACAAACTACACTGAGGGTGTGAGAATTCTTTTCGGTCTCGACGAGATTGGAGAAAACAACTGTGTGAATGAACATGAGGGAGACGACGAGTTTCAGCCGGGTAACCAGTCGCCTACCAACTGGCACCCTTACCATCCTTGAAAACCATACATCCAAACGAGTTGCAAAGATGGATATGAGATCCCAAAGTTTCGCGAACGCCATGAGAAGTAGTCTGTTCGTGCCTGGCCGATAGCCGCGTTCGGCAGCACGCCCGGTTTGGGATGCTTTCGAGTTGTAATAGACAAAACATCGGACAAGGTAAAAGCATACAACCAACCGCTACATGCAATAAACTACCGAAAGAAACGTCCAGACGATGACTGGATTGGAGGCCAGCCGAGAAGATACTGCTCAAGGAACAGACTACATCTCTTTCGCTTCGCCGTGAGTAATGGTTTTGGTTTGTCCATCCAATGCTTCCTCAAAGGTCTTCCTGTTCACTTCGTTTTCCGGTGCCCTTCCAGTTCCTGGGCATACTCGGATTTTAGCCTCTACATCACGTGCAGTACTTGAATGCGAGCGAATCTGTACCTCGACTCTCATGTAGAGAAGACGCCGGATTCACAGGCGTGCTGTCGATGGACTAGGTCTCCTCGACTCCTTAAACATTCACTATCTGGACATTCGTTTTTACCTTAACAGTCCACACGTCTCTGTACAAGAAGGGTTAGTGCTGGCATTCTGTTTTGACGGATTCATTCGCCTTTGATGTTAAGAATAGGCGTGAGAGTATGTACAATACTACAGAGCTTTCCCTGTGCTCTCATGACTGCGGCTATGTTCTTGTACGACGATGGCGCAGTCTCCATCCACCGACTGCTCTTCCTGTATTCAACAGGTCTATCAGCTTTCTCTAGTGCTCTCGAAAAATCTGCGTAGGATGCCTGACGAGATTTGCTTCTCGTACGTCCTAAGATGAACAACACAGAGCGGGAAAGGATTGAGTGAGCATCGGTGTCGAGCTCCATTTCGCATCCAGAATGAGACGCGCTCAAGATCACATCTCTTGGAGACTTGGAAGTCTGTTTCCAGGGCCGCTCGAGGACGACGTGGTGTCATGACATTATCGGCTGCAAAAGATCTAGGGCAATCAGCTAACTGGTTCGGTATCTGTAGCTTACCTACACCACTGCTACAGCTTTCGAACGACTTGTCGTGGCCAGTGCCTTTCACAACGTAAGATTTGTCAGTCATAGTCCCTGCGACGATTCCCAGCTCGTCTGAGGTGATCGAACATGTACAAGAACGGAGACAGAGCCATCGATAAAGGATCAATTGTATCCAGTTCTGATCCAAAGTTGGGAACAAGTACCATACCCAGTTTGGCACTTATTGCACCTCTTCTCATAACGTAGAGCTCACTCCCCATGTGCGTCTCCTTCGACACAAAGTTGTGGGGACAATCGAGGACCTCAAGTTGCCCCTTGAAATTTCTGAAACTTGACGAAACGTGCTGTCGGAGACAATTCACGACGTTTCTCAGGATCAGTTCTCTGTTGAACTTTGCGTACTTGTTTGCCCAGCTGGAACACGGACACCAAGCCATGTTAGAAAACTCATACGGGCACATGGGGTCAGCTTGCATTTCCAACTTACCGGTCGGCGGCCAGGTAGTATTTGAAGCTTTTCGAGCTTTCTTCGATATACGCCAAGTTGACGTTTGGAAGACTGAAGGCATTGACGCCCATCTCCTTCCTCGCGACCGAAGTAAAATATTCTCCTAGCTTTCGACCGGGTTTCCTCGATCCGGTGTGCACCATAATCCAGATGTTCTCGAGTTCGTCCGAGCTCATCTCAACGAAGTGATCAGGGAGTCCGAGTGTACCCAGTTGTTGCTCTGGTTGCTCTATGACGGCCTCCGGGTCCCGCTTCCCGATCCTAGTGTACTCTGAGGCCAGGTGTTTATTGTACAAGCTCTGGACACTATCTGGAACTTTACGTGCGCAAACGAAAAACCCACAACGTTAGTATTGATTCGAACGTTGGAATACTTGCAACGTTGGGATCGATGACCTACCGGATGACCACGATCCATAGTCCTCCGATAAGTGCTTTAGGGAAGAGTGACCATGCGGAACAGATTCCTGTATCGCCAATCGGAGTTCCTTTAAGCTCTCTGGAAGGTCAGCGTACTTTAAGCTCGTCTTCCTAGCCGTGATCCCGCATCCTATGTCCAACCCAACGACCGCAGGAATGACTGCTCCGCTCAAAGGCACCACGACACCAGTCGCGGACATGAAACCAAAGTTGCAGTTCGGCATCGCCGCCATGCCGTGCTGGCTTATTTTCGGATGCGTAGCCATCAGTTGCAGTTGGTGTTTGGGATCCAAGAAACGGTCCTCAACGGGAAGCTCCCTCGTAAACTTATATAGCCTCGTCTTCACCGCCTCCCGCGGCTCCACTCGGGGCCATAAGATCCTGTCCGAAAACGATCTCATCGAAGATCGAATCCATCCAGATCTTCTAGCCTGCAGGAGCTTAGCACCTGCATCCATCAGTACCTTTTTCTTACTCTACCACTCTCAATAAATACGAGATCCTGGCATCCGATCATCCCAGAGAAGTCACCTCCCATCCTCATTTCCCTTGTAGTCTCCAAGGCCGTCGAATCAAATATCCTCATCGAACCCTAAACAAAGAAAATAATTGATATTAATCCAATTATTGACTATTACGTGTCCTTTTGTTGAAACTTATCCAATGCTAACATAAAATTTTGTGTCAGCTAAATTCTTATCGAATAGTAAGTAACTAAATGCTCTCGGTTTTTTTATACCACAATATTAAATAGTTTAAAAATAATGGATATAAATAAATAGAATTTTTGTTTCAAATATTTTAGACCAATTATTTTGCGGTATACAACGGGACGAGGCACGATTAGACCAATTAAAAGGAGTTTTATATAGAAAAGTCTCATAATATTTTTATTTTAAACTATTCATCAAGAATAATGTACCAATAAATACTGAGTTAGTGTAAGCATGGTTCGGAAAGATGGATGGCGTCCTTTTTCTTATTTTTTGAGAGGAGTACCTGAGGGTAAGAAGCAGTTACAGAACGAAAGACCATAACTAAGTCCATACTATACGAAATTTGAACCTCCTCCCCGGATTTGCTCTGAAAATCCTCCGCTTGGACAGCGTGGTCGGTGATAGCTTTTCACCAAAGGCAAAAGGTACGTCGTTGCGTATGAACTCACCCTTTTATAGCTCTTTTGGCAGCTTCACGCACCGATACCCGGGTTCTTCTTCCAAACTCCAAACAGAATCCGTCTCGGACTAAAAGCAACCCACCAGGCCATCGTCTACCATGGTACCGCCTGAACTCCGAGCGGGAATGCATAAAGAACAAGCGGAAACTCCCAAAGGCTCTGTGGAAGCCGCGATGACATCTTCGCCACCATGTTGAAGCCCTCATGCTATGCTCCAAGATATTCCCTCAGCCAAGGCGCATGTGTCAGAACATTTCCTTGTCGTGGTCGACGTGGACAGGTGCGTCGGGCAGTTCTATATTTGTGATAGTTTGGGTGTTGAAGAGTGTGGAAAATCCACTAGGCTAGTGAACCTTCTGGGCCATCTTAGCCCCTCTGAGAGATGATTTTCTCAGTTCGAGGTGCGACGAAGAACATCTTCGGATCTCGAGTCAGTCTTCGAGCTTTCCGGGAAAGCAGTGGAATCCGCCTGAGGCAGGTTGCTACGGAAGCGGAAAGCGCTCATGATCGATGGTCGAGGAGGCCGAACAAGAAGGTCTTACTGAGCAATCTACCTTTCAACTTGGATTCCGCAGAACTGGAGCTGTTGCTGAGATCTGTGGCAGAGTTGAGATCTGTGGAGATTCTAAAAGACTGGGCCGGGAACAGTGCGGGTAAGTAGCTCAGTACCGACTTTCCGAGGTTGGTAAAAGCTCAACTGATGAGGAACACATACCTAGGTAGCGCTGTGGCAGAATTTGCTACGATGCATGACTGTCATATTGCCATGCAGACTTTAAGTGGGTACCGGCTTCACAGAAAGCCTATTGCTATTGAGCTAGATGAGAACGCCAAAGAGAAAAGTGAGCACCAGGCGATCCTTCTTCAGTCGAATGCTGTTTGTACTCAATAATTCTTTCCGCTTGCTTCTTGTTCTCCGTCCATGAATCCAGATAAGATGATCAATGAGTGCGCTGTGAAGATCTTCAACGTGCACTTCGCTTATAAATGGCAGGATGTCAAGGATCTGGTTCGTCAGATGGGCGCCGAGGCGACCAGCGGGCAGATCGTTCGCGCGGATGGAGAGCGGCGAACCCGCAGCTACGCGGTCCTCATCTACAAAACACCGGAGGATGCCAGGAGCGCTGTGGAAATCATCGACAAACAGGTGGACAGAAATCGTCGAGTGCGGTGTGTTCTCGCGATGGACGAGGACCCGCCTTTGGAAGATGGGGAGGAAGACTTTTACGAACGAGCCTCTCTCCTGCCGGATAATTTTTGAAACCCGGCCAATGCAGCCTATTTATCCCGACTTCAGCAACAAAACAACGTAAAAAGATTCTGATACGACACTGTACCGGATCCTTTCGCGCAGCTAAGGATCTGGACTTGCTCAGTGTTGTGCAGCGCTGCAGTGACTTTTGAGGTGAATATCGAATGAAAAACTTCTCGAAATGAGATGCCATGATGAAGCTCACTCTCCAGGATTCCACTTCAAACTGAACCATGGGGCGCGGGCTTCATTCTCAGACCAACTTGTTTGTCACCCACAAAACACGTAAAGCTGATGTGAGCAGCCTCGCGAAGGTGCACACAAATTTTCTTATCAGCTCGAGCATGGAGATGCTTGACTGTTCTCTGGCTAGATCACTACATACCCTCGAGCGCGGCGGTCCAGAAGTGTTTGATCGCAGTTAAACTCAACGCGATTACGAGCTCGGACAGTTGATGAAATGTAGCGTTCAATGGACGCGAAGCTAGCAACATCTCATGCACGAGCAAAGAAGATCTCTTTCCTGTCTGCAAGTGCTAAGATCCGGGCAATGCCATCCACTAATCGAGGGGCCTTCAAAGACCGCGCCTCCAGAACGATCGCCTCGTCACAGCGCAAAGCGGTTGAGCTCGACTGATCCAAAAAGGCGAAAACGTTCGTCAGGGAGGTCTTGTGAAAGCGCTCCGCGCAGAACCCGAGGTAGGCCTTAACGACCTCGCAGACTTTCAGCAAGCTACTGGTGAACAAAGGCGGAGAACCAGGGCAGATCTGCAGAGCCTCGGCGTTGGCGAGCGCCTCCCGGTGCGTAATTGGCAAACGCTTTGCACAAGCTAAGGAAGAACCACTAGAAAGGAAGCCAGGCCAAGTATGCATCACCTGGTTCACCCCAATTCTGCGGGGGGGACCGAGAACGAGTACCGCTGGGGCTAACAACGTAGGAGTTGTAGTGAAACCTCTGGGATTGGGTCGCGGCAGTCGGGCTTTAGAGACGTCTACGGCATCGTCTAGCTCGTGTACATTAAGGATAGCCCCATGTCGTCAGCAACAGTCGAAATTCCAAAAACCGAGGGTTTTTTTGCACTTCCCGTTCCAGGGATCTATTGGTACGCTAAAACCTTTCGACATTGTGGTTTTCGTTCGTCTTGCCAGAGCCGGTGCCTATCGTCTATAACTCCTCATCAACCCAGTCTCCACAGGGTTGTTGTTGTCGAAATCCGGTCATCTTACCCAAAGCTCCACGAGTTGGAGAGTCCGTACAGCTTTCTGGGGAGGGGTGTTAACCGTTTACGACGACTTCTATTAATCCGTACGGGGTACTAGATACTCTATTGCTTCCTTGCTACACAAAGCCGAAGAGGAAAAATAAAAAGAAAAAATTTCAAAAGATATGTCAAAAGATACGTCACCTGGCGTTCCCGAGTCACCCCTGACCTCAGTACTCTCCAGGCCCGTTCGAGCTTAACTTCCGAATTTAAGATAGGATCGGGTGCATGTTCGAGAAGTATGAACGTATCTGGCAACTTCGAGGTCTGTTAATGAATATATACTCTTTTATAACTTGCGGCGTTTCGTTCTGTTGGGGGAGGGGACCAGGGGTGTACTTAGAAACGTTTCGAATAGTTATTCTTTCACCCTCGTATTAGCATTCTACTGCTTTAAAAAGCTGTCATGGACCCGGTTTGATAAGAGAATGCAGCTCACAACCCCATCCTCAAACTGGCTTTTTACCAGCTGAATGGAGACCATTTGAGGATGTACAGAGCATAGTGTTTAGAAACGTTCGCGTAGATAATTTTGAATCCCTGGCATGGCTTTCTAGTGTTTTTGTATGGATCCGCCTTCGGTTCCCGACGCAGTTCAAGTCATCAGTAGAGAATTGGATGTGTTCGTTGACACCGGGATGAAGATGAGATCCGAAGGAGTTCATCTCTCAAGCAGTGACATCTTCCAGGAAACTACGCCATGTGGACGTCAGTATTGGATTCTTTCCAGTCCGTCGATTGAGAGATTACGTGGCCATAGAATTCTGGTTCGATACCAACCGTTCCCGAGCCAACGCGCATGGCCGAACAAGCTTAGGATATAGTACCACCCTTCTCCGCGCCAAGTAGGTTCCAGCACCAGGCATAGAACCGTGACTGACTGATCGGAGAAGAGCTACGCACCCTCTTCAAAGCTCCCAAGCTCATAAAAGAAGAGTTCCGGACACCGACGGCATGATGGGAGTGTGGTCTTTGAGCTACTCCAAAGCCCCCCGTTACGGAGGAAGAGAATGGTTCCTTAGGAGAACGATCTAGGATGTTTCGATGCAATAAGATCATACAGAAGCGTGGTCTAAACCTTGGATATCTCTCAAACCGTCGATGGATAACGGACGACATCGAGTACGATTTAAACCTTCGAGAGGCGGACAAGGTATACACTGATCGAACGCACAGCCCCCACTCGAACTGTTCTTCTTACGTTCTTTGTTGCTCATTCGGTGATTAGGAGCGCTCGAAGGTTGTTGATCTATGTAGGAGGTAAATGGGCAAGAGAATTGAGTTCTGATCTCGTGAATTGGGATTGCTCTATTCACCTCTTGGCTGGTTCAATCCCTGGAGAGGCAGTTTCCCTCCGCTTTCCCTGACCTGTTTGTCTTTTCTTCTCATCGTTGGGTAACCTCAGGCGAGTACTGCTCTACAACACGCCAAAGTCGTCAACGAGAGATGAGATCCAGGTATTGATGGAACCGTTCGGAGAGATCGAACGGATTCTGGGACCCAGGCCGGAGATAAATCTCGACATGAAGCGATCTGTAATGCCTGTTGAAAGCCCTTGCCCCGGCGACTTCGTTACAATCCAGTTCGCGGACGAGTTGTCAGTTCGCTCTGCCGTCGAAAAGCTCACTGGTGTGCGTGTTGGTAATCAACGTCTCAAGCTTGTTCGTGATGATATCGGATTCGATATGACGTTGCCTATCGAGTGTGAGTTGGTCAAGCAAGGCACTTGACCTGGAAAGGACTTGTGGCTAATGGTCAAGCCTATCCGTGTTGTTTCTTCCCTCAGATCACCACACAGTATACAAAGCATACCTCAAGCTCATCATCTACGACGCCCCGCTCAAGTTCAAGCTCTCTGATGCTCAGCGATTCTTTGCGAACATCAACGTTGAGATTCAAGACGGCGTCGACCAGCACGTGATCGCACCCTCCGAAAAGCTCAAGAGAATGGTGCTTAGAGCAAAGGACAGAAGCCAGTTGCAGGCCGCGGTGAACTATGTCATGAAAGGGTTCAGGCAAAACCGCTGGGGATTTACGGCGCGTCCTTACCCTGAAGAGACAAGACCAGAAGACTAGCAAGAGGAAGCCATAGCTTTTGACAAGCCACACCTTCATCGGGGAGAAGAGACCAAAAACACTAACTCCTGCGACCCCAGAAGTGAGATCGGCCACGGGAGGGGCGATTCAAGACCTTCTCAGCACGTCCCTACCTTGAAGGACCAAGACGAGAGGACTAAGTCTTTAGGATGCCATACTGTGGAGAAGACCACCGAAGCTGCTTCAGTGGGAATAAGGGGAAGAATTGGGCGATTTTCGGCTAAATGTGAAGCTCGATCAGCGTACGAGCGGAGTGGATTGGGACTGAACCTGGTAAAAGATAGACTGATCGTGACGACGCGCGGCAGCGTAGGTCTTCAGACATTGTTTCGGTCTTTTGTAAATAGAAGAATAGAATTTCACCTGGACAGGTCCTGACGAAGCTTGTAGAGCGCCGAGATATATTCAGGTCCGAGGCCACAGCATCCTCCGAGGATGAGGCCGAAAGGTATCTGGTGTGCCCAGGCTCTTGCAAACGACGTTACGAAGACGCTGGGGTTGAGGTCGGTTCTGAACGGCTGGGGTTCCGGGTTTTCCGCCAAGGTCCAGTTGGGGTCGACCGGGGTGAGGGCGTTCGGGTTGGCTCCGAGTTTAACAGAACGCTTCAACATCCGCTCCCGCGCAGGGTTGTCGGCGGTGAGTAGCTCGTTGAAGGCCCGGCTGACTGATTCGGGTTCACAGCAGTTGAAGATGATGCCCTCTAGACACTGACTGGTCTCGGTGAGCTCCAAAAGCGCTAGTACTGCTTCGGTGACAGTCTCTCCGCTGCGGAGACGTCCATCTTCACGCAACGTCCATGAGGCAAAGACTGGTTTCCCGAGGTTCTGAACGGCCCTCACCGCCATGGACATCTCACGGACTGAGGAGAGAGTCTCCGCCATGAACACGTCTGCGTCCGGGGCTGTAGCCAGCCCGAGCTGCCTGTAAATATCCGCGCCGTGAACCTCATCCTTCATCACCAGATCCGGTCTGTAGCTCTCCACCAACGGAGGCAGCGAGCAAGCCACTCGCACGTGCTCCCGCCCAGCTCCATCCCGGGCCTCCTTCGCCAGCTCAACCGCCTTTGCGCTCAGCTCCATCATATCCGCCACCGCAAACCCGACCCCAGGCGTCACCCCGAAGTTATTCGCCGTCACCACATCACATCCAGCCTCAATATAGGACCGGTGAACATCAACCACAGTCCCATGATACTCAGGCTTCACTATAGCAACCGCAGACCAGATCTTACGATCCTCCTCCACACCACGCTTGAACAGCTCCTCTCCAGTACCACCATCAAAAAGAGTTATCCTAGACCCAACAGCCATGCCCTTGCACACCCTCCTAAGCATACCCCCAAACCCCTCGAATTCTTCCCGATACAACAAAATTCATCACGTACGTCAGTCCCTCGTTGGAAAACTAAAACCTGACGAACAGGAAACCGCTGCGAAGCGCCGCAAAGCAGCCAAATCCCCCTCCGTAAACTAAATATAATCCGTTTCCAATCCTTCGTACATCCTAGAGAAACATATCTTTCCAATCCAAGTTTTCCAAGAAGACATAGAACAGAAAACACAGGATATGGGGTCAAGTTTTTCATGAATGGAAGGGGTATCTTGACTTGTCTAATCCTGGTCCTCGGGCCGCGAGATATCTTCCGACCTCTTTACGACCGTCGTGGTGCAGCCGCTGCGCTTTCAATGCGACCACTGAAGAGAGTCTCAGCAAGCTTGAGGCCGGGTTTGTACCATTGATCATAGAGTGCTTTGGGTTTTTCGACAGTGTTGCTTTCCCGTTGGCACTACGGCCCCCCCACCCCGGAGCATTCTCGACATCCGCCCACCTCACCGGAGTTGTCTCTGACTCTCTGGCATTAGAACGCTACTCTGTTGTCGCTTTGTTGTCAAGGGGTTCGCGCTCCCGCCAGCTGGAGCTGTACTACATAAGAAAAGGCTAAAAAGTGTGAAAAGTATTCAGGTTCGAGATGCTTGCAGCCTTAGGACTACCCCCGAGTTTTCTCCTCGGAAGAAGTCTGCTTAGGCCCGCCGGTGCTGGTGAGATAAGGGAAGAACTGGGATCCGAATGGTGCGTGAGGGATCGGGGCCGGTCACCGTGGTCTCGCTCAGCAGTCCAAACGCGTCCTTTGGCTTGGTTGATTCAGTAGGTTCTCGTTGCCTTCGTGCTCTCTAGCGACTCATGAGCGTCTTGATAGCCTCCTCACGGAGCTGTGTTGGACTCTCTAGAGCTCAAACGCTGCTTTACTGTTGGACGCGCGTCATCAGCGGCTTGCTGCTCGCTTCTCAGGGTAGTTGGGCTCCGAATAATCCGGACGATGAAAGGCTAGCTAGTTTTCCCAGTTTCACAATACCCCACCTGCATTGACGTCACCTTTTTAAAAATTCCATGTCGTCTGCTGAAGTTCACCGCTCGATAATCAACGGTGCTGACGCACGGTTTGTCAGGCTACCACCGCCAGCCTGTAGTCGATGCAGAGTCTCCGACCCCCGCGACGCATGGACCGTGAGGGAGGAGACGAGGTGCACGCAGCTGCAGGCGAACAGGATTTCGGCCGCGCGCTCAAGGAGTATCCGAAGGTGTTTCCGGATACGACCCCACTACTCCCAACAGGGAGGGATAAATACGCTCTGAAGATTCGGTTGACCCCAGGCGCGACGGCCTGGGCACAAGCAGCGTGCGTGTCATGCAATAAGATGTTTCGGGATACGATCCCACTACTCCCAGCAGAGAGGAATCAGTACTCTCTGTAGATTCGGTTGACCCCACACGCGACGGCTCCGGCACAAGCAGCGTGCGTGACATGCGATAAGGTAGATCATAGATGCTTTCACGATATACGTCTCTGAGCCAGCTTATGATGACTGCCAGCAGAGTACATATTCCGGGGTTGATCTCTGTCATTGCTTTCGAGTATTGGTGGCTTCAGGCTGCTATGTTGATCATAGTTCCCCGAAACACCTTCCGATACTCCTTATTGAGCGCGCGGCGGCAAACCTGTTGGCCGAACACTGCCTGCGCCTCGCTCCTCCCTCGTCCCGGCACAAAAGCACCTTGTCCCATGTCAAGTACTCAGAACGCTTACATGAGGAAGTTCGGGATCTCAGGGAGAAGGGCCCACGAAGTATTGAGTCGGAGTCCGTATCCGGCACCTGACTTGTAGAACAGGCTACAAGTCGGCAAGAAGGATGGGGGTCGGAGACTCTGCATCGACTACAGGCTGGCATTGGTAACCTAACAATGTTTCAGGGTAAAGGGGGACAGATTGTCTTCAAATTTGCATCGGTCGAAATGATCGGTCCCCTTGTTCGCCATTTTCTTAGTAAACCAGAACAACTAAAAACATCTAGATCTACGGAGGTGGCATTTTTTATCTGCCCTGAACACGTTTGCGGAATATTATGGTTAATTTGTATCTAAAAGTAGTATTCTAGGGTCAATCGGCCTTGGATATAGCACAAAAAGGGTCATAAGCACCGCATTGGTCGTGATGCACAGCCAATGCGATGGCTGAATGAGTCTCAGTACGCTTGAGGGGATGACTCATCCCACCTTTCGGTACTCAGCGCTGTTTCCATCCGGTTTGTACTCGCTGATCATCGAGTGCTTTTGGTCTTTTAGACAGTGTTGCCTTTCTCGCGGGGGTCGTCGTGTTTTTCGTTAAAATGTCGACCGAGGGATGCCACCTCCTCACAGAGCTGTCTCTGACTCTATTCGAACGCATCCTCGCTGTTGCATCACGATGTTGCGTTGTCGTTGGAGTCGCGATATCAACTTCGTCGTTTCCGCTCCTCAGGGTAGTTAGGCCCTGAATTCATTGGTTGATGAATGGAATGAGGAAGCAGTCTGCCGCTTCCCGCGCCAACTGTGTATCTAGGCGTTTGTGGATCAAGAGGTAGGTTTGCTTTTTTAGAAGAGTACCTTCACTACGTCTTCAACTTTTGAACTGCGACGAACGGTGGATAAGACGAAGCGGGAGTGACGTAACTGTGGATGGAGCAAGGTTGGATATTCGGGAGAGGAGTTTCACTGTGTTCTTTGGTTTTGAGGGGAGGATTGAAATAAGAATGGGGATGAGGATGGCGGCTGAGGTCTTGAAAGCGCGAGCTGCTTTGAAGACGTTAAGCCTGTCGAGAGGGAACAAGACGCTTCGGAGGAGCTCCTGGGAGCGTGTGATGCGTGAATGTCAGTTGGTAAGAGGATACTGTATTTTTTTTACCGTTCGGGTGCTTTGGTTTTGGTGTTCTGAATCTGGTCTTGATCGGTTTAGGCAGACAATTTTAGAATCAAAGACTTTAGGAGGTAAGCCTCTATGTTTTTATTTTCTGGTTCCTGGGCGCGCGGGTCGACGCGGCCGCCGTCGTCGGTGTGGAGGGGCTTGCATCTGAGCAATGAGCCTCGTCCCCACTCAGGTCAGTCCTTGTGAAGAACATACCCGATGCGTTGCTTCGTGAAGAGATTATAGAACACCGGTTCAGCGCTGTTGGGAGTGTTCGCAAGGTTTTCATACGTGCTCCACCAAGCCACAGCCCCAAAGCCGTCAGAGCCAATTCTCTCATTCCCCGGGATGCCACTACGAGTACGAAATTCTGAGCGAAGAAGAAGATCTATCCCCGTCACGTTCTGAATTTTCTCAGCTGTTCCTATTCCGCTCGTTCCGAAAAGGTTCAGCTGTCGTCTCCTTTGAATCGGGGTTCTCCGTCGCGACGTCGTTAGAGGAGCTCAACGGTGCGCCCGTGGATGTTAGATACCCTTCGTCTGGGATGCAAATAGAAATCAACAAAGGTTGGGAGTACAGCTGGATGCCGCGTGTTTGTAAGATCCCGCACAAAGGTTCTCGCTCAGAGCGAGCTAAGATAACTGGCCCGGTTGTTACCATCGTCATCGTCTGTTTGGTATAGACGCAAGCCTACTCCTCTGCTTGTAAATCTCTGAACAATTTGGATTTCATTTTACCTTCTTGCCAGGCCAAAGGCCAAGGGGTGGATTGTTCCGGCGAATCCTCATCAGAAATCTTCCTCTTGCGATGACTTCCTTCGATTTTCGCACGCTACTTAACCACCTGGGTAGGTCAAACTACGGGATGATGCAGTGGGCTGTGGAGGATTTTGAAAACCATATTTCTGCCGTCGCGGAGTTTTCGACCACGTTCGATGCATTGTGTGCACTCGAGCAGCTTAACTCCATCTCGATCGAGGGTAACCCCATCTTCGCTGAGCTGTACCCTCTCAACTTCAACTTCAGCTACTCATCGATGGCAGTAAGTATCGCAACGGCATGGAGAAGAGGTTTTCCACATGTAGGCACAAGGACGCTGATGGTCTGCCCCTGTTTAGGATCGGAGAAAGGCGTACATTCAGGAATTCTCAAATCCCTCTGAGCTGTTCACATTTGTGCTAAAGTCTACAGCTTCAGAAACGGACTGAGACTTCACGGCGCCTGTGACACAGCCGGCAACGAGAACTGCCCTTGCGGCTTGGAACGCGTGTGGTTGACTTTGAGCTCACACACGTAAGATCTAGCGTTCGCAACAGCGTACAGTGCTCGCTCGAAGAAGAACGAACATAGGGAAGAGAGGGGGAGAGATGAGAGAGAGATGGAGTACTCGGAATTCTTCTTTTTGTTCTCCGCTACGACTGGCGACTCTGGCATTTGGAAGAGCACTGACAATAGCACAAGTAGAAAACTAGGACAGCTCCAACCCAGAGACCAGAGACCCTTAGACAAATAGGAGGCGAGAACTAACGGGCCAGGGAGTATCGGATGAAGGTAAACATGGAAGTTCCAGACATCCAAGCAATAGAGCTTCGAAGGCCGCTCTCAGGAAGCCGGTTCTGAATTTCTGGGCTGATAGGTGTTAGAAACGTTAATAATAAGCCTTTTGACTCAAATCCAGACCTCAAACAAGACACTGCCGATCGGGGCGTAAAGTAGAGATGAAAATCCACGTGACGCATCATCGCTGGCTTGCTGAGAGAACATACTTGCCAGGTCCTACAGGGGACAGCCTCTTCAATCGAAGATTTAGCAGATATCCATCCATTCAGACGTTGCCTAGGAGTTCACGACATTGCCTGCTTGCCACTAGGCAATCACAGTCGAACGCCACCGTAACAACAAATATGTCAAAATAGCGCTTCGCCCTCCTTGCTTAACAACAACCCTAACGGACGGGAATAAAAAATGTATATTCCCCCGCCGGGAATCGAACCCGGGCCAACGGTGTGAGAGACCGCTATCCTAACCACTAGACTACGAAGGAATTAGGAACGACGGGAATATTATCAATCTATATATTATAATTTCCTAACAAGATTTTTCGAGTTTCTGATTGCGTCGAAACTATTCAAACAATCATCGTGTAGATCCGCAGCCTTCCTACGATTTCATTCGTCAAATTGTCTTGAATAACGAAATTATTTGTGTGACCCTCCAATAAGTAGTTTGCGAGGCCGCTGTCGTAAGGATGGGGATGCGGGATGCAGGATGATGGAAGACCATAAAGTTGACGGTAAGTAACCTGTATAAAAGTAAATGTATGGGGTAGAATATAGAAGGGTATATTTTGTAAGCAAATCCCTCCATAGTTGGAATTTATTTTTAAATTTTGTGGAACATGGATCGTGCAAACAAAGTATTATATTAAGAGTAAGAATTGGAATAGTTTGTTTTGAAAGAAATGCGAGCGATTCCGGCGGTTAGGTTTTGATGGGTTTTCTGATTGTGTTATGGGATTTCCGTCTGGAGAGCACGGAACACGTACGTAAGCCCGCCTCCCCCCCGCCGACCCGTTTTGCCTGTTGCGTATGAGAAGACTAACAGACGCTCCAAGACCCACCAAACACCCCACCAAACAGGTGCTCCTCGCGGATCACCTCCATCACCTACACAAAAGTTTCCGGACATGAACAGACGGAGGGGGACATTTACCCTCCTCTACGCACTCTCTCTCTCTCTCTCTCTCCCATTCTCTCTCCCAAATCCGAAGGATCCACATACAAAACAATCGGCACAGGTACGGGCTCGACGCTCGCTCATATGCTAATGTCTCCCTTTTCCCTCGTCGCGATTTAATAAAAATTCCTTGCTCTTTCTCGAAATAGACGCAATCATTCTCGTATATCGGAATCCAAATATTTATTTCTAAATTTCAACGGCGGCACGATCGTAGAAAAAAATAAAACTATTGATATTCATACCGGTAGTTTGCTCATTCCAATCATTTTTTCCATCCTACTCGCTCAACGGTAAGCAACCCGTTTCCCTCCCCCCTCTCCCTCCTTAACAAAACACCCCCCTAAATAATTTCTATTTGGTCGATGGTTGTACTTCAATCGCCGATATTTAATTTTTCATCGTCTTGATAGTACCCGTGGAACTTTTTTTGGGTCTTGAGGAGAGCTCTCCCAACCCCGCGACTTTCTGTTTTGTTTAAAATTTTATTGGCCCCTTCTAGCATTGGCCAATTTTTTGGATGGTCCGAATGGAGTTTCACGTCAGACACCTTTACAGAAAGTGAAAAGAAGAAGAAAAAACACCATTTTGATGTCAACCGTCCAACCAACTAAAATTAGAAATAATGGAAAAACGAAGGACGTGGGACTCTTTCTGTTTTTATAAGCATTGGAGCGTTTCTTTTCTGTCCCATTGACGTATGACTTTGAAGGCTGTGGTATTTAAACAGTGCGGGAGGTTTTTAGCGGAATCGGGGGAGGGGGCGGGGGGAGGAAGGGGAAGGAGAAGAGGGTAGGAGAGGAAATCCTGTAAGTAGGGTGTTTCGTTTGTTACCCTCTTTCGTTTTTTGAGAGAAGCGGAATTGTTGGGGGAGGGGTGGGGGCTTGGAGGTGGTGGCGCTTTTTGTTGGATTGGTTTGGGCAAGATGGGGCAGCCACGCTTGGTTTTTGTGCTCTTGGTTGCGTTGATCAGTGCGGCAGGAACTGCGGCAGTGAAGTGCCCGAGGGTGGCACTGTCGAGGCCACAGTGGTTGCAGCCGATTGCACGAAAGGATATTGGAAATATCTTCTTTGGACACTCTCTGGGGATGAGCGGAGAGCACATGGCAGTTGGTGCATACGGACTCCAAGATTATAGGGGGGCGGTCTACATGTACAAGCTAGAGGGCACCCGGTGGGGTCTTCAGCAGACGCTCAAACCGACTGACCGAAAGCCAAGTGATCACTACGGGTTGAACCTGGATATGTCGAATAGAACGGTCGTCATCGGAAGACCATTCCATAACATACAAGGAACCAAATCAGGAAGTGCAGACGTGTGGGTTTTCAACGGAAGGCACTGGAGGAGAACCCAGCAACTCGTGCCACCAGGAAATGGATGGGGTCACGGAGGTGCTTGGTACGGCTATGGCGTGGCAGCCGAGGGTCCTTTTGCATGCATCGGCGCAAGATACCAGAACAAGATAGTCAACGGAGTGATGACCTACCCAAGGGCAGGCGCTGTATACGTATACTATCGGAATAATGGTGTGGGTACTCCATATCGGCTTGTGCAGACACTAACCGGTCCCGATGAGGTTTCCTTCTTTGGGGACGAAATCCAGCTGTCCGGATTTGAAGACAGAGGAGGCGAGAAGCGGCTCCTCGTTGGAGCGTCGAGACATTCCCCGAAAGCGAAAGGAGCCGCTTATTTGTACACAAGGCAAGGTAGGAAGTGGAAGCTCTCTCAAGTACTGAGCCCTACAGACAGATACCCAGAATATACCTCACAACATTACGGCGAAGGTATCGCAATGAGTAACGAAACAATCCTGATTGGAGGTGAAACCGCTCCGAGTGACAAGGGCAGGAGAACCGGAGAAGTGTACGCCTACAAAAAAGTTGGAGACAAGTGGGTGCAATCCGGGCCCCTGAATCCTCCTGAAGGCGTTACTCGGTGGGGTTTGCATGGACAGCGTCTTGGAACCGATCAGAGATTTTCCGCGGTCGGTCAATGGGGTACCGTGGTCAAGGGAGTTAATAGAGCTGGATCTTTCAGCTACTACCTTCGGTGTGCAGATGGATCATGGCGTTCGTCGAAAATGAGAGTTATGACCGATCCCCAATCGCATGACAGCCTGGGGAAGAACGTTCTAGTGAAGAACGGATTCATGGTGGTCACGGCTCCGATGCGAGATTCAGGAACCAATGGGGATATCCAGAACCGCGGGTTGGTGATGGTGTACAAGTACACCCTTGGCGGGGGACCCTGGGTAGAGTACCCAGACTAAGACTAATGCGCGTTGCCGCAATTCCAAGGCGAACGTCCTCGAGGTAGAAACCAGTCTCCGTACCTCCTTCGATGTTTGAACAAATATTCTTCACGTCCTGGCCCGAGCACCCGCCATCTGTCAAGAGTACTTACTAGAGACTTGATTTGAGTTCAAACTTTTGTCTTATAAGCAGACGAAACGCTAACTTTTGTATCTTATTACCAGCACAACTAAACGGACAGAGAAAATTGTTCCTCAACATACTTTGGAGAGCCGCCTGTGAACCACTTTGCCAATAGAATTCTTGCCTGAACGGCTGGGCTCCCCTAAAGCACCAAAACGGCAGGCGTGAGCCATCGAATGCCCTAAGAAACGGAGAGCCAAGCGGGCGATAGAGAGCACCGGCAAAGCAGACTAGTAGAATAACGCCATCAGACAAGAACGAACGAGAAAGGCGGGTAGACCATTTCCATGTATCACCAGCAGAACGCATTGACGAACCCAAACCTTTTCACTCCGGAACCATCGACGGATGCATGAGTGCCCTCAGGTATGTCCCTGAGCGATGATCGACCTCAAAATCAAGGTCTTACGCATCTCTTTAAGACCTATCTGGTCAATCGTACTCCTTCGGTTCCGGTAGAGAGTAACCACTTCGATGCCTGGTAGTCTAGTGCCCGAACTCTTAGCGCAGACCACAAGACAAGCTTTGTCCCGCCAGAGGCCCTTGAGGGCGATGAAAGGCGCAAAGAATGGCTCACCCGAACGATGGGGAGTGAAGGTGAGAAGCCTTTAGACAGGTTGAGGTAGATCGACTAGCTGAGATGAACGTGAAGAGGGGGATGTTCGCTAACTGTGACGTCGCTGGGTGGCTTTTACCTCTTGACCTTTGTGTTTTCTTGTTGGGGAGGGGAAGGTACTCGGATCTCTGGACCATTCCGAGCTCGCCGGTCGTGAAGTATGGAGAGTAGCAGCTTTGGGAGCTGTGTGATGGCGATCTGGGGCCATCATCTTGAGGACTCCGAAATTTTCTTGGAAGAAACCGATCGGTATGTTGTGTTCGACACCGGTGAACATGTGCCCAAGCCCGTTTGTAAGGTTCCATATGTGTGCGAAAGACCGGAGGAGGCCGTCCCAGTGCTCGCATCAGCTTTGCGCGTGTTCATGGTCAGGAGGGGGGATCTTCTGAAGGCCTTTAGAACGCTCGAGGACCTGGATGAACGGGCAACCTCCCTGTGCTCGGCGGCGGAATCTGCCCCGGAGACCCGTCTCAAGGAGGAGCTCATAACCCAGCTGCTGATCAAGGCAGATGCCGTTTCGACTGAAAACAACCAGTTGATAAGGGGAAGAAGGAGGGAGCTAATCAAGAGACTTCATAGCCTGTCCCCTTCTTCGTAAGCGTACTAGTCAAACGACAACTTCCCAACACGGCAGTTCTCGGCCAAGGAATTCAACGGGATAAACGGGGGGGGTTTCCTTCCTGACCTGTCCTGCCTTTTGGAGCGGGTACAGTAACCAGGCAACCCCTGCACGGAACTCATATTAACTTAAAAGACCCAATGGCGTACACAGTATCCCATTGTCCTAGCGCTTTTCCGTGGACTTCGTCCGGAGGCAAACCGTTCCGAGAAGGTTGAGCTGATTAGGCGCGGCACTCACACGGGAGTGCTTACTCTAGAAGACGAAAGCAGGCCTGCCAGGCAACGTCTCCCGCTCGCTCTTCTGAGGATGAAAGCAATCCGTCTCCAACGGAGATCTCGAACTCGAGTCACACAGACAGATTTCAGTACAGGATAAAATCGTGAAACGGGTATAGTCTTGTCTGCCTAGAATGCTCTGGATCCAACTAGTCAACAGAAAGGCCAATCCACGGGATACGATCCTTTGCTTCCGTACGCTAGTCAGCAGCCAAAGCCCTCTGAAGGCTGTACTCACGCAAAGGGACCCGCAAGGAGAACATCTTTGGGAAGCGTTCTCTGGATTCACGAGTGGGTGCTGGGTTTAAGTCGTAAGGGTCGCTTTTTCGTTCAGTTTATGGGCTTTCACACCATCCGTGCAATGTGTCTTTCCCAAATGACCCCCAAGGAACCTTTGATGCCTACCATGGTATAGCGCCTCCCAATGGTCCGCTTCTTCCCGTTCGTGCTCTTTACCTCACCACTGCGAAAACCGTCAGTAGGAATTTTCTTTTTGGACATTTTTAAAGGGGTGAGGAGTAGGCCCTTCGAGAGCTAGACGGACTATAGAGGAGCCTCACCCACAGGATAAAGTTGGAAGGAAACTTGTAGACCCTCACCAACCTTGGCGAAGCTCCCCACGGGCACACACAACCCAAATATCCAATCAGTCCACCTCTACCCCCCCCTACAAAATCACCATTTGCAAATTAAAACCTATTAAAATTTTCCTTTACAATTTTCCGGATTTTACTTCCACTCAAATCCCCCCCCCCCCCCCCCCCGGCCCCGGAGCATTGGGACAAACTCCCTTCCACCCAAAGCTCCATGTGAACAATTCAGTCAAAACTTCCATTGTATTCAATAAAAGTAGTTTGATTCAAGTCTTATAGACTGAGAGTAGGTGACTCTTAACATATTCTAGAGGGGATTCAGTCAAGACCATATATTGACTAATCCACTCGTAACATATTCCGTTTCAAGTTGGCTGTTTTCTTTCTAGACTGAATCTCCAACAATATACGTTTATATGTCATATAGTATTTCAATCATTAAAATACTTTGACTGTCTAAAATTCTTTTTTAGGAATTTTAGGGGGATTTGTTGATTGAGTAGAGGAGTGACGCTTATATAGTTCTGTATGGTTTTGGTGCGGATGGGGGTTTTTTTGAAGCAGGTTTCAGGTGTTTAAGCTGGAGAAGACTTGGAGGGGAAGACGAGGTGGGGGAGGGAAAAAGGGGAGGTTTGGAAGGTAGGAAGGGAGGACCGGTTTTAGTTTATTTTTTGGAGGTGGTTCTATTTGAAAGGCTGCACTTGAGCTTCTTATGGTTTGGCGGGAAGCGTGTAGGGGAGCGGGGGTTTGGTTCATTCGGACCTGAAGCGGTTGGAGAGGTGTTGTTTAGACTGGGTTGAGAAGGCGGGGACTTTGAGGATGAATTTGGAAGGCCGTCTGTTCACTTGGTTGAGTTTTTAAATATTGGTAAGTTCTTGAAGGGTGTGAGCCTGAGATTTTGACTTGGGGGAGTGAGGGAGGTTGTGTGTTTGGTGGATATGGAGCTTAGTTGTGACGTTCTGGAGAGGGAGGAGGACGAGCATGAGGACGTGGAAGAGGTTCCCAGGCTTGTGTTGCCTTCAACTCCGGTTGTAAATGAGGAGGAGCGAGGTGGGAGTGGGGTGAGGTCTGTGAGAAGTTACACGTGGAGGGGGAGGAACACGGAAAGGCAAGGGAAGGTCGCGAAGAAACGACGGAAGCAGGCGACGGTGACAAAGCTCTTGGAGAAGCTTGAAATATTAACGGTCGACTCTCAGACCAAACAAGGAAGCTCAAGACGTCTGGAATGTGACAGCAGTCCCGAGCACCGCCGTCTGAGAAAGAAACATGTTGTAAAGCGGGCGCTTCGAAAGATGAGGCTGAACTTCCAGGAACTCTATAAAGCCCTCGAAAACGCGAGAAGGGAGAAGGACTCCTCGGTCGTCTGGTCGGACCCCGAAGTCCTCTGTGGACCTCCCCATGGTAGCTCTTCAAAGGAAACCTAAGGATTCTGGCCCACCAAAACAAAAAGATTCTATTGCACACCTAGCCGGTCTGTGCTGAACAACCTTGTACAGTAAATGCATGTTCCAACGAGAACAAAAGATTTCCTGCCGATCCCATGGTATCGGCAGTAGCTGTTGCGCTTCATCTCTACATCAGACTTCGCCAGACGTTCTGGAGCTGCTTGGTCTGTGCTCGAACTATTCCGAACCTTAGCTCAATTCAGAGAAAACCTTGTCTATGCATAGAGTCATTCCTTGTCAAGAACGCACACCGGAGCTTTGGTTGCACCCCTTAGCTATTGTGGGTAAGCTTTTTGATGGCTTGAGCATACTCACAGAGCGGTGTTTTTATCTTCTGGAATGCCTGTGAAGCAGGCAAGCTGCGCCAACAGGAAAGCGCTTGAATTCCTCCTGAATATCTACAAGGACTGCATGACAGTTTCATACCCCGTTCCAAATTTCATGATATTCTCCAGTGTTCCGTGAAGCAGGTCAGTGCTCGTCCGCAAGCCAGGGTGGGAAATCGGTCGCCACAACATGCTCACACTGAGACCTTTAGAACAAATAAAGCTTGTTTACTCCGTGCCTTCCCATTCTGACACAGTGAGTAAGCAATTCCTTGCGACAATTTCACGGGACTATATCAATAATAGGGTTTTTGCCCATGGTAATCAGGGACCAACAAAATAAAACGACGCTTCTGGCAACTTGGCGACCGCCCAGAGGGTGCTTAAGCACGCTCACCACGGATACGACGTGCGAGCTGGATATCCTTGGGCATGATGGTCACCCGCTTGGCGTGAATAGCGCAAAGGTTGGTGTCTTCGAAAAGCCCGACTAGGTACGCCTCGGCAGCCTCCTGCAAGGCCAACACGGCGGAACTCTGAAATCGAAGGTCGGTCTTGAAATCTTGCGCAATCTCACGCACAAGACGCTGGAACGGAAGCTTCCTGATGAGAAGCTCCGTGCTCTTCTGGTACTTCCTGATTTCACGAAGTGCGACGGTTCCTGTGGAACGAAATGACAAACATCGTATTAAAACACTGAAATTACAAAAGTACCAAGTCCCAACAACAAAAAGCACCAACTCAAGGTCGCGCGTCCTCGAAGCCCAACGTTAACCAATCCCATCCACACCCTCCTCACTTTCCAATAATAACTTCCAAATACGCCCAATCTTATGAGTGCCCGGCCAATGCAATTGAAACAGTCTTCAAGCTAATAATAATCACAGTCTCGGCATGAGCAAAACCCAAAAAGCCAAGCTAGAATAAAAATTACCATCAGCCGATATGGATTTCATTCCATGCAAACTAGCCATCACACCAAACCACCAAAAACAAAACAAACCCCTCTCAAAAACAAGCCCGCCCTTCTCTCTTCCCCAACCCAAAAGACCCGCATAATACAAAACCAAAAAAACAGAGACAATACCCAAAACCAAAACACTACATACCTGGCCTATAACGATGAGGCTTCTTCACTCCTCCCGACGCCGGTGCAGACTTCCTCGCCGCCTTCGTCGCCAACTGCTTCCTCGGAGCCTTTCCTCCCGTCGACTTCCTTGCCGTCTGCTTCGTACGTGCCATTTCCACAAACTACAAACTTATTACCACCTTCAAACACCACCACCCCAAAAAAAGCTTTCTTTCTCTCCCTCCCTCCCTCCCTCCCTCTCTCTCTCTCTCTCTGTTTCTAAACAAAGCAAGATACTCCTCTCCCTCCTCCCACCTCTCCTCTCCTTTCTCCTCCCCCAAACCCTTTTTTAAGTCCAAACTCCCAACTCCTTCCGCCCTTTTCAACCGTTCCAACAAAATCTGTAAAACACCTTTCATCAATAGAAAGCATACTCTCATCCTTCCAAAAAAAAAAAAAACATCACATTTTGTGATTTACATTTCTAAAAACACACCCATCCCATCTAACTTTCTTTACCCCGCCTCTATCTTTCTCTCCACAGCTACTTTTCTCCATTCCAAGATATTTAAGACGGGGAGGGGAGCGAGAGGGAGAATTTTTTTTTTCCTGGTCATAAAGATTGGTTTCTTCATATAGGGGTTTGGAGGATAGTTCAAAAATTTATTAATTGTATTTTGTAAGTTTTATAAATTATTAATTGAGAAGGAGAGAGAGAAAAATAGGGGTTAGAAATCGTAAACAGCGAGCTTGGACGAGTATCTGATTTTTTCGGGTGTGTGCTTTTACCCCTCCTATAGCTGTAAGAACTAAAATGGACATATTGTAAAACTTTTTTTATTTTTTGTGGATTGTTGGAGAGGCTTTCTTAAGGGGAAGGGGGTGGGTTGGCCTTTCCAAAATTCTCGAGCTTTAGCGTGGTAGCGCTCACTGGTTGGTTGCGCGAAAGAAATAAGTTGTTGTCTATCCAATCGTGACTCAGTTCAATCGAATAAAGTGTTTGGTTGGATGTCTCATTGTATATTTCGATAATTGGTTGGTTTAAATTTCGCTTATAATGCTTATCGATTTTTTATTGGTAAACAGTATCGAACAAGCCGCTATTCTCATAATTTACTCGCTGTAGCATGACAGCTGGAGTTGTGATTGGTGTAAGGTTTCTATTGCACATGTTAGACATGAACAGGACACGGAGACCGCATGGTCGAGTTGGCCTTAGGCCGTGGTCGTGTTTGGAGACCCTGAGCGAAAGCTGGTACAAGACGGGCCTCCAATCTACCCTTCAGCATCGTAAATGCTGGTGAATACCGTTCTCCTATTTAGATAGGAACGAATCATGTTCCACGTCAGAATGCTCGAATGGTGATGCAACTGGAAGCTTCGGTGCTAATCCGAGCGCTCCTCCGTGAACTCGTTGGATACGTAGGATGGATGATGATTTTTGTTATCGATCTATCCATTGACAACCGGGCCCAATTCAAGGCTTCGATTGCTTAAATGAGGCATTATTCTCACATCGCACTTTTCGCCGCAGACGGTCGGCACGGTACAAAGATGCTGACGTAGCAAACAACCTAGAGCAGAACGTTGCCGAGCATCTTGCTCGTTAGCTCAAGGAAAGCCGAGTTTGCTCCAAAAGACCCTCCAACAAGTACCAAAATTCCTGATGGGTTATACCCTAACGGACAACCTTAGATCCTTCAGTCTTGGTGGACCGGGCTCTCCGTTCAATATCATCCTGTGGTTAGTGTCTTGTCCGCAAACTCTTTAGATACGAAGGATGACTAATGAATTTTATGATCGATCTATCCATTGAGCCCAATTCAAGGCTTCGCTTGCTTAAATTGGTTAGGCCGAGCACTATTCTCACATCGCACTTTTCACGATAGACGGTTGGCACGGTGCAAAGACGCTGACGTAGCAAACGGTCTAGAACAGAACGTTGCCGAACAGCTTGTTCGTTAGCTCAAGGAAAGGCGTGTTTGTTCCAAAAGACCCTCCAACAAGAACCAAAATTCCTGGGTTGTATATCAAACGGACAACTTTAGATCCTTCAGTCTTAGAAACTCCTTGCTGTGCGGTCACGTACCAAGCATAGCCAAGCGGCCATTCCATGTCTCAGCTTCCTTGGTCAGTCCTCGCTTCCACAACGGAATGAGCCCCATGGGCTCGTCGTCAAGCTCACCTTCCTCCAGGAAGAGCTTGTCCTGGAAAGAGAAAGGAGCGATGGTGGCGGCAATCGACACGATTAAAACGTGGACATGGGCAATGAGAATGACTGCCCTCTGGGCGCTGATCGGCTTGCCACCGCCAAGATCAGCCAGGGTGCCCCACTGCTTGATGTCCAGAAGCTCAGACGTAGGCGGGATGAGTCCGTGTCCCTGGCAGAACGCTGAAATCCAGATGAAAAGGAAGCCGAACATGGCGTGGCGTCCATTCCAGGTCTCGGCCTTCACGCTCGGGCCCCAACCCCACTTCGCGAACTGAGGATATTCATTCTTGAAGTCGTCCATCGCCTTGGTGAAAATATCAAGAATGATCTTCTCCTCGGGCATCTTGATCGTCGGAAGCTTATCACGCGCCGGAGGCTTCCCAAGCGCAACTCGCACGGCATCTCGGCTGAACGTAGATCGAGTAGACTCCCTAGGATAAGTCAGCCAACCAAAAGCCATGGCCAAAAAAAAGGGTGAAAGAACAAAAAAAAGGAATAACCAAGTCCCTCAGCCTCAAGCAGATCGCTTCCCTTCAGAAATGTCAGCTCACAACAAACTTACGTCACAGGCCGAGCTTGGGTCACCAACCCAGCTCCGCTCGCAAAGAACAGCATTTTGGTTTTTCAACGACGTATAAAAAAAAAGCAACAGGAAAACCCCTAGAAAAGCCACAATCGACACGCCCAATCCTAACAAAATCTTCCCCACCACTCCCACCCCCCTGCCCCTCTTTAAGATCTCTTCCCTCGATCCAATCCTGCCTCACTCACCCCCTTCCCCTTCGTCCCAAATGCCTACCAGCTCTAACCGCACGCAACCTGCCAAAGAATGGCGAGCAATGCCCTGCCGAACGCACTAAGCAAACTCCAACCCAATCAGCCGCAAAAAAATACGATCAACCCCCTCCCTAAAAACACCTTACCAATCTTTAATAAAACATATTACCCCTGTTATAAACAATTAAAACCTAATAAATTATTTTATAAAACACGATATTACAATTTGTTGACGCCGATGTCGGAACGTATAATTTTCGCTGGGTAGGGTAGAATTATAGGGGGGGGGGGGATTAGAAATTCATTGAAAGCCATCGACCTCAAAATCACAACAAGAAAACTCCAGGATGATAACTTTTAATCAAAAATCTATATTTTACAAGTCCGTTGACAACACATCAAATGCATTCTAAAAATATCGGAGAAAAAAAACGGTTCACCACGGTTGTTCATTTTAAATATAAATAAAAAGGTATATTCAATCCAACAACGTATAGACTGTTTTTTATTTGATAATAATATAAGTATTTTATAATATTTAAGTTGTTCCAGTCATTACATACGCTTAACGTATATAATTGGAGATTAAAACGCCATCGACTATCATTATAGTATCAGTCGCTAGCGGATCATACATGATTGGCTCAAAGCTGACCGACCACATTTCTCTCGTATGCGAGATTAAAAATCCCATACAGTACCTAATAAACATTATACGTACAGCATTTATCGTATGGTTATCATGTCCATGGTTCCGGTGCAGATTTTTGGGCCAGTTTCCCTGGCCAAAAAACAGTTCGACGAATGGTTCCTTTCACGAGATATGTTGAAAATCGGGCCAAAAACTGTTCTCGCCATGAGTTCCAATGTTTCTTTTTGCTTCAAGGCACGGACTTGGAAGTCATGGAAATGTAAAGAGAAGAAGGGGGGGCCACACTCAACGCCGTTCAGTTTCCAAAACGATTTTAGTTTTAGTTTTTTTCTATAATTGTGTATTTATAAAAAATATAAGAGGGGGTAATCTATATTAGGGGATCGAGTGCTTTTCGGAAATATCGTTTGCTGAAGATGAAAAAGGTACTTAAGTGGGATTCGGAGGAGCCCTTTTGGGGAGGGAGGCGGGTTGGAGGTAGATGAGGTTAGGCCATTTAGGAGGAAGGCTGTTTAGATGTATGATTTGGGGTAAGAGAAGGAGTGAAGAGGAGCGTACTCTTTGATCCGGAGGGGGTTGTGGGTGGAAATTGTCCAGGGTGGAGGCGTTTTGGTCGGGATCTCTGGAAGAAAGTAGTGGGTTTCGAGTTGGTGCGCTAGGTCGGGAGGCGTTTCGGGGTTGTTTACTTGAGGAAGGGGATTGTTCGGTGATTGGACCTCTGAGGATGGAGGATCTTAGCTTAGGATTTTTGAGCGGAGCGGTTGGGGAGGTCGTGCACCGTGGCGGGGTGTCGAGCAGGTGAGTTTTTCTGGAGGTCGCTTTTTTTGTTTTCCTTTGGGTCGGCATTCTCGTTGCGTGGTTTGGGGATGGTACCAGCATGATCTAAGCAGTTTCTCTGGATTTCTGTCCTGTTTTTATGCCCGTAAAAGATGTGCGAGAGGGAGGGAATTCCAGGAATTCCAGAATGGTGCTGCTGCTCGGGGAAGAGTGGTTGTGAGAGGTGAGCTGGAAGCAAACCATAGAATTGATTACTCCCGGCTCGGCAGTGTGATTGGGTCTTTCTCGTATTTTGAGAGGAGCTGTTTCCACCATAACTGAAACGCCTTGGTTGATCGGTGTCCCGTATTTCAGTCAGCACCCCTCAGTCACCTGTAGCTGCTGGAGTCTCCGAGAATGCGGAGGTTATTGATGAGGTTATGGAGCTTTCTCTGGAGAACGTGGAAAAGGTCCTCGACGAACTGCGTCCATATCTTATCGCCGATGGTGGTAACTGTTCCGTACACGAGATTGATGGGGCCACGGTGAAGCTGCTCCTGGAAGGAGCATGCGGTTCATGCGTCTCCTCAGCGGTGACTATGTCCATGGGTATTGAGAAACGGTTAAAGGAGAAAATTCCAGAGATCGAGGCCGTTGTGCAAACAACCCCAGAAGGGCCCGAGCTCAACGAAGAAAACGTTGAAGGCGTAAGAATAGCGGAGCATTTCATTTGTGCACAGAGATGATAACTAATGTTCTAGCTTTCTTCCACTGACCGACAGGTTTTGAATGAGGTCCGCCCTTTCCTGAATGTCGCTGGCGGGACAATCGAATTGACGAGCGTGACGGGAGTGGGAGGCCCGCAGCCCATGGTGCGCATGAAGATGAGTGGCACTGGATCAGCCATCACCTCTGTTAAAATGGAGATTACCCAGAGGCTGCGCCGCAACTTTCCCTCTATTGGCCAGGTTATTATTAAGTGAGTGTAGTTTGCTGTTTTTTGAGTTTTTGATGTTTTGTGAGTAACTATGCTTGTATGTAAAGGGGGAAAAGAAAGCGTAAACGGAGCTTCTTCAACGTCAAAAGAAAAAAAGCGCTGAGAACGGAAAGGACCGAGGACATGTTCAGGGACGTAGTCCGTCACTTTCGCTGCCTGACATAATCGCATTGAACTCTGCGTTTCGCATTTGAGACGTGCAAATAGCTTCTTACAGAAGGCATGCCTCTCCCGCAAGAGTCCAAATAAGCGCGAGGCGGCTCGGAGCGAGAGACTTGCTTCCCACGCGCAATGGCCGCAACGTCGAAACCAACTACCGCCGGCTTCAATACAAACGGCTCTATAAAACGAAGTTTCAAGTTGCAAACGAGCCGTGCCTGCTTTAATACAGCGGCGAAGAGATAGACAAAAGGCGCCATCTAACATCTCCTAGGAACTCTAGCTGCCAAAAAGCAATGAACATAGTATTCGGTTCCTCAAGCGCTTGGCTCACATTTGATCGTGGCAGGGTGCGAAGCATCAAAAACTTGAGACTACGCCATACCAAAAGAACAACACTCCGTCTGTTCATTCGCAAGGAAACGAGTGACAAAACTCGACAGGAAAATAAAACAACAGACAGGGACAAAAAAAAAAACACAGACTCTATAAGAATCAACAAAAGCACTCCATCACCAACACCGGCAAACCTTTTGGCGGATGACAACTTTTTCCACTCCTCACTCCTCAGCCGGTCCAAACAGCCCCTCAACAGTCGAAGAAAACAGCGTATCGCCAGGCGAAAACGCTGCGGTTGGAACTCAAGCTCCCGCTTCGCTGGCACGTCGATCCGTCGCCATCGTCTCCTTCTCCGTCACGATCTCCCAAAAGGAGACCACACTGTGAAGAAAGCGCTGGTGTTTGCGGTTGGACAACTTCCTTTCTTTGAGTGCCGTTTTGTCGTTCTAGTCAATTCATCGGAATTCATCCTTTTTCTTCTGTTCACGTATTCACAGCTTGTTCATCAGTCTTTCTGGAGGCTCTGTTTCTGAGCAGTTTGTCATAAAACAGTACAGTCTCCTCATAAATCGTCCATGTGATCGCTGATCCCAAGCACCGTTTCACAAACCTCGGTGATGATCCTCTGAAGAACCCGTACAGACCTTCCTCATTGAACATTCGTTTCATTGTCTGCCAAGCTGAGCCGTACTTGTCGTTGTACATTGGCTTGTGCCTAGATAGCTGCATTCTCGTCTTGACAACGTCCTGAGGCTGGGTGAAGAGAGTCGCCAGACCACCACCCAGAAGCCCACAAGAAAAGTTGATGGTCATCGCCGCGATTCCTTTGCCGGACGGACTTCCGTCAAAGAACAGTGGCTGAATCCATTCCTTAGCTTTGATGTAGAAAAAGAGATATAGAGCTGCGTAGGGCGCATCTCTGATGATCGTCGGGAGTAGACCGGCGAAAAGCCCTTTGATCCCCTCGTTGCGTCCGATCACAATGAGCGCGTGAAGAACACCAGTGTACTTATGGGCAAGTTCAAACGCTTCAAACCGCGTCTTGACGACGGTCAATGGCAGGAGGATCATCGAAGAGATTGATCGAGCGGACGCTCCAGCGAGGAGGGTTGATGAGTTCGAAAGCGTGCCGTCACTGGACTTCAAAAGAGTGGTGAGATTATTAAGCGTAACGAAATACAATCCCACACCCATCATATTCCTCATGATTGTCGGGATACCTCCTCGCCAAAGCCCACGAGCCCCATCCTGTCTCGCCACCGCAACCATGGTCTTCCACATCCCACTGTTCGGAGGCAGCATCAGCCGGCTCTCTATCCCCACTGTCCGACTGAACGCCGTGCTCATCTGCATGCGCGTCTTCACGACATCCAGCGGCTGCAAAAGAAGCGTGGTTATACATCCCGACGTCGCTCCAGCCAAAAAATTCGACGCAGACTTAGGCTTGCCTGCCACCATTTCCTCTCATCTCCCAATTCCTCACTTCATAGCTCACAAAACTAATAACCGAAAAAAAAACACCCAAAACCTAAAATACCACCACAAAAAAACAAACAGCCACTAAAATCCTAAAGTGACACAATCCTTGCCTTACTTCCTATGTCCCAAGTTCCATCTACAACCCTCCCAACCTCTCTCCCCCCACCCAAACCTCACTCACAAACCCAATCCCAATACCTTTATAGCGATTGCCTATCCACAAACGTCTGCTCTCGAAAGGGACTCGATCTGAATACTCAGCAAAATGCCCACATCCAAAGCCGGTGCTCTAGCGTTCTATTTTGCAGATGATGAAGTTGGAAACCCTTCGTATCGCTTAAGGGGACCACACTACTGGTGGCTCTTGGCTCTTGCCAAGCCCCCAGACAGTCGCCTCTCTCTCCCGATCGCTGCTTTCCTGCATCCTTTTCGATGGAAACCGTTTTTCCCTTCCCCTTATAATTATTTTTTCTTTTATGCTTGTTTGCCGGCTGGACACTATTGACGGATCTATCGGGAGTTCCTGTCTTGGATATGCGGTGCACTCTCATTGCAATCTGATGTGTGGCTTCTTGGGTATATCTTGTTCACCATCAACGCCCTTCCCCAACCGCACCACCACCTACGGGGGGCTAAAGAGTTTTTAACCCCAAACGCTCCCAATCCCCTCCGACCTCTGAGAGCTCCGAACATCCTTTTTTTGCATTGAGTTATGGCTTTTTTAAGACTTTGTTTCTAAATATAGGAGCGCAAAAACTCCTACTCGACAAAACTCTACCCCTTACCACACCTTTTCCTACACGCAAATGTTCTTTTTAAATTTACTAAAAACTTTAATATTCAAAAAACATACTCCTACAGCAGGCCTTTTGAAAATGGGAAAATTCGGATCTGATTATGACCTCTTCAATTGTTAAATAGAACATAATGACAGCTGTCCAATATTCTGAACCTACCACTTACCGGGGAGGTACCCAAACTTGATTTTCAGCTAAAATGTGGAATATTATTAATAAACATAAGAACTTATAATTTCCGCCACGGGGGTAACGAGAATCACGAAAATACTGCTGCTCGAATTCTTTTATAGGTTCTATTTTTTGGATTCTTTTTTTTGTTTATTTTTGTGTTTATAGGACAGCTGTCCGTTACGAACTCCCAATAAGAGTTTGGAAGTTTTGGGTTTGCAGTCTTTACAAGAGCTCTACCTTTGAGATCTTTGGGACCTTGACTCTGGTCTCGATGACTTCGTCAATGATACCGTATTCCTTTGCTTCTACTGGAGTGAGGAAATAGTCCCTGTCGGTATCCTTGACGATCTTGTCCACGCTTTGGCCGGTGTATTCGGCCATGTAGCTGTTGAGCATGTTCTTAACGAAGAGGATTTCTCGGGCCTGGATCGCGATGTCTGCGGCCTGTCCCTGGGCCCCGCCCATCGGCTGATGGATCATGATCCTGGAGTTCGGGAGGGCCTTGCGCTTGCCCTTTGTTCCGGCTCCAAGCAAGAAGGCACCTGCAGGTTGTGGGCGCGTGGGATGAGATTAGGTTTAATGCCGTTTCCAAGAACCTCGAATCGTTGGATTTCGTTTCGCTTACCCATTGATGCTGCTACACCGTAGCAAATAGTCTGAACATCGCATGGGATGAATTGCATTGCGTCAAATATCGCCATTCCAGCAGAGACGGATCCTCCCGGGGAGTTGATGTACATCGTGATATCCTTGTCGGGCTCCTCGGAAGAAAGATACAACATCTGGGCTACGAGCGAGTTTGCAACCTATTAATTGTAAATAGACATTCACATGATTCAAAAATCACATCAAACGTCAAGACGCGAAAAACAAGAAACAAAAAGCGGAAAGCCTTTCACGCGCGCCGGTGCGAACGCGGCAAACACGACTCCGATCTTCGCCAAAAATAAAGATCCGATTGCCCCACCTCATCATCGACCATCCTGCCAAGAACAAGAATCCTATCCTTTGCCAGCCTCGAGTAAATATCCATCTGGCCCTCTCCAACTGCCACCATAGGGGTCGGAAACGGCATGCTCGGCCCCGGTTCCTCCCTACCCGGAGGCGGCGTTGGCGGCTTCTCCGGCTCCAACGGCTCCGGCATCATCTTTGCCGCACTCATTCTACTATTCACCCTCCTCGCAACCCCATTACGTCCTAAACCCCCCCCAAAACTTCCCACAAATCCAACCATCCTTGCAAAAACCCACCCTACCCCAACCCCTCCGCAGGTCCTCTTTCGTACTTCCCTCAAAAAAAAACAAAATAATCACACACACCTCTAACGAAAAATACCCTCTCAATCAATCCTCTCCCTTCCAACCTCCTTCCTCTCACCCTTTCCTCCTCTCTCACACCCTTCCGATATCTCTCCTCATCAAAGAAAAACGCCAATTCCCCTTATACCTCCCTCCCCATCAAATCTAAACCCCGAAGAAAATTTCCGCCTTCGTCTCCGTCCACAAAACACCAATCTGAATGGTTTTCTCCCAATCTCATCACTTTAACTACTTTACTACATTTTATCCAATAATACAACTCTAAACAGAAAAACGGTGTTGTGTCAAATTTTTATTCGACTATATCTGATAAAGTAGTAAAGCTTCTGAAAAACATTAAATCGTCACTTTGCTTCTTCTAATCCAATAATCTAGCCCGTATCTGAATAAAGGGTGTTGTGTCATATTTTCATTCGACTATATGTGCTATAGTAGTATTTTTTGAAAATATTAATTCGCCACTTTGCTACTTGACTAGAATTTATCCAATAATGTAGCCCTAATCTTAATAAGGGCGGTTTATCGTATTATTATTCGACTATAAATAGTGAAATAGTGTAATACGTAAATTGTTTAGTTCATTGCTGTTCCATTTATCCAATAGTGTATCTTAGATTTTGAATAAGGTCGTTTTATCGAATGTTATTGGATTGTATTAATTGTACTGGAGAAAAATCTCGAGGAGAACATGAACGGGGTGAGGAGGGGATTTGAGAAGAACGACCTTTGAGCTTTCTTTGAGGCTTCCTGATCTCATAGACGCAACTTGTTGGATCCTTTGGATGCTTTGGAGTCCTCAGACATGACGATGTATCCGGTCGATGTGGCCCCCGTGCTGGGCTTCACCACCTGCGCTCGCTGGCGACCTTAAACAGTGCCAGCGCCATTTGGTAAGGTTCGATGAGATCTTCCAGAGCAGTCGTAACCGTAACCTTTACTCGGCAGCTGCATACTGCAGCGAAACACGCAGCTACAAAGCTCGTCCTGAATACATGTGAGAGCTGCTGATGTGTGGTTGTGCATGGGCTAGGTAATCCCCCTCTCCGCCCCCCGTCCCCCCCCCCAAAGACGACCCGGCTCTTCGAAACAGATTGGTGTTTTGTTTGGTCTGCCTATGAGATTGTGGGAGTGCTCTATGTCGTTCGCGTTGTGTAAGGAGAGACATACAACCGCAGAGCTGATTTTTGTCCGCGTTCGGCAGTGCGAACCCAAGGCTAGACGAAAGGCGACATCAACCGGCTGAATGCTGAGCAAACAGCAACAGGGTTTCGATATCCAATACCCAATTGCTTTTGTTCTAAGATTGTGAGCTCTCCAGACGCGTGTCGGTGCTTTGAATTTGGAAGTTTCATATTTATCTTTTGAGCGAGCTGAAACTAAGCTCACTTTCCGAAATTTGTTTTTTCCGCGGTTCTATATATTATCATTTTCTTTCGCTCTGCACTCGTTCACGTGTTACTTTTTCGACGATCACATAGATGCGACGGACTTACTCCTCGTCGTCATCGTCAGCATCACCAGCATCAGCTCTTCTCTGCTTCTTCCTCTTCACACGTCCTGGTTTTCCTCCACCAAGCGCAGATCCGAGCGCATGATCAATATGCTTCTCCGAGTCGACTGAAACCATGAAAGATGGAACATTCACGACCTGCTTTCCGACTCTGTCAAGGATCAACCCAAACAAGGAGATGTTTTCAGAGATTTTGTGGTTGCTGAAGGCACGACCGGGAAAGCAAGATTGGTTGGGATTCTTACCGAATATGCCTCTGCCAGATCAGGACACGAGCATGGTGGATAGTTTTGGCGAGGTTCATCTGAAACACTCTCGTCTGCAACCGACGATCCAAAAAGTCCTCGGTCTTCAACGAAAGCACATAATCGAGCGCCTTCTTATTCTCATCCAGCAACCCCAACCTCGTCAGCCTCTTCAACATAGCTGTACCCTCAAACACCCGCTTGGTATCCTTCTCATCCAAAGTCAGCAGCTCCCTCGCCGTCGTCCGAATCTTAGACAAAACCAGTCCAACACGCCACACCTCACGCTTGTTCTTCAGCCCATACTTTCCAACAAGCTTCAGCTCCGAGTCAATTCGATCCTTCTCGAACGGACGACGCGGCACCCTAGACGTCTTTGAACAATTCCTATAATTCCTACCCATATTGTTTTCTCCAAACCTCCCCACAAACCCAAACCACAGTCTCTCCAACCTTCCCCGCCCCAACCTCCTCTGCCCAATCCTTCTCCCCTCCCTCAAAATTTACACCAAAAACCCAACTTCTACACAAAAATCATTCAAAACACTACCAAAAACCCCACATCTATAAACTCGCCTCAAAAAAGAATCCAATACGGCGTCCTTCACGTCAACTAAACTGAAGCTTGGCGTTGTATTTCACAAAATCGTCGCCGACGACGATTTTTTTCTTTCTTATTTTATTTAAAAAACAACCGGTTTTCTGACAGGCTGTCCCCTATAGGGGACAGCCTGTCAGAAAACCGTTTTGCCTTTTTTGAGATGTTTTAGTCGGTGAGTTCTGGGAGGGTTGTTAGGTTTTCAGATATGTATAGCTACTTTGCGTGCGATAGAGATTCAGGGAGGGCGTTGGGTTCGAATTAAATGTCGACCTGCTGTTTCCGCCTGATCGGTCGCGTGGTGTACAAGAGCAGAACGGTCTACGTCCTGTTCACTGCAGGGGAGGGGGAGGGGGACTGGGGCTAGGACCGACCTGTTAGGGGTGGCGGGGAAAATGATGCTGGGCTCCTACACGAGATGTGCTGAACTGCACGAGATCCTTGGGGTGAGACGCCGCTGTGTACGTACGGATCGTACCCACCCACCTGCAACCCCTGGAATGAGGTCAGCTCTCGTCCTCAAATCCAGCACCGCCAGTCCGCGCCCATGCTGCTCGAAATACACAATCATGATCGGCAGCCCTCCTGAGGACGCCGACGGCTTGGCACGTGATAGACAAGTCTTCGGATTCCTTCACAGCGCCGGAGGGTTCTTGGTTTCGTGGGAGCCACCGCCCTGGTGCTCTCTCTCGAATGTACGCTTCTTTGAGTCTTGACCTGGCCCCGGGCACCAGCTGCTGTCTCACCCCTGGATGGCGTGCTCTTTGCGCCCTTGCGAGGGCACATCATTCTGGGGAGACCTTAAGCGTTCGATTTTGACACCGATTTGTCTGTCTGCTGGGACAACTTGTCAGCCAGGCCTTGAGCTGAGTTACCCAAACCCCAAAAGCACAACAAGGTGGGCGCACCCGAGAAAGGATAAGACGTTCAGTGCACCACCAAACAAACGTTCACCCACGGAATCAATCAAAAATAAAAATGATTGACTTTAGAAAGGAAGGAAATCCGTCGATTTTCAAATATTTAAATAGCAAAAAAGAAAATTTTGTTGTACGAGGGGTAAAGAAAATTATGTACTCTTAATATTTGTATTTTTCATTATTTAAAAGGAACAAGATCAAAGCTGTAGGGGTAGGGGGTTTTCTACGAAAGAACGACCTTACGACAGTCTGTCCTAGCAGCGAAGCGAGTTCTGCGGTTTGGTTTGGTGTTCGGATGCAGTCTTTCCAGAAGAGGAACGAAGTGGACGGGTTTTAAACTATTTCAAGTTCGATCCTGCGCCCAGTTCTATTTGATATCATCCAACTACCCAAAACGTTTCACCTGCATCGCGCTTGACGGTGGGACTCTTTCAGGCCCGCGAGTTTTTTTTGGGGGGGGGGGTGGTGGGATCTTAGCTCCGCGTGTCTTTTGGCTGCGCGTGTTAATCTGACAGCGAGCTAGTACATTGTCTCTACACAAACACACATGTACAAAACCCTTCTCTTCCATCCACCCAAAAATCATCAAACAACTCCGCGACAACGAGGGTTGGTGGGGTTGGGGATCTTAGCACTGGCGTGTCTGTTGGCAGCGCCTGATAATCTGACAGCGAGCTAGTACGCTGTCTCTACACAAACACACATGCACAAAAACCATCTCTTCCATCCACCCAAAAATCATCAAACAACTCTGCGATGACGATGGAGAGAGCGCGGAAGAGGACGATGACAACCCCACTCCAATGTCACGTATCGATTTTGACACTATCCGTTGGGGCTGGCAAGAATAGATGTTTTTCAAATATTTTTCCTCCGTTTTTTAAGTCGATTGAAATTTGCATTGGTTTCGATGGGAAGGAAAATGACGTTTTGGAAAAGTATTGGGAGAGGTGATTTCAGAGGGGAAGAGCGGTGGGGAGGAAGATGATGAGTTAGAGAGTAGAAAGGAACGGGAAAGGTGCACGGATCGTTTAGAATTAGACTTTGGAAGGAAGACTGTTTGAAGTTTTTGTTTCAGTAGCTGAAGAGAGAGAGAGATGGTGAAGTCCTATGCTGATTTTGGAAAGTCCGCGAAGAGTGAGTAGTCCTTTTTTGGGGGGGGGGGGAAGGGGATGGTTCTTCTTGTTTGCCTTTTTGGGGTGCCGGCCACGCAGGTTGGGAATTTTGGTGCTGAATTTTGGTTTTGTGTTTGTGTTTTGATAGATCTACTCAAGGATGACTACGTGGTTGGGAAAAAGGCCGAGGTGAAGACGGCGACGGCCGACGGGGTGAACTTCACGGCGACTGGGATAGAGAGCGATAAGGATGGTGCGCTGTCTGGTTCGTTGAGCTGGAAGTACAAGGTGTATGGAAACGCTTTTACGACAAAGGTTACTACCGCGAACGTGATCAGCAACGAAGCGGTTTTCGAAGACATCGGCGTTAAAGGCCTGAAGACTACCGTGAACGGATCCCTGGGTACTGCAAGCCAGTCGGCGTCCGCGAAAGTCGACTACAAACATGACGCTGTAAGATCACTCTATCAAGGAAGGACACTCGCGTGAATTAGGATTCGAGTCCACTGAGCAATTTGAATCGTTTTTGAACACTGCTTCAGGTTGCAGCAACTATCCTTGCGGACGTCAAGGACCAGACTCTGACTCCGAGCGTAGCCGTCGGCTACAAGATGTTCAGTCTGGGAGGTACGGCCACTCTTGAGAACTCCTCGAAATCTGTCAGCCAGTACAGCCTCGGAGCTTGTCTAGCTCAGGACGATAGCGAGGTGGCGATTTCGACCACAGACAAGTTCAACTTGTTCAAGGTAACCAACGCAACTAAAATCGAAGATACAGCACTTGAAAAGGAAGATCAGTTAGCTAACTGGCTGCTTTTCACTGGCAAAACCAGCTCTCTTTTGGACACACCATCTCCCCCAAGTACGAGGTCGCCGCTGAGGCTTCCTACAACCGTGAAAAGTCGTCTGTATCAATGGCCACCGGCCTCAAGTACGTCACTGATAGTGCTACAATCAAAGCTAAGACGGACAACCTCGGAACACTGTCTCTAGCCTACATCGCGAAGATCGACAGCTCCACAAAGCTTACCATGTCAACGTCCGCAAACGTTAAGGAGCTTGAAAAGGGGCAGAAGTTTGGTATTGCCGTTACCCTTGATCAGCCATGAAATAGAAAAAAAACAACGTTAAAAAAAACGAAAACAGATTAAATAGGGGAAACACGTCCTCGTCCCCTGGAGACCGCCTTCTTCTCCTCTTCCCTAGAAGGCGTTTGCTTGTGGGTTAACATTTTTTGTTGTGGGTTAACATGCCGTAGGGCGCAGCTTCGTTTTCCCTCGTCTGTGGAAGAAGGGCCGATTTGCATAGCCTGAAGCAGCAGATAGTATATCCTACGGTGGTCGGCATTCTGGCTAGATGTACGGAACCACCCGCTTATAGAAAAGCCACATCCATCTTCGACTCGTCAACCCATCCGGAGGGTGCCCTACAAGAGCGTTCCTGGATTGGGATTGTAGCCTACATGAGAAGGACGGACGAGCGCATCATGGAAGCCCTCTGCGGTAAGAGAAGCGAAACGGTGGGGGGGTTTCACCCGAACAGCAGGATTGCTTGCGCGGCTTTCCTCATCGACTAGCTGCTCAATCGGGTGACGCACTTGAAACCTGAAATACTGGTCACAGGTTCGGCGTCGATTGTTTTGAACTTTCCGCCACTTCGTGGTTATTGATGAGGGGCTCCTGGTCTTCTTCAATCGTTTCGGTTGAACGAGCGTCGGGCATACGTACAAGGTTGTCTCCGCAAGATCATTCCGGTAATGACTACTCGATCACTCTTCCTGCAACCTGTGCTCAATCCATACGGTGTGCTCGCGAAGGCACTTGAGGCCAGTTTGTTAAGAGCGAACGCACAATCCAGAGCGGGCGGGGATACGTTAATCTGGGGTTCAGAAACTTCGAGTGGAATCCGTCTGTATGTATTTGCTTTTCTATGTTTACGACCGGGGTCAGTTCTCTACTATAGCATGACGCCCTACTTCTGCACTAAACGGACACTAGAAAAAAAAAAACAGGTTGGTGGGAGACGGGGCGGGGCGCCCGTCGGCGGGGTTGGATAAGAATAATTCTACATACAACTTATAATTTCTTCGTGTCAATCACGGCGATTGGTGCATCTGGCTTCGCGATTTGGTTTCCACGGATTATGCTCCCCACGGTCTTGAAGAGCAGCTTGATATCGTCGACGGGGCTTCCCCTCGTAACGGTTTTGTACAGGTAGGAATCGAAGGTAACCTTCTGCACGTACTCGTCTTCGCACAGCTCCACGAAGGCCTCACGAGCGCCGTTATTTCTGTAGAAGACAGCCTGGAGGATATCCAGAACCTTGTACGTGGCCCAATACTTGTTATCCCAGTCCCGAATGTAAGTATTCTTGATCTGATCTTCGGTGGGCAGGACCTGGCCATTTTTTTTACCACAGGACCCATCTTCAGTAATCAAGCACAACATCGGTTTCATTAAAGGCGCGTGCGTTCATACCTCTCCATTCTTCGACAGCTTCACAATCGCCTCGGCGGCCATTCGACCGCTCTTCGCTGCAAAGTAGATACCCTCACCGGAGCACTTGGTCACATACCCGGCAGCGTCGCCAACCAGGGCAACTCGGCCCTGGACTCTTCGGGGCCTCGGGTGCTCCGGGATTGGGTGAGCCTCAACCTGCAAATTTCCGGAGAGAGGTCACTCGTCAGCAAGTCGTACAAGGACGGGACACTCCAGCTCTGAGGTGACGCACCTTGATAAGCTTTCCTCCTTCGAGGCGGTCCGCTGCTCGCTCACGGATTGCAGTTTGATACTGCTTAATCGCATTCTTGTTGATCACTGTGCCGGTGCCAACTCCAACATGGTCATATTTGGGGAACACCCAACCGTAGAAATCAGGGGAGATATCGTCTCCGACGTACATTTCGGCGAGCTCTTCATAGTACTCCATCTTATCCTCGGGGAGCTTGATTCTCTCCTGGAACGCAATAGCGTACGCGTACTCCCCGGCGTCAATAGCCTTCGCGACACGGGAGTTTGCTCCGTCCGCACCAATGACCATGTCCACCTCAATTTCGCTCTAGTCGTGAAGAAAGAATCAGGCGCATCGGGCATTAGTCCTAGGACTAGTTGTGGATTTTTCCCTCCGCACACCTGGCGAGACGGTCAAACTTACAGAGGTTCCCTTTCCGGCCTTCTTGTTGCCGTAGTCAGAGTAGATAATCTTGTACTTGCCCTCACCACCCTCGGGAACCTGCACCTCACTGACGAGCCCATTAATCGGCTTAGCGCCAAGTTCGATTGCGCGATCACGGAGAAAGCCATCAAGAACTTCTCTCCTTGTCATTCCGATGTACTCATCCGGCTTCAGGGTGCGACCAATATCAGCCGTCCTGTTGCTCGGGGAGATCATCTTCATCTTTCTGACACGTCTGTCGATGATCTCCGGGGGTAGATCGAACTCTTCCACCATGCACAGCGGAATAGCACCACCACAAGGCTTCGCATTGTCCATCTTCCTCTCGATGATGTAAGTTTCGATGCCGCCCTTGGCCAGCGCCTCCGCAGCGCAAGATCCCGCCGGACCTCCTCCCACGACCGCTACAGATATCTTGGCCTCAACACTTGCGACGCCAACCTATTCAGAACAACAAACACAACGAACCAAAATTCCGTCAGGACCCAAAAAAAACACACCACCCCCGCCCAGAAACATTGTAATAACAAGCTGTCCTCCCCCCCCAACTCACCCTCCTCCTCGACGAGGTCCGCGTCTGAACCCGAACATCGCGCCGTCCAACAAAGCTACTCCCAAACACAAACGCCATGTCTACTCAGTTATATCTCGCTAGATGGAGTTACCTTTTACGATATAAAAAAAACAAATACACAGGGAGCTTCCAAAGCCTTGTCGTTACTCCTCAAGAAGGCTAGTCTCTCTCCTCCCTCCCGATTTTACCCTTCCTCCTCCCCCTCCCTCTCCCCCCAAACCCCGTAAACCCGTCCAAATCTCCTCCCTTTATAAAAAATTCCACCGATCCATCCCTTCCAAAATATAACTTCAAAACAACAAAACATCCCGGCTGGTGAGGAAACGGCACTCCCCATGCAAAAAAACCCATCCAAACTCCCCCGCTCCTCTCTGACAAGGAAAAATCTCAAAAAAACCCTCTAAAAATCTCGCAAATGGAGGCAATTAGCAAAGTAACATCGGGCTTCCATTCTATGGCCCGCTGATTAAAATTTCTTCAACTTTTCAATTCTCTCCCCATCTGGCTCTTATGGGCCCAACCGTCAAAAAAAAAAGAAAAAAGAAAAGGTCACATGTCAACGCGGACCGAAAAAGAAAGGGAATATCTCTTTTTGAATATTTTCTTCTCCTCATCCTAAACAAAAAAATCTAACGTCGGGATACATAAAAACGAAATAAAAATTCTATTGTTCAATCTTTATATTGATCTGGATTGAATATCCTTCCCCCCATCGGCTCGGCTTTTTTTGTCCGGAATCGTCACATATCGTGATGGGTGACTCGATCTGGAAAATGGATTAAAGAAGCCACCTTACCTTACCCCCCTACCTTGTAAAAACAAATTTTGTTGGAAGTCAATCTTTATGGTATCGTTGATTGAATATCCGATTGTTTTCGTTTTTGGTGAAATTTTTGTGTGTTTGTCAGACATCCGGATGGGGTACGCGATACGGAAAAATCGACAGAATGGTACATTGCAAAAAAAAGAAGAAAAAGGTCATAAACTCACCTACCCCCCCACCTCCCCCCCCTCCCGGCTTTCTTCCCCCAAACGCCAACAATGTGAAAACTTCTCCTTTTCTGTTTTTCGTTGCTAATAGGTGAAACAAGGAAATTTCTGCGAGGTATGATCTCCCGTGCTCACGCCGGGAGCTGCAGTTGACGTAAAACAATGACATAGCCGTAAATGGATTTGTATCATAATATTGTGTGTGTTTTTCCTCTTAAATTAAAGTCTTGTAACGTATTTATGAATACATACATTGTATAGAATTTATTTTTGGAGCATATACACCGTGTAGAGAATGGAGAGATTTTAAATGTTAGTACGATGAAAGTACGATAAACGGTACTAGTACTGCTATTCGTTCGAGGAGGGATGGCTTTTTGGAGGGGGAGCTCTATCTATCCGTTGTTGTGTTCGTTGGAGGCACGTCTTATTACCTTGAGGGTCTGTAGAGGGCTTTCATTTGCGACAGGCTATGTGTTTTGATTCTGTCCAGTCAGTCCGTGATTACTGGATCCTCGGTGGCCCGCTGTCCATCACCCACACACATCGAACCGAACATGAACTTTTCACTGACAGCGCGAATAGATGGGAAGGAGCTAGTTCCAGTCAAGTGGACCCTTTCCAAGCCCTCCCCGGAATCAAACAAAGCCAAGGTCTTCAAAAACAGTGCTGTTCGTCCAGAGAAGGCTAAACCGCGAGACGAACTGCATGAAGCATAAGGCCAAACTCAGTTCAAGTTCTGGCGGAAAGTCTCTGCGGTACAGTATGAACAAACTTCGAAAGCATAATTTTGACTGATTCTGTTCGATTGGCACGCGCTTACTTGCTTCGTAAGAAGACGGAGCACGATCACATCGTCAATCCTGTACACGAGAACGTACGTACATTGTCCTTTACTATTCAGTGTTTCTGTTTCTGGGTTTGTCCTGGTTAGAGATTGGATCAGCGCTACTGAGGGGTTGGGATGATGATGGTCTGATGGATCAAGGCTACGATCTCCTCTGCCTCGCAACCAGACTCCTTTGCGGCAGATCCAATTGATCCACAGTCTGAAAGGCTCTTGAGGAACTCAAATTGGTTATCCGAGAGCATCATCGGGAAGTAGTCTCCATCAAAGATTGTCTTGTTCGGGAACCCGTGGATGCACGGGCTGATGGTGGCCGTGGCGTTGTGAAGCATTTGCGTGTCAGACCAGTCCACGGTATCGAATGGCTCCTTCGAAAGGAAGAACTCGAAGTGGGTTACGCTCTCCGGATCCAGGTTCTCCACTAGTCTGTACTGATCTCGCTCCGGCAGGGACTTAGCCAAGTTCAGCAGCTCCTTGTCTTCTAGCACCCTGGCAAGGTCGAAAGTTCGAGGGTTTGAAAAGCCGATGAACTTGAGCTCCGCCGCGTCGATCATTTCGAACAGCGTGTCAATCGTGTAATCAATCTCCTGCGGGTGGAGGTACATGTCCGCGAAGGTTGCATCCCTCTCGTTCTCAGCTGCCCATCTCGACTCTTCGCGTTTACGAAGGCGATTCTCTTTGGGCAGAGCCCCAAAAACTTTCCTTCCTAACTCGACGCCTCCTTTGAAATCAACTTCGCCTATGGATTGCCGGGGAGGGTGGCGGGGGGGAAGGAAGAAGTGCGGGCAAAGGTGTTTCTCTCAGAACGGATGATGGGGTCACACCCTATGTCGCTTGTTTGGCAAAGGGAGAAGAAAGTGCATACCTTGTTGTAGCAACGCAAGAGCTTTCTGCATCAACTGGATCTCCCATCTACCGTTAAGTGCGTAGACAAAGATGTGCAGAATTCCTCCCGGCTTGAGCTTGTCCTTGAGCGCGAGAAGAGCTCTGAGCGGGTCCGGCGTGTGGTGGATCACCCCGACGCAGTTTATCATGTCAAAATCTCCCTCCAGTTCGCGTGCATCGAAGATGCTCTTCTGGATCAGCGTCGCGCGAGCAGCATTGTCCTTTCCTATACTCCTGGACAACCTCTCCGTCGCAACCTCGAGCGCTCCACTGGACAGATCGATACCCACAACCTCAGCCTGTTTGTTCAAATGTACGAGATACTCCGTCCCGCAACCAGTCCCACATCCCGCATCCAGAATTCTAATATCCTCCGTCTCGGGCGCGCGCTTCGCACAGAAACTATAGGCGGTCGGATAGTGCCATCTCCAATTGTACCCAATCGGTTCTTCATCAATCAGCGGATCCGGAGGAAACGGATAAGCATCGTACAGCTTCTCAACTGTACTCGTGATCTCCCCCTCCGTATCAAACCTAGTAACGTTCCTCTCAGGCTGCGCAACCGAATATCGAACCGTCCCCGCCCGCGAACACCTCCTCACCAATCCTGACGACTTGGTTCCCAACCCGCCGCCAGCCACAAACCCCGACTCCATCATTGTTAAATTACACAATCTCCTCTTAAAACAAAACGTATAAAAACGAACGTTCCTCACGATTTTTGTGCAGGTGCTCTTCAGATCAGACGGATTCTCACCTCCGAAACCGTCCACCCTCCCCGCTTAGGAATATCTCCATATCTCCAGAATTGGTCCTCCCCCCAACCACCCATCCGACACGAAGGGTGACCGCGTCGATCATGCAAACCACCGCCGGATGGATGGAACGAGTGGTTGTTTCTTGAGCTGCTCAGAGGATTCGGAAGGGGATCTTTGATCACCTTCGCTGTTTTGTCTACCAGAAGATGCAGACTTGATCCACCAACCTCCCACGAGTCGTCGATCATGCAAACCACCACCGGATGGATGGATCGGGGGTTTGTTTCTTGAGCTGCTCAGAAAAGGACTTCGGTAGGAAGTACTTTTGATCACCTTCGCACCCTGTCGATGCCTGGATCCGGTGGTTGTTTCTTGAGCTGCTCAGAGGATTCGGTAGGGGGTCTTTGATCACCTTCGCTGTTCCGCATATCTAAATATGTCCAGAATTGATCCACAAACCTCCCACGCTCAAGAACGGTCTACATAGGGGTTGCGTTCCCCGAGGTCTTGCAAACCCCCGTGGATGGATAGATCGGGGGTTGTTTCTTGATCTGCTGAGAGGGTTCTGTTGGGGGTATTTGATCACCTTCGCTGTTCTTCATGTCTGAAGATGTCCAGAATTAGTCCACCAACCTCCCGCGGTGGCCTCGTCGATCCTGGAAACTAGTGCGATGGAGACATCTTGAGCTGCTCAGAGGCTACGTTGGGGGAGATTAGATGAATCATGCGGTTCTAAATATTTCAATTGGTTCTACCAACCTCCAAACCTCACGAATCGTGACCTCATTGATCGGCTTGGCTTGCAATCCGCCAACAATGGGCGTTTATCGGGGCGTAGTAGCGATGGGTTCGAGAATTCGTCTCGAACTGTACCCTCACCTTCGCAAACTGTAGTTGCATCGACCTCATGAACTGGCTTAAGAGGATTTGGTTCCGGAGTGTCGTCATTGCCTTTAGAGAGAAAAGTTCCGAAAGCCCTCACCGACCGGAGCTCTTTGGGGTTCGTCGACAGCTTCACAATCGATAGTGCCGACTATTTCCGAGTCAGGACAACCATTATCAATCTGCATGAGGTGTCCCACATAGTAAACGCTACACTCTATGATGCGCGCTTCGAGTGCTAAATAACGAGCGCGCTTGTCGTGTACTCACCGAAGCAGTTTTGGGAGACGTTGGTGATGGGACCAATCCCTCCTCCTAGATGTGACCCTCATCGACCGGGTTTGGGTTTAAGCACCCATGTGCAAGAGTCAATTCGAGTCCAGGTGAACTCGCTTGAGTTTCCGTCAGAGGCTTGCGACGAAGACGGCGTAGTTTGACCCTGCCCAGCCAAGGACGCTGATTCGTCCTTTGCATGGGCTGAGCCCCGTTCCTTGCTCAAATTTCCTTCAAACTGACTGGAACAGGGCCTTTTGGGCCTCTGAAGATCTTAGTTTACTTGGCGCCCAATGGAGCGACATATTCGACTTTGACCTGCCCGCTCATAGTCAATGCGGCCCTCTTGGATAACCTTCTTGGATCTTGCGTCTTAAAAAAGCCAGACCCGTTTCTTGTTATCCTTCTTCTTCTGACGAGGAGCATGTTGCGTTCTTCGTTGAAAATGCGGGAAAGTGTCCATTTATGTCTCTTTTACGACGAAAATGGGATATTGACGAGAGCATATCTTCTTCATTACCGGACTTGTGATCACAACGGATGCGGACCGAAGGCACCGCGGTAAAAGGACATGCAGCGTTCAGTATGGAAGTTTTCGAGAACCGCAAGAAGTCCTCCTATCGAGCCGTTGGCCTGTAAGGTTGGCCGCCAGGGCGATCGAGCCGGAATTGGGCAGGCGAAGGTCGCTTCCACATCTGTGAAAGCAAACCAGCTGGACGGCAATGCTCAGCTATCTGTGAGGGCGAAAGCATCGCCTCCTTTCAGAACATGAGGAGCAGTCTGCTCAATGATGACGGACTATGCGCCGCCGTTCATTGGACTACTATCCGACGCTTTTGGCATAAGGAATCAGTGTACACGGATGCGCTTAGCAGCCCCGAGACTTTGCCGCCTGCCCTTGCTCGTCGGCTTATCCCCTTGGTTATGGACGTCTTCCGATTTTTGGCCTAACCCTGGCGGTGCTTGGAAGCGTGAGAGTCACAGACCTCCCTGATGCCTCGACTTTGACAATTCCTTAGATCTGGCAACACGCTCCTTGCGCCCTTACCTATCAACCTTCAGCGATCTGAATGCCTGGATCGCCGCCCATCCGCCAAAGCTCCCTCCACAGTCGCAGCAAGGATGTATCGCCGACTGTTACTCTCAGGATACAGTCTACAGACCTGAGTGGGCATCTATGGTAAAGCCGAGCCTGTCACTAGTTATACGGGGGTGTCAGCCCCGCCCAAGAGTCACTCGGCTCTCCCCAACCCCAACGACTCTCCACAGAGTTTCAAAACCAGATCAATTGCGATTCACATTATTATTTATTTCAAATTTTTGTTCCTTCCAATGATTTCCCCCACATACCCCCCCCTTATCCTAAATCAATTATACTCAATTTGTTCGTCATCTGTTTAAATTACAAATATTAGAAATATTAGATTTACCAATTCTATACCCCTCCTACAATTATTCTTAAGAAATCTATTGATTATTTATGAGATAAATATTTAGGCAAGGAGTATTATTGACTCCTTCGTTGTGGTTCGGCAAAGGGGAGATGGTCAAAAAATATTTTGCCCGGTAACCTCGCGAAACCGGAAAACGGAAAATTATTTAAACACAAAAACTTTTCGATGTCGACAATTGGTTAATCGGAGAACTAAATGTATTTGGATATAATTCGCACGATATCCTGCATCAGGGCATTAATTGGATTATTGGATCACCAATAATATCCGAGGAAACGCGAAAGTATATATTTTAGTACTTTTATAGATCAAATCTAAGTTCTGATTTGGGCTGCAATTTGTTTATGACAAACGATATTCTCACCGCTCATCCAATTAGAGGGCGGGCACAATAAACTATTTTCGAAATTAGATAAAACGGATTTTTTTTTTGAGGGAAGCGTAAAAGACCAAATTATGAAAGCATTCTTTAAATATGATCGAAGTTTGTTTTGAGGATGACGTTCTTACTTTGTTAGCAGCGTTTGGTATCAATATCTACGACAACGTTAACTATATACAAGCAAGTATCATTATTTTGTCCGTAGGTATCCTTGTTTTAGAACTTTCGCGAACTTTGCCCTTGGGGGGCGGCTCTCTTTCCTGATGGTGGTGGTGCCTCCTGACCTGCACCTTCAGCAGACTTCTCATCTTGAAGCCGCCAGCTCGGGCTGGGGGGCGGGCGGGGAGGAGACGGGATTTCGCTGTTAGATTTGTTGTGCAGACCATCCTCTCCCTCACTACCTTGGGCGTCCTTATTCAGGAAGCGTTTTCCACCTGGTTGTGGTCCAGGCTCCCAGCCCTGCAGTGTTGTTCCCCATCCAGCAGAGAGACACACTCGCAACGGGGCTTTGTTCTCAAAAACCTTCAGATGGACTCGCGGAAAAAACAAACTTTCGGAAAGAAAGGAAATTTATGTAGGGGCGAGGAAGAGCATGACCAACATGGGTACGCAATGTAGAGCCATTCCCCCCCCGCATTTACCGCCACCAAAGCTGCCTAACGCGACGAGGACAGTATTCCAAGCGACGCTGGCGTGATCCGTGCTGAGTGAGAAATATGCTGCGAAGACCTTTCCGCAGCTCCACCAATCATGTGCACAAGAAGACGAAAAAAAGAAAAAAAAGAGACATAAACTCACCCAAGTTTCTAACAAAAAACGAAAAAACCGTTAGCGCGCTCTCTGCCATTCACCCCCCCCCCTCCCCCACAAAACACGCGCACGCACATCGATCCGTGCTGCTCGTTCTCTCCCCAACGCCAAGGACAACGACGTGTTTTTTTTCACCGGCTCCTCACAAACGGTTGCAGGATTGATTTGGTTGTTGCTCACGCCATAATCGAGCAGATAGACTTCCCCTCGAGCTGGTTCCGCACAAAAACCGTTCTGTCAATTGCCATTCCAAGGCCTCCCGCAATATGGAGGAAGGGGACGATGCGAACAGAGCATTTTCGGGGGTCCGAAACTCGAGAAAGAAATGGCTCCTCGACCTCAATAAGTGATATGGGAGAGGAAAAGGAGGGGGGAGAAAGCTAAAGTTCCTTCCATACTATTGCCATCTGGTCTTTGAAAAGTCATCAGCAGGACTTTTGCCGATCTATTCCCGAGCAGACGACCGTCCTCACCCCCCAGCGCTCTCCAACTGGATTCCAAAAACCAATCCCTTCCCATCTCCTAACAAAATATTCCAAAAAAGCAATTTTGTTGTTGCAACGCTTTCCTCATTGGATAAACGAACTGCACGATCACCTCATTACGTAAGTGGGTTTTTATTGGTCAACCGAAAACAAAAAATGATTTGTTAGTATTTGTAAAGAAAAAAATAAGGATCATCTCCCCATCCGCAAATTCCATCCTCCTTCTTTTATTGGATACACGTAATGGCGTTCCACGAACCAAAATCATTCTTTGTACCGAAGCCCCAATAATTTAATTAAAAACGCTATCACCGGCTCATGTATTATTGAAGAAAGTACATGGATGGATCCCTACCTCCAGTGATGTAAAACTATCCAGAAGTTTTGAGCTTTAGATACTTTTCATTGGTAGATCGAATTGTTATATCGTACTTAATTGGTACAAGAAATCCCTATATACATTTTCATTGGATAATAATAATAAATATTCACTATATTAGTATTTTAAAACGATATTGTTTAAAATATTACGCTGTTCAATACCGATCGGATCCGCGAGGATCGATTGCTGTTTCGGCGTTTTTTGTACGAAAAACGAAGGTTGGAGGTGAAAAAAATTGTATTTTAGTAATAATATTAACGGAAATGAACAATGCGGATGGATGAGTTTTTGCCGGGTTTGTGGATAGCCAGTAAAAAGTACGAAAAAAGGAAAGAATGGGTTGCAGAGAGAGTGAAAATTTGGGGGTTTTTGGTTTGTGTTTTATGAAGTAATTCTTATTGTCGATGTCTTGTTTTGTGAAGTTCTTTTGGGGTTGAGGTTGAGAGGTTGCTGAGTAATGGGAAATGGAAATAGGTGCGGAAGGATTGTTTGGTGTGTGTGTGTGTGCGTGGGTGAGTATATATAGAGGAGTTTGAGGGAGTGAGCTAGTTAGGTTTGGTGTGCTGGCGGAAGTAATTTTTGATGAGGGATAAGGACAAGGAAGGATTAGAGTAGGGTTTAAGTGGCGTAAGGTATTAGGTCAGGTGCTGTTTTTTGGTCTCCTTTTTTTTTTTTAGGTTGTTGTTTTTGTGCTGAAGAACGGAATGGGAAGGAGGAGGTTGAACAGAGTCTATCGATGCGACTTTGACGGCTGCGGGAGAGTGTTTCCGAGGAACTACAACCTTCAGGTGCATCGACGAGTGCACTCGGAGCAGACCCCTTTCAAGTGTACCTTGGCCGGATGCGACAGGGCTTTTAGGTGGAAGTCCAGTTTGCAGTGCCATACGGTCTCGCATGCGAGAAGTATGGACAAGAGGACCCCGGAGAAGGTTGTTGAGAAGCCTTTTGATGAGAAACTATTGTCTACAGAGTCATCGTACGCTCTCTATGATGTTGCGCCGGAAGTCAGTGAGCTTTGGTTGGGAGATGAAACCGAGCGCGTGAACAACGGTGATGGGAGCGAATGCATCGACCCTCTGGATGTGGGAGGGTTTGAATACCCTGTGATGAAGCTACCCTCTGCTGAGCTCTCAGACATGACCGGTACTACCAGTGGGTCAATGGATGCCTGGAATTTTCTGGTTCTGGACGACTCGCATGGAGTTGGTAGCTTCCAATGACCGGTTGGGACGGATTGAGAACTGTGTTTTCCCCTCACTGCGTAGATGAGGATAAATGCGGAGGAACGACCAGGCTTTGGGATTGCCGCAGTACTGCTTTCGTATTCTGTCAAGGCGGATTGTGTTGGATGGCGCATCGGGAGGGTGCTGTGCATCCACAGCTGATCAGACACTGATGGATGAGTAGCTGCGCTTAATGGTGTCATAGGTGGATTGGTGACTATCAGAGTGTGGTACTGTTGTGGATTGGCGCATTGTCTTTCGCATTCCTTTTAGAGTTGGGGAACATGTTTTGTATTTATAGTCTTTATATAAAGCGCGAGATTCTGTATCTTAAAAAACAAACTCTTGCTACAAGGCAAAATATCCCATCGAGTCCGGATCTAGTGGCTCGGGGCCCTCATTCTCTAGTCCGGAGACGTCTATACTCCACGTCGTGGAAAACAAAAAGCAAGACAAGCAAGTGGTCATAAGACCCTGTCCGTGTCCGTGCAAGTGCCAAAAGCTATAACGGCAAAAATAAACAGCCTTGTCATCCTGCGCTACAAAAAGAAAAACTTAAGCCAAGTTCAATGCAAGCTCCTATAATGTCTAGTGAGGTGCTCCTTCTTCCCAAAGCTTGCCCTGCAGTATTCACATCGATAGGGCCGCTTCCTCTCATGCACAGCGGCGTTGTGCTTCAGGAGATCCTTCCTGTAGAAGAATTTACTGTTGCACGAGCTGCAGGCGAACTTGCGCTCCTTTTCGTGAACGCATCGTACGTGACTTTGCAGCGAAAATTTCCTCGGAAAAGCGATCTCACAACGGTGACAGGCGTGCAGTCGGCTTTCCCCATGAATGAACCTGTGATACCGCAGGTGAGCTGCTGTCCGACATCTTGTGTAGCATACCTTGCATATATACTGATGAGACGCATGAGAAACTACCCCAGAGTTGAGTAGAAACTCTATCTGCATCTTAGCAGGCGACATCACAGCAGCCATATTCAAATGACTTATCTACCAGCTTCACTGCGACCTACAACACCCTACAGCCTCAACTGCCATTCCCTACCGACGTCTCCCCCTCGACTCAGCTTGACATGCCCCACACACGCGCTCGCGGCTCCTATTATACCGTCTGCAGCTTTCAACCTCAACCTCTCTTTCGTCTTGTGTGCAAACAGCTCACGTCTCCAAACCCTCTAGACGAAGACCAAATTCGCCAACCCTCTTTTCGAGACTTTGCCTATCTCGGTACTCCACAACTACCCCTGTTTGTACCAGGAACGGGCGAAAGGATTCAACTCTCGAATAGACCCTAAACACAAGGCAGTAGACGAGCATACAAAACAAACCGTCCTCTTCATCAAATCCACGAGGAGCCGCTTCTATTCGTTGGGTTCTTTTCCTGCTACAAAACAAAGGGAAAAAATGGAACCTAATTTAACGCGTCCACAGTTGAAAAACTTACTTTTTCCGGATATTTTTCCGTCCTATCCCCAAAAAGGTGTTTTAAGCTTTCCCTTCCCCACACACCATCGTTGTCTCCAACAAACCCCCCCCGACCCGCTTTCCCATGTGGATTACCGCCCGCTCAACCACGTTCAGCCCTCATTGAAACCCCAGGAGAATCCACAAAGATGATCGAATTCAACCGAGATTCTACTCTTGATGCAACCTTACCGATAATCATCCACCCCCCGGTCTTCTGTACGCCACTCTCCCTTTTGTGAAGCGCAGGTCGTTTCTCCTCCCTGTAATAGTGCGACTGACGTGATTTAGAAAACTAAAATAATCTAGATCTTCCTTCATAATTATTTGAAAATAATAAGTTGAATATTCTTGAATATGGTCTATAGACTTATATTTGGTATAGGCATTCTAAACTGGAGTTGGTGGCGAAGGATCGCGAGCAATAGATTCAGCATCCGTTTCAGCCGGGGGCCGGGGCTGCGATGGCTCTCATGGCGAATTAATGAACAGTATGGCAGTTGCTGAGGGACAATTTGAGGTGATTGGGAGAGGAATGAGATTATATATCCGTGCGCTGAAAAAAAGATGTTTCGAGGGGGAGAGGTGGGTGGGATTCGCTATGCGAATGGAAGTGTGTCTCTCTGTCTCGATGATTTTGCTCTGTTGATTCCTTTGTTTTTGGTATTGTCGACACTGGTTCGTCAGTCAAGAGTTTCCGTTGGTCTTAAAAGACTCTCCCACCCAATTTCTCCATTCTCGCCGCAACAGAACAAAAACAAAGAGGGGGATCCGCGCTGTGGTCGTTCGTGTTTCGCGTTTTTTTTTGGTTTTTTTTTACCCCCCAAGCTTCCCCTCCCCCCCTCCTTCCAACTCTGTTCAAACATCTTTCACCATGTTTTTCTCTCCTTCGATTGATAACGGGTGGACGTTCACCATACCCACCATAAAACAAACAGATCAGGTTCTCTCTCTCTCTCCCTGCAAACTCTGGACACACGCAGATGCTAACAGAGGCAAGGGCATGTTTACCTGCAAAGTTTTTTTGATCGCGACTCCTTCCATCTCGTGCTCTTCGCGTGGCCGCCGTCAACCAATTCACTTGCTCTGCTAAGCAACACATAGGTGTTCATGATGCCACGTTCTTACTAACAGTTTCTGAATTCACCTGTCGTCGTGATCCACAAAAGAATTAACACGTGTCCTAAACAATGAATCCTATCCATTTAAATTAGTGCATGTGTCCGTTTGAAAACATTTCGGCCAATCCACATCTGTGAGTTTAGGACTGGTGGATCTCTCCTTTCAGGTGAATCAACCGCAGGCTCGGCCGGCTTGGGTGCGCCTTGCCTTCTCTTGCTAGCTCACGGGCTCACGACAAATGTTTCTTTTGTGGACTTGTGTTTGGAAAATGTGCGCTGTCCTGACTGACTAAGCACAGAGAGAGCTTGGGAGCTAATTCACCAAGAATTTCTTTTTCTTCTACGGGAGGTTTGGAACACTGGTGGGGAATGATGAACTTCAGTAGTATCCTCCGGAAACTGATGTACGGGGGGATTTTTTGCGAAGATCAATCAGAAACTCAGCAAAGCGCTTTGCTCTACTGCCGTTCCACGGGAAAAACGGACACACGTCCCCCCCCCCGCGAACGGACCTACTCCGCTCCAGAGTGGCGACAGAAAAACGGGAGACAAATAGCAATCCTTTTCCCGCCAACGTATCACATATCTATTCATCTTTTATTAGTAGCACGTTGCATGCTCCGCGGATGGAAAGATGCTAAAATCGCTCTGCTCGGCAGTTGCAGAGGCCTCCAGCAACTCCAACACATGCGTGTTGCCCCTGCACACAAAGAATGCATTTCTCGCGTTTCCAAACCACAGAAAAGAAAGGAAAAAAAGAAAAAAATACACAATAACAAATCCCAAAAAACCGTTCCATTCCATCGCCCCCAAGGCCCTCCCCCCCCAACACAGCCTCCCACTCCACATCAAACACCCAAAAACCAAAAAAAGAATACCATAACACCATCCGCTTCTCCACGAACTAGGTATTCAAACACCCACCGTCGCCCACACTTTCCAGTGTCTCTCGTCCTCATCCCCAATGCTTTTGTCATAAAATTTGCCAGACGCATCCGCTTGGGTCCCAAGAACCCTTTTCCCCACCCCCAACAAACCCAAAATAGTACCCTCCTCCCAAAACCGAGCATCTCACTGCCTGACGCAGATCGCCCCTCGCCTTCAAAATCCATTAAATTGTTTATAAAAATAAAAATATATCATCAGTCTCATTTCTATTCCCTCTCTCCCGCCCCCCATAAAAAATTATCTCCCCCTCCTCAAACTCCTAAATTACAACTACAGTTTGTCGCGCATATCGTCTGATTACGCTCAAAGAATTAAAATTCAGACGAGTGGACATTATCAATCATTAAAAATGTAAGAATGGGGTTTAGGTCTTGTTTTTGAGACTATATCAATCATTTTGAAATGATCGAGGTTGTATGGCGATATTTTTGGAGTCAGAAACATTGGTTGTCTCCTCCCTTGTTTTGTTTGGCCAGGTGGAAAACATTTTTTGGAGGGGAGGGGGGGGGTGGAGGTTGTTGCTAATTGGGGATATCTTTGATTGACACTAGATTTCTCGTCGTGACCTGGAAAATGGATGTTTTTGGAGGGGGTAGGTGAAGCCGGTGTTGTTCTCTGCGCGAGCTGAGGGAGCAATGGGAGAATCGAGACAGGAATCGAATTCAGGCTTGGGCTTGCTTTGGGTGGGTAAGCAGCCGGGGTTCGCCATGCGGAGGGGCATCGACGTTTTTGGCGTTGGGAGTGGTGGATATGAGCGGCAAAAAGAAAGAACGAATTCTCCTTCGAGTAGCCCACCCTCCCCATGGCTATGAGAGCTGGCCAAAAGTGATTCTGTTCCGGTGTGACTTGCTTTTGGGCGTGGTGTTACGTTAGCCTTTTGGATCCATGCCCTTGGGAATGGGGGCCTGATTCGTTTTTCAATATTTGAATTAACTTTTATTTTGTTACATAAGCATGAGTTTAGTATCGAGTTAGCTCCGGTAAGGACAGATTCAAGTTGTACACAGCTTTTCTACAGCACTTCAATCCTTGGGGGATGAAGCGCTTTGACATGCCTCTGCATGTGCTCCTTCTTTGCGAAAGCCCGAGTGCATGTCGGGCATTCGAACGGCTTCAACTTCTCATGTACTGCCAGTACATGCTTCGGTAAGTCCTTCTTGAAGAAGAATGACTTGTCACACCTCTTGCACTTATGTCTCTTCACTTTCTCGTGCACGCACTTGTAGTGATTTCTGTAGGCAAACATCTTCGTGAAAGCCAGTTTGCAGTCATGGCAGGGAATCAAATCTTCCTGAACTCCATGCTGCAGCTTGTGGTACAGAACCTCTCCCTTAAACTTGCAGGGACTCGAACATTCACCGCAGACCTTTCCTTCCTTGTTCTGAGGACTAGAATCTCCATCAGAAATGTCACTCATCACCTCTTCTTGTTCCTGGTCCGTGCACATCAAGAACTCCAAGCTCATCTTCCCCGCCATCTTTCCTATTTTCCCAACAATCTCTTTCAACGAACGATTAGATCAACATCCCTCTCCTTCACTCCTTCTCGCTCCTTCGACTATCCTTCCCTGCCCTCCAAAATGAACTGCCCAACTTATGCGGGCAGTATATATATACACCTTTGCTATTCCGTCGTCGCTGCTCCATCTCCCCCCGCGTTGGCACAGGGTACACAATAATACTCAGCTCCAATGCTATTTTCCGAAGATTACTTGGCACTCTACAGCCTTTCGCAAATCCATTGGATAAATTCCAAAATACCAAACCAATCAATACTCGATAGAAAAATTTATAATCCAATGAATACGCCGTTTCTATTTACATCCACCTGCAGCCTCTCCCTTTCAAAAAACAAACGCCAAAAACAAACAGTGGAAAACCCTGAAGACAATTTTTCCAAAATAAAGCAAAACCTTTCCGCGGATTTGTTTACATAACCCGAAGTTTTTTCTTTAAATCCATATTTGGCTTCACGGCCAATCAGTGGCCAATCAGTGCTTGGTTTAGTCGAACCCTCCATAATAGGCGAAAATAGAGGGTTTTATACGTTTTCTCCTGATTCGACGTCAAAGCATGGGATCCACTTTCAGACTAAAATCTTAGCCCACACAACGTCGAGGGGCTGAATCCTTGAAGAATTTTCTGAATAAAATTATTATTTAGTGTTCTGTTGGGTTTTGCTTTTGTTTTTGACGTGGAAACGGAGTTCTTGGATACGACGCAAAAAAGGGACGTGCTAAATACACTTAAAATAGAACCCCTGACTGTTAGGACTGCTGCTCTTTGCTTCAGGAAAAGGGGTCGGTGGAGCGGAAGGGGGAGAGATGGTGAGATTTTGGGGACGTTCGTTGATGGAGCTGCAAATCAACGTCTTGTGGAGAATTTTTGGACATTCTTCGGAGCTTCCGTATTAAGAAGAACAAGTTCCTGGCCGTGAATCAGTTGCACAAGCGCGCCACGATGGGCTTGCGTGGAGACCGAAGCACGGCGGGGGGGGGGAGGGGGAGGGTTTGAGACGGAAGCTTTTTCGGGGGTTGGAGACGGTAGTTCGATGCTTCTTGGGCGGGTTGCCCAGGTGCTTGACGCTGACGTACGAGGTACACTTTTCCCGACTAGACACCGTAAACAGACTTCTGAAAGTTATCTAAAGTTTTCATCCTCTCAGGGTTGCTATATCTGAATAGACGATGTCGGTATCTAAAGCGGAATTTTCTCAAATGCTAGAGGCCGGCGAGAGTGCAATTCGCACATGATCGCCCCGATGTTTGTTGAGGTGATCGCTGCCTAAACAACCAGGGGTGTTGTCAGGGTGCACAATCCCCCCTTCTCCTCTCCCCCTCGCCCCAAAACCCCTCCCATAGTCTAGAAAAGCCCGCTTCGATCACCCGAAAACACCAGATGAGTCTGACACAGAGTCAATTCTACTAAAAACAAAGAGTCACACAACTACCAATGTCGTCCCCAACTATCTCCCACCCCCCCAAAAAACCAAGACCTCGAATTTATATCAATAATCAAACTCTCAGCAAACCTCCTCCCCTGGTTTCTTCTTTTTAGATATATATATTTATGCTGCTTCTATATTTAGATAGCCAAACCCAGACGGGAAGACGCGATGGTCCAAATTTTCAACTGCTCAGAGCATTGACCTCGGGTTATTTAATTTCAAAATACTTTTGAATTCATCAGTCATTATTATTTAATAGATTGATATTTTTGATTGCCAATTGATGAGGACGGTGATAGGCGGCAGGGTGGTCTGGAGGGAATGGGTCCGGCGAGTGAGTAGATTTGCCCCTGGATTTGGGGGGATATCGTCGTCAAGCCAACAGTTTGCATGTGAAGACTGTCAAGATATGAAAGTGTTTATAGAGTGGAAACGATTGCCGAGATGATGGAATTGGTTTGGGTTAGGGGAGAGGAGGGAGTCCTTTCTTCGGTGAGGACGAGGGTTTCCTGAGCGAAACACATGTTTCTCTCTCGCGAGCGCCTGATGCCAGGTTGTTTCTGTAAACTATTTGATTTGCTGTCTGCTGCATGGTTTATCGGACCTGAGTTCCTAGTGGGGAGCTCCCAGCGACTCCAAGGACAGCACCACCGCCCGGGATTTGCATGTCCGTCGTTGTCCTGGACGTGACTTTGGAGGTGGGTTGATAGAGGTAGGTACCTGTTCATGCCTTCGGATCCTTTGCTGATGAACGTTAGGTACCTGTTCATGCCTTCGGATCCTTTGCTGATGAACGTTTTCTCTGGTTGTGAGCCAAAAAAACTGTCGCCGTTTCGGAGTAGGACCGTGAGATGGCTGTGTTCCAAAAATATAATATTTTGGTTATATTTAATTGTATTGCTTTTAAACGTAAACACGGTATCGATTTATATGTTTTTTTCGAATTTTTAGGACGTACTGCGACAAAGAGTTTCTTTTAACACGTTCCCACTCGCAGCAGAATACTCGAATCAACAACCAGCCTGTTGGAGATTTCAACTCTAACTAGGTGTTGGCGGTAAGAGAGAGAGTCAATGACAGAGTTGACACAGGTCTGATAAACCATCCTCAGCCTTGAATGAAGAAAGAGAAAACAGCGAAAAGTAATTTCTCTGTGAGCTGGTGATGGTGTAAAGCCGGTGCGATCTTCCACTTAAAAAGCAGCCTTATCCCATAGCTTCGGAATCGCATTAGTAAGGAGGCCCGCAGACATCAGAAGATGAGCTAGGCACACAAACAATAGCCCTGGGGTCGAACGCGGGAGCAACAACTACTTCGACAGCGTATGGAACGTGATTTGAAATGAGCTTCGTGGAACATTGCGCTGGAGTAGCCGCAGGGTATCGAAGCGTCTATGGGAAATTAATGCAGCATTCTGTTACGTATCCACACACCTAAATACTCAGATTAGGAGTCCACGTGTTCTGCACTACCATAATCCTACCCAACCTTGCTCAACCTGGTCGGCCTGACCTCGACGTGGCAATCACACAGTTGAGGCGTTTTTGCTGTTTGAAAGAATGGATTTCTACTTCTTATAAAAGTGACAGCAAACCGCTGAGACGATAGATCGAGGGATCCCCCTGAAAACATCCTGAATATTTTCAGCAGATTCAATCCATTCCAAGAGCGCCTCTGGGTTCTTATAGATATTCGCAGGAGATGTCCTACGATGGACGTTCTCCTGCGAAACCTTGCAGGTTAAGCATCATTTATTGACAATAATATGGAGAGTTCTTATGTGGCGGAGCGTGGAAACAGAATTGACACGCTCCCACACCCACAGTTTGAGTCCGATAGCCCTCCCGGTCATGAAAAAAGACACTCGCCGCGCCTTCTACAAATCCAGCTGATTGTACGTAGTTTTCTACAGACAGAACAAACACGAAAGGATTGTTAGTTGTTTGCCACGAGATGCTGTATGCTGAAGAAAAGGAAGAAAACACGGCCCTAAGCGATTATGAATTTGCGGTTTGGAAGGTCCAGCGGCCTCAATCCGCGGTTTAAACAGATTCGGTTTTCCAAACGGGCAGGCGATCCTGCAGCATGAAGTTTTATTGAGACCTACGTGAGCCAGCAACCAAAGAAAACTCCACGCAAGGGGGGGGGGGAGGAGGGGAAGTGGCTCGATCGCTAGTCCTCGACCCCAATTCCCCTGCTTCCATCGTGATTCACAGGGATCTCTTTCAACCTTTCCTAGGAAACGAACCCCTGTTTGCTAGTTTTGGGATAAACCGGACCAGGATCTCATTCACTCATCAACCTGAGCCTGATGGGGAGCCGTTTCTGTGGAGGCAATAAAAAAAAGCGAATGTGGGTTGGTGGTGGTAATATACCACCAACAACCCACATTCGCTTTTTTTTATTGCCTCCACAGAAACGGCTCCCCAGCGCATAAAGAAAAAAAGGACTGCGTTTTCCTTCCGCATTTCATCCTAGAGAAGAAAAACCAGATTCCAAACGGAAACTTAGCTCATGGTACTCCATACAACTCCTCTCTCCTTCTCCCTCATCGCGGGCCCCCCCACCACCGCCGCTAACCCACCGGTCCGACAACCATATTCCATAATACTCCCGAAACGGATGACATCAAATTATTTGAAAAATTGAAGTAGTACCCTAATCATTCATAGCTTTTTTGGTTAATTTTATAAGAATAGTTGACTTACATGGAACATATGATAATTTTTCTCTAATTCATTTTGCAAAAAATCCCACTCGAATTTTTTTTTTGGTGACTAATTTGGTGAGTTTAGATGGAGTCTGCGCCGCATACGTCAAACGGTTCGGTGGGTTGTTGTTAGGTAGAGAGCTCTTTCAGGCTTTATCGAAGGCAGAGAAAGCTGCAGTATACTATTGAGTTGTTTTGTTTTTTTTTTGGAGGGGGGAGAGGGGGAGGATGAGCGGCTATGGATATATATATATACCGGATTATTTTAATTGACTTTTAGGAGCTACGACACAGTTGAAGTTGTATGTTTATTTTTGTCCGGACGGTGGTTGAGGAGGCTCGGGTGGCTTAGCACGGAATATACCACGGAAAGCACTGAGCTGCTCCTTGTAGATTTCGGGAGCTTGCTGAGGATATCGATTTTGGGTTGAAAAAAGTCAGACTAGGGTACGGCACGGTCTTCGCCGATTGAGTTTTTCCGGGCTTCCATCGTAGGAGCAAGAGCCGCCGCATGGAGCTTTCTTTGTCCTTCAGAGCACTACCTCATCATTCGTTGTCGCCTGCAAACATGTTTGATTTCTTGAACTCTTCCTGTGCGCTCTTGACATTTGCACCTACCGGATAAAACCGTGGGAGCACTCTTGAGGTTCCGCGAAAGCGCTTGAAGAAAAAGAGCTCTGTCTCCTCGGAGAATCCATGTTTGGTAAAGCGCTCACGGTTACGCTGTGAGCGCTTTACCAGGCTGTCGTCCTGATCCCCACGGCTGATTCGGATGTTTTGAAGCTCAATATACAATGCTTTAATTACGAGTCCTTTTGTGATGATCCTTCTTCCTTCAACGCCAAAACGCCAAAAACTTTTTCTGCCTAAGCTTTTTGAAAAGTTTCATTGCCACAACAGCGTTTTTCCTACCGCTCCTGCTCTTCCTGCTTCACCGCCTGGAGCATCGTGTCTGGATGCCTACACGTCTTTTGAGGATCCGGCTCCGTGAACTGTTTGTCGATGTCGCTGTAATTGATCGTTCTTTGCAAAAGTTTTGCCGCAGGATGAGCAAATGAATTGTTTCGGCTTCGTGTGCATGGCGATCTCATGCTTCCGCAAACCTTTCCCAAAGTAAAATCCCTTTCCACACTCTTTACAATAATGCCGCTTAACCTTCTCATGCACGCACTTCACGTGACTGCGATACGTGAACATCTTCGTGAAACCCAGTTCACACTCGTGACATATGGTGAGATCATTGTTAAGCCCGTGGAGATACTCGTGGTAAAGGACCTCACTCTTGAATTTACAAACAGTTTGGCACACGGGGCATTGATGTACGATGGCCGCCTTCTTCTTCGTTGCCACCTCATCCTTCTTCTTCTCCTCCTTTTCATCTGGAGATCCAGAGCCTGCCTCAGTATCGTCTCCTACGAGGAACGACAGGCTCATTCGGTGCAAGCCACCTTCTTTCCCAGTTCGCTCCGACATCCAATCTGTCATCAGCATCTCGAACTCATCCAACGCTCACGATCCTCCCAAATATAATTATCATCCAGTCCCAACGGACACAAAAAACAAAGGGCCTTCTCCCAGCTCCCAACTCTCTTTCCTCCCTGCCGCTGTCTGATAAACCCAGCTTCAACAACATCTGATCGCGCGCTCAAAAGGTTACCTACGACGCACCTAACTCAAGGGCTCGAGAAAAAAATAACTTCTTTCATCGTCTCCGTCGAGCCGCTCCCGCTATGGACGGATGGACGCCTTTCCAACCCACACGTTCAAGCTTTAAGCCGTAGGCTACATGGAAAGCTCATTCCATTTCAAAGACGTTGAGACAGAACTAGAGATTGCAGAGGACAACGCAGAAAAAAAACAAAACGTACAAGCCAATACCTGGTGGACAACGAAGATACAATACAGTACACGCCAATAGCCGCCGGTCCACGCGACACCTTCGTGACTCCCCCAACAATGTCCAGGCCAGCTCGAGCGTTTACCGATTTCCTCGCTACTACAGAAACCAGCACGAAAAGTCTTTTTCCCTGGCAAACACCCCCGCCAAACGCACCTCCCCCCCCCCGAAATGCCTGGATATCAGATGACTGGTGGCGTACTTTGCACCCTCACCTCCCCAAAAACAGAAAAAAGAAACCCCAATCCTCTCTCCCCCCCCCAAAACGGTTGGCACACTCTGCTACAAATTATGACGAACAATCTGTGCGTTTGTATGTGGGAAGACGACTCGGAGGTTAACTTTTTTTTTTCTGGCTTCCAGGGAAAAAGGGAGGGGAGTCGACCAAGGCCCCCCCCCCCCCTCCCCGGTGTTGACAGGAAAAAGCTGTACCAAAACTGAGTCTACTACCTACTAAACACTAGTAACACCTCCTCCTCCTCCCCCCCCTTCGCTTCACCCGCACCCTAGTTGACTGTGGAAAAATTGGGTTCTCCAAAAAAAACCGGAACGAGGGATTTCTTTTCTCTGTTGTGCAACCGAAAAACGAAAAAATGGAAGGGAGGGGGAAGACGGGGATGGAGGGGGGGTGGTTGGTGGGAGGAGGATGCTTCTTTACTTAGTAGATGAAAAGACCTGTCCTGACTAAACACGGCCGAGGGAACGGACGCTCGTACAAAATGCGGACGGCCGAGGCCCCTTTCTTCACCATCATCGCTTTCTCGATGCGCTTTACTTTGTTTGTGTTCGAGATGGAAATAATTCCGGGATCGTGCTGGAAGGAAGCGGAAAAAGAAACAAAAAAAAAAAAAAAGCCCCGTGAGGAAATGACAGGAGGAAACGGGAGTGGTGGTGGGGGGGAGGGTGTGTGTGGAGGGTCGAGAGATTTTGCGTTGCTACTTTCCTTAAGTGATTGCCACCTGTTCACAGTAGATAGGTGTCTTCGTTTTTTTTTTTAGTGGTCCTTTTCTGTAGCAGAGAACGAACGATGAATGCGTGACGCAGCTACACCTTTCCATACGAATTGATAAGCCAAAATTTCCCTCCCCATGCTCGTTCTCCTCCTTTTTTTTTTAACCCGCCAACAAAAAAATTAAAAATAACAAAATATACCATTCATAGCTTTCACCCAAGGAGTGGTGGAGAGAGCCGCAGCACACACACACCGGAATAAGAACATCCTCTCTAGCCCTTTTCCGAGGCATGTGCGCTTCCCAGAGAGTCCATGCAAGAACGAAGTTCGGGGAGCAGGGTGGGGGAGGGTAGGCCCAACCCGATCTACTTCTACTGTTTTATGTACGCAATTAACCTTGAAAAAAGTAGTTCTCAGCAACATTTTCAGAGAAGTTTGCCTCTTCTCATCTTCGTCGCCCTTCCCCCCATAAATTCACGCACCCCCTCTAGGGGGGTGCGTGAAGTTTAAAGGGGGGAGGGTTTCGAAAAGATGTTACTAAGCAAGTCGTTGTTAGCCCCTCTCATCTTTCTGTGAGGCCATTTTGTAGTTCATAACATATTGATTTCTTTTTTTTTGAACTACCAGCGCCAGCAGTTCGAAAAAAACGAAAGGGTAACTTTAGTATCGTTTCGTTTGTTTCGGCTTTTTTTTTAGGTGGGCAAACCAAAAAAATTCAATAAATCCAGATAGAAATGAAGATCCACGCCGGGGTTGTAAAATTTTATTTTAGTGATCCACGCTCGTGTATTACTATTACAATTCTTATTTCCTGCGGCCATATTTAGGCTTGTCATAAACTGGTCTGATAATTTTTTTCCTGGTTGATAGAATATTGAATAAATGTAGGAGCAAAATGGTCTATCAAACTCTTCCAAAAAACCTGTCTGATTCAATGGTCCGATAAACAGTCCGATAAAAATATGTATATTCAATCAACATTTGGCTAGTAACATCTCGGGTTCAGTTGTTGAATTATGATTATTTATATGTTTGCCAGGCTGTCCCAACCTAAAAATGGGTTTTTCGGAATGCTCAGATTCAGAATTTTTGGAATCAGCGACATTCTGAAGCCATGCACGGACACAGTGCAGTAACTGTATATGAATAAACGGATCTATCTAACCGATCCTTTATTGCGCGGCCGGCTAAAGCAGCGCAACACTAATTCGATCACTATCGAAAAAAGGTGGACTTTAAGCCTTCACCCCGGAGTCTCTAGCTACGATAAAAAGAAAACGGCGGAACCAGCGGCTGGTCCGACTGATCCACGCGAAGAGCTGCTAATGAAAGCGTTCACTCCTGAAAGCGTCCTGTTTATCTGAGCGCGTACGTTGCTCAGATCCTCGATCTTTTGTTAGCATACGACTGCATCCTCGAAGAAGCTCTTGCGTTATCTCTCCTGTCCGTTAAACCCGCTTTTTGCCCTGTTGAGCGGGATTCGACGTGCAATCTGTGAGGGACCTGGGTGAATTCTGGTGATTTCAGCGCACCCATCTTGCTTGGCGTCTTTTGGGGAGGTTCTTCGGCCCCGGACGCGTCGCCTTGTGCGTTCCGCTGCCTTTGTTCTCAGCGCCCGGCGCGGGCCGGGAAGCGGAGTTTGAAGTCCCTCTGCCGTGGCTACTGCAATTGCTGATGAGGTTGATGCCCCCTTTATGCAGTGGTGGCGAACCCAATGTGACTGATCTGAATTCTCTTCGAAGTGAGTATATCGATCTTTCTATTCCTTGCCCTCGGGCAACCAGGTATCTTCCAGCGTCCGCTAAGCACCGGGGGACCTTCAGCCATCAATGCGGCGACTGAAATAACCACAGAAAGCTGAGGCGATGATACGCTCTACACCTTGCGGCTCGGCATTGTCAATTCGAATCTTGTTCTATTCATCTTCAAGTGCTTTGGCTTAGTTGACAGTGTAGGTTCTACTTGGCACCCTGTTCTCTTTGGTACCGACCCAGGGCGTCTTGATAGCCTCCTCACGAAGCTGCCTTTGACTCTCTCTGCCGATCAAGACCCTGATCTTTGTTGGACGTGCGTCATCAGCGTCTTGTTTCTCGCTTCGCAGGGTAAGCCCGGAAGAAACGGATGGTGACACTGTGTCCCGAAGAAGAAGATCGAAATCCAATCTCTATATCTGTCGTTGATTGAGGAATATCGGACGTCAATCATTTCTCGCACAAGCCTCTCTTTTATTTCCAATTCAGGTATGATAAACTAATATCGGACACGGGGTGGAAGATAAAAAGTTTAATTATAACGAAATACTGCTATAATATATATATATATCGGACGGTCTGATATACCGTCGGCAGATATGACTACCTTCGTATATTCTACCTGGAGACGTTCTAGAAGTATTCGATCCTCTATTCTGGGGTTACTTTAGTCTGCGGTTACCCCCCGTAATGGGCGGGAAAGTGGCTTTTAGGGAGGAAAAAGAAAAAGGACGCGTCGTCAGTGATTTTCATTTGTTTCTTAGCCAGCGCAAATTTTTTTTATTAAGGTTAGATTAGGGAACATATGTATTCAAAAGTAAGATAATTACGGATTTTATAGATTCTTGTCTAGTTTTAGTAGATGTGTGATGGCTCAACGAACCGAGGGGCTCGTGTCCTCGGCAGAGGAGGTCCAGAGACAATGGCACACCGATGCTTCGAAATGTTTAAAAAATATAATTTATAGCGGATCCTAGGTCACGTGCGACCCGTCTTAATTTTTCTCCAATTATTGCGTGCCCTGTAGTTCGCCCAATGAAGGTAAACCAGAAGAGAGGGGGGGGGGGAGTAGATTTTGTGTACTTTTCAACCGCTCATGATCTACAACATGTACAAAAAAAATCAGAAAAAGCATATCGGCGGCACGCGCTACCTTCGCCTTTCTATTATAAGGAGGGGATCGATGGTGGTTGCTCAAAAATAAAATAAAAAATACTATTTTGGGTTTTTAGAGACTAAGATCTCAAAAACATGGAATTTTCCCCGGCCAAGGATTCTATGGCCAATGTTGCTAAGCACATTTTGGCTACGCGCCCCGCCACCGAACGGGAACAGTAACCCGTCATGACGTATGATGATGTATAATAAGGTTTTAGTGCTTTTTTATGAAACGGAATTTTTTGAAAGTTTATTTTCGTACTTTTTCGCGGATTTCGATTTCGGATTGAAAATCGCTGATCGGGTAGTCTTCGCATAGAGAGGGACGTCTGATCTAGTTGGACTTCGACAGACGGGCACATAAGGGCGGGGATACTGTCTATCCTTCCGTTGGGGGTGATCTGCTAGCTAACAGTTATCGCCTCGCTATCCGTTCTCCATTGAAAAAGAATCTATGGTGGGTAGTCTTGAGGGGAGACGTCCGATCTAGCTGTACTTCGAAAGATGGGACAGAAGGGCGGGGGTCCGGTCTATCCTTCCGTTGGTGGTGGTCGATTGGGCCACCAGCTAACGGTTTTCCCCTAACGGTTATCGCCCAACGGTTATCGCCTCGAGATCCGTTCTCCATAATCACCGTCATCTGGTCACCGTTATCTCTCATAGTAACACATCAGCTTAAAAGATAAAAATGGCTAAAAGTCGGTCGGAGTTCTAATCTCAAGACTCTCCGGCAAAAGTTCCGACCGAGGGTGCAGCCAAGTTTCCTTACCTGCGACCTGCTGGCAATCGGTGATCAGAATTAAGAATGCCGAACGGCTGCTCGCTATGTAACCACTGGACAACGCTGGCGGTTCTTGTCCCGCGTTTGCAGATTGACACTTTGTTTGGTTACCGGCTCGGGGAACGAGCAGGACGCGAACGAACTTCAGTGGTGGCCTGTGAGGGTTTGTACTCATGCTCGTTTGTTCGGCTATCTACGCTTTGTGGTTGCCACTCTCGTTAAGGCTTACGACGCTGGAGGTTGTTGTCCAACGTTCGCGGATAAACTGATTCCACTTCGTTCGAGCAGGACGCAAACGCACTTCAGTGGTGGTCTGTAAGGGTTTGTACTCATGCTCCTTTTTTCCGCTATATGCACTTTGCGGCTTCCAGCCTCGCCAAGGCTTACGCTCTCGAGGTTCTTGTCCTACGTTCGCGGATAGTTGACCGCGTTTTGTTTTATTTTGTATCGGCTTCGTGATCTAATGGGAAGCAAACGAACCTCAGCGGTGATTCTTTTAGGATTTGGACTCACAATCGTTTCCTCCTCTATCTAGTTTTTACGGTTGCCATCCCCTCCAAGCCAAGGCAAGAGAAGAAGCAGGCATGCGCAATGCCGACGAGTGAGGCCGACATCATAAGTCATCATCGTTTATTCAGAGGCAGCAACCCTGAGAGGAAGAACGCTAGGCTCACTGGGAGACCGGGATTCTAAGACTGGGCAAGCATTAGAATGCCACTGTATAAAGCTCATCGTCGAGAGGAAGCGCGAGTTTTTGCCTCATCCCGCTTGCGCAAACAGTCCAGACGCCAGGTCGACCCTGAGCTCTCCATGAATCAAAAAACCTCAATAACAAGCGGAAAAGTGCCGGTGATAGTTGGTGTATGATAATTTCACTTGCCTTGTCTTGTGACACAGCCGCTTGCAGTTTGGTGCGTTCGGAAGTGCCTCCTGGTACACGACCACCTTCGGGGGGTGCATGATGCAAGCAGCCGCACCACGCTCTCGATTCAAAGATGAAAAACAACGCGAGCCAAGAGGACAGCATCAACAAGCGTTCTGTAGACATCGGAGCCGCTATCGACATTCGCACCGCGCACCGGACGAAGAAACCTTGCTGCCCCCATTCTCTCTTGCGGAGTCGATCTCGCACTTCCAGACCGCTTAGCAGGTGGTTGATATTCGGGATCAGATCTACCCAATCATCAGAGCCATCGAGGATGGCTCCTCGATGGCACTCACTGCCAACAAAACCACACACGTCCTAGTACAGGACTAGCATCACCTGACCTCGAGAAATCCTCGCATACTTGCAAGCAGGCGAATTCCCGGCTGCGGGAGAGCGCCGTGGATTTGCCGCTGCCAGTATGAGACGTCGCAAAGAGTTGTAATATTCGGGGACCCTGTCTTCCCCAGGCATTTGTGCTTCGGCTCTAGCTCATCGCCTGGTACCTCTGGTCATTGAGTGTTTTGGGTTTATGGATTCGGTTGGTTCTCGTTGGCATCGGGAATTGTTCTGCGAACACACCTGACCGTCTGTCCTCGTTGTTTACCGGTTTCACTTTCTTGCTGTGGCGTATGAACACTGCTTTGATGTTGGAGGCGCGATATCTTCGCCGCGCATAGTCTCTTTTCTTCCCCGCGAGGTTTTCTCTTGCAGTTTTCTGATTAAGCGAATTCATTCAATAAATCAAACAAACAAGGACGGTGTACTATATTCTTAGTACCAAATACTAAAAAAGTACAAAAAGCTAAATGATAGTACAAATAGTACGATTTATTGTACTAGTTTGTACTACTATCTTTAAATATTTGAACGCGAAGAGTGCAGATTTTGTGGGACTGCTTTGGAGGATGTCCTAGTTAGGGAAGAGAAGAAGGCGTGTGCAAGAGTTTCCAAGTTCTCTTTGAGCTGTTTGGAGGTAAGAATGGAAGAAAATCGAGGGTTAGGAGCGAGATCTGAGGGAGCTGAAGGCTCCCATGCGTATTCTACGCCTGTGAAGGGCCACGGGTCGAGTTCAGGCGGGCCCGGCGGCGCTGGGCATTGGCCGGGAGGGGGGCAAAAGTTTACTGTGGAAGGTGAGAGGTTTTGTTTTGCTGCGTTGATCCTGTTCTTGACTGGTTTCCGGAGCCTCCGTTTGCTTACCGTGCACGATCGGTACCCAGGCGTCATTTTTTTCATCGTGTTTTTAAATTTGATAAGATGGGCTTTTTGGTTCTTCCTGGACAGATTTGGATAGACTGGACGGACGGGAATTGGCAAGGCTCGTGATGTACGCAGAAGAGGAGAGCTCCAGGTTAAACGCCTTAGAAAGTAAGTACTACCTACATGTCCTAAAAGCAAGTATTTGGAGGACAACGACAATCGTCTAATCCGGGGACTCTCTCTTCTTGATCTCCACAACAGTGGTCGAGGTTAGCCGGGCTGTGAACGCTGATAAAAGCCGTGATTTAGATCAGCAGAGAGATGAACGATCTCAAACAGATCAGGAAAAGCAGGTCAATGAGAACAGCTGACGAGCGCCCAGTTCTGACTACTGTACCATGCTCCCAAACCCGGAGCCCGGGAATGGGGCACCCCTTGTCTATATTTCACGTGTAATGAATCCAACATATACCCTTACTTTTGCTACCGCTGGCCCTGATTCTAGACCTCGTCCCAAACCTTCGCCCATGCCGCACGTTCCTTGTCAGCATTTGGCGCTTATCCCGCCACGACCAGCACTCGATATGGCGCTAGTATGTAGCCCATAGTCGGGTGTTTCCCTTGGTTCCAGCTCTCTTGCTACAAGGCCAGACTATCCTCTAACTGCAGTACGTCAGCAACGACAAGCGAGTACCCCGCAGGGGTGCTTGCAGAGCTTCAAGTGCAGTTTTTCATCCAAATGAGGCTGGTGTCCAACCCACATCAGCTGGCCCTGGAAACTCGATATGGCACGGGCATATACCCCCATCGCCACGGGTTTCCCTCAACTGCCATCACAAAAACTTGCCTTATAATGACGTCTCAAGTCCTGCAGAGCTCAGTAGAGTCGCGAGGTCGTTCGCCACGACCCTCAACCGCAGTGATGGAATTGAAATCTCCGATACAACCTGCACCATGCATCAACGCGCTATCTGTCTAACCGATTGTTCTGCTTGTTTCATTGGTTGCGATTCACCAGGACTGTCTTCTTGAGGTTACTGGAAAGACCCCCGAGCTTTTCGCAATTGTTCCCTCTCGCTCTCTCTCCCTCCGGCGAGCGAGGTGGATCTATTTTTCAGACTTCTTCAAAAGTCGTTCATTTTTGGACATTTTTGCAAAGTTAGTCTGGGATTCCGGCTCACCCTCTCTCTCGAGAGGCAAGCAGATTTGTGGATGTGCTGGAATCAATCCATCTGTCTCGGTGGCCTAACCACCTGAACAACTTGAAGCTATCTGAAAGACGCCCGAGCTTTCCCCCATTGTTTTCTCTCGTTTCGCTACCTTCGGAGAAAGGTGGTTAGTTCCATCTCGCCCTCTCTCAAGAGAGACATGCAGATTTGTGGAGAGGTGTTCGGCTCCATCGAAGCACCTCGGATTTTTCCTTGGTGGCGTTCTCGTCTGTATGAGCTGCGATCTTGTCAATTCATCGGCGCTTCGATTGATAGCTCTGTCTATCTCTCAAGAAACTCGTTGATGTAAGTGTACATCTCATCTTTCTCGAAGAGGTCGTTGTGCATGCCTCCAACGACTGCTCTGAAAGAGACGGAGCTGGCCATGGAAGCCAGTTCCTGGCCTTGAGAGAAAGGGATAATCTCGTCGCGATCACCGTGTATGATACAGGTCGGAATCTTGAGTTCTTTGATCTTCCTTGCGTTGTCAAACTTATCGAAAAGCAGCGCCGGGAAGATGAACACGGGCCATGTAAGGTATATGGGAAGGATCTTCAGGATGAGACTCCGCAGCGATAGGAAAGGCGCAATCAGGATTAGCTTCTTTCCAAACCCACGTCTCGCCATCTCCACAGCAATACCACAGCCAATCGACTCTCCTATCAGAATCAAGCTCTCATTCGAGATCATCAGACCTTCCGCATCAGTCAGAAACCTGCTTTTCATATGAACAGTTATTCACTCGTCAGCAGTGAGGGCCAACGGGTGACCATTCGTCTTATCAGAACGAAATTGTGACCTCAAGGCCGCTCGAACAGAGAGTGGAGAAGATATATCTATCCGCTTTCTCTGTGGTGAGAGAGATGGGGAGATCGATCGGTTCTTCTCCTTATGGAGAGAGAGGTGGAGCGATGTATCTCTCCGTCTCTCTACCTCTGGAGAGAGGAATAGATGCGTCTTCTATACGCAAATATCTCTAGACGTCAGTGAACGTTTTCGGCAGTGAAAGACGTACTCCAGTGCGCGTTGTGCAGCTGAATACGCCGACGTTTCTGAAGGGTAACCTCCTTCGCTTGCGATACCATATCCTGGGTACCTACGGTGTGCCGGAGTGCGAAGATCATATCCGTTAAGAAGGGGGAATGCCAACGCGAACGTCGTTGTTGATCTTGGATGGTAGCAACCTACTCAACCGCGAGGAATCCATAACCAAAGTTTGCGTTGAGCGTGCGGGCGACGTACTCCGGTCCCCATCCTATCTGGTCGGCATTTCCATGGAAGTGGACGAAGGTGGGAAGCTCAGCCCGGGCCGGAGGAACGTGTAACATCGCCACATCCTTTGCTCTCGTCCCTCTCCTCTCCGTGCTGCTGAGCACCCGGACCTGCCCGTACGTCGGTCGAGCGACCTCCTTCGGGCGCATCCATATTAGTCGCCTTTGCGCCGCGACAACCGCTCCAAGGAGAGTCAAGTAGCCGCCTCCGAGACCAAGAAAGGATACTTTCATCACGTCTACCCAAGCTACCATCCTTTCTACTAAAAGTGATCCCTTCAGCGTTCCTTTAAACCGCTTGGCCTTCGGTCGGAAACTGTTGAGTAGAAGGCTTTCAGAGTTCCCTTCTCAGCCAATACTCAAGTTAAGGTCTTGGTCACTCCGTTGTCACTTTGTCTCAGCTTCGTGGTCCTCGTCAATGTTACGGAGCATTCCGTTTGGGTAGTTTCGTGTTCAAAAGCTTGCGAGAGAGAAGGTTTGAGGGCACTTGATCGGCGGATGGCTGTAGAGAGGGAGATGGAGGTTGCGACAAACGCTCTCGATTGCTTTTTGTACATTGAGAGAGAAATAGAAGCGTTCTGCAGAAGCTACGGACTTTTGCGGATGGCAGTGAGAGAGAGGGGAGCGGGTGGTGTCGGGGCTCCTTCTACTGGGTACAAGAGCCAGCCGACTTGGAAGAAGCGATCAGGGGCTCATATGCAACCGCGCGGCCGCTGAAATAGTTGTCACTGCATTTGGGAAAACTTAAATTGGGAGCACCAACGAAGGTACGAGCCAACCCGAAAGGCAAAGAGCATCCTGAGTTCTGGAGTCGTCTCTGCGTATGAGTAAAGAAAATTCTAAGTCCGGATTTCTCGCGAGGGCTTTCCGTAGCTTGAAATTTCTTTTTCTCATGGCTCCTTCGTAGTCCGTCTGCACTGGAGCCGACGACCTGCCTTTGACCTCCGACTAAGGCAAAACCCCAGCAAAGAGACACTTAACAAACCTCTGAAAACTAAACAACTCTCTTTTCAGTCGCACAAGGATGTCAATCAAAATAACCATTTATATTAAAATTAAGAACTAATTTCCTTTTGTTCACTAAAATGACTGAATCCAAATACGACAGTTAAACCAACCTTGATCTAGTATAAGCTATCTAAGCATCACTTGTGTGTGAAACCACTTAGGCCATACTACCCAAATATAAAATAAAAACATCATAGAAAAAGATCAAAACGTCGATACAGGAACACTTTGAAGGTTTACTATCCTTTTTAATGGATAATATTGTCTATATTTGGAAGATTCAAACGGCCTAGTGGGGTTGTGGTGTTGTGGCCGTTTTAGGAGGTGGAGAAAGCTGGTGGGGAGGGTGAAAGGCCTTGCAGACGTTGGGGAAGGAATTTTGGTGAGATCTTTGGGGATGGAAATCTATTTACCGTGGTGAGAAATCTTGTTAAATAGCGTCCCTTTGAGTGAAGGTTTTTTGATTTCCTTCTGAACCCAGGATGGATCGACGTTTGAGGTTACCATGGGTTGTTATCCTTTGGATGAGTTTTGGGATATGGATTGTTTCGGGAAAGGGTCAGGAGAAGGGTGAAACTGTGGAGAGGATTGTCTATCGATCGGGATCTTCGGAAGAGAGCCACGTGAAATCGGCTATGGAAGCGCAGAATGTGAGAGTCAAGTTGTCTGCGGCTGAGGAACGCGTCAAGTCGCTTGTTTCGAAGCTCGATGCTGTGTCTGAGGATGCCAGCCGTGCCAGGCTTGAGATCCACTCGACGCTGCTTGAAGCGTGGAACATTGTAGATCTGTTAGGAAAGGATCGATGCGGAGATGCTGTTCTTGAGGTACGTCGAGTCTTTTCCCTGAATGGTTTAGCAACTGGGGCCCGTTTCTAACCGAGAATTCGGGGACGTTTATTCTACGCCTGACAGGTTAGGAAGAAGCAGCAATCGGCGGAAGAAAGAGCCTCGAGCTTGGAAGTGGATATTAAGAAATTCAGAGAGGATGCTTCAGTCTTTGAAAGCCAGGCGAGCAAACTGAAGATCGAGCTGGAAGGCTTCCGAACTAGTTTCGACTTGGAGAGGAAGAAGCGGGAGGAGTATGAAGTGGAACTGGAAGGCGTGAAAGCTCGACTTAAGCATGCACTGTCCGTGACCGACCATTCCGAGTCGTTCAGCGCCGTTCAAACGCAGATGAAACAGCTCGCTGCGAAATTCGAGGATCGAAAGGAGTTGCTATTGCAGATTCTCGGCTACGTGAAATCAGATCTCGAATTGGCGGAGTCGTTTGATCCGATCCTCTCCGACATCAAGAACATGCTCATCGAACATGAGGAGAGCTACTCTTCAACTATCGCTTCCATCAAGCTTGATCCGTCGCAGGTAAATCGATCAGCCAATATGAGTGTCAACGAACGGAGCTGAGAAGCCCTCGAGCTGATCCGTTTCCGGTTCCCTCTCCTGTTTTCTTAGCTTGCCGGAGCACTGCAGAAGCAAAAGCTGCTCGAGCAGCAACTAAGGGAGGCTCACCTCGACCGCGAGCAGGCCTTGAAGAACCTCGAGCTGATGCAGGATCACGTTAGGTCGATCAAAGTGAAGCCCCTTCGGACGGTGGATTCCGGCGGCTCGATGCTAGGCACGCTTTCGCTCATGTTTGTCTCCCTGCTGTTCGGTATGTTCCTCGTCTTCGTCTTCCGAATCTACGGCGGGGTCGACAGCGTGTTCAAGTCAGAAGCTCAGCCCCTTGACGAGGGACTCGGCTCGCCAGTAGGAAGTGCGGTCACCGGGAACGCGGGCTCCACCCCACATCCGAGGGGGTCCCTAGCGCGATCTACCCCTAGGTCAAGAGGCCCGAGCTCCGCAGGTTCAACACCCGCAAGCGGGTTTTACCACTCTGATAGAAGTCCAATGACGTACGTCCGAAGTGCAGGATCCCCATCATACAGGGACTAGGAGATCTCTTGACGAAAAGACGAAAAGATTTTGTTCGCGAGCATTCGTCACAGGTGAAGGTTCCTTGTCGAGGGAGAAAAAGGGTTGGAAGAAGCTGAGGCCCCGCCTCCACCCACTCAAGAAGAAATTGCTCAAGCAAAAAAGCCTCCACAAAAAATTTGAGGACGAGGCATAGACAACGGGGCAGAAGGTCAACGCAAGGAAACGTCTCGAAAGTCGTGGGGCTGGTTTCTCTCCGTCTTGATGAATTCCATGTCGAAGATGCTGGTCAGGACGTCGTGGTGAAGATCAGCTTTTTAGCCAGCTCGTTCACACCTGGAGTGTCCATTATCTCCGACGACTGCTCAGGTTTTTGGAAATCGGAGCGCCCTACTGTGTGGCGTGTCTGTTTCTCTTTTGTTTGAGGCTATTCTCAGAACGCAAAGACAGAGAGGTTACAAGAAATGGATCACAATTCAACATTGATTTTTGGTTCTTGGATTCGGCGGGCTCGCCCCCTCCCCGGTTCAGTCTAGCACCTCGCTTCCAAATCAGTGAGCAACGCGGAAGCCCGTCCGTGTCCTTGTGAACCGTGTTACGACTCTTTCTTAAGAGCGCTACTCTGCCATCAGCAAGGCCACCGCTCTTGCCTCCATAGCTCAGAAAAACCAGGCGTTCACTGAAAGTGGCAATGACGGACTCATTGATCGAGTTCGTGTCCAAGCCGTAGTCGTTAAAAGAGCTCTGCTTCTTGTATGTTTTGTTCTCAGTAAGCAGACCCGTCGGGCTCAGAAGCGCTCTTCGTCAACCAAACTGTTTCAACGGAGGAGCGCTTTAGAGTATGTCGTTTTATCTTCCTCTCTCTCTGGAGAGGGAGAAATATAGAGGAATGCTTATACCTCTCGTCTCTCCACAGAGAGAGATATATTTAGGACGATATGTCTCCTCTCCCTCTGGAGGGGGGAAACATAGATAGAACAATAGCTCTCTTTCTCTAGATCTCCTCTATCTATAAATAGAGAGAGAGATAGGTAAAACGATGTGCCTCCTCTCTAATAGACAGATGAAGTCGGTTTGCTGGAGCACCAACAAGCTCGTCCACCTTCCTCCTCACCGAAAAGGAAGGTGAAGATCAGTTGCTCTCATCGGAATTGTTTCGGTTTTTTTTTTTTTTTCGGGAGTTTTCGTTTTCAATGATCGGGATTGGTAAGGGAAGACGCGAAGTGCTGTGATAGAAGCAGCAAGGCTGAGCACGTAGGCGATGAGCAATGATGGAACTTTTTCGGCTGTTTTTTGTTTAAGACTTGATTAGTTGAAGCGGAAAGCATGGGAGACGGATTAGAAACGATCGAACCTCTAAATGAAGAATACGAGGTACTGAATTGAGCTAGAAGAAACGGCGCATCTCGACAGGAATGTTGATTTTGTTTGCGCATAGAAGGGAGGCTGACTTGTGCACCTGCTCTCCTGTTTCTGTGTCTGTGTGGGGGTTTTAAGGATGATGCATTCGATCTATCTGAAAACGCAGCATTCTATTCGATCGATAAAATGGCGGATATTCTGCTCTACGCCGAAGATCAGGACAAGGAACTTATTCTTGACGAACTAGAGCAGCTACTGGGACACTGTCCCGATGACTTTCAGGGTATTTTACTCCCCGTGATCTGCACTCAGTGCGTTCAGTGGTCGACGGATCTTCAATTCAAGTCTGCACAGGTGAGATGTTCTACCCAACACAGAAGATCAGACGTCAAGAGGGTAAGACGGCTTTCTGGTTCCTAGAATTCATCCAAAACCATGTCAGAGGGGAATTGATCTCCTAAATGGTTGTTTGACACACCTCGGCGAGAATCGAAGAGCGCCCATTTCGGGGGCGTATCTGCGTGTACGAGTACTTCCATTCCTCTTCAACCCCCCCGTGCAAAGCTGAAACGAAAGTCACTGCAGAAGATGGCCCAAACCGGGAGAGTATTTACTACGAAACGCGCGTCTGTTGCTTGCAAGGTCTCGGCTAAGATATCGAACTACGCCTTAGGGAGTAGGGGACTCGAATCCCAGAAAATCTATTAGCAGCGCCAAGAGCGTTTAGTCAAGCTTTCCATTGAACCCAACAAAGCTCCGGCGACTTTGCCGAGGCAGTTAAGAAGGGGGAAGAGCGGGAATCGGAATCGGAATCGGATTGACAAAGGCAGACAGGTTCCAAGTCACCTTACCAACCGTGAACTTGTACTGTGGTTTAATCCCGAGGAGGGGAGCTATGACGCTGCGGAGACCTGGAAACGCAGCTCTTTGTAGTCTTCCCGGGGTCACTATCGTCGATGTGGAAACAATTTGTTTTGCTCACCGGAAGTACTGCTCTCTGTTGTTTAATAGGCTCTTTCATACATAGTTGCCTATCCGATCTCTCCCGATGCGGGAAAGGAGATTATGAACTGCTCAATTCGAATGCTCAACGAAGATACCAAGCTCCGAAATCAAGATCGGGTGTTCTACTTTCAAGTGTGGAGCGGGCTTCTCGTGGAGTCAATGCATGTGACCAACATTCCCGTGTTCAAGGAGGATATTGATCGACTCCTGCAGCTGGGCAACCGATTCTCAGAAGATCGGCGCATGGAAAACAGAAAGGCGGCTGGAAGGATCTACGGAGCGGCTTGCACTGCTTGCGACAGAAAGCTGGCTGAATCTGAGATCCTTCAACGCGTCCTCAAGCTGTCTTACGACAAGGACGTGATCGTGCTCGGCACGGCAATCGAGGCGATGGTTATGTTGGCCGAGTCAATTGGACTGAACACGATACAGGGAGTGCTATGGCCGCGAATTCTGAAAACAATCAATGCCGGCGATGTCCGAGTACGATGCACGGCGCTGCGAACCGTCGCGACCATACTCCAGAACATCAGAGACCGTAATCTGGCCTCAGATGCCGACAGCTTGTTCTTTAGAAAATCCGTAGCTTCGCTCCTAGTCGCTGAAGCCGATATGATCGTACGCGATGCCAAGGAGGACCTACGAAACGTCCCTGATGAGATATACATGACCCTTGAAGTTCAGTCGGAGATCCTTGGGGAGCTTTTGTACACGGCGGTGGATGCTCTCGACCCACAATCGACAGTTGACGTTTACCACGTAAGTTTGGAGGCAGACCCCGGGACAGGCGGAGTGGTACAGCTTGAAGATCTGACGCCGCCTCCGCGTCCTGTTTGGGGAGGCAGAAGAGCATACGACTAATACGCCTTTTCTGAACTGGTAAACTGGACAGGCGTACATATCTTTGGCGAGTTGCAACGGTCCCCTGCTAAGAAGGAACGTGGCGTACAACTTTCCGGGTTTCTCGAAGTGCATGAGCGGCAAGTATGGCGACCTTGGTGCGGTCTTCACACTGCTCTGTCACGACAGAGATGATGAGGTTCGATGGAAAGTATCGGCTGGTCTTCACGAGTCTTTGAAAATCCTGCTCAAGGATCCGATGGTGGACAGCGCCGCAGCTGGCAAGTGCGTCGTTACCCTGTTGACCGACGAGAACCTCGCGGTTAGTGGTAACGTGGTTGAGCATCTCGAGGAGCTCATCAAGAGTTTTAGAGAGGAAAACCTCGATGATCATGTACGCACGAACATGTGAATGGAGACGCTTTCCAGTGGGGCTTGACATACTAACCTGCGGATCGAACCCCGTATTTGTGTCTTCAAGGTTAACCTTCTGCTTACCGGATTGAGTCAGCTCGAAGGCATGGTGGACGGGAGTTGGCGTCTGCAGGAGATGATCTGCGAGCAGCTGAAGAACTGCATCACCCTCTTCGATGGACCGACGATTGCTGGAGTGATTCTCCCTTTGCTGTGGAACTTGACGCAGCAGGGGATGCCGCCAGTGAGGGAGAGCGCGGCGGAGACGATCATGCACTGCCTCCGCAACATTGACGACAAGGATTTGCTCAACTTCTCCGTGAAAAAGTTCTACATAAGGCTCGGCTCCTTTGAGAATCCTTATCGCATCCGTCTCAACCTCCTCGATGCCGCTGTGGAAGGCACTCGGGTAATATTAAGCTTCTCAAAAAGAGCAGCTCAAGACAGTCCGATCCAACCTTCTTCTTAGCATATTTTCTTGCTCGCATAGATCTTTTCATCTGTTTTCTTCAGAGAGTTCTTCTGCCAGGCCGTCGTTGACCTAGCTGAAGATCCGCTGTCAAATGTACGACTAAAAATTGCGAGGCACGTTCCAGAATTGATGCCTGTCTGCGGCACCGTTCCGGAGTTCAAGTCTATGCTACGAGAGCTCCAAAAGGACAAGGATCAGGACGTATCGACGGCAATCAAGTCAATGGGAAATCCTCTCGGTGGCAAGGTTGGGCAGTGGCAAACTCCCGAGTGGATCGCTAGGGATAGGCAGAAGTTGAAAGAGGAGAGACTATTCTTCACGAGGGAGTTGGAGAGGAATAGCCCGGCAAAGGACGGCGGCCTTGGCACGGGACGCAACGGGAGTATACGCGGGGTCGGTGGTGTGCGGAAACAGAGTCAGTCCGGTCGAAATTCTGCTTCGCCGCAAAAGGAAACCGCAGCAGAGGAGTCGGACGCGGCGTTCATCTCCAGTCTTCGCTCGGGACCGCACAAATCTCGTGACGCAGTCCCATCTGCGGTCGACCGGGACCTAAACTCCGGCCAGGTTTCCGTCGATGAAGACCAGCAGCCATTACCCATTACAAAGTCCTTCATGAGGCTCTGGGGAAAGGGTTAAGCCCTGCTTCAGTTCTCTACGGCTCTGGAGGCTGGGTTGGGGTGCTACCAAGAAAAGCGTATTTATTGAACGAGCGAAGCAGTATTTTTATTGTCATGTTGAGGACACGAGAGCGCACAAGTTTTATTTAAAAACCGGATCACTACCGTCCCGTGCGTCAGGTTGCTAAATCATTTTCTATTTAGGAACACTGCTCTCGGCCTCCAAAACTGGGTTGAACAAGCTATCTTGCAAAAAGGGCCGGCACACCCTTGGACAGCCAATTTGCCCGCAACAAGGACACAAGCAGACAAAGTACAAACCTGTCGGGATTGTCGTGATTTTCGTTGAGAAACCAAAAGTCCTTCCCCTTTTGGCGGATTTGCCGGGCCTCATTACAGTTCCTGCTTGGCCTTGTGGGGATAGCCCTAGTTGGTCGAAGGCTAGATCAAGAAAGATCAAGCCCATACGCCAGAAGGCTTTGATTGACACCTGCTCTTGCAAAAGTTCAATTGGCGCGAACTAGGCCACGGTCTCGTGCTTGGACAACAATGCTAGGTCTCTTCTCGAAGTTTGTATCCTGAGAGCTGTGCATGTATTCATCTCCAAACGGAGGGGTTCAAACACCTATCCAAATCTTTTCTATCACCAAACTGCTCTAATATTAGTAAATACTGAGCGTCCATTACAAAAACCATTTAAGTTACTAAGAATTTCAAAGCGCCGTTGTCCCCAACCACAACCTGTCTTCACAAACCCGTCCGCAGGCTCCTTGTTCGCAAGAGCACCTAGTCCGGGATTCCCAAAACAACTCTTCATTCAGTCGGTTAAGGATTTCTTGACCTGTTCTCATCCACTATTCCCAGTCCGTCCAAGACGCTTTGTTCTACACTCTACTGTCAAATGGGATGTTGTCCACAGCACGCGCCTAGCGCCTCAAGTCTGTCCAGATCACTTCTCCTTCCTCAGCTTTTGATCGTTGAGCTCTTTCATCTTTTCTCTGTCCACAATCACGAGCTCTGTAACTTCCCGTTTCACCTCTGGATCAAAGTCGCCCGGAGCGTCCGCTCTGATCTTCTTGTTAATCCGTTTCAGTTCGTCAAATCCTCTCTCGTTTCGGAGCTAAAAACGGAAAAAAAAGGACGAATTAGTTGCCAAATGCTTGGAGGAGAAGATCTTGGGGAAGTACCCGTATCCAAGGAATCACGAGACTACACTAACCGATTTCGCGATTGACCTGACGTCCTGATCTGGTATGCCGTATCCTCTCATTACTTCCTCCCCAAGAGCTAAACTCGATTCCAATGTCTCGGGATATCTAAAAACGAAGAGAAAGGGTAGAGTTCAGGTCAGGAATGCCGCAGCGCGGGCCGAAAACAAGCAGACTGAGTGCTCTTTTGAAACACTGCATACGTGGCCACGACTCCAAGGTTTTTCAACCGGTTCATCTTCCTCATATCGCGCGCACGAACGTAGATCGGCACTTCAGGGTTCTCTACTTGCATATTGTTCACTACACCAGTTGCGATTCTCGACTGCACCAGGCAGTAGCAAACAACCGTAGAGGAGGACGTTAGCAGGCGCCATCTCATTAGCTTCGCGGGGCTCTCATTGTCAGATCAACTTACGGAATTCATTGTTAGTACGACTGCAGTCGGGGAAGTTATTCCGTGGTCATTCAGGAAGCCGTGCTGTTCCGCGTCAGCACAGACACAGGGAACGCCTAGCGGGCAAACACCACAGCAGGCGCTCGGATCAGAACTGAGTGGCGCCCGAATCCATTTCAAGAACAACGGAGACCTACCTTGAAGCGTGGCATCTCGGACCAGAGATTCGTTTCTGTCGATAACTATGAAGGGTATGAACTTTCTCGACAACATATCAACAACGAGATGACCTACTTCACCGTAACCTACCGGACAAAAGCAGCATAAAAGGCTCGTTCAGAAGGCTGGTCATTCAGTCTGGGTACTCACCGTAAGATCTGCTCACCGATGATGATAACTACGTTCTTTGATACTCGAGTCTGGGACTTAACGAGCTCTCTCTCTCTCTCCTCCTCCTCAACTTCGCTATACTGTGGGCCTTGTATGATGGGCGCCTGGACAATTGGAGAAAATCACTAGTCTGAGGCCTCGAATCCAACTGATTCTTCCAATCTAAGCTCGAGCGTCTTACCATTTTGGCGCCAATCTCAGCCATCAATGGCGTTAACGCCATCGAGGAGACAATGACAACAACGAGGACCTTGTTAACTTCATCTGGCAGGAATCCCTTTTAGTCGGAGAATCGGAGGGGACAAAAGTTGACAAAAGTTGCCGTTCCCAATCAGCTGCCACCCCTTGGTTTTCCAGTGAGTTTTGTGCATGCTGAAACTTACCAGTTTGTTCGCCAAAGCAAAGAGAACAAACCCAAATTCTCCTCCTTGTCCGAGAATCAATCCCAGCTTTGCAGATTCTGGCGCGCTGAGGTTGAACGGCCTCGCAAGCAGTCCCAGGATGGTCGATTTCACTGCCATGAGACTGGCAATGAGGGCCGCAATCTGATCGGTCGGAAAAAAAATTCGAACGTTGCTTAGCTGCATGTACACAACCCTTTTTGAAGACGAAACCCAACTGAAGGAAAACAATGGTTACCTCGAATGGCTGTTCAAGGAAAACTGAAATATCCATGCTCATGCCCGTCGTGATGAAGAACAGACCCAGCAATAGACCACGGAAAGGCTCAATATCGACCTGAATTCTCGATCGGTAGGAACTCTCCGAGAGTAGAACACCAGCAATGAATGCTCCCAAAGTCATCGAAAGACCAAGTCTGGACCACCACAACAAGCGATCACGTGTGAGGGCGGGGGACAGCCGGATGGGGCTATGAACGAGGAAAATGCGCTTCCTCACTCGTTGGTAATGTATCCAGCGCCAAGTACGGTCGCTAATACGATCGACGTGAACGCTTCCGCACTGCGACTCTCACTGACGAAACGAAACACTGGTCGCAGCACAAATCCTCCGCCAACAACCTGTTTGGCAAAGAGCAGACCGCATCAGAACGACGACCGGCTGGGGACAAGAACGCACGCTCACAGCTTAGTATTTTTGGCGCGGAAAACCTACAACCGCGAAAACTCCTGCAACAGCCTTTGCTGCTGTAGCAAGAATCGCCGTGATCAGACCCTCGATTTGCTGAAAACCTGTCCATCTAGAGCAGCGAATGCACAACAAAGCCCCTTCATTAGTCGATTTCCTGCGGTTCGCCCTCACGAGCTCTACGGTTCCAAAAGGCCAAGCAAGCATACTCTGTAGTGGACAAGAGTGGAACCAAGACCAGAAGGGGAACCACCGCAATATCCTGGAGCAATAAAACACCAAAAGCCGCCGTGGCGTATCGACTAGACTGCTCTTTCCTCTCGGCAAGAAGCTGCAGCACAAACGCGGACGATGACAGTGATAGGGAAGTCCCGATCACCAGAGACTCAGATATCCCAGCTCCCATCAGCAGGGCACCTCCTGCGAGTGCCGTAGAGGTCAGGGCCATCTACACAGAATTCAGCAAAACGCGGGTCGTTAGCTTTCCAAACATCGCAGCCTTCGAGGTCGTTGGACATGGATGCTCGTCTCCACGCCGGCATTGCCCGAATTCCGATCTGGGAATCCGCACAAGGGGAAAACAAATCTCTGGTCGGTTGGTTTACCTGCAATGTTCCAAGACCAAATGCGTAAACTCTGAGCTTCTTTAGTCTGTCGATAGAGAGCTCGAGCCCCATTTCAAAGAGCAGGAAAAGCACTCCTATGTCTGCGATCTGCGCGATGTCTTCCAATTCCGTTACCAGTCGGAGCCCGTGTGGTCCTAGAGCGACTCCCGCCGCGAGAAAGCCCAGGACTGGGGATAAGTTGAACCTAGATCCGGCGTTGAAAAGGCACATAATCAGAGCCTTTAATCATCTATTTTCATTCCCCGGCCCAGGAGGTCTCTACCTTTTGAACAGTGGAACCACAACGGCACTAGCTATCAACAGTTCAAGCGTCTCCTTCAGACCACCAACAACCGCGTTACAACTCCATCGTGCTTTTGTCCGCCTCGGCGACAGTTCAGGGCCTCCAACCGACGATCCGCATCTCCAAGATCTTGATCTCGTAGGTACGAAACTGGATTCAAATCTACACGAGCTAGAACCGCGTCTAACCCCAACTCGATCCGCCACAGCTACAGAAAACCCACACAATCCACCGGAATCCATCATTCCAACGGAATCAAAAAAGCAAAAAAAACAGTGGGACTTTATCAAACCAAGCTCTCTCTCCAGATCAGAGATCGTTCAATCCCACTAGTCCCCTTCTCAACATCTCCAAAAAAAAGAAGACAGAAGCCGATCTACAACCACCGCGACCCCCACCTCTCCTCCACTTCTACTCTCAGTCAATCCACACAACAAAAGAAAAAACGATTTCTATCTACACATCGTCACAAAATCTGTAGCGATCCTCCTCCTCCTCCTCCTCCTCCTTCTCTCTCTCTCTCTCTCTACAAACCTTCTTCACTAACACAAACATAAAGACTCCATCCTATTAACTTTCCACTATAACAAATCTCATCACATATCATCTCTCTCACTTTCTCACTCACTCACTCTCTCACTCTCTTTCTCTGATGAAGAAGAAGACCGAAAGAGATTTTTTCACTTTTTCCAGCCGCCTTTTATTTTTCGTCTATATAGAAAAAAAAACTGCTGTGCAATGCTTTCCCTTTTTGCAGTTTCGCCATGAGCAGTGCACACAAGTCCCTCACACTCTCACACTGTCTCTCTTGACGAAGAAGAAGAGAGCAGTACCTCTCTGGAGATGAGTAGGTTGGCTTCTGGATCGAGACAAGAATGTAGATTGTAGCTTCAGCAGACTTCCCGATGATCATGGCTCTCCTGTGATGACGTCATTACATTTTCCCGACCGTCTCCGTGCTTTATGGGCAGAGCACTGACAGCCATTCATTTGGGAAGGACCGGTAGTGGGACACACACAGGTCCTTTGTCCCGTTAAACGTTTTTTCTCATGTTGAGGATGGTTAGGTGCTGCGTGTAGTACTGAAGAGAGCAAGAACTTTATCTAATTTTCCTCTGCATCCCTCTCGGGGTTTGTGAGCACTTGGTCGGTGCAGGGTGCAATGCTTCCCCATGACCCGGGATTGAGTGCAGAGGTTCGGTCAACGCTGCCGGACAGCTCTTTAGCAGGACCTTGGTGGAGGTTGAGTAGTTTGGGTTACGGATCGAGACAAGCATGTAGATTGTAGCTTCAGCGGTCTTCCCGATGATCATGGCTCTCATGTATTGAGGTCGTTGCACCTTCCCCATCGTCTTCGTGCTTTATGGGCAGGGCGCTGACAGCCATTCATTCGGGAAGGAGAGGTAGTGGGACACACAGTTTCTTTGTCCCGTGAACGTTTTTTCTCATGTTGAGGATGGTTTGGTGCTGCCAGTACTGGCACTAGTACTAAAGAGAGCAAGAACATGAGATAGCGTGCCTCCGCATACCTCCCGGGGTTTGTGAGCACTTGGTCGGTGCAGAGTGCAATGCTGCCCCATGACCCGGGATTGAGTGCAGAGGTTCGGTCAACGAAGCTGCCGGACAGCTCTTTAGCAGGACCTTGGTGGAGGTTGAGTAGTTTGGGTTACGGATCGAGACAAGCATGTAGATTGTAGCTTCAGCGGTCTTCCCGATGATCATGGCTCTCATGTATTGAGGTCGTTGCACCTTCCCCATCGTCTTCGTGCTTTATGGGCAGGGCGCTGACAGCCATTCATTCGGGAAGGAGAGGTAGTGGGACACACAGTTTGCTTTGTCCTGTTAACGTTTTTTCTCATGTTGAGGATGGTTTGGTGCTGCCAGTACTGGCACTAGTACTAAAGAGAGCAAGAACGTGAGATAGCGTACCTCCGCATACCTCCCGGGGTTTGTGAGCACTTGGTCGGTGCAGAGTGCAATGCTTCCCCATGACCCGGGATTGAGTGCAGAGGTTCGGTCAACGAAGCTGCCGGACAGCTCTTTAGCAGGACCTTGGTGGAGGTTGAATACGTTGGGTTACGGATCGAGACAAGCATGTAGATCGTAGCTTCAACCGAGTTCCCGATGATCATGGCTCTCCTGTGATGAGGACGTGACATCCTCCCTCCCGCTTCGTGCTTTATCGGCAGGGCAGTGACGGCGATTCATTTGGGAAGGACCAATAGCGGGACACGCAGGGTCCTTTGTCCCGTTAAATGTTCTGTCTCATGTGGAGGATGATTTGGTGCTGCCAGTACTGGCACTAGTACTAAAGAGAGCAAGAACTTGAGATAGCGTGCCTCCGCACACCAGGGGTTTGTGAGCACTTGGTCGGTGCAGGGTGCAATGCTTCCCAAAAGCTGGGATTGAGGTCAGAGGTTCGGTGAACGAAACTGCCGGCCAGCTCTTTAGCAGGACCTTGGTGGAGGTTGAGTAGGTTGGGTTCTGGATCGAAACAAATATGTAGATTGTAGCTTCAGCCGACTTCCCGATGATCATGGCTCTCCTGTGATGAGGTCGTGACCTTCCCGACCGTCTTCGTGCTTTATGGACAGGACACTGACAGCCATTGATCCAGTAGTGGGACTCACAGGGTCCTTTCATCGGTTAACGTTTCTGTCATGTGGAAGATCGTTTGGTGCTGCATGTAGTATTGAAGAGAGCAAGAACTTGAGATAGCGTGCCTCCGCATCCCTCCCGGGGTTGTGAGAACTTGGTCCATAATTGAGGTGCAATGCTTCTGTAAGTGTAGTCGCCTTCGGATGCTGCTTTATTGTTGGACGCGCGTCATCAGCGTCTCCTTCCCCCGCCGCACCCAAGGGAGTGCCCTGGAGCAGGAAGTAACCATACTAAAAGTTCGCCACTGACAACACGCGGGGGGTGAAACCCACTGATTCTATGCCAAACGTGGTCTAAATTAGACGTAGGGATTCCAACCACTATCTCAATTCATACCCAAAGAAACTCCGTCCTTTTTTTTCTACGTCTTCTGGCAAGGCAACTTTCTAGTACACTCTAGTTAACCCTGTGGGCAAGATCTGCTTCCAACACCGGCCAGACTACGTTATGATAATCAATAGTAGTGATTGGTACAATGATCGTTAGTGTGTTCTCTTGGACTTTCACACTGATCAGCAACAATTCACTCATCGCCTATCTACCCTGAGGAGCAGAAAGGGAGACGCTGATGACGCGGCTCCAACAACAAAGCAGCAGTCGAACGCCAGAGAGGGTCAGCGACACAGTTTCCGTGAGGAGGCTGTCGAGACTGCCGGGGGTATCGCGGAGAAAACAACGAATCCAGCTATCGATTAGGTGGAGTACCAGTTCACCGCAGCATCGGATAGTCCATAGATAGGAAAGGCACTCCGTAGTTGGTACCGGTGTGCCTCATCTGGGTGCATGCTTTCCGCATCATGCTTGTCTTATGTGTGAATGTCTGCTCAAGAGATTAAGATTTAGAGCATCCTCATGATCTGGGATTTGAGTACCGAGGTTCAGTCATCAAAGCTGCTGAACCTCTGCCGGACAGCTCTCTAGCAGGGCTTAGTGCTGGATGTTGAGTAGGTTGCGTTCTGGATCGAGACAAGAATGTCGAGTGTAGCTTCAGTAGACGTCCCGATGATCATGGCTCTCCTGTGATGAGGTCATGACCTTCCCGACCGTCTTCGTGCTTTATGGGCAGGGCGCTGACAGCCATTCGTTTGGGAAAGACCGGTAGTGGGACACACAGGGTCCTTTGGGTTTTCATGTTGAAGATGGTTTGGTGGTTTATAACGTAGGAAATTGACATAGCCTGCCTTTCCTTCGCTCGCGATATGCGTTGCTTCCTCATGACCTGGGATTGACTGCTGGGGTCCAGTCAACGACGCTTCCCGAAAGCTCTCTAACAGGACTTTACTGGAAACGAGTAGTTAGAGACGAGTATATAAGGTGAAACTTCCCTCTCCTTTTAATTTTGAGGTTGTTGAGTACCTGGACGGTGGGATCTGCAACGCTTCATCATGATCGAAGTAGCAGAGTCCGGCCAATGAAGATGAACAAGATTTCTCCAGGGCTAGTCCGCTCCAGTGGAGGCCCGATGATGAATGTACTCCAGTGTGATGTGGTGGGTCATGAACATCCCCGCAAACCTCGTGGCGTATGCACGTTCATAGCCATTCGTCGGGGAAGGGCTGACTGCGGACTGGTGCTGATCTGTCTTGAAGATAGTCCGCTTTTTTATGGTTCAACACTGAGGAGAGTAGAAATTTGAGATGGCATTCCTCCCCTCAGCCGCGCTCAGGGCTGGTGAGCACCCCCTCCATGGATGTACGACACTTCCTACCTTTTCGTGACTTAGAAGATCCCCAAAAGCTCTCCAGAAAGAGTTTGTTCGGGATCTGGAGGTAAGCTTGGGAATTTGGACGAGTATGTAGAGGGCGCCTTCAGTAGAGTCCCGATGATGAAGTCCCTCATGGATGGTGTTGTTGTCACGAAACGTACAAGCTACTCCTTCGGTGAGCGGACGTTCGTAGCCGTTCACCGGAGAAAGACTGACTGTCGATGCGCCTTGAAGTAGCAACGTTTTCTTGCGATCATGACGATGGATTGTGTCTGTAGTGTACTGGCAAGACCAAGGGTTTTAAACAGCTTCCCTCTCCTCTGCTCAATACCTTTGAAAAGGTCTAGACATTCGTCAACAATACGTTTGTCATATACATATGTATTCGTAGTATTGCCATTCCGCCGGATGGCACGAGGAAAGAGGACATGCAGGTTGCAAGGCAGTCAACTTCATCGCCGGCGTTCGGGAGTTTAAAAGAGCAAGACACAAGCCACCAAAGAAAAGGGAATGGTGATAGCAACGACTGCCACATCTAAGCCGATCCGTTCCCTCCGAGTGATACTGTTTGGCTTGTCACCCTAGCGGTATCGCTCCGGACGCAAACGAGATCCCGCCGGAGGGATCCTCAAGTCAAATCTCTATATACCATTCAAGAAGCCTAAAAGACCTCTGAAGCAGACAAGGCAAAAGAGCGCACCTCCAGAAATGCAAACCGTTACAGACGCCAGAGGCTGTGTCGGTGGGCAAGAGCGGAAGGTTGGTCATGTTAGCCAACCCCCGCCCGAACACCACAACCAAGACTAGCATGGACATATATGCATTCGTCCCGAAGCAGATCGAGGTGAAAAAGTGCAAAGGAGAAGAGGGTCAATTCTTCTCAAGGTGCTTCGTGACGCGTGCTCGTGGTCATCCGCTGTGTCAAAATAGCAGTTTTTGGTTTCGAAGATGGTACGCAAGTAGTCGTCATCTTCGTCGAGTTTTAAGTTTCAGACGACGAAGGGAGGGAGTTGTGTGTGGCGTGGGGTCTGGGACACTGATCATCGCCATCGGGGGAGTTGTTGGTCTGCTTCCGGGGAGGGGGTTGGGAAGCGAGCTGGATATTGGTTTGGGTTCTAAGAGAGAAAGGCTTCTTGGTGATTGTTTCCTTACTTGCTTTTCCGGAAGGGGTTTGTTTTGATTTGACAGGATCCGTTTTCTTCGTCGACAGGGGTGGGTTGATTTGTGCTCTGGTAGGAAAGATCTTCGGGGGTTTTTGGGGGGTTTGAAAGAAAGTTTTTTGGTGACGGTTTTGGTAGATTTTCTCTCTTCCGGGTGACTTTCTTGTTTGGGTGTGTGAATGGATGGATTGGAGTCGTTGTGAGGATCGTAGAGGATGGCATTTGTAACTCCAGCTGGTGTGTTCAGAAGACGCGACCTGGTGAGTTGTGATGGATGGTTGGACAAGGTGAGTCAGTGGATTGGTGACGAACAATACGAGGATGTAGGTGTAGATGTCCCGGGTCTTGAGGTTGTGGATTTGAAGAAGAGCTTTTTGAGGAAGGAGAAGGGGAAGAAGGGGAAGCGGAAGCGGAAGGAGATCGTTCATGCGCTGAATGGCGTTTCTTTTACTGCGGAGCGGGGTCAGATCTATGGTACGAAAAGCTGCGCCATTGGGCGGGGCCTGTGCGCTCCCTTCCTTGTGTTAAGTCCGGTGGTTTGCCTCTCTCGCAGGTTTACTCGGACCCAACGCGTGTGGAAAGTCTACTACGATGAAGTGTATAGGATCGATCAATGCGGCAGACTCCGGCACGATTCGTGTCTTCGGTGTAGATGTCAGTAAACAACCTTACAAGGCCAGACAAGTAAGATTCGACTCCCCGCTCCACCAAGATTCTAATCCCAAGCATCATCCTCTGACAAAAACGTCTTCTGTTTTGGGTGGATCCGTTTTCCCAGATGTTCGGATATGTACATCAGGATGCAGGAGTGGACAAAATTCTAACCGGACGCGAACACCTCGATTTGTTTGCAGACCTTGCTCACGTGGACACAGCTCGAAAGGAGCAGAACACAGAGGACCTGATCACCGCGCTCAGGATGGAGAATTTCATAGATCTAGAAACCGGAGTCTATTCCGGTGGGATCAAGCGAAGGCTTGATATCGCGCTCGCAATGGTTCATCAGCCAGGTATGCACTTGACAAGCGAACATAGGACGCGAGGGGATCCTTGCCTAACCAAACGCAATTGAGCGCTCTACACAGGCCTATTGCTGCTGGATGAGCCGACAACTGGATTGGATGTTGAATCGCGGGCGATCATATGGGATCTATTGAGAGAGTTTCGTGGGAACGGCGGATGCGTCCTTTTAACCAGCCACTATTTGGAAGAGGTAAGGCAATAGTCCTGCAAGAGCTTGAGTGAAGCGCCTCTCTGGTCTGATTTTCAATGCCCTCCGGATGCTGTAAAAGGTGGATACGTTGGCGGATGTGGTGGGCATTATGGACAAGGGTAGTCTAATCGCATCAGGGACAACTGCAGAGCTGAAGGCATCCTTGGGAGGAACACGGGTCCAAATAAGAATCGAGGTAGGAGGTCTTCACGAGGGGAGCAATCCTCTAGCTCCTGTTGCCCCAAAAACTGAAATCCGAAAAACATGTTTCCCTCCAGGAGTTTACGTCGCAGACAGAAGCTGAGAGAGCGTTGGAGCATTTGAAAGCGAAAGGGGCGATCAGACAGGGGCTTATCAACCCCGGACTGGGGAACGCGCTGGAGCTTGTCATCCCCGCGAATCGCGACACCAGCGATGCCGTCGAGATCCTCCTCAGAGATGCAGGTTTCGAGAGCATGTTCAGCGTCTCCAAGTCTAGAATGAGCCTAGGTGATGTCTACCTCACCGCTACAGGTAGATCCCTCCAAGACGCCGACCGCATCGCTCAAGCAGCCCGCGATCCAAAGCAGACGAAATCGGAACAGATCCTCTGAGCCCCCAAAAAATCTACCCTATTTTTCAAAAAATAATTTATAGGGTAGCCAAAAACGTAGATTTTACTTTGACAGAACGTACTAAATTATAACGATCAGACAAAAAAAAGGCCAAGAATGTGAAGGACAGCTGTCGAAATGGTTTCTCCCAAAAAACGATTATGAATCTCGATCGTCAAAATAATTTAAACAAAACAGTCACAAAACAGAGCCGGCAACCGTATGAATTTTCTCTCACACCACCCCCCTATCCCCATTTTCCACCCGAGGTAGTTGCTGTAGAATGCGGGGTCATAATATCAACAATGTCCTTTTATTTATAAAACAAGAACTTATCCGGAAGAATATTTCTAGATCAATACCCCCCTCTTCTCACAACCTCAGTTTTTCCTCTCCCGAGAAAGGGGGGGTAGAAGTTCATCTCTCCCCAGCCCGCAACAACGACATTGGACAGCCTGTCGTATTCAAACGACAAGCTGTCTTTCTATAGGATATGTGGTCATGATTTAAATGCTAATATCGTAATTTTGAACCATTTTTATAAATATAGAAAATATTATTTGGGTATATAGTCATAAAATTAGAATTTTTGCCTTTGTTTTTGAAGTGTTGGTGATGAAGGCTTGTGTGGGGGATGAAAAGGACATATAGAATGGTAATGATGGAGATGGTGAGGGAGGGGATACGATACGATATTGGGATTTGTTGGGGAGAGGAAGGGGAAGTTGGGTGGTTGGGTGGTGGGGATTGGGAGCCGGGGGGGGAGGGGGTGGGTTGGGGAGGGTGATGGGGGGGTGTTTGGTAGGAAGGGGATTGATCTTTGGTTTTGGGTTGAGAGTGAGGGTTTGACAAAAGTTCAGGTGAGGATGATTCTTGCTGAGTAGGGGTTTTGCGGGGTGCAAACGAGAATCTGTTGAAGGGAGTTTTTGTTTTCTTGGGAGGGGTTGTGTCGGAGGTTGGAGAGGAGGGGTGAGAAGACGATGGCTGAATGTGATCTACTCTTCTTTTTTCTTTTTTTTTTCGTTCGTGGAGCTTGGTTAGGTGTTTTTTTGGATACGATCGGAGATTTTGCTTGTGTGTTCTTGTGGTTTGAGGACGGTCTTTGTTTTAGAGGAGGATCGGTTTGGCGCTTTTCGTTAGCTTTTTCGTTTGGGATTTTTGGCTCCACAAGGAGGAGAGCTTTTGCTGAGGAATAACTCCCCCAAAAGAAAATGTCGGAAAGGTGTGGTTGAAAAGGAGCTCAAGTTTCTTTGGTTGTCTGTATTCGGCTTTTTTTTTTTTTTTGGCTTGGGGTTACTAGGAGTGATGGATTTTAGATGTTTAGATGTGATGATTGTTTGGTGTTTAAGGGTGGTGGGTTAATGAGTGAAGGTTTTGATACATGCGCTGAAATGATACAAACAAAACATTGTGCTGGGCACATGCGTTGGGCCATTGGATTGGGTTTGATGTAGGACTGTTTTCGTGGGTAATCTTTCCTGGGATACCAGATGGCAGGGCTTGAAGGACCATATGCGTCAAGCCGGAAATGTGGTTCACGCGGAGGTCTTTAGTGAGGCGTCTGGTAGGTCGGCCGGATGTGGAATTGTCGAGTATGAATCGAAAGCAGACGCCATGCATGCAATCACCGCCTTGAACAACAGTACGCTCGATGGGAGACAAGTCTTCGTTCGGGAGGATAGGGATTCTGGACGACAGCCTCGCGGCGGTGGCGGCGATGCTGGTGTTGGGGGTGGTGGCGGTGGTGGCGGTGGATTCTTCAACCGAGGCGGTAGCGGCGGTGGCTTCGGAGGGGGTGATTTCGATCGCGGCTTCAACGACAGGGGCTTCGATCGCGGTGGCTTTGACTCCGGCTTTGACCGCGGAGGCGACCAGTTTGGTAAGTATTTTTTCGTTTTCTTCCTCAAGCCGCAACGATGTTCTTGTCAATCTTGTCTGATCTCTTCTTGGGTGCGTAGGTGGAAGAGGCGACTACAATAGGGGCGACATTGGGGGCGGTGATGATGGTGGCGGTGGCGGTGGCGGTGGCGGTGGCGGTGGCGGTGGAGGTGGTTTCCAGTTTGGCAATCAAGGCAATGGTGGAGGAGGTGCCGGTGGCGGATTTCGGGACGACCGCGGAAGGAAAGTGGTTGTGACGAATCTGCCCTACCAAATTCGATGGCAGGAACTGAAAGACATATTCCGTTCCTGCGGTGAGGTCATCCGGGCGGACGTGTTGACGGGACCCGATGGCCGCTCCAAGGGCGTAGGAACCATTGTCTTCGAGTCCGAAGCCGGCGCACAGGAAGCCATTTCTCGTCTCAACGAAGCCGAGTTGGACGGACGTGTTATTTACGTTCGTTTCGATCGCTACTAGACTTCCGCCATCCCCGAAACCTGTGGACTAGCTTCGCTGAAATTGGTTGTCTGAGAATAGAAGATGCGTTTGTTTTTTTGCGTGATCGTATGCCACTGAGGTCCATAGTCACCGCTGATGCGGGGTCGGCAGCCTGCAGGGTAGTAAAAGTCGAAAGATTTCAGCGCGAAGAGTAGCCTATTTGGAAAATCTTGAACAAACGAAAAGTAGGCCTTCCCAACTACAATAAAGTCATCGTCGCCCTGGGCGCAAAGTCAGCCTGTCGTCGCAATTGTCTAGCGAGCGGATGGATAGCAAAGACTCGACATCCGGGACGTCCTGTCCACGGTTCAGTCCTGACCTTTGGGACGGTCCCATAACACCAATGCTGTGTGGAAATAGCTTTTGTAGACTTTGTAGGCAGAAATCTTGCAGATCATCCGTCCGTCGAGATGTGTAAGGAATTGGTAATGTTTCCTATCAATGTTTAGGATGAGAAACCGCCGGGGTTCCCCTAGCGTCGTTCGGATCTAATCTGTTTAGTCGGGTCATGGATTCGAGTTGAGAGATTTCTAATAAAGGCGCGCACTCTTCTTCTGACGTTGAAATTTTCTTGTTGTTCTTATTTTAATTACTCGGCACTCAAAACAGGGAACTCAAACACGACATCCTTTCCAGTAAGCTTCTTGTACACAGATTGGAAGGTTTCGGTCTTGTGTTCTACATTCTGCTTCTCCTTAGGGTCAAGGTGTACCTTGTAGAGCCGACCTCCGTCCATCTTGAATCGTGTTCTTTGTCCAACGATTTCGGTAGGATATACGATATCTTCAAGCGTAGCCTGGTGCACGGAGGTAAGCGTTCGGTTTCTCGGTCGCTTCTGTGCCAACAAACGCTTTCCTGCTCTCTCTCTTCTCATAATCCTCCTAGACGCCACCACAATCACGTGCTTTCCAGAAAACTTCTTCTCAAGCTCTCTCACAAGCCTAGACTGGATCTTGTGGACTTTCTGAAGCAGCCTAAACGGTACGAACACCACCACCGCCTTCTTCGACCCAACATCGATCTCCTTAGCCCCAGTGATAAAGATCTCCCTCAAATCCTCCCACGACTCCGCGCTAGACTCCTCCAGCTCAAGCATCGCGTGCGCAACAGCCTCCTCCAGTATATCAGGCTCGGCCCCATTCTCCTTGTGGATCTTATGTCTCACGTCCGCCATAACGCCTCAATCCTTCCCTACCCCCCCTTTCCCTCTTTAAACAAAACTAGAACAGAACGAGGCAAAGCAAAACTAAAAAAAAACAAACTCCAAACACACACACACACACCACCAAAACGGCCAACACTTGTCCCTCCTCCCTTCCTTTCAAAACCTGATCTCCTACTCTATCCCTTCCTTACTCCCAACCCGAACCAACCCCTGACCACCACACCTTCTCCTCTCCTTCCGGTGAAGAAGCGAAGACCAAACACACGAAATCCTTCTCATCCATTCCGGGCACGCCCGAATTTTTTTTTTTTTCCCCAAGCACATTGAGAAAACATCCAAAAAAAAAAAAGCCAATCACCGACGACGCCGCGGCAGAAATCGGTAATAAAATTTACGTAATACAAAAAAGAATAGGTATCGAAAAAAGCCCCCAAAAGGGGCCCAGAGGAAGAAACAATTTTTTTCGAGTGACAGTCTGTCTTCTTAATTTATTTGGAGTGACAGTCTGTCATCTTAATTTTTCTCTTTTTTTGAAGAGAACAAGAAAAATAAAATAAAATAATGAAATAAACACAGTCCGTTGGAATGTTTGTTATCAATGACACGACACGTGTCCACCTGGGTACTGAGTCAATTATTTCAGAATTCCCGGTTATACTTCCCTCCGAATTGCTCCCTAATTAGGTAGAATATCCCAAATCTAAGTTTCATTTCCTAACTCTGATTGGTCTTTTTTTTTTTGGTCTCTGTTGCTTGTCTACTTCAAGCTATAACCTCGAAAGCCACACGTGATTGTTTCCGACCGTGATTCGAAGTCTACCAGCGTCTATTCTGGCAGCAACTTATGCGATTGTTGAAGGTCAAAACCAATATGAATACTACGTACCACCCCCCAGATGGACAAAAACTGAGGGATGGCAGACGCTCGCACTGCAGCTGAACTATTCCTCCAGAACTGGGCAGGCTTGGGAGTACAAACCCGACGATTGTTTCCGACCGTGATTCGACGGTTACCAGTCTATTCTGGCAGCAACTTACGCGATTGTTGAAGGTGAAAAACCAATGAGTACTGCGTACCACCCCCAGACGGATGGACAAATTGAGCGAGTCAACCAAACTTTGGAGACGTATTTGAGATGCAGCAGTACCCGAGCAACCTGGGCCTCGGACCTCGAATCACGGTCGGAAACAATCGTGCGGGTTAGTCCACCGAAGCGTACCCAGTTCTGGAGGAATAGTTCAGCTGTTGTGCGAGCGTCTGCATCAGTCCTAGTCGCGACAAACTTCGCGTACTTCGAGAATCGGCCGACGATTACGTCATGTCCAGATCCCGTCGTCGGGACCGGCCAGAATTCAAGGATTTCCTCTTTAACACGCGGAGAGATCCTAACCTGTCGTGGACAATGTTATGCAGAAGCCTCGAAGAGTACACCGGAAGTTAGCAAGAACGCCAACAGTAGGAACGGAGGTCTAGGGAGAGGCTCAAGGGAAGAAAACTTGTGATGGCATCGACCCAAGCCACCAGGAAGACGCACAGGGTTACGTGCTACAATTACGGTCAGCGTCGACATTTCAAGAACGAATGTCCAGAACCAGAAGAAGCGACCACGAAGAAATTTCACTCCGGAATCGTGAGACCGACTCAAGGGAGTGGCAAACGTACTGATCGATGCCAGGGGGTCGAAGACGCATTATACGTCTGCCGTCCTAGCGAGGACTCTGGCCGGACACGTGCTTGATATAATCATCGAGAAAAATTCTTGAGGACCGGTCAGACCCCCCTGGCATCCATCAGTACGTTCGCTACTCCCTTGAGTCGGAGAAGCGTCTGTAGCTGGTACTTCCATTGCCCGAGGGCATTCCTGGACTCCTCCTTCCCAGTACTGAGGGTAACTTCAGGTCCATAGTTCGCCGTTCCCTCTCAGCCAAAGTCACTCTGGTTTGCATCATGAGTTCACTCAAAGGTATTTATTCTCGCACTAAGCGACTGAGCCCATGTAGAAAATTGATCTCTGCTGTAGCCTTTTCTCAAACATCGGTGCCTTCCTTTCTTCGTACTCTGACCTCATGCAAACAAATGCACCCACGTAGAGCGTATATCCGCTATGGTCCAATATTATCTGCTACTGCTACGGTAAGGTTCCTACCCCTGTGGTGTTAAGGTCTCCATACTCTTTGACCTTTCAACATTGAGGAGGGAGGAAGGTTAAGAAGCACAGCCACCGTCCTAAACCTAGCACGGCCATAGTGCTAACCCTAGCACAGCCGGAGGGCTAAAGTGGAGACTCGTGATGGGATTTGGCACCCTATCCGGGTCTCTCGGGGTTAGCTTGAGGAGGGAGGAAGAAAAAAAAGAAACCAGAGTTAGAACAAAGAAGTTACAAGTGAAACGCTTTTTTACGAAGAAATTGAATACTAGGACAAGCGTCAGTTGAGGACGCTTCACAGACTGTCACGTTGCACAGGCGCTCTATTTAGCTTAACATCATGTCGCTCGGAGACAACATCGATGATAAAGATGTCCCCAACAGGAAAAGGCGGCGTTTTGAGGCGTCAGAGAGTCAAAAGACAGTTTGCCGTGAGGAAGGCCATCAGGATGAGCTCGGCTAATATACGAAATGAGGCCATAAAAGCCGATACCGTCACCTGAACCGGTTTGCGTCGATAAGTGAGTGGAACAAACCGATGCGACGAGGCCGTAGAGTACCGTCATCCCCTCAGCGTGCTCGGACGCCTTGAATCGTCGTACTGAACGCAGCTTCAGCACCACGACACCGGACGGACTCTGGAAGGTATCTGGTCCCTTGAACTGCAGTGTCGTTTGTTCAGAGACGGTCAACCCGAGTGGGAACTGGGTCTGACTGAGAGAACGGAGCTAGTAATGAGAGTAAGCTGGCGTCCGAAAGCCGACGACAGAAAGCTTGGCGAAGAGAGGGAGGCGGAGTAGTGCCCATCGCGGCTGCGAAAAGAGTCCCGAAGCCTGTGAGCGTAGGTAGTGGCTGGATTCTATGCTCTTGGTGTTTTTCGTAGGATCAAGTATGTTCCGACTAAGGGCCAGGATGGAGTTCGTCGAACGATATCAAGTGCGGAAACTGTCGTCATCAAATTTACAGAGCTCAAAAAAAGGGGAAGAAGCACGTCAAAACCTAGACTCAGGTGTGGACAATACCACTGCAAAGAGGCGCGGGAATTTGACGAGTTTTCGTGACGAAGCTCATGCCAAGGTCCCTCTCCATTGCAGATCGACATCGCTCATGGCGATCGCCCGCGCGCTGAGGGCGAGACCCAAGCTTCAGAGCACTCTTGCGTAATCTATGAAGTTGAACGTACAAATCTCTTCAGATGTCGGGGAGATTGTCTGTCAGCCAGTCCAATCCTTCGTAAAGCCCGTCTCCCTTCGTGGCACAGCATGCCTGCACGTACCACTTCCGGTTCATGGACGGAAGCTCAAGTTTCTGAGTCAACTCCGCTACACTCATCGCATTTGGAAGATCCTGCTTATTCGCAAACACCAGGATTGTTGCGTCGCGAAGCTCTTCCTCGAACAGCATCTTCTTGAGTTCCTCACGAGCTTCAACAATTCGATCCCGATCGTTGCTGTCTACAACGAAGATCAGGCCTTGGGTGTTCTGGAAGTAATGCCTCCACAACGGTCGAATCTGCTCGAAATGAAAGCACGCGATATAAGCCCAATAGATCGAAGGATTGAAGATGCGCGTGAAATCATGATCAACGAAGCATTTACCTTATCCTGACCTCCAACGTCCCATACAGTGAAATTAATGTTCTTGTATTCGACCGTCTCGACATTGAACCCTGTAGGGGAGAGAAAGATACTTCAGCCCATCTAGGTACAGTTTTGCCTCGCCTCCTCTTGAAAACAATCGAATCGACAACAAAGTCTGGAACCCATCCACAATTCGTTCAAGAGCAAGATCTACACCGGCGATTGCAAGCAGCTCGAAGAACAGATCGGGACCAAAGCCCCCCGGGTCAGAAACGCACAACACCACCGGAACGGAAACCCAACTCACCAATCGTCGGAATTGTCGTAACAATCTCGCCCAACTTGAGCTTATACAAAATCGTAGTCTTACCCGCAGCGTCCAGCCCCACCATCAGAATCCTACATTCCTTCTTCCCCACCAAGCTGGCAAACAACTTGGAGAACGTCAAACCCATCACGACACTAAAAAAAATTAACTCACAATAACGTTCGTTTCAAACAAACAAAAATATACCAGAAACCTCCAGCTCCCTCTCTCTATCTTAACCCTCCTCTACCCTTCCCCCTCCCAACCCACCCCACCCCCCCCCTCGCCTCCCCCAGCCCCACACCCCTCCCAAAGCCTTTCCTCTCTCTCTCTCTCTCTGTCCCTCTCTCTGTCTCTCTCTTTTCTCTCTCCTTCACAAACGCTCAATCCAAAAAAACAAACGAGAAAGCCAAAAATCTTTCAAAATTGTCCTAGTTTCCACATTCTCATATTAAACAGCCGTAAAAGGGCCACATAAGCCTCTCACTGTTCTCAAGCCACGAATTTTCCAAAAAATACAAAAAATTTCTTACTTATCAAACTGTTTCCAAAAAAACAGAATATCTTTCCCCTCCTATAGGGACAAGACAATTCTATTTTCAGTATTTAGTATCCCTCTTATTTTTTACTAAATAAATAAATTTTTGGTTTTAACCCCTAAAGTCTTTCTCCGAATGAATTTTAAAATGATCATAAAAAGAGGGGGGGGAGAATGTTTTTATTGCTGATGAATTACTAGGTGGCAAAATGACGTCCACAGGTGGGAATGACGGGCAGGGGAGTGTTCTAAATTACTTATTTATGAATTTACTGGTGTATAATATTCGTTTAGAGGTTTTTTTGTGGATTTAGGGTCTTGAATATGAATAGAATGTCAAAATCTGGGGTGTTCTGATGTGGCGAGTTTGTGTTGTTTTGGTAGAGAGCTTGCCGAGTCCACGAGGGTTTGGAACTTGGCGAGGAAGGTTTTTGTCTGCTGAATAGAAGCTGCGAGTTTTGCATCTGTTTTCCGGTCGTCCTACAGTCTTGAAGGAACATAGGGTCAGTAGTGGTACAGATGACAGCTTTGATCCACACTCTCCGCCGGCTAAACGAAGTTATCCACACATGGAGAGCTTGATAAGAGCTGTACTGGACTGCCAAGGTACTGACAAGACCCGGAAAAAATCGTGCAAGCGACAAGAACTCTGCACAACTCAGTTGCGTCCACAGGGCATGCAGCACTTATCTTGAGTTGACCGATCCCCTCAAATATCGACGATAGCCTGGACACGCTTCCATCTATCGATTTACTCGCTCGAGCTAGTAGTTTCATCTAATTTTTGCGCAATACAGAATAATCCAGAATCTTATTGAGAGCTAGTTTATATCTAATTATTTCACAAAACGAATGTGTAGTAAACGGAGGGTTATCATATATTTCTCAAATAACTAAATTGGACCCAGACGAGCGCAAATCCATTCCAGTATATCGAAGAGAGCGCCAGGGTCTTGACGGTGTTCAGGAGCTAGTTGCCACATGGGGAGCCCAATACTATAGAACTCATCCCCTCGATCCGAACCTTCTGTGCAAGGTAAAGGAGCCAAGTCGCATCTCCTCCGCCTTGGTCCTATGGGGAAGCAGATGATCTCTTGCGGGCCGTTGGGGGGGGTTAGGAGGGAACTGAAAAACGAAATCATTAAAAAGACACAGGACAGAAACCAAAACCACAACTGAGAAGCCTTTGTCAAAACGAAGCATATGAACCCTATTCTCCATCCGATTTCATTGTCAATGAAGCTAACCCCGAAGGCCCCAGCTTCCGCTCCAATACCAAAATCCGATGGTGCACACCATGGACCACACCCGTCAGACACAAAACTCCAGGAAAACACTGAACGAGAAAAAAAATAAAATCCAATTCTTTGATTATATATAAAAAAGGGAGTCCTCGGCCGCAGCCACGTGTCGAAAATTGCTGAACACAAAATCAGTCTTTTTTCCATATTGACTGCGTAAAGCTATTTGGCTACAAATTCAACATATATGTAATTCAATTTATCAAGATAATTTAATGAGTCAATCAAAACATTTGACCTGACACCGGTAAATATCCCTCCAATCAGTTACGGAGAGGACATGCATAATTTATGGCTTTGTCCCAAGAAGGGGGGTGCGTACCCTGTTTTGCGTACCCGATTATGTCATTTTAGAGTATTAAATAGAAGTTTTTAGATATCGAGCTCAATACGGAAGAAGGGGTGGAGGAAAAAGTCGGGCTACAATTTATGAAGTCTGTGTTTCATAATTAGAGTAGATATATCGTAGATATAGAGCAAAAGATTCCATACGGCGTCCAATAAAGGATTATGGTATCTAGATTAAGAACAGCAGTTTAATGTCCCGTGCTTTTCTTGAAAATCTAAAGAGTATTTGAATTGTTGAAGTTTTTGGGTAGTAAATGAAGATAGGAGTCAACTGTCATAAGCTGATGGGGAAAACTCTTTGGTCCATTCAGAATAGAAAATGAGTGGCGGGGAAGGGTATAAGAAGACATGGTTTTTGGGGAAGATGAAGAGGAAGAGGAAAGGTGGAGAGTAGGGGGGAAGGAGATGACTGTTTGGAAGATTTTATTAGAGGAAGGTAAGGTGCGAGTAGTTGAGGGGAAGGGGGCATAGGAATTTATTGTTTTTTGTTGGAGAGTGGGGGAGGAGGGAAAGGGGGAGGGGTGGGATTTGTGAGGAAGAAGGTGGCCTGGTGTATGATCTTTTTTGGGGGGCGTTTTCATCTTGAGGTGAGGATTTCTTAGCGTTTGGTGAATTGAGTCGGTGAGTTCTGGAATTGTAGTTCAGTTTTGTTTTTTTGGGGGGTTTTTTGGCTTTTCGACTGCGTGGGTAAAGATGGGGGGATCGTTTTCGAAGTTGTTTGCTAGTTTGCTTGGGAAGAAGGAGTGCAGAATTCTTATGGTCGGATTGGATGCTGCGGGAAAGACGACGATTTTGTACAAGCTCAAATTGGGAGAGATCGTGACGACGATTCCTACAATTGGTTAGTTTTTTTTTTCTTGCGCTTCAAAAACAGCCAACCAAAAACAGGCCCTGCTTTCTGCAAAGTATTGTGTGGTCTTTCGCTCGGCTTCGAGGTCTTTGTTCGAGCGATCGGGCATAGCGCAAGCGCTCTTTCTTGTGCGTCAGCGTACTGACGGAATGCTTGCTGGCTACTTCTCGTGTCCTACGCAGGATTCAACGTTGAAACTGTCGAATACAAGAACATCAATTTCACCGTATGGGATGTAGGAGGCCAGGATAAGGTACGTTCTGAGCCCCGCCTCTGATAGTCGAACGTAGTCGAAATTCTCGGGTTTGTGCAGCCAGCCAGGGCCTGCAGCTTGAGACCGTGTTCGGCTGCTTCTGGCAAACCCTTCTCGACCTCATTCTTTATGTTATTGCTCACCGGACCACACGTTGTTTGCTTTTGTGCACTCGGTAGATCCGTCCGCTGTGGCGTCATTATTTCCAGAATACCCAGGGTCTGATCTACGTCGTTGACAGTAATGATCGCGATCGAGTGGTTGAGGCGCGGGAGGAGCTGAAGAAGATGATGTACGAGGAGGAATTGAGGGACGCTACTATTCTTGTATTTGCGAATAAGCAGGATCTCCCGAACGCTCTTTCCGTGGCAGAGTTGACCCAAAAATTGGAACTTCCCTCCATGAACAGGAAATGGTACGTTCAGGCTTGCTGTGCGACCAAGGGTGACGGGCTGTACGAAGGACTGGACTGGCTCACGGACAATCTGCCGAATATATGATTGTTTGACGAGATGGTTATATGTATGGAGAAGAAGAGAGGAGATTATGCGAGAAAGTTGCGTGGGAAAGAGCCAGCGTGAGCGATTAACCGGATCAGAATAAAAACGATGCAGTTACTTTTCTTAAAGATCTCGATGGCGAGCCCCGGGTCTTAAGGGTCATGAGCTCTTTATTTGTTTGTGCTAACCGGTTCCGAGAAAGCAATTCCTCTCTGAGATGCATTGTCTGAGATAGCCAGTGGTTCCTCACGAAAAGCGCCATCGAGTCTGCCCTGAACGGAAGGAATTTATTCCGTCGAGGTCGTAAACTCAGGTAGGTTTCCGCTCTCTGCCACAGGTCACCACGAAGAGTTCGGTTGGGGTACTCTGCGGGCGGCGCGTTACCGCTGAGCGTGTCGTAGCTGTTCCTCTACAGACGGCTTTGACGATCAGCCCGCGATGAGTACGGCATCTGTTAACCAACCATGTAACATGATTTCTCAAAAGGCCCCCAAACCAGAACTCCAGAAGATCTCGAGCAACGCCTGCTCATTCGAGGAGACGAACGAGAGGCTAGGGCTCTAGGCGATGCGCAGGAAACCCTCCGCAGTTTGCTCCCTATTGAGTCTGCTACACATCCCAGTGATCTTACACCGGCAAAACATCCTTCGCGGACTCATTGCGAATGCGACAACTTAGTGATGGACTCTCAAGAAACTCCTCTGTTAGCTTGTTTGTACTCTGCTAGCAGCCGCTTTAGAACATTGTGAACTCCGATGTGACTTTACGGATCCTCAGTCTTGTTGGTAGTCCTTCGTTGACTATTCAACTTTACTACTATTATCCAAACGAAGCAGAACGCTGATCATCATTTTAATGGGAGGCTGTTGTCCCCGAATGAGGTAGACTAGGAAGAGAGTAGAGAGCGCGCCTCCAAAACTAGGGCAGCATTACAGCGCCAGAGAGTCAGTAAAACGAGAGAGTCGTAGGACACCCACCCTGGGGTGGTTTAGCTTCCAGTCAAACCAGAGGGTTGGACTCAGAAAAAGCATACAGTCGGGAAAGAGCATCAAGTTGGTTGCGGTAACACTCCGGCAACCAAGCACCCCCCAAGCGGTATCTACGAATCCAAATACCTCTATAAGAAGTCGGGCGAACCGATAAGCAAGTGCAGACTGCAAAGCCTCAGCGTTGGTCCGCGGCTCCGAGTACACTTAACTCCTGACGACTCCCCACAGTATTCTCGAGCTGGGCTTTCAACGAAAGGAGTCCGTCAGAAAGGTTCCGGGCCGCGAGGAGACAAGGGAGCGTTAAGTCCACATACGCTAATCGACTTGTATTTATACCTTTGTGGAAACACTCAGGTACTAGCTAGAACGAGGAAACGCAGAAATCGGGTTAGAAGTTGTCATTCATGTGTGACACCCTCTATAACCCGGGTTATCAGTTGTCATTCATGTGTGACACCCTCTATAACCCGATTTGGTGCATATGGGAATATTCCTTCTGAAGCTATGGTTTGGATACTTGAAGACACTCACCCATTGACGAGTGTAGTTGAGTTTGTTGAACGTCCTCAAGTAGGAAGACAAGGAGGAGTAACTAAATGCATTGGTTCGTCAGAGCGTACATCTTCGGTTTGCTCAGATTCTCCTAAACCTGCGCTTTGAGAGAGTGGTAGCTCTCGTACTGGATCCCAAGTTTCTTCACGCATCCAAACCAACAAGACATTTTCAGCAGAAGCCCTTCTGGGGTTTCTGCTGAACGTGTCAATAGGATCGGATGCGGTGAGATATTGACACTAGAAATTATCCTCTACTCATCGCTCTGAGAACATGATGAACTCAACCACACTCGTCGAAAGATGAGTATCTTCAAGCATCAAACAGGATACATTCAGCTGTGGGGTTTCTGCCGAACGTATCAATAGGATCGGATGCGGTGAGATATTGACACTAGAAAGTGTCCTCTACTCATCACTCTGAGAACATGATGAACTCAACAACACTCGTCGAAAGATGAGTATCTTCAGGCATCCAACAGGATACATTCAGTTGTGGGGTTTCTGCTGAACGTATCAATAGGATCGGATGCGGTGAGATATTGACGCTAGAAAGTGTGCTCTACTCATCACTCTTAGAACATGATGTCCTCAACCACAACCACACTCGTCGAACATTCAGCCGAAAGCCCTTTGGGATCCACGCAGCCAATGTCTATAGACATTGGCTGCGTGGAGATATTGAGGTTGGAAGGGGTTCGGGTTGCGGGAGGGGAGGAAAGCCGTAAAGGGTTGGTAAAGACTTGATGCAGAAGGAAACGCTTTCTTCTGCTGGAGTTGTCCTTGTAATATTTAGTTAGGAAACTGGATAGTGTTGTTTCCATCCCTTCTGGAATTTTATTGTGCTTGAAGGGCTAGAGGTATGGAGGTTGTTGAGCAGGTTGCTGCCGAGCCTGCGGAGAAACAGGAGGCTGAAGTCGAGCAACCAGTGCTGGAGGAGACTGAACCGCCGGAGCTTGAGAGGTTTACCAGGAAGGATACTTTGGAACGTGAGCTTGCTTCGGTGTTTGTTTTTTGGGGTTGTCTTTGGCTCTGGGTTAAGAAAACGATGGGTTTGGTCGTCTTATATTGTTGTCTTCTCGGTTTTGTTCAGATGTAACTGCGTTGATATCGAAAGTCGTGGACCTTCCTGATGATATGCTCTCAGGCGTCATCTTTGGTGATGAGTACGATCGACAGGAAATTCAACAGGTTATTGAGAACGCGACTTACAACTTGGTGACTCCCAAAATTCCACTGGACTTGAGTGAGGAAGCAATCCGGGCTCGCGCAGTTTCTCTCGGGGAAATACGAAACCCGCTCCCTCTGAACCCACGCCCTCTCCCTCTCTCTCTTCAGACTTGGCTCTACCAACTTTCGGTGGGGCAATGGAGGACATCGTTCAGGATTCTTTCAACAAATGCTTCGAAGCACACCTCCCCGTTCCCTGGAACTGGAATGCGTACCTGCTCCCAGCGTAAGTCCTTTTGAAATGCACAAAAGAAGGCGAACAGCGCCAAAAAGATGCTCAGCTAGATCGCTCCAATGGTGCAGGTACCTCCTCGGGATCTTCGTGCGCTATTTCGTCCTGTTCCCGATAAGGTTGACCATCCTCATCTGGTCAATCATAGCCTTCCTCGTCATATCCACAATCAATCGAAAGATCGAAAAGGTAACCACAAAACACCAACTGCATAACTTTGGGTCTTCTCAAGGGGCAGACCGATACGTCTTCACCAAGCGCGACGACCTCTCAGGTCTAGCTTTTCACAGCTCGAGGGGCAGAAACCACCCAGCCCTTGTTTCTGGTCGAAGCTACCGCAGTCAAGTCAAAAACAGAGCAACGCATTCGGGTTTCAATACGTTGCCGCTGTGGTCATCATCAAGGCGATCTGCCCAGATGTCCCTTTCCCTTCTGACAACTCGAGTTGAGATCGGAGAGCCGTCGTGCTGGTTGAAGCTCCCGCATTGAAACCAGCGCGTAGAGCAATAGCCAATGCGCCGGGACAGATCCAGACTTAGAGGGCATTTGCGCCCTAATCTCTGTACACCGACATTAACGAGGCCGTTGTGATCTTCCCTCCTTTCCACAGGACGAGCAAAAGGCGATTGAGAAAGACCGAAAGCTCATGTGGTACTTGGCAAACGCCTGGATTATGGCTTTGGGAGGAGTTATTCAGTACTCTGGAGTTGCACCAACGACGGGCGCCAAACAGGTGCGTTCATGAGGAAAGACCCACCGCAAGAACGCGTCCGTGATGATGACTGTTTTGCTTCGAATTAATTTGGATACTTCAAGGTCTATGTGTCAAACCATACGTCCATTATCGACTACGTCGTTCTACTCGGAGCGCAGACCTTTGCGGTTGTCGGTCAGCACCATCCGCAACCCTTGGCTTTCTTCCAGGACGTTGTGTTGAAGTGTCTAAGCTGTATCTGGTTTGATCGGAAGGAGCTTAAAGATCGTGGACTGGTCAGGAATAGGATTCAGGAGCATGTGAATCGAGCAGATGTAGCACCTTTGTTGATCTTTCCGGAAGGGACGGTACGAGAGCGATAAAGTCAACAAGGGTGTGACCATTTCTGTGCTGACCATTGAAAGCGTTTCCTCTTTTTTTTTGTTTCCTCGCGTCGAATAGTGCGTGAACAACCACTACACGGTCATGTTCAAGAAGGGAGCTTTTGAGCTGGACGCAGAAGTTTGTCCGGTTACTCTGAAGTACAATAACATTTTTGTGGATGCGTTCTGGGACACCAGAAACGTCTCGTTCTTGAGGTACCTCTTCGAGCTAGTAAGTACACGTACTGTTTTCAAAGAAGACCTCTTTGGTTTTGGCGTCTTTATTCAATGTCTTCGGCTCTGTGACTTTTTCATCCAGTTGACGTCTTGGGCATTGATCTGCGACGTGACCTTCCTCGAGCGGCAGAAGATTCAACCTGGAGAGACTCCGGTAGAGTTTGCCCAGAGGGTACAGACCTTGATTTCCGACGTCGGAGGGCTCGAAGCGACACAATTCAATGGCTATTTCAAACATATTCGAGCGGACAAGAAGTGAGAGCAAAGCTTGCAATGCTTCTGTCAGGGGAGTGCTTCACCTAACCCCGCCAACTCTGAAATCGCCTGCTTCTCCTGTCCATGGTCGTGTGTGTTTCGTTACAAAGGTTTATCGCTCAGCGACAGAAGGAAACCGCTCAAACAATGCTACGAAGCTTGAAGCTCCAAAAGACTTTGGGAGATGAGAAGGTTAAGAAAATAGCCTTGAAGAAGACCTCTGTGGGCAAGCAAAGCCTGACCCGCAGAAACGTGTAGACTCTACAAGAGGCTCGGCATTCCGCGCCTTCTGCTTTTTTGCTGGAAGCTCCTCAGACGAACCAGTCGTCTGGTTCGCTGGTCGATGGCTGGAGTCAAGTCAGATGGTAGCCGCGTGTCATGAACTACCTACGCGAGTACCGACTTCACCGGCGCGGCTTGCTATTGTTTTCGAGGCAGACCAGATCAGGAATGGATTCCGTTCCTGGAGACGGAGCGCAAATGTCATACGATTACCCGCAAAGCCAGTACTGACCTCGATTGTGCTCGCCACTTTTGAGGCTGAGGATTGGACGGGTGCCTATTTTAAAACGCTTGAGGAGGGTGATTTGGTACGCGATGCCGGCTTGGCTCGCTCTCTTCGGAGAATTAGGACCAGAAGTAAACGCGACGGCCTGAGGCGTCTTCTCGAGTTGAACAATTCTGTTCCAGAAGACGGTGGATAGATCATGCGGATCCGATGTTCGCGGGCAAGGATGGGGTTTTTCAAGACCATCCCCCTCCCCTGACAATACCGCCGGGGTCGAGTTCCTCCGTTGTCAGCGTAGGCTGCCTGCCGGATCAATATCATCAGGTGTCGATGACGTGTAGGGCGTCCTTCAAATGCACCGTAGATATGAACAAGGCACTGCAGCTCCGTGCACGTACCCGAGCATTTTCATTGTGCATTCTGTAGACCGAACGCAATCCTTTGCCAACAAGCTTGGGCAGCTGCCATCGTTCCTATCCGCGTCGCTGTGGTTGGCTTTTTTCATATAGTGAGTATCGCTTGCCTACACTATCGAAATATGCTCCCTTCCAGTACTATGGACCACAAGCCGGATGCTTCAAAACTTTGGCAGGACTGCAACTTTCGCTTCCCATAAGGGAAGCCACCAGCATCTCGCTTGTTTTGTCGACCGTCAACGGCAAGGCATCAGTTCTACTACTGTCTCTCGAAGCAGAGACTTTTGAGTGATTCTCTTCGCCTGGGGAAGCTGGACTCATGCCATCTCTGAGCGGCGAATCATTTCCTCTTGTTCAACCGTAGAATGTCAAACGGCCGGACGGTCCATGGGCTTGGAGCACTAGACTAGCCAGGGGATATGCCATAGCCTTCACGACCATCCGGGCGTCTGGACCCAGTCCTCGAATTAGTTGAAACTGGGACACTTTCCTAGAGCAGGGCACAGCGCTGGGTGTTTGCGTGCTGGTAGTTCCACAGAAGCTGTCCGTTTCAGTACGACAAATCTCGTTCCCGTCGGAAACGGAAAGGACGCATGGGGATAGATCTACCCCATCAAAACCTACCACTGCCATGGAAGCTGATGCTGACAAAGCTCAAACCAGGACGGCGTATCTCGACGGTAACTGCTACAGCGGACAAGGAGAAGTTCGACGTTGACTTCGGCCTCTGGCCATCGCCTAGAGCACCGTGATCAGGTTAGCGTCTTCACGAAGCAACAGAACTTCCTTATCTGAGAACTTGACCTGCTTATTTGAAGGACGCAGAGACGGAAGATTCCATTTTGAGGTGGGTGAGCGTCTTCTTCCTCAGCTGGCAGGGGGAGGTGGCGGCTTGCTGGATGTCGTCCAGAGTACGATGGAGACTCAACGACGTTTCTGTTTTGTTGGAAGCTTCGGCTGTGGACGCCGTGTTCGTAGCGCGGCGGCGCCGAGGACCTGGAATCATCATCGACGTTCAGAGCGAACGTGGGTGGTGGTCGAGGCATCGACTGGCGCTTCCGGTAGGAGGTCTGGGCGAAAAGGCCCCTGGCTCACGCGGGTAATCTCCGAGCTGTTTCGTGAGGGACTGCTGCAGGCTCCGGGGTGTTCGTTTCGGGACCTGGACGTGGACGTGCGAGCACGATCTTCCTGGGAGCTTGTCAAGGGACAATGTGAGCGCATTGAGGTTTCCTCGGGGCGGTTCAAGTGCGGGGTTCTTCGCGGACAGCGCCTGGAACTCGTCAGCGACCCCTTCTCGCTCAACACTTGGCGGATTCTAGCGGGCGATGAGCCTACTTTCGCAAAAGACGTCAGAGTAACTATTGATACAACACTTGCGGAGAACGACTTCACCTCGGATTCTTATGTTTCCCTGCTCCTCACTGCCCTGATCACGCAGCTATTCAGAGGAACCGTATCTGGAGTTCTCGGTAAGAATGAAACAAAAAGGCAAAGTAACCTTTTCACTCGTCATTTAGAAACCTGAAACTCTTCACCGTTTCCACTAGGTCGATGGATCCCAGCTGAGATTGGTGGCGTAGAGCTAACTCTCGGTAGCGTTGTTTTCGAAATGGAGAAGCTCGTCGTTGTGGTAAATCTTGAGTTTTCTGACGGGACGCGTGTCCCACTTAACATACGAACAGGACTGAGCACTGCCGACGATGGACAGTAAGCAAAAGAAAAACAAAACTCATTCGTCGAGTCAATGAGAAAAAAATCACAGAGCAGAAAACTTTCCGTCTTTGCCGAAATCGGTAAGGACTCTCTTCTTAGATTCTCCTAAAGTGATCGTGAAGAATCCGTTCACTGGGAAAGGAATTCCAATTCCCGCTGGAGTTGGCTTTGAGTTTGGAGCGAGCCTTGGACCGAACGTTCAGATACAACGACTCAATATCGGGGAAGAGAGCATGAACGTTCGAGCCGTTTTGCTAATCCCACGGGATCTGTTTAAGAGGGCTGCGTATCTGCCTGGAGATGAATACAGGAGGGAGAGAGTGGAAGTAATTGAACGCTAAGAGACGTTGGACAGTTGTATTGCTAGCTTTTGTTGTACCATGTTGAGGAGGTTTTGTTTGCTTTAGCTAGAACCCCGGATCTGAACTATCAACGGAGAGGGGGGTTTGAGCATTGTACCTGTAGTTGTATTTGACCAAAGCCAGGGAAAAAACAAGAAGAGGGACCAACGCAAACAAAGAAGACGACTCCAATCAGAAAGAACAGGGAGAGAGACAGAGGCAAGCAGCCTTCCACTTCCGTCGACAAAAGATTATGTAACCCAATTTCCTTTTTTATGTTTAGACTTTAAGATCATAGTTCTTTCGCCTTGGGAGCGCGTTGATTATATGGACAAAAGTACAAACATAAGTTCTGACAGGCCTTTGTAGGTATACCTTTCAGGCACGAACGTGGTACATGTTTTCTTTGTTCCCCCATCCCCAGCTCTCTACAATGAGCCTAGGCTAAGCCTTCCGCGGCGTTTGCAAGCGGATTCTGGGGAGAGCCTGCTTCCAGTTTCCTAAAATGCATCTCTGTCCTCCGACCGGAAGTCATCACGGAAATCCTGACGCAAGTCCTCACGGGGCTCCCGCCTTCGATCACGTGCCTCATTCACACGAATAACCCTTCCGTCAAACTCTTCACCGTCCATGGAATTCATCGCATCCGAAGCGTTGTCGTCGTCCTCGAAGGTGACGAACCCAAACCCACGGGACCTCCCCGTCTCACGATCGTAGATCACCTTTGCATCCGACACGGTCCCATACTGCGCGAACGCCTCACGGAGCATCTCATCATCGGTAGCCCAGCTGATACCTCCAACAAAAAGCTTCTTCATACTACACACCGTCCCATTTCCCCGTCGGCAAACAGCAGCAGGAGCTCGCCCACCGTTCACCCCAACCCCAGCCCCGCCAACAAATCCAAGAACACCCATTCTTTCCTCCCAACACACCCCCTTCCCCTTCCTTCAAAAACAAACAACCGAGAAAAAATTCCTCCTCAAAACAACAAGACACACACACACAAACTAAAACTCGTCTATTATTCCCAAACTACCTCCACAACTCGCCTACCCCTGCCTTCTCCCTCCCCTTCCCTCCCTCCCCCCCCCACCGCAATCTCCCCCAACGTGCTCTAACTAGCCTTCCCCCTCCTCCCGTCCCGTCCTCACCGTTTTCGTTTTTTTTTTTTGCTTTTTCCTCCGGACCTTTCCAAAACCCCACCATTTTCCGCGCTTTGACAATAATATAAATATACTAACTTAACCTATTATTTTGTAACATTATCATTATATTACCTCTAATTTATTTACTAAATTCCTTTTATTGTTGATAATATTTTTATAATATATTATTATGATATTATTACATCTTCTAAAACTTTGGAGTGGAAAAATTTCGGAAATTCATTCACCCTTTGTTTTAACATTCGTACCCCCCCTAGAGTCGGGTTTTATGGCACAGAACATTGGGCGTGGACCGTGACCGGGATTGTGCGATAATGCGGTCGTTTATCCGGCCAAATGGGGTCTAGCGAGTTTCACGGCGAGATTTTTTGGAGCCGTGGTAAGGGGGAGGGGGTGGAGTGGGGTTTTGACCGGTGCTTTTTTGTTTTTTTTATTTTGTTTTATGGGAGGTGGGCATTTTTGGGCTGTTTTAGGGTCCTGGGCGGTGGTGTTTTGATTAAATTAAGGGCACAGCTTTAAAATTATTTTGGTATTATTTAATTTTTAGGGATTTAGTTGTCTAAATGTTGAATTGGTGGATCCTAGCATGGACCTGCTGGATCAGGGGCGCGGGGTCTTTTCACCGACTGTGCCGTTACTTAGCAGTGATCAGAAAGGCGTTTGAAGTACAGCTAGCAAACTGAACAGTGCTCTGTTGACTTGGAAGCAAGGTTCAAGTGGAAGACATTGAAATCCGCTATTCTACTGTTCCCGCTCCGAGCTGAAGAACGCAAGTTAAATCATGAGCCCACAGCTCGATGTGATCGATTCGATCGATGGGGAACGGAATGTGGCCTTGTGATAGACCCAAGACCGGCTCGGATCATCAACTAAAAAGGGAATTCGGCAACTCCTGATCGTGCTTTTCTGGGGGCCCCGGGGGGGGGGGGGGGGGGGGAAGGGTTCACTATCGTTCAGCAAGCACGGTCTGTCACCGGTCGTGGCTTTTCAACAACCTGCGTTTTGGAATCCACAGGAAGATTTTGCGCGTCAGCTATCGGAATGTGTCTTTCTTCCGGAAGATCAAGAGACAAGCTCGTAAACCATTGGTCAGAATGCAAAGTAAACTGTATCTCGTCAAAGAAGTTCAGTAGCAGAACTGGAAGTGTCTTTTCATCACAAAAGGCATGCTATGATCGTCTCTAGGCAGAGGTTGAGGTTCTTGAAGGGAAGGCTTACCTTGCTACAGTGTTTTCCACCTTCAGTAAGGACTGGTTCCGCCAGGGGAAGATGAGTTAATCGCCAGGTCACATGCCCCGGTTCACGCGGGATATCAACAATAGCTGTCTTTTATTTGAAGCAGGCTGTAGTCTCAAGTTTCCAAAACGCATAAAGAATTCGATCAAAGTACCGTTTTCGCTTTTCCGGGGTTTTGCTTTTCCGTCCAAGCGAAAACAAGAAAACACACTCATCTTACGCACACAAATTTCAAGCCGATCCCAAAGTTTCCATCCAGTTCGCTAGAAAAGAAGTTCTCTCCTTTCAGCTCTACTGTTGACAGGACGCCGCTCTTTTTTCTCGCGACCAAAAAAAAAGAGCCGAACCACGCCGCCATGGGCTTAGTAACGGGGACCACCTCCACCACCACCACCGCCGCCGGCACGGTCCATGGCCTCGTTCACCCGGATCCGGCGACCATCAAGCTCCTGTCCGTCCAAGCTCTCAACAGCCTGGTCCGCATCCTCATCGTTATCGAAAGTCACGAACCCAAAACCACGGGAGCGTCCAGACTCGCGGTCGTAAATAACCTTCGCGTCCCGAATCGACCCGAACTGCGAGAACGTCTCCCTCAGCAGGTCGTCATTCGTCGCCCAGCTAATCCCTCCAACAAACAACCTCTTCATCTCTCCTCCTCAAACACACACCACACACACACAAAAAAAAAAACACACACAAACTCAAACACACACACTCACAAAGAAAGGTAACCCCTTTACCCTCACACCCTCTCTCCCTCCTCCTCCCCCTTCTGCCCCCCCCCCACCGCCAACGCCCTACACCCTCCCCCAAAAAGGGGGAAATGCAATCACCAAAACCATTCAAAAACCTACCCAAAAATCCATCCTCTCAAACTCACCCCGCCCGTCCCCGTCCCCCGACCCCCGTTCGATCGATCGGGGGGAGAGAAAACAAAAAAAAAAAGAAACCAAAAAAGGGGGGAGAAAACAAAAACAAAACAAAAACCAACGCACAAAAGACCCCCTCAAAAAAACCAAAAATTTGACGTATATCTAGTCAAAACTTATTCTACATTTTGAATAATCAGTTCTCAACAATATCTACACTAATAAAATGAAAAATTTATCCATTCAATTCTTTGATCCGGAATATCGGAAGGAAAAAATTTTATGTGGCTGTTGATTGGTTCGTACAGATCCTAACTTTTTCTTCTTTTTTTGTGTATCGGACGTCGTCGTGGAGGAGGAATTTGGTTTTTTTTTGTTTTTTTTGGAGTCTGGTTTAGGGGGTGGGGGTGGGGGAAAGTGAAGGAATCGCATGCTGTGTTTTAGGAAGGGCATTTGGTTCGAAAAACGAGGGAGAGAGAAAGATGATGGATGATGGATGCACATTTTCTTAAAAAAACACCAAAAAGAGTTCTTCCAAAGGTATATATGGTGTGTTAGGGTTAAGCCAAAAAAAAACACCAAAAAGAGTTCTTCCAAAGGTATATATGGTGTGTTAGGGTTAAGCCAGTTTTCCATCGAGGGTTACGTTGATGCCTCCTCTGATTTGGTTTTGAGGTACGTAACCTCATTCCCATTCAACTCCGCCCGTTAGTCTCCTTATCAATTTTTACCTTTTTTATTACTATCTTCTTAAATTTACTATTAAAATATTAGAAGACATCAAATATATTCCAGATTTTCAATGATGAAATAGACCTTGTCTAGGTGGAAAAAAATCTTATTTGTGTGGGAATTGGGTCCAGTTTCGCAGACTTATCGTAAGTACTGTGCGTATTTAAAGATAATACTTCTTGATCTGGTATGTCTTCGCTTCGGGCAAAAAGATATTTTCGGGATACTTTGGATTGATCGTCGTTTATAGTACAAAAGTACTATGATAGTACGTACTTCGAGCCCTCCTTTTGGGCAGTTTTTGGGCGGGTTTGGCGTGGCGGTGGGATCTCCATCAGCATTTAGATAATAGAACATGTACTTGCCCGGGAACTTCTGACAGCCTCCCTACGGAAATGTCTTTGACAACCTTCCGTAGACGCCGAACAACTGTGGAACAAGACTAATGTTAGTGTAGACTGTCGACCTTGAGCCGTGCTCTAGATCATCCTCCCAGCAACTCTGTATTGTGACTGTGACGAACAGCACCCAAAGGATCCCCCGCTAGCTTAAATTCACCACTTCGGCGATGGGAAACAAATGGATCCACTGGACACGCAGGGGGCTAACCGATTCCGAGGTCCGTGAGGAGGCTGACGAGACGTCCCGGGGCCAACACGATCTATGTACCCTGGAAGCTGTACGTTCGCTGGTCGTTCTGGATATTTGATATCGTCAGGGTTCAGGACTGGTTTACCACTCTGCTCCTATCCAGCTGCTATCACGGTCAACTTAAACAGACCGCGCACCCAATCTGTGACGAAAGTAGAGCCCTCAGCGATGAACGGGTTTTGCATGTAAGTGGTTTTTTTAGCTCTCGATGAATCCAAAGACCTCAATAACAAGCGGAACGAACTAGTGTGACACCAGTTTGGTGGTGACGTTCGTAGGAGCCTCCTCGTATCACATCCTTGTGGCGGAGCATATGCGTGCAGCCGCATCCCACTCTCGAGTTGAAGAGGACAAACAACCCGAGGCAATTTGGGCAGCGACCGAGTCTACCCAAGGCGTATGCGGAGTAGAAGCACTAGGTCACTTGAACTTCCGTTGGTGGAGATGAGTTGCCCGGGACGATTACCTTTCTGAATAAAGAAGCGTTGAAGGATGAGCATGGGGAGTTAATTAGCTCAGAGGACGGTACCGAAGCGATGCTTGCCTCGGATGAGATTGTGGAGTTCTCCCTGCAGACTGCAGAAGAAAATGCAGGGACACAAGGATGGTCAGCAGAGCATTTCCGCAGCCACTCCAATCCCGACTTCTCCAGGAGGCCAAAGGCCCCTACGAGGAAAGCTGAAAATTTTTCATGGTGGATGCTCTCCGTGACTTTTTAAGTCTAGGGCTCCTTTCCGAGGTCCGGACAGAGGATCCAGCTCGACTCAACCATCAGGGCCTTGCCATTTGGGAAAGTTTCGGTTGTGCAGGTGTGAAGCAACAAGCTCTATCCAAAATCAACAGTTCCCTCTTTCAAATCATATATTTGTACGGATCGCCAGGTGTCAGCACATCACAACTGATCTGCGTATATCGTATGCTCCCCTGAAGCTGCATGTTAACTGTATCTCTGTTGAAAAGGGTCTCGTACAGGTCCTAATCTGAGACACCTAGTGGTCAACTGAAGGAAGAGGCTGGAAACCAATCAAGACCTACATGTTGACTGGACTTGGAAGGCGGGGGTTTCTGCGACGGTCGGGTCTAATGTTACCAACACAGGGCAACGTAGTCGCTACCAGTAATCCGTAGTTGTCAGCTAACGAAAAGACTGAGGATCCAGTTGGTGGGATGAGGGTTTTCGTCCGCTTGCGTCTGCATGAACCTGTTCCCGAAGTCAACAAATCGCATAGATAGTGATCCTCGTGGGAATCAAGGACGAGCGAGAGGATGGGAAGGATCATGAATACTCATCTACCTCGCCATTCCCAACAGACGCAATTTTCTAAATTCTGCTTCTGATGGAATCCGCAATCTGGTATCTGCTCCATCGCGGCCAGCCCCTGTCATTCTTTCGAGCGCGCGTTAGAACTTCAGACAAACAACAACCCCTTGATTTCACATCACGACGCAACAGCCTTCTTTGGGCCGGAGTCTATATGGGAGAGTGTCCGATCCACCGCCTGCTCCAATGGAGCTAGCTCCTATACGATTTTCGAGCATCAGTCTAGTGCTGCTGTCCGCTACTGTTGCCAACCACTTGGCTATATCTTCTTTCGACATATACTTTTTCCCATGTTCTGCTAACTTGAACAGCGTCTCAACCTCTGTCTGGTACTGTGCGCACAATGCAAGGACGCTCCGACCCCTCTTGTCGACGTGTGACAGCCACTTGGCCGTATCTTCTTTCGGTACATACTGTTCCCCATACTCCAGCAACGCTATCAACGGCTCTCCCTTCTCCTGGTATTCCGCACACATATGAAGGACGCTCTCACCGTTGTTGTTGACGTGCGACAACCACTTGAACATCTCTTCTTTGGGTAAATACTTTCCCCCCGACTCCAGCAACGCTATCAACGCGTCTCCCTTCTCCTGGTGTCGCGCACAGAGATGAAAGACGCTCCAACCGTCGTTGTTGACGTGTGACAACCAATTGGCCATCTCTTCTTTGGACATATACTTTCCCCCATACTCCAGCAACGCTATCAACGCGTCTCCCTTCTCCTGGTATTCCGCACACATATGAAGGACGCTCGAACTGTCGCTGCTGACGTGTGACAACCAATTGGCCATCTCTTCTTGGGGTAAATACTTTCCCCCATACTCCAGCAACGCTATCAACGCGTCTCCCTTCTCCTGGTATCGCGCACATAGATGAAGAACGCTCCAACCGCCTTTGTCGACGTGTGACAACCAATTGGCCATCTCTTCTTTGGACATATACTTTCCCCCATACTCCAGCAACGCTATCAACGCGTCTCCCTTCTCCTGGTTTAGCGCACATAGATGAAGAACGCTCCAACCGCCGTTGTTGACGTGTGACAACCACTTGGCCATCTCTTCTTGGGGTAAATACTCTCCCCCATACTCCAGCAACGCTATCAACGCGTCTCCCTTCTCCTGGTTTAGCGCACATAGATGAAGAACGCTCGAACCGTCGTAGTCGACGCGTGACAACCACTGGGCCATCTCTTCTTGGGGTAAATACTTTCCCCCATACTGCAGCAACGCTATCAACGCGTCTCCCTTCTCCTGGTATCGCGCACATAGATGAAGAACGCTCCAACCGCCTTTGTCGACGTGTGACAACCAATTGGCCATCTCTTCTTTGGACATATACTTTCCCCCATACTCCAGCAACGCTATCAACGCGTCTCCCTTCTCCTGGTATCGCGCACATGGATGAAGAACGCTCGAACCGCCGTTGTTGACGTGTGACAACCACTTGGCCATCTCTTCTTGGGGTAAATACTCTCCCCCATACTCCAGCAACGCTATCAACGCGTCTCCCTTCTCCTGGTTTAGCGCACATAGATGAAGAACGCTCGAACCGTAGTAGTCGACGCGTGACAACCACTGGGCCATCTCTTCTTGGGGTAAATACTTTCCCCCATACTCCAGCAACGCTATCAACGCGTCTCCCTTCTCCTGGTATTGCGCACATATATGAAGGACGCTCGAACCGTAGTAGTCGACGCGTGACAACCACTGGGCCATCTCTTCTTGGGGTAAATACTTTCCCCCATACTCCAGCAACGCTATCAACGCGTCTCCCTTCTCCTGGTATTCCGCACACATATGAAGGACGCTCGAACCGTAGTAGTTGACGCGTGACAACCACTGGGCCATCTCTTCTTGGGGTAAATACTTTCCCCCATACTCCAGCAACTTCATCAACGCGTCTCCCTTCTCATAGTCTTGCGCACACATATGAAGAACGCTCAAACCGTCGTTGTTGACGTGTGACAACCAATTGGCCATGTCCTCTTCGAGTAAATTCCTTTTCCCTGACTCCAGCAACGCTATCAACGCGTCTCCCTTCTCCTGGTATCGCGCACATAGATAAAGGACGCTCGAACCGTCGTTGGTGACGTGTGACAACCAATTGGCCATCTCTTCTTTGGACATATACTTTCCCCCATACTCCAGCAACGCTATCAACGCGTCTCCCTTCTCCTGGTATCGCGTACAGGTATGAAGGACGCTCCAACCGTCGTCGTTGACGTGCGACAACCACTTGGCTATGTCCTCTCCGAGTAAATACTTTCCCCCCGACTCCAGCAAATTTGTCAACTCTTCCCCCCCCATCCCCACCTCAGCGCACTTATGCAGGTACTCCCCTGCCAACTCCAGGTCCCAATTCGCCCCTTCTATAGACTGCCCTAAAGCAACAAAACGAGATTCGTCTAGATCCTCGCGACCCTTTCCGGATTTCGGCGACAATCTACCAGTCTTGCCTGCGTTCGCGGGCTGTTCTGACCCGATCGTGCTGGCTACAGCTCCCTCCTGAGGAGTCTGACCGATACCTCTTCCATTTCTAGATTTATTCTCGGATGATTTGTCATCCTCTTCATCGCTCATCACTGTCGACAATCTATCTTCAACTTCCCCCGGCGATTCGGGTGCTTCCCGCCCTGGATCAAGTCCCCACAGAGTCTCTTCCAGTCGAACCACAATTGTTCCAAACTCGGGCCGTTCCCTTGGTGCTTTGGAAAGACATTCACAAGTCAATGTCTTCACCTCCTCGGGGCAATCGTCTTTCATGGCCGACGACGGAAAGTCATAAGTGCCGTTTTCCAACTGACGAAATATTGACCTCAAGTGCAGTCCCTTGTATGGAACCTCGCCAGAGAACAGCTCCCACATGAGAACCCCAAAGCTGAAAACGTCCGTCTTCCTGTTGAAAGTCGGTTGGTCCTCGGGGACGCATTCCGGAGCCATGTATTGATAGGTCCCGCCGTTGGCCCCAGCATGCGTAACCGCCGTGCCCTGAATGACTGCCGTCTCCTGCACGATTTTGGCTACCCCAAAATCAGCGATTTTCACCGCTCTTTCGTCTCCAGGCACCAGCACGTTCCCAGGTTTCAAGTCCCTGTGTATGACATGCATTTGATGCATGTAGCTCATTCCCACCGCAATCTGCCTCGCCACGTCAACCTTGCGCGCCGTTCCCTCGATAAACCTGCCAGGGTTACACAACGTATACAAGCATGGAGAAAACAAAGTCGAGCATGAGTATCCGAAAGTCCAAGCATGGCCGTCCGTGCCAACCTTCAATCCGCTCGTATACCGCAGTGGTAGACCATGACCTCGTCCGTTTAAGAGACAAGACTGAACACGACTGCTTACCTTTGGTGCTTCTTGTCATGTATAGCCCTCGAGAGATCACAACCATCGACAAGCTCCATGACCAAAAAGGGACAACGTCTTTCCTCCTGGAGCGGAAAATAAGCTCCGATTGGAAACACGATGTTCGGATGTCTTAAGCGGTGCATGATCTCAACTTCTACACAAAACGTTCTGTACTCGGCTTCTGCTCCACTAAATAAGTCGATCTCCTTCACTGCAACAAGGGTGCTCTTCCTGTACGTGCCCTTCACTACCCGACCTTGTGCACCTAGTCGAATTAAGTCTCCTAGCGCCACATCCTCAAATCGCAAATACCAGAATGGCTTTTTCCCCGGCTTTTCCCGCCCCTGCGAGTGCCGTAATTCGTGTAGAATCGTTCCTAACATCTCTTTTACATCTCCTGTCTCATCCACGATACGTTCCACCGCCTCTCCGACAGATGTTTGAAGTTTTTGAATTTCGCTCCGTAGTTCGGCAAAGTCCTCACAAAGCGCGTCCTCCAGTCCGTAGGAAAGATCCAGGGTGATGTCAAGCTGGAGATCTCGTATGCACTGGTCAAGCTGATCCATGCAACACTTGAACATCTTTACAAATTTATCCGCAGACACAAGCCTGCTGAGGTACTGCTTTTTGCACCGCCACCCGTCTACCTGAGTGTTCAGAGATTCTAGAGCACGGTTCAACCGTTCCAAACTGAGCTTGTCAAGGTTTTGATGCTGGGCCAACGACTCCCGGATGGCTTCCACTCTGCCCCTGGCCCATTTTGCTGTGGCTTTGTTGCATTGCACCTGGTCGATCCTTTTCAGAACAGATTCAATGAGGCGCACGGCTAGGCCCATGCCCTCACCCGTATTGCGTCTCCCAGCACAGAAGTTTTCTCACCTCAGCTCCACATGCAAGAGGAACATGACCGCGAATGATGTGTCACGCAATAGAAAGGTTGAAACCACCAGTTCGCTTCACCCAACTCTTCAACGACCTCTTCAACAGCCCACTACTCCAACCCCAACTTGCCACAACCTCACCTCCCTCCTCCGCCCCTCCCCCACCCAACAGCTGCAGAATAACCCCTCCCTCAATCTCCCCTCTTTAAAAACTAGACTACAATCAACCTCCCTCCATTAGCAGAAGACCTCCGCAAATCGAAACTAGCTCGTCCTCCCTACTCATCAATGACAAACACACAACATGCACCGAGATTTCTTACCCAGACCCCATCTCATCCCCCCCTCCGGATGGTCTATAACGTAATGTTTAGAGCAGGAATATATCGGCAGGAAAAGGGCCCTCTATAATTACATTTATGGTCAGTACTTCCGGGCACCTTTATGGGAGACGCACACTGGCTCCGGCTATAGGTAAGACCCCATAGCCTCACTGTAGCGACTTTGCTCCATGTGGAAAACAGTCTCCAGGCTATGCGCTCAAGTATAGTAAGTGGGAGGAGTTGTTGTCGAGGATTGGGGTTTTGTTTCTTTTTCGGTCGCGAGCGTGTTCGTTTACGGGAGGCGCTTCCTCTGGTACGCCTTCCCCTCGATTTTCCGCGGGGCGTCGTTTGCATTTGCAACCACTTCTGTCTTCCGGGTGGGTGTGTTGCGGGGCCTTTCCTATTTGGGTTGGGTTTGGTCGATTATTCTCTCGGTGCGGTTTCATATTGGTGGTGCAACGTTTCCTTTGCGGATTCCCTCAGGATGGTAGGGATATCTCCGCGCTCGACGGAGCCTCCTCCCAAGGAGGCACTGCCAGGTGGGGGACTCCGTGTTCGCCTCAGCTGCGGCACGTTTTCTTCCGAGGTTGACTTGGAAGGCGCTTCTGGCACCCAGGCGCGTGCACTTATCTCCGCTGTCACCAGCCTGATCACGGCTGCGAGTGATCGTGGAGTGCTCCCTCAGCTCACCAAGAAGCTAGGTGGGCTGGAATCGGGATTGCTGGCCAGGTCAAATTCAAATTCGGACGAGAATTTGAATTGCCCCAGAGTGGCAGGATTGGCTGAAGGCAGTCAACATCAGGTCAATCAACATGAACCTGTCCCGGGACAGGCGAGGGCTGTTGCTTCTGCGCGGGACAGTACGACGTTGGGGAGCGGCAGGCCGGGCCAAAACGCGCTTCAGCGCTCGGGGACTCGAGGCAATGGTGGTGGTGACTGTGCGGCAACCAGTGTGGAGGAGACTGCAGCTGTGGACTTCCCTCTCTTGGACCAGCCCTCAGGTGGTCACCAGCTCCCGGCTACTTCGGGGCACGTGGTGGCCGCAAGGGGGGTGCTTCGTACGCATCAGTCTTGCGGAAGGGCACCACTGCCACACGTACGGCGGCTATGCTCCGTTTCATACCATCTCGCGAGCCTCAGGATGGACCTGTGGAGACCACTCTCCAATTTCTGTGGGTGCGAAATGTCCGGCCCCAGACTACACGAGGACAGGTTCCGTCTATGCGAGACTTCCGGGACACTTTTGCGGAATCGTTAGGGTGCAGCCGGGGTGATTTCTTCTTCGCAAACTATGAGGGCCGCGATGTGCTGTTTTTGGTCTCCGCAACCGCCGCCAAGTACCTGGAGGCCTTGCTGGCGAAGCCTACCGAGCAGTGGCCTGAGAGCGCCCGGTGGCTGCGCTGCAACCCGCAGGTGGTTTTGCACTTCGATTTTGACCGTTTCTCGGGCAATTTCCTGTCTCCGGGAGAAACGGCAGGGCTCTCTGAGCATGAGAGCAGCGTGAAGGCGGCAGCGATCCATTGGCTACGGATTCAGCGCCTTGAGAGGATCTTGTTGGAGCGGTTCCGGTCGGGCCCTCGTCACCTGCGCATGGCGGTTTCCAGTTTCTTCGATCTGGAGAGGCGACTTGTGCTGACTTCGCGCTACAAGACAGAGCTACAGCGGGTGGGTATTTTGGAGGGCTCTGCTTCCAGCACTACTTCCAGCGAGAGTGGTGAGGAAGGGGAGCAGACTGAGGGCATGGCGGTGGAGGACGCCCAGGTTACTTTGCTGAAGCCCGCGGGATCCGTTCCGCGAGCCTCGCGGAGTGGGCGGCTCACGACTTTGGTGCGGATAGGAGGTAAGAGAGCGAGGACCGACTCCCGGGTCTAAGGGGGAGAAGCACGATTAGCGCTCCAGGCACGGCTGCGAGGTCGCAGCCTATGGATCTACAGTCTTATGTCCTGAAGGAGGGCGGAGACTGGGGCATTTGGCGTACGCGTTTTCGGAGTTGGCTCCGGCGGTGGATTTCTTTGGAAGGAGGCTCGCTTCCCCTCCGTGGGGGCATTCCCCAGTCGTCCTTCCTCGTGGAGACCTTCTAGTAGCTGGAACCATTCTCGATTTCATCTTCACGAGCCTGGCTCGCAACATTCGGGACACAGTCATTTGGGTTTTTCTGGGGGTCATGCCGCGCCTGATTCTGGCCCCCATTCACACATCGGAGCGCAGATGGCGAGTACGAGACCGACTGGCCCTGTTCTTGAAGGGAGACTTCGAAGTACTACAGCGCAGCTATTTGGCGTCGTCAGCACCATCCGCCCGTCGGACTCGGCATGGCACAGTGTCGCCCGTGCCGGCTCGAGTACAGAAATTGGTAGCAGTGGGCGATTTAAGTCGAGCGGCGCGGGTTTTGGAGGGCCAGGCGCCTGTCCTCCCCTACGATGATAGTCTCGCCCAGACGGTGTCGTCTTTGTTCCCTGAGTCCGACGTGGATTTGTCCCCTGAATTCGAGGTATTCTTGGACCGTCCGGAGTTGGCCAGGTTTCGCATCGATCTGACGCTCAGTGAGTCTGACCTGGAGGATTTGCTTCGTACCTCGCGTCGGGGACGCTGTCCCGGACCCTCCGGACTAAGAACAGAGCTATTGCAGGCCCTGAGCCAGCCTGGCAAGAGCGCGCTTCTGAGGATCCTTAACAAGTTGTTCCAGGGCGTATCGGGTGCGTCTGCGCCATGGGAACATCTCCGGCAGGCACAGCTTTGCTTGCTCACGAAACCTGACCACCAACCGGCCCACCCGCGTCTCCGGCCGATCGGGATGGTGGAGAGCCTACGGAAGTTAGCCGGGAGGTGGCTATGCCAGCGCCTTCGCCAGCGCGTCACAGCTTTTATGGCGCCCTTGCAAGTAGGGGTGGGATTCTCTGGGGGTTGTGAACTGATCACCCATGGGATCGAGCTAGAACGCGCCAGTAGGCCGGAGTGGGGAGTCTTGGTGGTTGATTTCCGGAACGCATTCAACAGCGTGTCGCGGACGCATGCGCTAGAGGTGCTCCGACGTGTGTTTCCGGAGGCGTGGCCGTTTCTATCGGGTATTTACGGAGGGGAGAGCCTCCCCTACTTGACACCGGAGGGCACTGTTTTTCAAGCACATACTGGCGTCCAACAAGGCGACCCTTGCGGACCTCTTCTTCATGCCTGTGCCCTACAGCTCGTACTTTTACGTCTTTCGACTGAGGTCTCGGATCTTCGAATCTGCGCGTACCACGATGACGTAACATTGCTGGGCACCCCTGACACCCTGGCTAGGGACTGACCGCGATCGAAGCGATTGCACGTCGCCTCGGTTTGACTGTGGAAACAGAAAAATGTCGCTTTCTCCCCCCGAGGGACGTGTCGCTGAACTCTCTGCCACCCACTCTGCGACTAATCAGCGAACGTGAAGGGTTCGAACACCACGGCGTCGGATTGGGGACTGACAACTTTGTCCAAGCATCCTGCGAGCGAGTTTTGGCACGGCACAAGCAACTCACCGACGCCATTGAGCACCTACCCGACAGCATGCTGCAATCGGCCTGCTTGCTTTCCCGCTTTTGTGCCGGTCCCAGACTCAACTACTGGTTGCGCAGCCTGCCTCCAGCTTGGGGCTCGTGGATCGCGGCTAAAGCCGACGAAATGACCCTGCAACACTGGGGAACGCTCTTGGATGAGCCCCTCGATCTTGAAGCTGCTCCCGACAGGGACTTTATCCGTGAACAGATCGCTCTACCGTTGCGATTAGGGGGATTCGGCGTCGCAGACCGATGGGCTGGTATGCTCGCCAGCGGCGGTTGCCTCCTGGGCTACCGCGCTGCGAACGTTGGTGACCTTCCAGATGCGAAGTGCCTGCCTCTTGGCTCGAGCTTTGACCAACGAGGATCCAGTGACCCTGCCGCCCCCGCTTTTGACAATTTATGATGGTCTTCAACACGCGTTCAGGAGGTGCAACGCCGTGCCGGACGCAAATCGGTCCCGCTTTCGTTCCTGGAGGGAGCTGTTATGGGGACGAGCTGAAGCGATTGAGGATTGTCCCCTCGACCGAGTTCTTGCCGATGACGGAGAGGCTAGCCCCGGGTCCCCTGTTGCAGACTACCCGGGTTTGAGCCGATTGTGGAGCTCCCGCACTGATGTGATTCAACATAGCCTCACCTGGGGCCAACACAGTGCCGCTCACACAGTCATGCTCAATTCTCCTCTCACGCCGCCTACCACTGCCGCTCGTCTCCGCGGCATGGGAGGCCACCTCTCGCACTTGTGGTTAACCACTCTACCGTCGTCATTGAGTCATCGTCTCCATGCTTTCCAGTTCCGTTCTGCCGCACGGATCTATCTCGGTTTGCCACAGGCTCCGTGGCACTCTAATCGGCCGTCTTCTGTCAGGGATGTGAGAGCCGGATTGACGCTTGTGGCTACCACTTCCTGGGTTCCTGCGGACTGTTGCGAGGTATCCGTACGAGGCGTCACACTCGCCTCAAGTACATCCTCAGCGAATTTTTGACTCGGATAGGGCATACGGTTGAGGTTGAGTCGGAACTGCCCAGATCAATCTCGGACTCTGCACCGCCCCGTTGTATAGCCGATCTCCTCGTCTCTGACGCTGCTGCCAGACGCTCAACATATGTGGACCTTGCGATTACCTGCCCCGTGGCCAGCGCCCACCTCACCGCAGCCGCCCGCCGCCGGGGGGCCGCGGCTTCAGCCCTTCGAAGAGTTAAGGAACGACGGTATGCTGAGAGCATGGCCAGTCTGCCTTTCGCTGAGGGTCGCTCTCACCGGTTCCAGCCATTCATTGTGGAAAGCTTTGGTCACGTCGATAAGTCGGGTTTAGAGTGGTTGCGGAAATGTTTTGCTGAGCATCCTACTGAATATTTGGCGCTCTTGAGGCGTTTAAGTGTCTCCCTTTGGCGATACTCCAGCGACATGCTTTCCGAGGCGCGCCATCGGCGCCTGGGGTTGCATACTTCCCTCCCTAGTTATTAGTTCATCTTCACGCCTTGCGTAGCGCTTCAGGCTATGCTAGTAAAGTCCAGTTGAACGGCATTACCCGAATACCGGTAGTACTGGAAACGAACTCAGTTTCGAGGTTTTGCTCGTACATGCGTTTCGAATTCGAATTCGAGACAGCGACGCTGTAAGGCCTGGCTAACTGTGGAGTTCCACGCAATCATGTCCTGCGCGGAGATGAGGGATTAGGACCCGAAGGCAGTCGCGACTCAAAAATAGCGCCCAGAAGTACTGACCATACGCGTATCCGCATTTAGTGCCAGCCAGCACTGGCATTTTCTCAGCAATTGTAGAATAAATTTCTGTTGTAGAGCTAGCAAGTTCATGGTTTGGTCTAGATTTATTGGGAAATTAACAACGCCGAGTTGGGTTTCCTACGAGAGGGAAAGGAGAGCGCTAGCAGTCACAAGTCTGTGGAGCAACTTGTGACTGCTAGCCACTCAATGAGCAAGAACTACCCCGTGCTGACTGGCACTCGCACGCCCACTAAGTGTTTGGTCTGTTTAGATCGGGGACGAGTTGTAACCTAAGGTCCCAAACTAGCTCAAATGTAGTAGTGATTAGGGAGATCACGTAAAAACGAAAGGGATCCTTGTTGGAGCATCTGAGCCAGAACCTACCAGGGACGTTGGCCGGAAAGCACCTCATGTGGGAAATTTCTCAACAGTGTTTTTGCCGTGAAAAAACGGTAATGTCGATACTAAATCGGTAATTGCGTTAAAAATCAGCTCTGCGCCAACATATCTGTAGGGGAATCGTGCGCCACCATATGTGCAGAGGAATCGTGCGCCACCATATGTGTAGAGGAATCGTGCACCAACCTATCTGGAGGGGAATCGTGCACCAACCTATCTGGAGGGGAATCGTGCACCGACGTATCTGTAGGGGAATCGTGCACCAACATATCTGTAGGGGAATTGTGCACCAACATATCTGTAGGGGAATTGTGCACCAACATATCTGTAGAGGAATCGTGCACCAACATATCTGTAGGGGAATCGTGCACCAACATATCTGTATGAATCATACGCCAACTTCTCTGTAGAGAATCATGCGCCAACTTCTCTGTAGGGAATCATACGCCAGCTTTTCTGAAGGGAGTCATGCGCCAGCTTTTCTGAAGGGAATCATGCGCCAACACTTCTGTAGGGAATTGTGCGCCAACATATCGACCCCGAAAGGATAACCAGACGCCGAAACCTGCTCCTAGAGCGGATGCTGGCTCTGTGCTTTGAGGTCGAGTAAGGGGTCATCATTAGCTTGTTCAGAGCCCAACTACCCTGAGAAGCGAGATACAAGACGCTGATGACTCACGTCTATAAACAAAGCAGCGCTCAATTGCTGGAATTGGCGCCCAAACAATGTGCATTTTAGGGTTTGGAGCACTGCTCCAATTGTAAGGAGCGTATTCTGACTCCATAAGAGGGCCGCTTACCCCATTGAGCCCACGAGCGTTATGTCATCGTGAATAGCCACAGTAGCGAGCTCTGGACGCCTGCTGTGCAGTGCTTCGAGGAACTGTGCCAAGGCTAGGGCGTGTAGAGCAGGTCCAAAGGGATCACCTTGTTGTACTCCCGTCGTCGCTTGTAAATAGAGTCGGTGTGGGTGCAGGGTGCCATCCGTAGCTTTGGAGCACCAGCCGAGAAGCGTAGGTGAGTCCTCACAGTCACTGCCAGATCCCAGCCTGTAGATGGCCGCCAGTTCAGGCTTTCGCCCGGCACAGGCAGCTTACCGACGCCATTGAGCGCCTGCCAGACAGTATGCTGTAATCGGCCTGCTCGCTTTCCCGCTTTTGTGGCCGGTTTCCGACTCAACTGCTGGTTGCGCAGCATACCCACCAGAATGGGGCTCTTGGATCGCTGCCAAAACCGACGAGATGACGCAGCACCAATGCGCCACGCTCCTAGACTAACCCCTCGATCTTGAAGCTGCTCCCGACAGGGACTTAACTTCGTACCCAGCTTGCCCTACCGCTGCGATTTTGGCGTCGCAGACCGTGGGTTGGTATGCTCGCCTGCGGCGGTGGCCTCCTGGGCTTCCGTGCTCCGTACGTTGGTGAATTTCCGGATGCGAATTGCCCACCTTTTGGCTCGAGCACTGACTAGGGTGGGCCCTGTGACCCCTGCGCCCCAGCTTTTGACGACTTATGATGGTCTACAACAGGCGTCCAGGCAGTGTAACGCCGCCCCGGACGAGAATCGATCCCGGTTTCGCTCCTGGAGGAAGGTGTTTTGGGTACGCACTGAGGCGATTGAGGACTCTCCCATTGACATCGTACCTGCCTATGAGGAAGCAGATAGCCCCGGGTCACCTGTTGCAGATTATCCGGGTCGAAGCCGATTGTGGAGCTCCTGCGCTGATGTGATACAATATAGCCTCACCTGAGGCCAAAACAGTACCGCTCACGCAATCTTACTCAACTCTCCTCTTACACCGCCTACCATTGCCGCTCACCTCCGCGGCATGGGAGGCCATCTCTCGCACTTGTGGTTAACCACTGTGCCTTCGTCCCTGGGTCACCATCTCGATGCCTTCCAGTTCCGCTCCGCCGCACGGATCTCCTACCTCGGTTTGCTACAGGCTCCGTGGCACTCTAATCGGCCGTCTTTCTGTCAGGGATGTGATAGTCGGATTGACGCTTGTGGCTAACACTTCTTTGGTTCATGCGGACTGTTGAGAGGTCTTCGTAGGAGGCGTCCCACTCGCCTCAAGCGCATCCTAAGCGAATGTCTAAATCGGGTAGGGCATAAGGTTCAGGTGGAATCGGAACTCCCCAGATCGGTCTCGAACACGGGCCCCGTCCCGATGTATCTTAGATCTCCTCGTCTCGGACGCTGCCGCCAGACGCTCAGCATATGTTGACCTCGCGATTACATGCCCTGTGACCAGCGCCCACCTCACTGCGACAAAAATACGCGTGCAACCGGGGCGAAATATCGACATGGTCAGTAGCCTCGGGGGCGAGCCATCATATGACCGCCGGAAAAGGATACTTCCAGGAGCTGATGAAGATCGACCCAGTCCGCATCCGCACAGCGAGTGGGGCGGAACGCGTAGCAGAGGAGGCGGGTTCTATCCAGGCGATCATAAAGGGGGTGAAGTACGAAATACAAGACGTTCTCTTCGCTCCATGGGCCGCGGGCAACATCTTATCCGTAAGAACCCTGACACAGAAAGGTTATGAGGTTCGCTTCAACCCCAATGTCGCGATACACAGGGCAGATGGCGGTCGCCTAGTGATACAGGGGACTTTGGACGGCCGGATCAGGATCCGGGGCGTACCAGAAGATGGCTACGGCTACATAGTAGAGAAGGAGAACCCGCAGAAACGGAGCAGCAACTACAACAAGTTTATGAGCTGGCATCGAAAATTAGGACATGCAGGAAAGGATGCTCTGAGGAGGATGTTTAATGCAGGTGTACTTCGAGCGACCGACATGACAAGGGACGAAGTTTGTAACGATTGTCGTGTGGCGCGAATGGTGCACGAGCCGCACGCACGGGTAACCTTTCAACGCACTCGGGAGGCTGGTGAGCTGTGGCACACAGACTTATGCGGGCCATTTCCCGATAAGTATGTCGGAGGGAAGCGATACTTTCTGCTGGTCACTGACGACTATACAGGGTATCGCTGGATTAGATTCCTTGAGAGGAAGAGCGAGGCTGTGTCTGAGATTGCATCGTTGATCCGACAATTCCGAACCCAACTGTACAAGAAGGTGCGAAGATTGCGAACGGACAACGGTGGTGAGTTCGGTAACCGGGACATGCAGAAGCTCGTGGACCGGGAGGGTATCGCACACGAGAGAACCCCGCCAAGAACACCTCAAGCGAACGGATTAGCGGAGCGAGGCAACCGCATCGTGCTGGAAGTCGTGAGAACGGTGCTGGCCTCACCGGAGCTACCCGCCGCACTCTGGGCGGAACTTGCTAATGCGGCGGTTTCTTACGTAATCGCGTGGCAAGAAGAGTTTAAACTATGAAATTCCCTACCGGAGACTGTACGGAAGGCTCCCCAATCACAGTCGCCTGAGATCGTTGGTGGCTAAGGGGAGACAACTTGTGCGAGCAGAGGAACGCAGCAAAATCAATCCCACATCTAGAGAAGTCTTCCTGGTAGGTTGTGAAGGGAAAAACTGCCGCCTATGGGACGCGGAAAGGAAGATCGTACGAGTCTCCAGCAGCTGCGAGGAGACAGGAAAAAGGCTTGTGGAGGTAGAGGTGTAGCAGTTACACACGGAGTCGGAGGAGGGAGAACCGCATGGCAACCTCAAGCTATTGGCTCAGCTTGAGGTTGCCATGCTCCCGATCATAGGACAGTCTCACTCCCAAAAGGTCCCTGAAATCGCCCAGTTCCTTCAACGGAAAGTCCTCCTTGATGAGCTCTACCACCCGATCAATGTCTCCGATAACTGGTGCTGCCACGAGGAGATCATATACCGAGATGTAGATTACTACAAGCTTGGGGACATGGGATCGAAAGGTCTATGTACTCGCTTGGACGAGCATTCAGGTCAGGCACAGATCTGCAACTCGAGGCACCACATTGCCCCGTCCACCTCCAGGTTCGCCATCAATTGCCGCCGCCACCGGTAGACGAAGCTCATACTCGACCTCCCGGGCCGTGCCGAGTACCTGCGAACGAAGGTAGCGACATATCAAACGATCTATCCGCGCGTGACGTCGGGTTCTGGCTCCCTGGACCTCCCCACAAAACGCCAACAAGTGTAAACCGAAATCACCTCCGGCCACGGAAGCGCCGCAAAGAGAGCGTACCGCGAATCCGGCTTAGACGGCCAAGGGGGTTGTTGTAACCCCAGGTACAAGCGCAAGGCCACAGGCAGCTCTAAATCCGTCAGCACCAACCGCGGATATGCAGCTATGACCGGGAAAAAAACGCGAGCTCAGAATACCTCCCAAACCGCGAAGGCGTGCCAAAGTAGAGGCCGACGAGGAAGGTAAAGGTGGCATGCGAGTTGCGATGTATGTCCCTTGATAGGGCTTTCTGAATTACATCGATCCTCGATGGGCCCTGGCCCAACATCACTGACTTTGGCTGCGCTGATGTGCCCTGAACGCCTCCGATGTTTCCGGACGATGGGGATTTGTGTGAGAAAGAATTTGAAGGTATAACTTTATTCAACACAACGCAACGTTATACTATACGTATGTGGTGACACATTCCCTGCACCCGGCAACATGACACTTGTCTTGCGCGAAGGCGCTAGACGGCGTCTACGGTGATTGTGAGAGTCGAGCACAACAAGTGCAAGTCGTGCAAGTTCTTCTTTTTATTATTTTTTGGTTTGGAAAGGCTCCTGGCAGCATCCACAAATCTTTGATGCGACGATACGGAGTAGTGTTCAAGGGATGATTCCATGTGAGATGAATTTCCCGTCCCAATCGCATTCTATAATTTCGTCCATGACTACATCCGGGAAACGCCGATCGTCTGCACGACCTGTTCATGTTTGCTTCAGCTCGGACAGAACATGGCGTGGAGAGAAATGACTTTCCTTAGCAGGATAATGAACAACCCCAGTAGGCAGCCGATATGCCAGACATGCCAAACCCAATCGAGACCTGTCCGTCCAGCACTGAGTAGTCACCTCAAGAAAGAGTGCTGCTGTTCGTTCCCTATTTCGGCCGATGTAGACAATCTCCACGCGCATGCAAACAGACTCTCATGTGGTCTGTAGTGCAAAGCACAACTGGGGTTGCTCACGGCTCTAGTTGCTAAAGATAGGCTTATCGGTCTAATGAAGCCTTTGAAAGGGTGGATATCAGAATTTTCTGGTAGACTGGGGTGTGCGAGTAGCACGCGGACCCATTGGCCTTGGGCACGGAGCATCTCACCTTCCGCGCGGGTGCGGAATAGCTTGCCCAAGAAGACCGTTGTTTCATGTACTGGGATTCCAGTGTAGACGTACTGGGTCGTCCCGTCCCCGGTGTCCAGATGTGCGCGTGTGCACATGTGTGTGTGTGTGTTTACAACGTTCTTTTTTCTTGTACCACTAGGGGATTGGACTCGCTCTCATTGTTTGGATTCTATCGAAGGCAGCCCGTAGCCACTACAAGTGCCGATCTCATCAAGCAAATCTGGTTGCGGTCATATACAATGCTACGGCTTCGGTAGGTGAGGCATTTTTTTGGCATCTGTGAGACTTTACTGGTCTTTTATTCCAACTACCGAATGTAACACTAGCGATACTAGAGGAAAACAGGAGGGGCTAGCTTAAGGAGAACCCACAGCGGGGTAGGAGACTACGTTCTATAGGGAACATTGTCCGAGCATGATTATCTTTGCGCATGGCATGGATCACCAAACGAGCCGTACCACGCCACAGCTCTCGATTAAGGTCCACGCGCACGGGGCGTTTGCACGTCCGCTTTGTGCTCAAGATGGTCAGTAGTTTTGGTAATGGAGTCTTGTGCGGCCAAGTCGTCCAAACCCTTCGATGACGAAGGGTGCAAACTGGAAGTCATTATGGCCACCGATGGGCATCCCGATACTTCGCTCGTTTGCCGGCCTCAGCGTTGGCGGCGCCATAACCAGATTGACATGCGGCTCGAGCGAGGAGATGGGCCCGTAATAGGGATTCCACCTTGATCTCGATGACGTACCGCTTGCCTGTGCGGTGATGACGAGTGACAATGTCGGGACGGAGACGACTCTCCAAAAACCCAAAAGGTTCCACCTGAACGTCAGGGAGGTGCCACCGGCTTATCCACATGACCAAAGTTTTCCACAAGTAAAGCCTGGAACCCGTGCAAGCGACCCCCAAGGCGGACTGGCGATGCTCTCAGCATGCAGTCGTTCCTTCACTCGGCGTAGGGTCGAAGGGCTGCCCCCCGGCGGCGGGGGGCATCAGTTAGGGGGGCGCTGGCCACAGGGCATGTAATCGCGAGGTCAGCATATGTTGAGCGTCTGGCGGCTGCGTCGGAGACGAGGAGATCTGCGATACAACGGGACGCCATCGTGTTCGAGACCGATCTGGGTAATTCCGATTCCACCTCGACCGTATGCCCTACCCGAGTCTAAAATCCGCTTATGACGTACTTGAGGCGAGTGTGACGCCTCGTAAGAAGACCTCTCAACAGTCCGCATGAACCCAAGAAGTGGTTGCCACAAACGTCAATCCGACTCTCACATCCCTGACAGAAAGACGGCCCATTAGAGTGCCACAGAGCCAGTGGCAAACCTACGTAGATCCGTGCGGCAGAGCGGAACTGATAGGCATCGAGACGTCGACCCAAGGACGAAGGCAGAGTGGTTAAATAAGTGGAGAGTTGGCCTCCCACGCCGCGGAGACGAGCGGCGGTGGTAGGCGGTGTGAGGGGAGAGTTGAGCAAGACTGCGTGAGCGGCACTGCGTTGGGCCCCGGTGAGGTTATGCACACATTCATCCATTCTGTTTTTGGTTTCGAGCTGGTGTTTCCCGGAGGCGGGGGGTTCTTCGACTCCTGTCTGATGTTACCAACACAGAGCCATCGTAGTCGCTACTAATAGTCCGTAGTTGTCAGCTAACCAACGGAAACATTTAGGATCCAGTAGGTAGGATTAGGGTTTTTGTCCGCTTGCGTCTGCATGAACCTTTTCCCGAAGTCAACAAATCTCGAAGACTGGAGCGCATAGATAGTGATCCTCGTGGGAATCAAGGACGAGCGAGAGGATGGGAAGGATCATGAATACTCATCTACCTCGCCATTCCCAACAGACGCAATTTTCAAAATTCTGCTTTTGATGGAATCCGCAATCTGGTATCTGCTCCATCGCGGCCAGCCCCTGTCATTCTCTCGAGCGCGCGTTAGAACTTCAGACAAACAACAACCCCTTGATTTCACATCACGACGCAACAGCCTTCTTTGGGCCGGAGTCTATATGGGAGAGTGTCCGATCCACCGCTTGCTCCAATGGAGCTAGCTCCTATACGATTTTCGAGCATCAGTCTAGTGCTGCTGTCCGCTACTGTTGCCAACCACTTGGCTATATCTTCTTTCGACATATACTTTTTCCCATGTTCTGCCAACTTGATCAGCGTCTCAACCTCTTTCTGGTACTGTGCGCACAATGCAAGGACGCTCCGACCCTCATTGTCGACGTGTGACAGCCACTTGGCCGTATCTTCTTTCGGTACATACTTTCCCCCATACTCCAGCAACGCTATCAACGGCTCTCCCTTCTCCTGGTATTCCGCACACATATGAAGGACGCTCTCACCGTTGTTGTTGACGTGCGACAACCACTTGGCCATCTCTTCTTTGGGTAAATACTTTCCCCCCGACTCCAGCAACGCTATCAACGCGTCTCCCTTCTCCTGGTGTCGCGCACAGAGATGAAAGACGCTCCAACCGTCGTGACAACCAATTGGCCATCTCTTCTTTGGACATATACTTTCCCCCATACTCCAGCAACTTCATCAACGCGTCTCCCTTCTCCTGGTAATGCGCACGAAATGAAGGACGCTCGAACTGTCGCTGCTGACGGGTGACAACCAATTGGCCATCTCTTCTTGGGGTAAATACGTTCCCCCATACTTCAGCAACGCTATCAACGCGTCTCCCCTCTCCTGGTATCGCGCACATAGATGAAGAACGCTCGAACCGTAGTAGTCGACGCGTGACAACCACTGGGCCATCTCTTCTTGGGGTAAATACTTTCCCCCATACTCCAGCAACGCTATCAACGCGTCTCCCTTCTCCTGGTATTCCGCACACATATGAAGGACGCTCCGACCGTCGGGGGCGACGTGTGACAACCAATTGGCCATCTCTTCTTTGGACATATACTTTCCCCCATACTCCAGCAACGCTATCAACGCTCCCTTCTCCTGGAATTGACACATATGAAGGACGCTCGAACCGTAGTTGTTGACGTGCGACAACCAATTGGCCATCTCTTCTTTGGGTAAATACTTTCCCCCCGACTCCAGCAACGCTATCAACGCGTTTCCCTTCTCCTGGTGTCGCGCACAGAAATGAAGAACGCTCCAACCGTCGTTGTTGACGTGTGACAACCAATTGGCCATCTCTTCTTTGGACATATACTTTCCCCCATACTCCAGCAACTTCATCAACGCGTCTCCCTTCTCCTGGTAATGCGCACGAAATGAAGGACGCTCGAACTGTCGCTGCTGACGTGTGACAACCAATTGGCCATCTCTTCTTGGGGTAAATACGTTCCCCCATACTTCAGCAACGCTATCAACGCGTCTCCGTTCTCCCGGAATCGCGCGCATATATGAAGGACGCTCTCACCGTTGTTGTTGACGTGTGACAACCACTTGGCCATGTCCTCTTCGAGTAAATTCCTCTTCCCTGACTCCAGCAACGCTATCAACGCGTCTCCCTTCTCCCGGTTTCCCGCACAGCAATGAAGGACGCTCCGACCCCAGTTGTCGACGTGTGACAACCAATTGGCCATCGCTTCTTTGGACATATACTTTCCCCCAAACTCCAGCAACGCTATCAACGCCTCTCCCTTCTCCTGGAAATTCGCACACTTATGAAGGAGGCTCGAATCGCCGTAGCCGTAGTTGACGTGTGACAACCAATTGGCCATCTCTTCTTTGGACATATACTTTCCCCCATACTCCAGCAACTTCATCAACGCGTCTCCCTTGTCCTGAGTTCTCGCACATAGAAAAAGGACGCTCGAACCGTAGTGGTCGACGCGTGACAACCACTGGGCCATCTCTTCTTGGGGTAAATACTTTCCCCCATACTCCAGCAACGCTATCAACGCGTCTCTCTTCTCATAGTCTTCCGCACACATATGAAGGACGCTCCGACCGTTCGGGGCGACGTGTGACAACCAATTGGCCATCTCTTCTTTGGACATATGCTTTCCCCCATACTCCAGCAACGCTATCAACGCGTCTCCCTTCTCCTGGTATCGCGCACACATATGAAGGACGCTCCGACCGTTCGGGGCGACGTGTGACAACCAATTGGCCATCTCTTCTTTGGACATATGCTTTCCCCCATACTCCAGCAACGCTATCAACGCTCCCTTCTCCTGGAATTGACACATCTGAAGGACGCTCGAACCGTCGCTGTTGACGTGTGACAACCAATTGGCCATCTCTTCTTTGGACATATACTTTCCCCCATACTCCAGCAACGCTATCAACGCGTCTCCCTTCTCCCGGTTTCCCGCACAGCAATGAAGGACGCTCGAACCGTCGTTGGTGACGTGTGAAAACCAATTGGCCATCTCTTCTTTGGACATATACTTTCCCACATACTCCAGCAACGCTATCAACGCGTCTCCGTTCTCCCGGAATCGCGCGCATATATGAAGGACGCTCTCACCGTTGTTGTTGACGTGTGACAACCACTTGGCCATGTCCTCTTCGAGTAAATTCCTCTTCCCTGACTCCAGCAACGCTATCAACGCGTCTCCCTTCTCCCGGTTTCCCGCACAGCAATGAAGGACGCTCGAACCGTCGTTGGTGACGTGTGAAAACCAATTGGCCATCTCTTCTTTGGACATATACTTTCCCACATACTCCAGCAACGCTATCAACGCGTCTCCGTTCTCCCGGAATCGCGCGCATATATGAAGGACGCTCTCACCGTTGTTGTTGACGTGTGACAACCACTTGGCCATGTCCTCTTCGAGTAAATTCATCTTCCCTGACTCCAGCAACGCTATCAACGCGTCTCCCTTCTCCCGGTTTCCCGCACAGCAATGAAGGACGCTCGAACCGTCGTTGGTGACGTGTGAAAACCAATTGGCCATCTCTTCTTTGGACATATACTTTCCCACATACTCCAGCAACGCTATCAACGCGTCTCCGTTCTCCCGGAATCGCGCGCATATATGAAGGACGCTCTCACCGTTGTTGTTGACGTGTGACAACCACTTGGCCATGTCCTCTTCGAGTAAATTCCTCTTCCCTGACTCCAGCAACGCTATCAACGCGTCTCCCTTCTCCCGGTTTCTCGCACAGCAATGAAGGACACTCGAAACGTCGTAGTCGACGTGTGACAACCACTTGGCCATCTCTTCTTTGGACATATACTTTCCCCCATACTCCAGCAACGCTATCAACGCCTCTCCCTTCTCCTGGAATTCCGCACATATATGAAGGACGCTCTCACCGTCGTTGTTGACGTGCGACAACCACTTGGCCATGTCCTCTTCGAGTAAATTCCTTTTCCCTGACTCCAGCAACGCTATCAACGAGTCTTCCTCCACCCCCCGGCGTCTCGCACACCAATGAAGGACGCTCCAACCGTCGTAGTCGACGTGTGACAACCACTTGGCCATCTCTTCTTGGGGTAAATACTCTCCCAAATACTCCAGCAACGCTATCAACGCGTCTCCCTTCTGGTTTTGCGCACATAGATGAAGAACGCTCGAACCGTCGTAGTCGACGCGTGACAACCACTGGGCCATCTCTTCTTGGGGTAAATACTTTCCCCCATACTGCAGCAACGCTATCAACGCGTCTCCCTTCTCCTGGTATCGCGCACATAGATGAAGAACGCTCCAACCGCCTTTGTCGACGTGTGACAACCAATTGGCCATCTCTTCTTTGGACATATACTTTCCCCCATACTCCAGCAACGCTATCAACGCGTCTCCCTTCTCCTGGTATCGCGCACACATATGAAGGACGCTCAAACCGTCGTTGACGTGTGACAACCACTTGGCCATGTCCTCTTCGAGTAAATTCCTTTTCCCTGACTCCAGCAACGCTATCAACGCGTCTCCCTTCTCCTGGCATTCCGCACACATATGAAGAACGCTCCAACCGTCGTTGGTGACGTGTGACAACCAATTGGCCATCTCTTCTTTGGACATATACTTTCCCCCATACTCCAGCAACTTCATCAACGCGTCTCCCTTCCAATTTCTCGCAGAGGTATGAAGGACGCTCCAACCGCCGTTGTTGACGTGCGACAACCACTTGGCTATGTCCTCTCCGAGTAAATACTTTCCCCCCGACTCCAGCAAATTTGTCAACTCTTCCCTCACCCCAGCGCACTTACGCAGGTACTCCCCTGCCAACTCCAGGTCCCAATTCGCCCCTTCTATAGACTGCCCTAAAGCAACAAAACGAGATTCGTCTAGATCCTCGCGACCCTTTCCGGATTTCGGCGACAATCTACCAGTCTTGCCTGCGTTCGCGGGCTGTTCTGACCCGATCGTGCTGGCTACAGCTCCCTCCTGAGGAGTCTGACCGATACCTCTTCCATTTCTAGATTTATTCTCGGATGATTTGTCATCCTCTTCATCGCTCATCACTGTCGACAATCTATCTTCAACTTCCCCCGGCGATTCGGGTGCTTCCCGCCCTGGATCAAGTCCCCACAGAGTCTCTTCCAGTCGAACCACAATTGTTCCAAACTCTGGCCGTTCCCCTGGTGCTTTGGAAAGACATTCACAAGTCAATGTCTTCACCTCCTCGGGGCAATCGTCTTTCATGGCCGACGACGGAAAGTCATAAGTGCCGTTTTCCAACTGACGAAATATTGACCTCAACTGCAGTCCCTTGTATGGAACCTCGCCAGAGAACAGCTCCCACATGAGAACCCCAAAGCTGAAAACGTCCGTCTTCCTGTTGAAAGTCGGTTGGTCCTCGGGGACGCATTCCGGAGCCATGTACTGATAGGTCCCGCCGTTGGCCCCAGCATGCGTAAGCGCCGTGCCTTGAATGACTGCCGTCTCATGCACGATTTTGGCTACCCCAAGATCACCGATTTTCACCGCTCTTTCGTCTCCAGGCACCAGCACGTTCCCAGGTTTCAAGTCCCTGTGTATGACATGCATTTGATGCATGTAGCTCATTCCCACCGCAATCTGCCTCGCCACGTCAACCTTGCGCGCCGTTCCCTCGATAAACCTGCCAGGGTTACACAACGTATACAAGCATGGAGAAAACAAAGTCGAGCATGAGTATCCGAAAGTCCAAGCATGGCCGTCCGTGCCAACCTTCAATCCGCTCGTATACCGCAGTGGTAGACCATGACCTCGTCCGTTTAAGAGACAAGACTGAACACGACTGCTTACCTTTGGTGCTTCTTGTCATGTATAGCCCTCGAGAGATCACAACCATCGACAAGCTCCATGACCAAAAAGGGACAACGACTTTCCTCCTGGGGCGGAAAATAAGCTCCGATTGGAAACACGATGTTCGGATGTCTTAAGCGGTGCATGATCTCAACTTCTACACAAAACGTTCTGTACTCGGCTTCTGCTACACTAAATAAGTCGATCTCCTTCACTGCAACAAGAGTCTTCCTGTACGTGCCCTTCACTACCGGACCTTGTGCACCTAGTCGAATTATGTCTCCTAGCGCCACATCCTCAAATCGCAAATACCAGAATGGCTTTTTCCCCGGCTTTTCCCGCCCCTGCGAGTGCCGTAATTCGTGTAGAATCGTTCCTAACATCTCTTTTACATCTCCTGTCTCATCCACGATACGTTCCACCGCCTCTCCGAGAGATGTTTGAAGTTTTTGAATTTCGCTCCGTAGTTCGGCAAAGTCCTCACAAAGCGCGTCCTCCAGTCCGTAGGAAAGATCCAGGGTGATGTCAAGCTGGAGATCTCGTATGCACTGGTCAAGCTGATCCATGCAACACTTGAACATCTTTACAAATTTGTCCGCAGACACAAGCCTGCTGAGGTACTGCTTTTTGCACCGCCACCCGTCTACCTGAGTGTTCAGAGATTCTAGAGCACGGTTCAACCGTTCCAAACTGAGCTTGTCAAGGTTTTGATGCTTGGCCAACAGCTCCCGGATGGCTTCCACTCTGCCCCTGGCCCATTCTGCTGTGGCTTTGTTGCATTGCACCTGGTCGATCCTTTCCAGCGTAGTTTCAATGAGGCGCACGGCTATGCCCATGCCCTCACCCGCTGCCAATTCCGCCATATTGCGTCTCCCAACACAGAAGTTTTCTCACCTCAGCCCGACGGGCAAGAGCAACGCGACCGCGAATGATTCGTCACGCAATCAAAAAATTGAGACCACCAGTTCGCTTCAGCGACCTCTTCAACGACCTCTTCAACAGCCTACTATTCCAACCCCAACTTGCCACAACCCAAACACAGCCTCAGAAACACTCCTCCCCAAACCCGCCCTCTTGAAAACCTAGGCTACAATCAACATCCCTCCATCAGCAGAAGATCCTCTTCAAGGTAGTAGACGAAACTGGTCTAGTCGAAACTAGCTCGTCCTCCATCCCCCATCAAAGACCATACATTGTAATTGTAGAAAAAAGGGCTCTTATCTTCTACGGATACAATTCCATCTCGACATGTCACCGAATAAGTATCCGGAGAGATATGATTGGGTCTTCGCAAGAAATCTTGATGCATGCTGTGTGTTTGTCATTGGTCAGTACTTGCGGGCACCTTTTTGAGACACACACACTGGCTCCGGCTATAAGGGTATAAGCTGCCGTATACTCAACTGTAGCGACTTTTCTGTATGTCGAAAACGAGCTCCAACAGGTAATCGAACAGTATTTTTACCCCAATACCAGCAATACCGAACACGAAAACAGTTTCGTGGTCTTGCTGGTCCGCGCATTTCGACTTTGAGAAAACGAAGCACTCTGAGGCCGGGCTAACGGTGGACTCAACCCCAATGATCTCAAGCGGGGCCAGGGGGTTACCCGAAGACTATAGAGGGGAACACTTATGGAACCGCGTTACCGCGATCTCATGCTACGTTCAAAGCGAAAAAGCGAGAACCAGTAGATTTTGCAGTTGGTTTACCCGCAGAGCGCCCTAGCCCACCCTGGCCCCAAACACCCCTAGGGCTACCTTGGGTTAGGGACCCACCAAGCGCCCGAACTGTCCACAGAAATACGGATCACTTTCATCAAAAGGTTAAAACAAATCCAAACCTGTTCATAAACAGCTCAAAAGCTATTCCTAAATGAATTCCAGCAACAATGCGTACGGTACCTCACCAACCAATCAAATTGCTGAAACAAATAAGTTATTCCTAAAAGTGGTGCTCCTTTTGAAAACAAATTTAAGCCGTTCACTCGGAGAGACTCTGCAGCCAACTGAAGATACGTAGAGGCACTGACGCAAGTAGCCAATGAAGAATGTGACAACAGTATGTCAGCCATTTACTCGATTGAGTTTCTTGCTGTGGCGTATGAACGCTGCGTTGTTATATGGCGTCGGAACTGCCCAGATCCATCTCGGACTCTGCACCGCCCCGTTGTATAGCCGATCTCCTCGTCTCCGACGCTGCTGCCAGACGCTCAACATATGTGGACCTTGCGATTACCTGCCCCGTGGCCAGCGCCCACCTCACCGCAGCCGCCCGCCGCCGGGGGGCCGCGGCTTCAGCCCTTCGAAGAGTTAAGGAACGACGGTATGCTGAGAGCATGGCCAGTCTGCCTTGCGCTGAGGGTAGCTCTCACCGGTTCCAGCCATTCATTGTGGAAAGCTTTGGTCACGTCGATAAGTCGGGTTTAGAGTGGTTGCGGAAATGTTTTGCTGAGCATCCTACTGACTATTTGGCGCTTTCGAGGCGTTTAAGTGTCTCCCTTTGGCGATATTCCAGCCACATGCTTTCCGAGGCGCGCCATCGGCGCCTGGGGTTGCATGCTTCCCTCCCTAGTTATTAGTTCATCTTCACGCCTTGCGTAGCGCTTCAGGCTATGCTAGTATAGGCTTGTTATTGGAATCGCGCAATCTTCGCGGTGCTTAGTCTTTTTTCGCCTCGGGGCTTTTTTCTTTTAGCCTCCGATTAAACCTTTCGTTCGACATCAGCCAGGTATGTGGCAACTCTGAAGTCAGCTCCATCAATATAATCTTAGTGCCTGCTGGAGAGCTGGAGAGCAATGAGAATCACGACAGGTCAGGGGGAATGTCAGGAGACAATAAGGACACCCACTAAAATAAGCGGTCACATACTTGATCATTACTCACACTTTTGCCTTAAGAAAATCTTAAGCACTTCAACCCTGCTATTTCGTTAAAAATAAAATGCAGAAAATTTATATTGCTACTAGATGTAGATCTATAAAATGATTGATCACGCCCTTTCCTCAAAACTGGCTTTTTAGTAGCGACCGGCCTACCCCTGTAGAAGTTCAGACACCCCTGGACCCACTTTGGGGTCGACTCCTGCCCCTTCTGTTGCCCCACGTCCAACCTACTCGCGGGTCCTTCGCAAGGGCTCTTCGGAGCAACGCACAGCGACAATGGTGCCTATGATGATCCAACTCATGCCTAGTGCCTCTTCTCGTCAAGCTGTCTCCACTTTATCTCGACTGGATGACGAACGTGCGGCCTCAGACCTCTTGTGGCCGAAGCCGCACGCCCGTCCAGTACCGCGATTTTCGTGGCACGATAGCTTCTTCCCTCGGGGGGTCTCCCCGATTGATTTCTTATAGGTCCACTTCACAGTACCTCATACCTGCTTTCTTGTTACTGCATCGGCCTATGAGTGCCTTCGCTCGCTTGTTCAAACCCCGAGCCCCAGAACTCCGCTCTGGCAAATATGATCCAGACGCGTCCTGATGTTTCTTTATGTGTCGAGTTCGATCGGTTCGACGTCGCCTGGGTTCCCCTTCGGCGCTGCAGAACCAGGAGACCTCGCAAGCTTCTGAACTCGCCTTACAAACTCATTCTGCGCGCCTTTCCCGCATCCAAACGAGCCTCTTTGCGCGTTTTCCTCCTCGCGGGGTCCCCCGCACCTCGCTCGAGGCCTTCCTTTCGGCCGAGGCCTCCCTGCTGGAAGCCCACCCTGCTTTTCACCCCGTGCAGTCTACTCTTCCTCACCCTTCCTCCCCTCTTCCAGCCACTGTGGACCTGGACGCCGACATGGCAGAAACCCGCCCGATCTCCCCCAATCCAATGGCGGTGGATACCTTTAGCCAAGACTCCGCTGATGAAAATCCTGCGTCTGCATCTGCATTCTTTAGGTCTTTTAGTTCTTTCGTTCGCCCCCTGCCGTAAGCGTCGTGCGGCTCCTGAGCCTCCCTCCGAGGCACCTCCTAAGGATCATCGACCCCCCTCCCCAACTGAGGGAAGGCCCGATGTCTGAACCCTCTTCTCAGGATAGGGTGCCCCCCGCGTCCGTCCGTCCTGTTCTCGTCGGTCCACTGGACCCGGCGCGAGCGTCTTTTCGCCTGGTTCTCCGACCTCATCGCTTCACTTCCGAGCGGTGCACTGCCCTTATATCCTAGAGTCCTTCGTTCGGGCACCATTAACCGCACAGCTCGCGAGCAGATGGGCACTACACTTATCGATGGGCCGCTCTGAACGCGACTCGCAGTGGTTCACGAATGACCAGACCACGACGGTATGTCGATCCCAAAGCACAGGCGGGAGCAAGAGCGCTGTTTAAAATCAGTGAGCTCTAGCCCTGGGTGAGCCGGGATGTTTGTGCCACAGAGTGCACAGGGAGCTTCCCAAACGCTGCAGCCGCGTCTGGTCGATACGAGATGGTTCTTAAGGACAACAACAGCAATACATTCAAAGCCTATCTGCCCTGAGGGGGGGAAAGGGAGAAGCTGATGACGTGCGTACGACAACAAAACAGCATTCGAACGCCACGGAGTCAGAAACAGCTCCGTGAGGAGGCTGTCAGGACGGCCGGGGGGATGGCGAGAAACACAACTATGCCAGCGAGAAGCAACACTGTCTAAACTTGATGATCAACGGTACAAGCCGATGAGACAACGCCGAGTCCCGAAAGGTTGGATGAGTCGTCGCTTAGCGTACTGGGACTCCTTCAGTCGTCGAATTGAACCAGCGGCTGCACCACGACGTTGTGACGACGTGGGAAGATATCGCGCATCCTGGAGACAAGGAATGGGCAAGTCAATAAACTCAATCCTGCTAGCAGCCAGGTCAGTGACCACCAAATCCTTCACACGCTGGACAACAGGTATCTCATCATCAGCACCAAGCGCCTGAGCTGCAGGTGAAGGGACCTCGTAGTCCACCTCGTGATCCGTACCAAGAGCCATGCGACCGTAGATATCGAAATAAAAGCCGGTTTCTACGTGTATAGCCACGCGTACGGGCGGATTCGAACCCACGCGAGCAGCTGCTGTCTGCGACCTGAACGCCGCGCCTAAGACCGCTAGGCCGTCTCCCCACTTGGGCTGTGAAAGGCCCTTTCTAAGGACTTTGGGGTTGAGTGGGTTGGCCGTTGGGGGCTATCCGAGGATCCAACCTGCGGCTGTGGTCAGTTCGTGGGCAAACGCTTTGACTACGTGGGCCCAGGCGGTTGAAGTCTGTCCGCTGGGTTAAAGCGAGTTCTTCGTGAAGGGCGCCTATCCGAGGCTCTCTCCTCGCAGCTGAGTACCTTTTTGAGGAGCTGACGACAGTCATGCGGCAGTGTACGTTGCTTGGCAGCGGGATCCAACCGCAGTAGAGCTCCTGGGAGTGGTGTTTCACGTCGTTTGGGAGCCCGGCTATCTCAGGCTCTCCGGCTGCGGCGAATTTTGGACAAGGTCGAGATAGTTTCTGAGAAGAGCGTCCGTGTTGCTAAAATCGACACTACTGTCGACACTGCAGACGACGAGGCTGTCCCTGAGAAGCCGCCAGCGGAGTCTTCTTCGTCGGGACTCGCATCCAAGCGTCCCAGGTCGATCCTCCTCTTTGCCCGCTACCTAGGCCCGGTTCCAGAGCTTGGGCAGCAGTCTGAGCTCCAAGTTCTTCACGGTGATTCCTGCCTACCCTTGACTAGCCTTAACGGATTTTTCGAGCTGCGTGTGATACTACGTTCATATCTGGGTCTCCCACAGCCGCTTGGCCTCTCGAGCGGAATACCCCGTCTCTCCTCTCTGGTTGCATTGTGGAATCCCGCGACTTTGGTGCCCGCCTGTTGGCGTCCTCTCCCGTGGTCCAAGGCGCCGGTTTGCGTCGTCATATGCGTATAGACTGGTTTTTATTCCGATATCTACGGTTGCAGGCTCTTGGTACGGATCACGAGGCGGAGGTCCCTTCGCCTGCAGCTCATTCGCTTGATGCTGTTGATGAGATACCTGTTGTCCAGCGTGTGAAGGATTTGGTGGTCACTGACCTGGGGCTAGCAGGATTGAGTTTATTGACTTGCCCATTCCTTGTCTCCAGGATGCGCGATATCTTCCCACGTCGTCAAAACGTCGTGATGCAGCCGCTGGTTCAATTCGACTACTGAAGGAGTCCCAGTACGCTAAGCGACGACTCATCCAACCTTTCGGGACTCGGCGCTGTCTCATCGGCTTGTACCGTTGAGCATCAAGTTTAGACATTGTTGCTTCTCGCTGGCATAGTCGCGTTTTCCCTAGGCCGTTTCTGCTCGAGCGATGAGGACCATGTTAACAGGGTTGCTTCTCCAGGCTTCGTGTTTTTCGAAATGCTGCAGCGGATTTGATAGCCTCTTCAGGGAATTGTCTCTGACGCTCTGACGCTTTAACGTTGCATGGTAGTCGGGCGCCCGTTATCATCTCGCTTGCGCTCCTCGGCTTGGATAGTCCAAACGCCGGTGTTATCTTGGTTTAGCTTTCTTCCTCTCAGGGTAGTTGGCTCTGAATAAAGGAGGATGATGATGTTAACAAAGCGGATATCATCTGCGGGCAGAGTTTTCATCTCCGATTTCCGTGAAGAACTGTCAAGAAGTCCGCGGGGGAGGTGGCTGGGCCGGGCAACACGTTTTCTATTCTCTGGAAACGTGTACGTTTTGTGGTTGATCTTGATAGTTGATATCGTCCGAGTTCAGGATTTGTTTACAATTCGGCTCCCATCCAGCCATCACGGTGAACCAAAAGAAACCCGTCCATCTCCTCATTCCCCGGCATTCCCCGGACAGTATAAACTTACTGTTTATCCCCTTCCACATAATATATTTACTCCATATACACGCTATCACGCGAATTTGGTCGAACCCCTAAAAGAACAGCCCAAATCGTCTATTTTTACAAAAGCCTCGATTTCAAATACGAAAACCCCTTTCCAAAGTTCATCATCTAAAAACTATCTAAAAACATGTAATTCGGTGGCAACCAACCAAAAGCAAAGGGCTACTAGCCCCCTCAATCTTGTCCCACGTCACCAGTTATGACATATCCACTGAAAATCATTTCCCAAAGGATAAACGTTTTTGAAAACCCTTCTTTTTGACCCTGATTTATCGAAATCAAATGATTAATTTTTTTTTGCTATTCTTTCACAGTATGGTCTAAAAACTTCCAAAATGCAAATCCACCCCCGAGCCTTACAAAAACATCCATAAAATGATTAAATATTTTTTTGAAAAGTGGGGTTTTAACTGAAATTTTCAGATATCCCAATTTTTTTTGTTAGGTGAAACGGGATCGTTGTTTTTCTTATGTTTTTGGGCGGAGGGGTTTGGAAATTGGAAAGAGTGGATTTCGTCTAATTAAATATTTGGTTTTTATGTTGTTTTTGGGTTGGGGGAGAAAGGGATTTTGGGTTAGATTTTGAGGGTTTTTGGGGGGGAGCAAGATGGAAACTTTGTTTAAGAGGAAATCTGGAAAGGATTGGGGGGGGTGGGCGAAGAGGTTAGAGAAGAAAGAGAAGAGAGAGAAGAAAGAGAGAGAAGAGAGAGAGAGTGAAGAAAGAAGAGAGAAGAGAGGAAGAGTGGAGAAGAGAGAGAGAGAAGAGAGGAAGAGATAGAGAGAGAGAGAGGGAGAGAGGGAGAGAGATAGAGAGAGTAAAGGGTTTTTGGGTTTGATTTTTGATTTTTGGGGGTGGAGGAAGATGGAAAATTTGTTTAAGAGCTAGGAATTAGGAAAGGATTTGGGGACAGAGAGGGAGAGAAGAGTGGAGTGAAGGAGAAAAGGATTTGGGATTAGATTTTGAGGTTTTTGGTAGGAGGAAGATGGGAATTTTTGTTTAAGAGCTAGGAATTGGGGGAAAAGGATTGAGGAGGGGTGAGGGAGGAGAGAGAGAAGAGGGAAGGAATTAGAGTGAAAGGGATTTTGGGTTAGATTTTGAGGGTTTTTGGAGGGGAAGAAGGAAACTTTGTTTAAGGGCTCGGAATAAGGAAAGGATTGAGGAGAAGAGAGAGAGAGAGGGAGAGAGAGTGAAGTGAAAGAGGAATGAGAAAGGGTTTCGGATTTGAGGTGGTGATATTGGTTGGTATATAGAGGGAGGAAGTTAGTGAGGGAAGGAGAAGGAGGAGGAGGTGGAAGAGGGAGATTTTTTTGGTTTGACGAGGGTGCAGTACGTGGGGTTGGAGGGAGAAGTGCTTGTTTTTTGGGGGGGAGGGGGATTGGGGGAGGTTGGGAATTACAGAGGTTGGGATTTAGAGTTTTTGATGTTGAGGTTTGGTTTTTTTTGTTTCGTGTAGGCGGTGGGTGGGTGACAAGGGTTTCCTTTTTGATGGGGGGCATTTTGGGGAGTTGAGGATGTGATGGATTTGTTTATAGAGTGACGAGCGGCGCTTTTTAGGATTTTTTGTTAAGCGCGAGGGTTTCTGCCGCTGTGAGTGTGTTGTTTTTCTGTTTTCTGTTTTTGCGGGGTTTGGGTTTCGTCTAGATTTTTTGTGTTTTTCGCGTGTATGATACGGAGAGGCTGGTTTTCTTGGCTGCGGACGCTTTGAGTTGTACACGATGGTGGAAAATGGGGATTTAGATGCAGACGCTTATGAGGTATGAGTCAATCACGCCCGCCAGCATGGATTAAATTGATTTCACTGTTTTGGCTCCAGCGTGATTCTCACAGCAGCCTTCTTGTTTCTTGCGCTCTCGATCACTCCAACAGGGTGTGGATTACGTCGTCCTCAACGATGATGTTCTCACCAGTGTTTATAACGCGAGCACCGTACTGGCTGAAGGGAACGACCTTGAGAGGCTCGCCGTTTTATTTCAATTTCCGCAGTTTTTGGAGCACTGCCCGGCTGACACGATCAATATTATGATTCCCGAAATTTGTAGCAACGTTACGGGTTGGACAGAGAACGCGACTATGGCTTCGGCTGAGGTAACTTTTTATCCCCGCTTTGGTACATCTGTTTTCCTGGACCTGGTAGCGCGAGACTATGGTATTGATACTGTTCTACTTTCGTCTGATTAGGCCCTCTACTTCGTTATTGGCGTAGCAATACCGGACGACATAGCAAGTGCAATTTTGGACGTATCTCTGAAGATCCTGGACAAAATGGGACAGGGGGATATTTTTGACGCTTGGGGAGAGATTTTGTCCATGATCGTTGCACAAGTGAGCTCCAACGATGTTCATAGCAAGCTCATTCCGATGACTATTGAGCGCCTAGGTTCCAAGACCATTGATTCGAGGCGTCTTGCGGCGAGGTTGATTGGATCACTCGCCGACGTTTTATCATCTGAAGAAGTAGAGGACCTGTTCCTGAAGAGGGTCGTGGATCTCTGTGATGACAAGGACAGTTCTGTCCGGGCCATGATTGCGCAGTCCCTGGCCAGTGTTGGCGCCAAACTCCCGCTGAAACTTTGTGAGGAGCATCTTTCCCCAAAATTGTGCTTTTTGACTGAGGACGACAGCGCTCGAGTACGAGCTGCAGCCGTCCGCGCCGTTGCGAAGATAGGCGATGCACACAAAGCTGAAGCTACCAACTCAAACATGTTCAAAACGGTAAGCCCCGTCCTCTCGATCTCAAGGAGGTCACCCTTCGGGAATCGTCCCTCCGGGAATCGAAACCTATCGAAGGATCTGAAGGTGACAGGTACTAACAGTGCGCCACTGTCCATCTTTGTTCAGCTTCTTCTCTCGATGTTCATTGAAAAGTGCAAGGACGCAACTATTACCGCGGCAACCGACCTCAGAACGGTGGACGATGATACGTATGTGATGCTGGAGATTTTCGCAGAGGTGTACGGATATTTTCTGATAGCGTTGAACCCTCTTTTTGAGGATGAGGAGACGTGGACGCTCACCCTGAACGGCCTGCGGAGAATGGTATCCTGCAACGGTCCAACAGTTCGACATTGGTGCGCGTTCAACTTGCCCGCGGTAGCCACATGCTGTGGTGCTGATAGACCTGACCGCATAAAGGGCGTCCTGCACGCTTTGTCTACAGACACGGACGTTGAAACGAGAGCGACTCTTGCGGCGGGAATACACGAGACTGCCCGTGTTGTCGGTGACACTGATTTGCGTGGAGAGGTGCTGGTGGCCGTCGGGGAACTGATGACTGACCAGAATCCTCAGGTCCGCTTGAATGCCCTTACAAATTTTGCGGAGCTCTTGGAACTGCTTTCCGAGAAGGAACCTGCCGCTAGGAAGTTAGACCCTGTTTTCACGAACTTGGAAGCGCTGGCACAGGATTCATGGCGAACGCAAAAGGTTCTTGCGGAGCAACTGGACAAGGCTGCGTGCAACATACCGCAAGAAATGCTTTGTGAGTACGTCGCGCCTGTTCTTTTCCAGATGGCGAGGGAGAGCACCTACCTCGTTCGAAATGCTTCCATCGCTGCGGCAGTGCGCGTTCTGCGCTACATTTCAGCGATTCGACGGCGGGATGGCATCCACAACCATTTCATTAACGAGTGGGCTCAGGGAAAAGTTTACTGGACTAGACTTGCTTTCCTTGAGGGAGCTGACGTGGCGCGCACCATTTTTAGTCGAAAGTTGTACAACAGCATGTTTGCTGAGTCGGCATTGAAAATGAGTGGCGATTCCGTCTCAAATGTTCGTCTCAGACTCGTCAACCTGATGCAGAATTCTATTGCGGAGAGCAAGGACCTCAAACTGTACAGTGAAGCCCTCGCCAAGTTGGTCGAAGATTCGGACCCGGAGGTAAAAATCCGTTTGGCCCTTGGCCTTTGATTCCCTTGCTTCGTTTGCTGACTCTCGTGTCGGTTCTATTTTGCTTCTCAGGTGAAGGAGGCCGCTTTAAGTTGTCAGGAAGCTGTAGCCGGGTTCAAGGGTTTGTCACCGGAACAGGTGAAGGAAGACAAGCAAAGGGAGGAGGCGGAGGACAAATTCTTTGTTCTTCCAAAAGCGCAGGTCTCCAAGGGTGCGAGTCAGAAACCTGTAGTCCTTTCCACGCGAACCTCTTCGAAAAAGCAATTTGTGAAGAGCCAACCGCCGCTCAAGCCCCCAGTTCCATCCGATGTTGTGCTGTCCAAATTTTCAACTGGCGACCCGGAAGGTATGGCCGAGGGTAATGACTTGAACTCGGCGAATGGCGTCCGTGGGGAAAAGGACGAGGAAGAAACATTGGACAAGCGAAAAGGACTTTTGAGGAGGGCGTGCTGCTCTGTCTCATAAAGGATTCTTAGGGTCTTCCAGACTAGGAAAGGCGGTACCCGTGCATAGACATCGTTTCCGGCGTGACCGGGTCCTTTTCTGAACGCACCCGTGTTGACGTTCGCAGAACGAGGGCTGATATGTCCTACCTGTGGGAACCGCTCGCTTTCTCCCCTTATCTGTATCACATAAGCCTGTGGTGTGGGTCGGGTGTAGTTCCAACTTGGAAAATGTTAATTACTATCTTCTTCTCTAACGGAGACTGTTTTCTGTTTTTCTTTTTCTGGCATAAGGAGAAACTATGTCACATATAATGTCAATTTATTCTAAAGTTTTATGGTCAAGAGAATTGTTTTGTTTCTTTCTTTCTTGATTTTGTACAATCGCAGATTCGAGTTCCAAGCCTTTTTTTTTTTGGGGGAATGGGGCACTGCAAACCGAAAAGAAAAAACAAGGGAACCCAACTGAACGCACAAGTAGGGAAGGGAGTTATTCAAAACTGCCATGAATGGGAAAAATAGGTACTATCTCAAGATGATCCCCTAAAGTAGCTCATGGCCTGGTCCATGACTGCGGAGGCCATGTAGCTCCTCATCTGCTCCTGTTGTTGTCTACTGCACTTGAAGTAGGCGACGAGGTTTGTACCAGTGAGAATTAGAGCGACGGCTACTACCAACAGCCATGTGAACTCAAACCGGAAGATGCACACTATTCCGAGTCCAACCCATAGAACTGGTTGTAAGTACATAGACCACCAGAACAGTCTGGAATCGATGACACTGTTCGTATTGTTATCCTGATTTGTCCATGACGAAGAAACACACAGGTTGTTGTCAGCGATGGCTTATCATAGTCTACAATACGGGGAGAAAGAACAAGTTAAAACGCAGTATCGATTTCAACTCATACCTCCTTGCATTCAAAGCGCCAAGCAGTTGTTCCGTCTTCATTCACATCTGTCCACCATCTCAAGCCCACCATCAACCTCCCGCTCACATTTTTCACTGTCCAAAAGTCGAAGGCCAGAAGAGTAACCGTGACCACAAACTGTACCACAAAGTTGCCCAGGAAGAACCCAAGCAGAAGGTACGACGCGATTGCCGCTAGCTTTAAACCCACATGAAACAAGGCCACCCCCGGGTGCGAGCTCTTCCTCAAAATCGTTCCAATCGCTCCACCGCCTCCTTCATCGTCCAATCCACCGCCCCCTTCCTCAACATCAAACTGCTCCACACGAGCTCCTTTCGTTACGTGAGGAAGACTCTCTTCCTCATAAAACTGTACTTCATTCTCATCTCCGCTCGACATCGCCCCAAACCCCAACCAGCCCAAAAAACCGAAACCCACAACGCCTCAAATACAAAACGACTTATCCAACTTCAAACGCAGAAGCGAAAGACCAAACCAAAAAGAAACCCACTTTCTCAGATCCTATTCTGACAATGACCGATCGATACTCTCGACAGTTTCCACCCAAAAACAGATACCTTTGCCTTGTCTCCAACAGTCCCCGTGAATCTATTCCCTCCTTCCCCACCACTCAAAAACGACAAAACAAAACTTTCCTCTCTTTCCACTTATCAAAAGAAAACCAGCACACAGACAAACCCTGTCCCACAACTCTAGATATTAAAAAGAACAAAAACGATCTTAAATAAGTACGATTAACTCCTTAAAATTACAATAAACCTGATATTGTCTCTCAGAATTAGTGTGTAGTTTTCATATTCTAGATCGACTGACAAGGTGCGGTTTTTCCCATCGGGTGGTCTATGATCTAGAGCATAGTTCTTAATTAAGTACCTTTTCGTGTTTATTTGTTTCATTTCAATTTATTCTGGTCGTGTGTTCTAGTTTATCTTATTCTAGATGTTATGTCCCGACAAGATTGGGCTTTGGCGTAGAAGGTTTGGGTAGAGGCTATGATTGCATGAGGCGTGCTTAATAGACCCGATGTATTGACCTCAAAACCTCAGCAAGTAGAGCTGTGGTGTATATTTGTATACACAAGCTGTTCACTGTACACCTACTGTGTTAGCCGCGAGAGATAGCGCCGCGATAATCGCCTCCACGAGGGCGAATCAATGCGCTTTTGAGATGTCATGCCTGAGATAAAAAATTGCAAAGAGGAGATGCAAATGGCGTTACTGGCCAGTGCGTCTCCTCTTTGCTTGAGGGCAACCTGTAGCCTTCCTTCCAGGTCCTAGATGCGGCTCTTCCTCTGGACGGGACTGGGTGGAAGGGGACGTGGTAGATTGGTAGATTCGAACTGATACTGATGATCGTTGCTGTGAGGATTCAGTGGGGAGTTCTAGAGTCTATAAAGCCTCATTTTAGCTAGGTAGAATAGGTTCTTTCCACCATCCCCGTCCCGTTCTATCTTTATCGAACTATGGACCATTCAGCCACAACTCGTGTCGCACAACACCGAAAACCGCTCAAATTATCCCCAAAAAAATCCATCACGCATCCACGACAATTCATCGAAAAACATATATAAAATTTCGCTCTTTACTCCCCTTGCGATCAGCAGTTATGCGTTTCTAAATTCATATATTGAGAAATTAATACAAACTTATTTAAAACTCTTATTGCAAAACAACTACCCGTCCGAAAACTTCAATGATTCTTTTAAGTTTTGCTTTTAAAAAACCAGGGAAGAAGTTAACCATAAAATAAAATAAAATTAGCTCACCTTCAAAATACTACAATTCAATATTTCGAATTAAGCAAAAAAATTGCATATCAGTCTTTATGAAATTTTGACTGAATATGCAGTCATTATTGCGTTGGCGGGTGTTGCCGTGCTGCTAGCGCTGTTGGGACAAAAAATAGCATGGGACGCTTCTGGTCGATCAATGTGGACCGAAGCCGTGTGGATCTGAGATACAAAATTCGCCTCCAGAACCTCTCTTTTGTTGAGCTCAGAGGACCTTCGTGTTTGTTGATGTGTTCTTGTTGATTGTTTTGCGTGATTCTACTGACCATATTGAGCCCACCCTCCCTCCTACACCCGCCACTCCGCAAGTGTTTTGTCCTACCCCCAGGGCGTTTCCCAACCAGCGCTTTGGGATTCCCTGTCCTGGTAGTATTATCACTGGGGATCTTGGAGGACTTGGAAGGACTGCCCACTTTTTTCTATTTCCCCAATCAATTAGCCTTGAATCACGCGCTGGCCTGTCAAGCCCTACACATATACCTTACACCATATACGCATCAACGCACACGGAGAGCGTTTCCTGCTAACTCCGACGATTGCCGATCAGGATGCACGCCGGATCTGTCAGAGCCACAGCACGTCCCGTGAACATTGAACATACTAATGCTTTGACAACTTCCAGGCACAACAGACAAGAAAACTACAGCCCCAGGGGTTGACTACCAGCCTGGAAAAAGCGGGGTCTTCTCCGCCTCTCCCGCTTTCGAAGCTCTGCCATGTCAATAGACTCGCTCAAGTCGACTCTGAAGATCCGCAGTGCTTTACAATCTTGGCTGATGAAGAAGAAGAGCAAGGATGAACGTTTCCAGAGCCTAACAAGACCAAGATCTAGGCAGTCCGAACTCTGTGGCAATAAGATCCGTCTTGAGTAACGATCGATCCGGTTGGTGGGAAGAAGAGTAGCGAACGCGGCTGTGGAATCTCTTCCGAAGAGGGAGCCTGGTGACTGGGAATTTGAGAATCGAGGAATCTAAATCGTCCTCAAAAGAAACCGTACAAGCTTTGTCGTTGTTCAAAGTTTGGGGTTTTAAGGATCGGTCTTCTTAAGAAGCGATCGAGGTGGAGGAAGGTCAGCTGGTGGGCGTGTGAGCCTCTTTCGAAGAGGGAGGTTGGGGATTTTTGGTTTACCGAGGAATCCAAATCGGTCTGGGCAAGCGCTTTGTTTTTTTGTCTGAACTGTTACGATAAGATCCGTCTTCCTTAGAAGCGAACGCGTTGGGGAAGAAGGGACGTCAGGGTGAGTCTCTTCCGAAGAGGGAGGTTAGGGATTCGTTTTTGCGAGGCTCAAGAATCGGGTGATCGCAAGATGGTAAGGGTTGGATGTTTTGGTCCTTGCTTTTTTGTTTTTCCAACTGGTGTGGTTTCTCGTTGGGTCTAATTGAGGTTTGTTTGTTTGTTTTTGATGTGGAAACAGCCGATGAAACTTGATATTAAGAAGGAGCTGAATTCTCATTCGGACAGGGTGAAGAGCGTTGATCTTCATCCAACGGAGCCATGGGTTTTGTCTTGTTTGTATGACGGAACGATGCACATCTATGATTACTCGACCGGAACTGTGGTCAAGTCGTTTGAAGTGTCGGATCAGCCGGTCCGCTGCGGAGTGTTCATCCCGCGAAAGCGGTGGATCGTGTGTGGGTGCGACGACATGATGATCCGCGTCTACAACTACAACACTATGGAAAAGTTGCAAGCTTTTGAAGCTCATATGGACTACATTAGAAGCATCAGCGTTCATCCTTCTTTGCCGCTGGTCGTCACCGCGTCTGACGATATGTTGATCAAGTTGTGGGACTGGGAAAAAGGATGGGCTACCACAATGATCTACGAAGGTCATGGCCACTATGTTATGCAGGTCCTCTTCAACCCCAAGGATCCCAATACTTTCGCATCAGCGTCTCTCGATCATACTATAAAGGTAACGCCTACAATTCCAAACCAAAGTAGTCTGAGGACTGGCTGGAATCTCACAGACTATCTCCGGTTTCTTTACCTGGCGCGAAAGGTGTGGAGCATATCTTCTCCGATTCCCAATATGACTCTGGAAGGTCACGAAAGGGGAGTCAACTGTATTGATTACTACGCGGGGCCGGACAAACCTTACCTGTGTTCTGGAGGAGACGACCAAGTTATCAAGCTGTGGGACTATCAGACGAGAAGCTGCGTCCAGACTATGGAGTACCACGAGCACAACGTCTCGTGCGTCTCCTTCATTCACGATCGCCCGTTGATCCTCAGCGGGTCAGAAGATGGCTCGGCTGTGCTGTGGAATTCCAATACTTACACGAATGAGGCCACGATCCAGTTGAACAAGGAGAGGTGCTGGTCAGCCTCTCACCAAAAGGGATTGAACAGAATCGCACTTGGTTATGACTTTGGTGAGTGTTGGACCTGAACCCGTTTAGAACCCTGGAAAGATGCTGATATCAGTCGCTTCTGTGATACTCGGTAGGAACTGTGGTCATCAAGTTCGGTAGAGACACTCCTCTGGTGTCGATGGACAGCTCTGGAAAGGTGATTTATATAAAGCAGAACGAGGCGAGCACGATAAACCTGCGCAGCATTGATATATCGTCGTACGCAGATGGTGACCGACTGCCTCTTGTTGGCAAGGAGTTGGGGGCGACAGAAAACTCTCCGCAGTCCATTTCTCACAGTCCAAACGGGCGATTCGTTGCCGTTTGTGGCGATGGAGAGTACATTGTATACACTGCGCTGGCTTGGAGGAACAAGAGTTTTGGTCAAGGTGATGAGGTGCGATTGTGCTACTAGGCAGGTCGTGGCTGTCGTCATGCTCGGGAAATACTAACCTCGCCCTTGGACGTTTGTCCAATGCAGGTCGTTTGGGACAGGGGAGGAGGAGAATACGCAGCTCGGCGGGGCGCGTCAGATATTCGCGTATTCTCGAACAAGTTCAAGGAGAGGACCTCGGTTCAGACGGATTTCATGGCCGAAGGGATATTCGGGGGCAACTTGCTGTGTGTACGGTCCAGCGACTTTGTCTGCTTCTTCGATTGGGAGTCAATGCAGTTGATCCGGAGGATTGACGTCGTCCCAACCAATATCTATTGGGCAGACTCGGATTTGGTAGCCCTCGCGACGGATCAATCTCTTTTCATTCTTCAATTTAACCGAGAGGCGTTTGAGACAGCGCTCGATCAGCACGGGGGAGTTGTGGGGCCGGTATGAATCTAAGCAGGCAATATGGATGCTCCCTATCGATGTTTTGGAGACCCAAACTGATTTAATCGTTTGTGATTCTTGCCCGAAGGATGGCGTCGAAGAGGCTTTCCAGCTGCTACACGAATACTCTGAGAAGGTCACGAGTGGGCACTGGATCGGTGATTGCTTCATCTATACCAACTCAAACAACCAACTGAATTGCGTAGTGGGCTCGGAGGTCAGCCTGTTAAACCACATGGACGGGCCAACGTTCATTCTCGGGTATTTGACAAAGGATAATCGTATCCTCGTGGCGGACAAGAGCGTCAGCATTACATCCTATGCCTTGAACCTCGCGGTGGTCGAGTATAAGACGGCAATCATCAGGAATGACCATGAGGAGGCCGCCCAAGTTCTTCAAAAAGTCCCCGCCAGCGAGCACAACAAACTGGCCAAGTTCCTGGAGAAGCAAGGTTACAAAGAGCAGGCCTTGGACCTCGCGACCGACCCTGATTACATGTACGTTTCTGCTCTCGTTGTCGAACTAGTTTCGTAAATGGCTGAGGACCCCTTTTGTTCTTTCCGGTGGTTTAGGTGTGAATTGGCTATAGGATTGGGCAAGCTGGATCTGGCGGCAGATATAGCCAAGAAGGATCCAAGCCCGTTGAAGTGGAAGAGCATTGGAGAACTGGCTACGCAAGAGGGCCGCTTGGACCTCGCAGAGAAGTGTATGGTAGAGGGCGAGGACTTGCCCGGACTAGTGTCCCTGGGAATGGCGACGAGTAATGCGGAGATCCTGGAGCGTGTCGCCGAGACTTCGGTGGACGGAAAAGCGATGAACATTGCATTTCTCAGTAGCTTCATGCTGGGGCGTGTAGATGAGTGCTTGAAAATACTGATATCGAACCAGAGAATACCCGAGGCTGCGTTGTTTGCTCGGAGCTATTGCCCATCCGAGGTACGGCGTCTTGAAATTTCTCTTCCTTCGACACCCGTCACTCACATACCTTGCGATTTCTGACAAAATCAGGTTGCGAGGATAGTGGAAATGTGGAAGGCAGAGTTGCGAAAATCTGGGCACGTACGAATGGCGGATCTTCTGGCAGATCCTATATCTCACGCTCACTTGTTTGAGGGGTACGATGCCTCGCTTCAGTCTGAGAAGGACAATGCGGACCTCATGTTGAAGATGAAGGAAGTGGATTCCGATTACTACCCTGCGTATAAACAAACTCTGGAAACTGGGATTCCCCATGAGAATTCTCCGGACGACCGGAAAGACGAGGCACAGGAAAACGGGCTTGGGACAGCAGAACCAGCTCTTGATCCACGGGCGGAGTTGGAGCGAGAGGACGACGAAGATGAAGATTACAATCCGGGAGAGGCTGGGAACGTTGACGATAATCCATCTGAAGAGGAAGATGACGACGAAGAAGGGTTGGACGAAGAAGAGCTGTGAGCGGGTGATACTCACCAGGTGAAGTTAATATAGATACCACCGCGTTTGGGGAGCGTTGTCATGTACATCAACACGCGTGAGCATTTCCCTTGCCCATCCGACGCGGCGAGGGGATGCAGTCGCAACAGAGACGATGCCACTGAACTTGAGAACTAGCGTACGTTAGTCTGGGTTTCCGCATTCCATAGCATGGAATCATGGGCGTGCGCTGGGCTGAGGTCTGTCCAAACCGAGTAACCCCACACTGTACAACTCACCTTCTAAGCATACAGCGTTTCGATGTAGACTTTAGCTTTGCTTTTTGGGGTATGGAAACTCGTCACAAACTAAAGTAACTCTTACTGCTCGAGACCGGAGAACCTCTTTCGCGACTCTCTTTTGTGTGGATTGCAATCCACAACACGTCCCTACAGGCAGACCGTATCTCTACTGGCATCTGCGCTTGGACCATTCCGTTCGTTCAGACCAACTGGCACAACAACCATAGCTGAGATATTGATTAAGCCGTTGAGCAGAGTTGTGTTTATGCAAAAGACGAAACCTTGCAAGCTTGTAAAGTGGACTGGCTCATCCGGTGAAATCGCTAATAGCCTGTATAGGCATGTCCATGGTTGGATCAGAGCCAATTCAGGTACGGGATAAACCACTCAGGAGGTACTGACTCACGAACTTTAGAACTCAAGCAAGGGTCTGAACGCTAGGGAGCTTCGGGACCTTGAAAGTAAACTGTAGATTCCTCATCCTAATGCGTTTATCACTGTGATCGGGGTTGTTTCACTCGAGGACCAGTCCCTTTCCAGCCTAGCTCTCTGCTGAGATGGAGTCTTGACGCTTCCGTGGTCTGGACCCAGGAGAGAAAAGCATGAAAATCCTCGAGGGCTCCATTTTAGGCCGCACTCTAGTCAAATCATCATCTATCCGGGACCAGTCTGTCCCAGTCCATCCACATCCCTTAACCCTAGGAAAAAACACTTCGCGACGGTGGGCATCTCGACGGATCCGTGGTAAGAGGCCTGGAGACAGCAGACGAAAGCCTGATCATCCTAGAGTACCACGAGGCACTCATCGTTCTACTGAGATCATCAAATCTGATGAGGCGAGTTCATCACCGGACCAGTCAGTCCTACTCCATCGTCATTCCCAAGCATTGGGACAAAACAAATTCCAACGTTGAGATAGAATCTCCAGCGATCCAATTCCAATCAATCCAATCGATGAAGAAGAGACAGTGGACACTAGACGCCCATTACATATCCACTCATCACTCCTATGAGGCCATCATCAGACCAGTAAGGCCCTTCCATTGCCCTCCATCCAAAACCCCGGGGACACGAACAACAGAACCTCCAGCGATCCAATTCCAATCGATCCAGTTGATGAGGAAGAGACAGTGGACATTAGAGGGCCATCACATTCATCATGCCGATGAGGCCATCATCGGACCAGTCAATCCCCTTCCATCGCCCACCATCCAAAACCCTGGGACACGAACAATAGTTCTGTTGTTCGTGACGAACCTCCAGCGATCCAATTCCAATCGATCCAGTTGATGAGGAAGAGACAGTGGACATCAGAGGACCATCACATTTCCATTTCATCAATCCGATGAGGCCATCATCGGACCAGTCAATCCCCTTCCATCGCCCGTCATCCAAAACCCTGGGACACGAGGAACAACAGAACCTCCAGCGATCCAATTCCAATCGATCCAGTTGATGAGGAAGAGACAGCGGATATTACAGCGCCATCCAATTTCCATTTCATCAACCCGATGAGGACATCATCGGACTAGTCAATCCCCTTCCATCGCCCACCATCCAAAACCCTGGGACACGAGGAACAACAGAACCTCCAGCGATCCAATTCCAATCGATCCAGTTGATGAGGAAGAGGGTGGAAGGGGACATCTTGCTAAAGATAGGATACAGCTTATGAGAGGAGAGCTACCTTGAGCTCTGAGTGCTCTATCTTTCTGTCTTAAGATTGCGTACTTTGGTTTCTGTTCGTTTGGTGACAGAAGAAGTTTTCAGTGGGGTTTGGCGGAGACCGTCTTCTTCGTCAAAAGAAGGAATTCACGAACGGGTGTGTGTAGTGGGGTCGGGAAGGAGAGTTCCAGCGAAGCTTTTTGCTTTGCTTCGTGGAAGATGGGGGGGTGTTACAGACTGTCTCGGATGGTATTGAGATCTTAAACAAGCTTCACAAGGCGCCCCCTCTCGCTCTTGTCCTTCAGGGTCGTGGCTGAATTCTTCAAGTTTCCCGTCTGAGTTTGTCAGTCGCTCTTGTCGCGGCTGCTGCCGCTGTTCGCTTTTTTGCTCGCTTTTCGGCTGTTCGAAGAGTCAAGAAATGCTTCAGAATATATCGGAAAGTGAAAGATGGACCAACTTGGCGGCCGGTGGATTCGCTGGATTCGCCAATACGCTGCTCTTCTATCCATTGGACGTCGTGAAGACAAGGATGCAGGTTGAGGAGGTGACTCGAACGTCTCTGCTCACAATTCTTCGAAAAGGGGGTCTGTTCCGAGGACTGAGTGTGAGCATGCTCGCCTTCGTTCCAAACTGGGCACTGTACTGGATCACCTACGAGGAGCTCAAAGTCGTAGCCGGGAAGTCCACGCCGCTCGTTCATATGACGTCAGCGGTCTCTGCCGGTGTGGTCACAGCTCTAGCGACTTCTCCACTGTGGGTCATTAAGACCAGGATGCAAGTAGAGCCCGCCACACCCGGGTCAAAACCAGAATACTCGACGATAGGACAGAGCCTGAAGAAGGTGGTCGGCGACGAGGGATTTTTCGCCCTCTACAAAGGCCTTTTTCCAACGTTGATTGGCTTACTTCACGTCGCAGTACAGTTCCCACTTTACGAATCGATTCGATCGCGACTAGACGAGACGCCCACGGGCTCAATCAACACAATCATCATAGCTTCTTCCGTCTCAAAGGTACGTAACGGAGATGGCCAGCTCTTCTGTCAATCATTAATGCCTTCCTTATCCTATCGAGGACAACATTGACGAATGTGGACAGACAGTCTGCTGTATGACTGAACGATGGAAGCGATCAATCCACCTGAGATGGACTCGGCCGCGCTGGGGGCAACAGTCCGACGAAAAGTCGTGCGCTGAGCAATGCTAGCCTTCTTCTGTGTCTTTCAGGTTGTAGCAAGTCTTGTTGGTTACCCACACGAGGTAGTGAGGAGCCGTTTGCAGAACGAGCGGATGCGCGTGAGCTTCAGACATAACGAAGTTCGGAGAGCGACGAAGATGGTGAAGAAAATGGTAAGGAATGAGGGTTTTGCTGTATTCTATAGAGGACTTGGGCCCAACCTTTTGAAAACAGTGCCGTCGACCGTGATCACGTTCACGGCGTACGAGCTGGCGAAGCAGAAGCTGAGTGAGGGAAGAACGAAGAAGGATTGAAGGAACAAAAAACGCAACAGCATTGAGTGATCTGTTCAAATCTTCTTTTATTTGAAAAGAGTACGAACAGAGCTACTACGATGAGAGTATGCGTTTGACAACGGGACGACGCGATATAGGACGACGAGATCGGGAGTAAGAACAGCTGCGCGCGAAGGAATCGGCGGAATGGAGGTACTTGACTGTTGTTTTGAACGAGTATTGGCGTTTCAACGGTGCGAACTCTGCCTTTGGTGAGAGGGCGCATGGGGCGCTCTAGCTTTCTGTCAAGCAGCGGAGACTTGGAGACATCGGTAGGAAATCATGGCCAACGTTGAAGAGTCTCCTGAAAAACGCGTCCAATTGCTAGCTATGCGTTGGAGGATTGGCCACGGGTGGGTTCTCAACGGCAGCGCACGAAGTCTCTTCGACATCCCCTGAGGGGATCGAAAAGTTGCCTTGAAAGCTTGAGCGAAAGCGGATTTGACTCTTGCTGGAGCCGCTTCCTACTGCGATACTTTTTGTGAGAAAGTTCCCTACAAGGTATGCCCAGAGAGCCAATACCAGAAAGTTTTCGGCTCTCGATCCAAGTCAGCGCTTGAGATGATGGCAGGCTTCCTGTGAAGTACGGCATTTATGTGACGGGAGGCGGAACCACTGTACAAATGAAGGTTCCAGTCAGATACATATGCAACCGGTCGCATTATACAAGCCACTGCTATCCTAATAAACAAATCAGAGATCTGAATTAGGTTTGTTATTCATTTCGTGGCTTGTATTCATCTGACGACCATTGTACCTTCAGGGATGAAATCTCCTCCTTCGCGGGCACTCCAGGCTTCTCCATCCGCTCGACAAGAACCAATCCCAAACCGCAGGGACGAAGGATTTTTTTCGCCGGAGTTCTGCGCAAAATGCAGTCTATGGATAGCGGAGACGTGATTTGGTCTTTCAACATGCCGGGTTTCACTCTGCCTTTTCCACAGGGCCGACAAAGTTAAAGGAGTCCAAGCATCCGGATGCAATTGTGGACGACGTTTTCTGTCCCATTCCGCGCATAGGCATTTAGCCTACTGGGCAAGCAAGCTCATCGATTCCTGAGAGAGGCTGGTGTAAACCTGAGGAACCAGCTGCACCCAAGCCAGTGACACCCAGGCGGTTCTGAACCGGCGCCATCCGGTCGAAAGCGAACACCCTCCTCGCCACTCAGGCTGCCAGAGTTGAGCAGTAGGACCTTGAGGTGCGTCAGACATCACAAAAAGTTAGGGAGGAGCTGTCTAGTAACGCGTTCTAGTAGATAACCTCTTGCGTCCTCGAGCACATTCCACCTCGAGCAAGACGTGAGCAAATCCATTCCGCAATATCAACAATTTCATTCTTTATTAGATATAAATTCTCAATAACGATTGGTATAAGCTCACGGTATATATTCATAATAAATAATTTTATGGGGGATAGTTAATATAATTTCGTTTATATAGACAATATGTAATCTATTAAAATATATAAGTTTTGAGTAGTCGTTTATTATTTGCTTTTAACTGTAATAATCGCTTTCAATTGGTCAATAACTATTATTATTTTGAAATACTTAGTGAAGGAAGTTATATTTAGTATTTGTTACGCGCTACGCGTTTCCGCTCGGGAGTTCGGTCCGTCTTTACTTCCAACTAACTCAACTGGCCAAGCCTGCTAGCCAGAGTTTTATAGCAGTTTGATACTACCTGTCTAAGCACATTCAAGAGGTAGTAATGCGGAAAACACGAACCCTATTTTAGCCCGCTTCTTGACCTGTTCAGCCGCTCGAGGCTCGTTTCTTGACTTGGTCGATCGTTCCGAACTCTTTCTGCGCCCTTCGGACTGGTCAGGACTTCTTTTGGTCCCTTCAAGAGCGGCTGTGCCTCGTTTCTGACCAAGCACCCCCCCGTGAACGTTCTTCCATTTCCCCATCCGATGGGAAGGTAGCCGAAGGAGTTCTGAACGATCGACCAAGCAACACTTTCTGGTGTCGATGAAAACAACCCCTCTCTGCAGTCGTAAACTGTCCGAAGGGGACAAAAAGACTTGTAAACGATCGAACAAGTCGCTTCGAACCCGCTGAACGGGTCAAACAAGGGGGCCAAAACAATAGTAACTAGTCGTATTTTCCACATCGCTACGCGCTGAAAGTGCTTCCACAAAGTAGTAGCAAACAGCTCTAAAACCGAGGAATCGTTCATGACTTCTTTGGGTCCCTTCAAGAGCCGTTGCTCCTCGTTTCTGACCAAGGACCCCCCTACCTGAACGTTCTTCCGTTGCGACATTCCGGTGCGAAGGAAGTTTCCCCTGTTGCCTGCTCGCAACCAAATTTTTTTTCTTACATTTGGATTTATGAATTTAAGAAATTTATAACGAGTTCTGTTGATTATTTCTATCATTATTCATATATATCTATTCATTAGTTTTATGGGTTTTTGTAAGTATTCCGTTATTTGGTCTCAATGAGCGATTTCTCTACAGATGGTCGATGAGCCTTTCAATCTGGAAGGAGTTGGTTCTTACTATGACGTCTTTCGTGAAAGAGAGAGCAGTACTGCTTCGTTTGATGCAATAAAGGCCCGAAGATGGTACCTTTAAGCTTTTTTTCATTCGAGTCCGAGCGTCGCGGGTGACGAATCGGGTGGGATTCCTGCTGCGAGTTGCAACCCCCTTCTTCTCTCGTCAAATGTGCGTGGGATCATTGCGGGGTGGAATCCATGCTCTTCCAATTCTGTTTCTTCTGTAGGGATCATCAATCCGTTGCTGGTTGCAAATTGAGACACCAAACAGTTGGCAAGTCATTACTCTTCGATGTGCAGGGTCGCGTTCGCTGTCCGCCTATTGATCGGTTCATACTTCACAGCGCAGTGACCATGAGACACTCCAAGGCTCAGGGACCATCATGAGAAGCCCACAAAGCTTGCTGTTATCAGCTCTTGACTGCGTATTCATTCCTGAGAAAGGTTGATTGATCACGTTTGCGAATCGTACTGGCGTAGCGATGGTAAGACTGCTACGCCAATTTCGACGTCTGCATTTTGGAGCATTGGCCCAGAGTTGCTTTTGATCGGGCGATGAACCAAATCGTTCTTCTGACCGTCATACTCCCGATGAGAAATGTTAGCCGGACGATGGTTCAACCTAGCGTCCTATTCAGAGTCTTCTTTTACGGCCGTTTGGGTCCCCGGAAAGGTTTGAATCTCTTGGAGCGATTCTTTGGTTGGAGTAGGGGGGGGGCGACCTGCTCTGGTGAGACGGGCTCCGCGACCGCGGGGGATTTCCCCCACCTCGGAAATCGCCCTTCTCAGTCCGTCGCGATAAGAAACCGCGGCGCTCGACTTCGGCCCAATCCTCAGGCTGGGGCTCTGGAGATTGATTCCCTCCGTGGTCTCTGGGTCCTCGGAGTTCTCCTCGTCCCATGTCCGCCGGTCGACCGCCTTGATACTCTGATCTGCTATTCTCGCGTCGGTACCCATCGTCACCATGCCACTCAACAGAGGGGCCTTCATGCGTGCTCCTATCATCCACACGCGATCTGTGCGTATCCTCCCTCTCCATGACGCGGGAATTTTGTGCATAGTTACCGTCTATGGGTCGTCGATAAACTGGATCGTGGTTTTTATCTGCGTAGTCCGCTTCTCGGCTGTCCCGCGGTATTGCTCGCTGGGCCTTAATCCGGTCATTGTGCGCCGTTCTTGGTTCCCCACCGACGGGGGTGTACTGACCAGATCTTTGCACGCTTTTCGGCTGAGCAGGTCCGGGCTTTTCGACTACTTTCCTCTTGTGCTTGTTGATCATGTCCACTACTGCATCAACGTCCCTTGCGTCGAAGATTGCGGGGATATCACGCGTTAAATGTTCTGGTAGCCTGTCGATGAACTTGTTCGCAAGGACTTGATCTGGCATTGGAGTAGGGGTCGCTAGCGATGCCGTCCTCAACCTCTTAGCGTAGCTTTCTACGCTTTCATCAGATCTGAAACAGCACTCATCCAATCGCTCGTACAGAGTAAGGCGATGCACCATATTGAACACCTTGTCCTTCATATGCTCCCAGAGCTCATCCGATGAAGCGCTTTTCAAGCGTGGCTCATCTCGAAGATAGTCGAATATTACCAGGGCTTGTCCGACGAAGCAGATGGACATGATACTTACCGCATCCCGCTCCGAGATGGGAAAGTCGTGGCGGGTGCGCTCCCATATTCTTTGGCATAAAGTAAACCTCGGATCGCCAGGTTCTCGTACTCGTGCGGGCTCAATTAGGGTCGTGTAGAACGGGAACACCTGATCCAAAGGCTGTGAAGGCGGAGGGTAAATTCGCTCCTTTCTCGATTGAGGCGGAGGTCGCTTGTGGCCCGATATACGATCCATGACGATGGGTCTTCTAAAACCTCGGCCAACCGCAGGGTTTACAAATTTTCGCGTCTCTCCACGCTCTCCAGGGCTCTTTTGCACAATGGCGCTTTCTTTCCCGCGCTGCTACTCCGGCGCCCGCTTGCAACCACGAACAAACGCAACCCCTTGAAAACTCCTCGTCAGCAATCGAGAAAGAGCTGGGTTGCTTTTTTGTGTGTGTGTGATTATGCTCCTCTCCTATCCAAAGCCATTCAACGCAAACAAACGGTTTCCTACATCGGCCTCGAACCCACCTCCGTCCCGCCCCGCTCCGCCGGCGAACTCTAAAACCCGCGAAAAAGAACACCAGACAGATAGTCAAGAGAGGGAATTCTTCCTGCGTCTAAAAGGATTCAGGTTCTCGTTGAAAACTCTCGTCTTAGAGCTTGAAACAACAGATCCCATCCTCCTCCAACCCCTCTCCATCCTCGATGTCTTCTTGGCCATCTTCACCAGCCACCATGGAAACAGGAAGCTTACGCCTGCATAAATATGTACATAGTTAGTCTATAGATATCTTATTCAAAGAAATATCCCTAAATATCGTTCATTAGATATTGTTTTCCAAACTTTTAGGACATATATATAGCTTAAGGATCAAAAAAGCAATTTCATAAATATGATGAAACGTAATCTATAAATATCTTATTTAAGAAATATCATCTAAAGTTCATGAATAAAATAGTTTTATTTAGAATATTATGATATTTGTCTAGTTTATGGATCGGATGTAGGGTTTTGGGTGGAGTGGGGAGTTGGATCGATTGGGACGGAAAGGTGGGTTGGGGGAGGACGCACGAGAAGTTACCCTCTAGATGTCAGGATTAGGATCTGGAACGGATGCTGAACTTTGTTAAGGTGGTTTGCTGTGGATCGGGTCCGATCACCAGTAAGGCCAACAGTAGGGTTAAGCATGCGCGAAAGGTGCTGACGAACCGGAGGGTTCGGGAGAGGGAAGGACTGATCTTCGTTGAAGGGATTCGGTGAGGAGAAGCAAGAAGACAGACGAAGAAATCTTCTATTGGTTGTTATGGCCCCTGCTTATGAAACCTGGGAAAAAATTTCGCATGACTTGGCAAAAAACCTAGACTCGTGCTGGACGCCGTTGCCGCGAAGAATGAGCCCGAGGTCTTATTTTTCACCGACAGAGCGATGAGCAAAGGAGAATACGGAGCTGCCATGCAGAAACTTATCAGCACGCTTCCACATGATAGAGTCGTCTATTCCAGCGAGGAGATCATGCAGCACTTAACGGACACGGAGAATTGTCAGGTACTATCACATTCCGCCGTACCCTCAAATGCTCTTTTTCTTGCATCCAAATCGTCTAGTTGGAAATCAACTAAGTTAGAAACTTTGCTTCCCATTGTCTCATCTGCTCTGATCCCACTCTCTTCACGATTCATGTCAACAACGGACAGGGTGTGGCCGCTGTTCTGAAGAAGAAGCAAGCAATTGCACCAGCTCAGCCAAGTCTCGTGCTAGCTCTTGACAGACTGTCCGATCCTGGCAATGTAGGAACTTTGATCCGTACTGCCGCTGGTGCTGGTGCGCATGCCGTCTTCTTGACGAAAGGATCGGCGGATCCGTTCGGGCTGAAGACTCTAAGAGCTGGAATGGGAGCGCAGTTCAGGATTCCCGTTCTTCCCAATTGGGAATGGTCAGATATTGAATCCTATTCAAGAGGTAAGGGGAGGGAACACAGACCCCGACGAAGAGAGGAACCCGCTACGAAAATGTGACAGCTAGTGTATTCTTTTGTTTCTCCATAGAGAGAGGGCTGGCACTGATCGTCGCCGATGGTTCTGGAGACGTTCGGCACTATAGCTACGACTGGAAGGAGCCCTCTATGCTGGTCGTGGGTGCGGAAGCTGATGGCCCGAGCGAGGAGGTTTTAAAGTCGGCAGACTGTTGCGTGAGCATTCCGTTGGCTGAAGATTCAGCGGAGAGCCTTAACGCGGCGGTCGCGGGCGCCGTAATACTGTTCGAGGCTCAACGGCAGAGAATAGTTGGATAGATCCGGTCATCGAAGTGATTCGCTTGTCTTAACCAGCACTTGTACAGCTGGTAATGTGACGAAGACTTTTTATCACTCAAGTCGCGCATCCTCGGTCTGCTACCTAACACTGAACATATTGAAGAACAATACTAAAAGCTACGTTGAATCCTTTGGCGTGTCTTCTGGAGCTTCCTCGGGCTTATTCTTCGGCTCCTTCTCCGGATCCGAATTCGCCTTTCCACCACCAACGGCGGGTTGGTCTTCGACTTTCTTTCTTCGAGGTTCACCTCGCTTATCGCTGGCTGCCCACGACGGGGTTTTGAACTCAGTCAATTTTCTCTCATTGTGAAGGTAGCACCAGTGCTTGGTCTCCGAATCGTATCGGACACACGCGTCGTCTTCGTAGTGAAGGCGATCCAATGCACCGCTCACTACCTGGTTCAGCTGAGCCATCGAGGCGCCTTCACGAATGTACTGCGATTCCAGCAGAAGATCGCAGATTTCCTGACGATTGCCTTCATTCTCTGTCGTGATCAATTGCACAGCATAGATCGTTAGCCACAGCGTAAAAGAACACAAAAGAAGTGTTTCATTCGAAAGGATATGCCTGGATCGTACTCGGAAGCCGACTCGCACCATCCCGAACCAGACACAAGATGGTTACATGACTTGGTCTCTCGTTCTTCAGCAACGGATGCTCTCTTGGACGTCCACCATCCAGTGCAGGGCCTCGTTTGAGTGGAGCAACAACCGAATTGCCCCATTCGTTGCGGTATATGAACGCTTTTTCGGGTACAGTGTACCTCTCAGTTTCCTTTTGTGGTAGATAAGCGATAGGAAACAGTAAAAAGCCCGGTTAGAATATTCTCTTCGCTGAGAATTTGCAATGGGGGAGGATGGGAAGACGTCACAACGGTTACCTGTCTCCTGTAGTCCATAGCGCGTTTAATCCGAGCTTCATCCCATCCTTCGAGATTGTCCCTGTTGAGGTACCCGCCTTCATTCTTGTCCGATGAGAGTCCGCCGACTCTCGGACGCTTTCGCACGAGAATTTTGCGTACAAAGCTGTCGTGGTACTCTCTCATCGCCTGCAGATAACGCCGCTTCTGCACAGGAAGACGAGATAACAGGAAGTTTCCTCAGCTACGGACAGTGACCCGCAGGGCAGAAGTCATACTCAAGCGAGAGCTCACCTGAAGCAAAATGAGCCTCTGTTTCCACCGTCGAATTCTCGGATGTGTCATCCCAGATAGCACGTAGTCCCACGCATTCTGCCTGAGATCCCCAAAGAAGCTGATCTTGCCGGAGAGAAACTCGGACACAATCTGATCCTGCTCTGCTTTGTCCTTTGAGGGGAGGAAAGGCCTTAGGGAGTCTCTTTCATCGGCATCGAGAGTCTCCATCCAAGTTTTCATGCTCAAGATATCGGAAGCACCGATTCCAAGCGCCGAGAGTGCTCCCACCTATGATCACGATTGCTTGAGCGTGAGCACAAACTAGTCGGATCTCCGTCAGACCTGTCAGACTCGTACCTGTCCAATATAGTTCCCCATGAGGCTCTCTGGATACTCCTCTCCACTTGAGGCATCGTTTTGCTCCGGATGGGTACTTTTTCGCTTGGCTCTCCTGGCGTTATCCCTCCTCCTCTCAAGCCGCTCCAACTCCTTCTTCTTCTTCTCGGTCGCGAGTTCATTCTGGGACATCACCACCTTCTGACCCGATGGCGGAGGAACAGAAGTAGGAGCAAAGGGCGCTTTCACTACTTCCGTCTTCACATCTCCTGGAGGAGCAACCGTAACCGTTGCATCTCTTGATTCCTCCATTTCCCTTGTACCAAAAACAATTTGCACTTTCCAACACGCAGTCAGTGCTACTCAAACTTCTTCAAGACTACCCACCAAAAAAACAGCCGCCTCGGAAGCTCCCCGTCCTCACCAGGAAACCTTCTTCAACCTTTTCTCGAAGCAGGAAGTCAATCACACAGCCCTTTGTTCCATCCACGTCGCCAGAGCAAAGACGAAAAAGCCGAACTAAAGCACGTATCAGACTCTTTAACAAGAGACCAAACTATTTCCCAAATCCACCCTCAGCTCCAGCGAGAAGAAAGGAAATCGTCAGACGCACGCGACTCGTGTTCCCGAAAGGATCCTAAAGAAGAGATACACAACCAGAAGAAATCCTCCCGTTCTCACTCCGCGTTCACCTAGATCGATCGCCAACACGAGACCTCCAGAACGAAATTCTGAAGCATGAGAATGATGGCAAAGAGTCCTCGTCCTCATCAAGAAGATCCGAAGCGGCTTCGGCCAAGAAGGCTACAAAGGAACCGCAGCAAATATTGGCAAACCGGACAGACAGGGAGAAGGCTTAACTGTTCCTCACGTTCGCCGAATCGCTTCGACCTTGTTCTTGAAGAAGATCATGAGAGCAGTAGAGATGAGTGGAACCACCCCGTTGATGACATCCTGTCGTGGTCAGATGGTAGCAGCTTGCGTCTGACGCATTTTACGAAACAACGTCGTATCGTTTCTCTAAGAGACTACTAGAACAAAGGGTCGCAATGAGTCAGTGTGCTGAGTGAGGATCGTTTGGGGGTCTGGAGAATGCGAAGACTGTGAAGAAGCCAGAACTGGAAATTCAACTCGCGTATTGTCCCCAGGTGGGGAGGTTGTGTTGCTGGAATTAGGTCCTGGAGCATCCGCGTGCACTAGATGCCGACTTTGTTTGTCGGGGGGCACGCACGGGGCTCCAATATTTGGACCACTCATTCCTATCTGGGTTCACTGGTTCCCGCGCCCTGGGAACTCTCGACTGCATTCTGTCCACCTGTGTGGATTCGTGTGAACGAGCTGCCCCAACAGATTAGGGTGTTCTCTTGTCCCGTGGTCTGTGTTCCCATCCCTTTCGCGTTTGCTGCCTTGTGTCAAACCTCGATTCGAAGCACCCCAGCTATCAATAGGTTGCCCGCAAAGGGGCTGCACACCGTGCGTGGTGGCCGCGCGTGCGTATTGAGGGGAAAAAGGAACATTGCATGGACCATATGGTTTGCTAGACGAAAGGCAGGTATCCCCACTGCGTAGTCCTTCGGTAGGTATTTTCAAAAACAGGGGAATTTCAGACGGGATGCGGTCCTACTTGCCAGCTGAGAAACCCGATTGCTACATTTCAATCAACCTTCCTGCTCCCAGCAGCGGAGAACTCCTCAGGCACCTAAACCATAACAGTCTGATGCATGATCCTTAAATCGGATGTATCCACTGCATCGACCTTGAAAACGATGTAAGTGGCGTGTGGTTCCCACATTATTATATAGTGCTAGAGATAGCGTTGCGCTGCAGTAGTCAGCTGCCAAGTAAAGTTTACGGCTACCAGATATTCCAAGCGCCGAACGACTTCATCCCTGACGACCGCCGTTTGTGGCTCCTAGCTAACCCTTACCAACTGATCGCCACAGATCCTAAGCATCCGATTTCCATATTCCGATAGAAAAAAGACATAGACACGCGCAATAAAATAATTTGTTTATTTTCTTGAAAACGGACGCGTGCAGATATTTAATTCGTGAGAAAAGGAAAAATGAGGCAAAATATTTACAATATACATACAGTAAGATCAGATCCGACAAAAAGCAACTGTACGGATGGTGGCCAAGCTCTTTGTTCTCCAAAATGCGAACATTGTCTAGCCAATTAAGACCCCATTTCAAATTACAAACAGGCTGTCCATAACGGGATGATGAGATTTGTCTGATTTAACATGGGTCATGGAGGGGGTAAAATTGTATCAATTTGTCTAATCAAGCATGATAAAAAATAATTTTAGAGAAGATAATGAAATATTCGCTAGTTATAGAAGGGGGGTGATATAGTAGGGTATGGTGGAATCATGTAATAAAGAAAATTGGATAAAAAATGAATACCATTTCAGGGCGTTCTGAAATGTGTTTCGTTTCGATTCCCAATGGACAGGATTTATCTGTTTATTTTAAAATATTTTGAGGGTTAGAAATGTGACTGAGCTCTGAGAAGATGAAGGAAAAAATTTGACCTCGTAGGGCTTTCCGGGAGTGGAGGGGGTTAAGTACCGGTACGATGTCGCTGATACAGATTTCTTTCATGAGAGCTCGGCACTGTGAGCGTTTTGAGGTTTTGAACGTAGTCAGATCTCGAGCTGCGGCTCCTTGCTCTGGATGGGGATGACGTTTTTTTTTCTGGAACGTGAGTTGCATAATTGGTTCACGTATTGTCGCATGCCTTCCCCCCAACACCCCTCTGATGAAAGTTTCAACTGCCCTGAAGATGAGCATTGTAGTTGGACGAGCATTTTCAGTTTTGGCCACTTCAAGAGGATAACGATGAGTTTTGTTTTACTTAGAGCGAAGTTGAGGAAAAACTTATAATTGTAAATAAGTAAATAAGGCTACTGGGATGGATTGAACACGATGATCATCCCTGTACTTTTGGTCTGCGGTATTAACAATCATAGGACAGGACGATAGCAGGCGCATGTGTTATGTACAAATCACATAGAAAAACTCTCGTAGGAGCTCAATCAGACCATTTGATCCTTGAACTTGTTGACCACCATCAGTCCGGCAAAGATACATTCGTATCTGTCGACGTCCACGTAGATCTTTTTCGGCACCCTGTCCTTCAGAGAAGCGTTCGTGCGAACTTTCTTCCCGACCCTTCCGGTGGCCACTCTCGCGGAGGGGATACCGTTCCTCTTCGCCTTCGCGGCGGCTTCCCTCCTCGTCGAGGAATCAGAGCTACCTGCAGAGTTCTTATCATCAGAGTCTCTCAACTTCAGCGCACCCTTCTTCCATCTCAACCCGCACGCATTGCAAAGCGACTTCGGACCGGGCGGTCCAGCCCGCCACATCGGGGTACTCGTTGCCCCACAATTCACACATAATCCCTCAACCATACTCATCCAAAAAATACTTATCAAAATAAGTCAGACTATCCCTTCCTTTCCGTTTTCACCCAGCTACAACCACGTACCTCCAACTGCCCCCCCCACCCATTGCACCTCCATCCCGAATCCGCCCCACTCTTAAGTAGCTCTTTCCCTCCCTCGATGCTCCTCAAAGGGACATCGAAGAAACCCAAAAGATCAGCTAGTATATCATCCTCTTACCATTGGCTAAAATTAGATTTACTCCACCCAACCAAATCATCTGTTTCCACCAAATCTCATCGTTTTCATCGTCAATACAACCAATTTTATAAACCATGTTCTAACCAATGATATCACAATAATCACCCCTAAATACGGAGAATTTGGACGGGCAAAATCGAGAAGTTTCTTCGGCCCAAAAACAGGAAAAAAATTCACACAAAACTGCCCGTTCAGTGCTAAGTCACCTTCCAAAAAACAAAGTTTAACTTGACTGAGAATCAGTCAATATATTTATTCGTTTAATTGAATACTTATTAGATGCTGTCGGTATTAAGTTATAGCGATAATTTCAATATTAGAGAGGTATATAGTATATAAATTATTTTATAATGGAAATAAATGAAGGGATGTATTGTTTAATTAGTAATATACGTATTATCATTTATTTATTATAATATTTATATGGTGTGTAATTTTTTTCCGTTGGGAGGTTACGACGTTGATAGAGTACCTGACAGTTAACTGGCTCTCAGGATACGAGGTGGTTACAGTCAACACAGGGGATGGGGTGGATTTGAGTACCGCTGTGAGGGCGTGCGGTAGGGACGGTGGATTGCCAGGAAACGGTCAACGTCAGGCGGCTTGGCTTTTGTTGGATATTTTGGGATCGTCCGTTGTCGACCTCGTTGTTGTACGCTTTTTCCTTTTTTTGTTCAGTGGAGGGGTATCCCTTTGTATTATCGGTAACGGAGGCGGCTGTTGAGCTCGATCGGTAGTGGGATCTGGATGGGGAGAGCCATGCTTGATTGGTAGGTGAGAGTTCTTCGTAGAGGCTAGATTTCGCTCTGGACTGCGTTGAGGAGTGGTTTCTCTGGGGCTGGTGGCGTTGTCGATGTTGTGCTTGTCGTCCTTCTGGCGTGTGTTGAACTCCATTTGGCCGGGCTGAGGGAGACACATGAAGAATTAGGTTTGGATCGCCCCTGGGATCTGACTGCCTTCAAGCTCGTGCGAAGTGGAAGGTTTTCCGCAAGATCTGCGTAACTTGTGACCTAGAATATGCTCACTGGCAGAACAGGATTGGCAAACGCAAGCGTCAGCATCGGCACTCTCGTCATGCGTCCCCGTTGCAGGAGAGTTCATTCGCGAAAGCTGTACAGCTTCATCATTCATGTCGAGAACGTTCATGTATATTGCGGATCATTCCACGATGGCTATTATTCTCAAGCACGAGCTTCCAAAATCCACCTGGTCCGTATCCGTCTCGTCCTTATCTGTGCACTAGACGTGAGCTTCATACAAACTGAGACGCAGCTACGATGATGCATCCATTCAAAACGGTATCAACAGCCCTCGAAACTAGTGCGGTTACGTGTCTTTTCCTCGCATTCAAGTCAACAGCAATAACGTCCAATCTTCACAGCTATCTTCCCAGGAATTTAGAGAGCTGCGCAACCCGCTTTGAACTCACACCGTGACAGCTCCGCAGGAAGCTTGAGAGAATCACTGAGCTTGCTACGCTCGGTGTTCCCCAGAGCACTTCTCAAGCAGTCCTAAAACACATTCTTCTCCTTTCTAATTCCTGGTATATGTCACACCTGTGGCTCCCGCAGTGCTGCTCAACTACGTTCATGGCTCTCACATTCAAAGTCGAACCCGGTCGCCAGGGACCTCACCAGTTTTATGCCAAGTGATCTATCTAGTACTCTAAACTAACTACTATGACGTACTACAACGTACTGGTGTGAAGGAGTCCGTGGACGTCTTTTGCGGAAGTTGTGGGGCCGGTGGTGGACAGCTTGGTCGGAGGTGTTGATAGAGACGACTCTTGATTACTATCTCACAAAATGGAGGAAGATTTTTTAGCCGATCTAAGGCTCTACAAGCCCTTTACGATGCCTCTTCATGGGGTACCGTTCGGGTTGCTGGGTAAGTGTCGTTCCCAACTAATTGTTGCGTATCGGGTTTTGGTTTTTGTGTCTGAAAGGTTTGACCCGTTGGTGCTGAACTGCGTTCGTCCGTAGCTACTATTTTTCTGTGTTTAGGACTAGGATTTGCGGGTTGGTTCATGGCGTAAGTCTTCGAGCCAAATGAAATCGAGTAGATCGCTTTTCGGGTTTGCTTTGATAGATCGAGCCGTGATGATCTATTGTACTTTACATAACTGTTTTAAGCTGATCTACTTGAAGATATCTTCTTAAGTATTCTGAGCTCGCTTTCGCATTCTTGGTTTTAGCCCTATGCCCACCAACGCGTTGACCACATGCTCTGTCAATACGCTTACGCTTGTGTTTGTGGCTGCCGACTCTACAGGACCGTGGTGACCTCAAATAAGTACAACAAGAACATTCCTCTGGAGCTGGTCTACGCGGGGATCTCTTCGATATTCATGTCCTTGGGTATTGTAATGATGTTGCTGGCAAACGGCGTCTGGATCTGATTTAATCAGGGCAACCGCGAGGTTCAGATGATGCTGAACTTTTCAGAATCTTTGAAGCAATCGTATCCGTAGACTCAGTATCGCATCCAGCTGTAGTCGAGAGAGGAGTGAAAGAAGAAATTCGGATCCCAGGTGATCATCCAGTCAGCGTACATTGCTAGAAGTCCCGCCCGAGTACAAAATTCCAAGCACAGCACTTGTTGCCGGAGGTGACTTCTTGCAGGCGAGGCCGCAGCGAAGTTCTTATCTCAGGGAGAGGTGGATGAAGTGCGGTCTATCTAACCTCTCGCGACGGCGACGTGCATCAACCCAAGCCGCCGGTGAAAAAATCGCCAGAGAAAATCTAAACATATACCGATTCAGTGCTTTCGACGTCCATGAAAGGATTCAAGTGCCTTGAATTATACTTCTACACCTTCTCCAGCATAGATTCTCTTTCAGAAGCATTCTCACGCCCGCATCCTAAACTCTCACACCTCAACTGCAACATCTGATCCAGTCAAAACTCGCAAGCATAAATAAGCGTCATCTGAACTAAAAAGATTGAATAAGCACATCATTTCTGGAATACAATATAATCTAGTCATTATTGATCAAGACAATCGATCTGCGGATGACACTTCACAGAAATCTTCAGAATGTACAAGCACACACTCCAGCAAGATCATGAGTATGGAGCTCGAGCGGGACGAACGATCCGAGAATACGTACATACTTTCGAACGGACCCTCGACGAACTGCTGAAGTATGAACCGGACTGCATGTCTGACTCTATGATAGTGCCGGCTTTCGTAAAAGAGTGATCACGACAAGCCCGAGTTTACGTAGCATCAACCAGACCAACCAATACAGAAGACGCCATTTACGTGGCAATGACCATCCCGGAAGAGAATAAGGAGTCAGTTGAGCAAGACCAAGGCTTCGAGGTACCGCTGCATGGCTACGAGCTTGGGAAAGCCCCCGTATCAGCAGTCGTTTATAACCGTGGCAGTCGGAACGGGGAGGAGCCAGTCCAGGAGGAGGTTTACCAGACCAATGGTAGTAAGAGAACCACGGTGGAAGATACCGCCATCGGACAAGTGATTTCAGAGTACGAGATGTACTCCTCAGGCCACCAAAGTAAGACAAATCCGGTGCTACAGCTACCTGCGCGATTCGCAGGACGAGCGGTGGAAGTCCCGCACTAGCTGCGGATTTCTGTTACCTTGGAGGCCTGCGGAGTACGCCTTGTATTCTGAAATCACAATCCCCGCAGTCTGTGATGATCGAATGCCACCGTGAGCACAGCGAGTTTCCACATCGCGCGGCGCTGGGCGGTGCGAGCGCACTCTTGGGATTTCCAGGCAGTAAGACATTCTACACACATGCTAACCGCATCGATCAGGGCTTGGACATCGTTTGTCCTGCTACTGGCGCAGGGAGCTGTAGCTGGGGACTTGTGTTACTTTGGAGGCCTGTGGAGTACATCTCGTACTCTGAAATCACTTGTGCGATGAAACTGCACCTTCCACCGTATCGGAAGAGCTCGCAAGCACCGTTGACACGGTGGCTCTCTTAGTACCATTGGTCTGGTTCAGCGTCTTGTTCCGGAGCCTCCTCCTGGACTGGCGGTAGTCACTTTTTAGTTTCTGTCTTCTTTGAGGGGATAGTTTGGATGGGATCGACCAGGTAGAGAGCTTGGAAACGGGTTGAAACCGTACTAAGATGTTGCTGTGTCTCTAGCTGGTTGGGCTTCGTGTGAGGTTTGGTCGCTGTCGAGGACTGCCGTTAATATCTCTAGTCACTCTTTTAGTTTCCGTCTTTCTTGAGGGGACGGTTCGGATCGGATCGACTACGTAAAGAGCTTGGAAACGGTTTGAAACCGTCCTAGTATGTTGCTGCGTCTCTCGTTGGTTGGGCTCGTGGAAGGTTTGGTCGCCGTGGAGGTAGGCCGTTAATATCTATAGTCACTTTTTAGCTTCCGTCTTGCTTGAGGGGATGGTCTCGGTGGGATCGACTATGCATAGAGCTTGGAAATGGGTTGAAGCAGAAGCCGTGCTAGCATATTGCAGGGTCCCCTAGGGTCCCTTAGTCGGGCTTGGGGTTAATTTTGTGTTTGCAAATGAACGTAGAAGGATAAGGAGCGTGAGAGGGTGGACTTCGCTCGAGGTTTGGCCGGTGAGGAGGAAGATCGTCGGTACTAAAGTCACGTTTTAGTTTCTTAAGGGGATGGTTTGGGTGTAATTGACTAGGTAAAGAGCTCGAAAATAGGGTTGTTAAGCAGAAGCCGTCTAGTATATTGGGTCTCTTGCTCGTTGGGCTTGGGGATGCTTAGTGTGGTTGCAAATGAACGTAGAAGGATAAGGAGGATGTGAGGGTGGGCTTCGTGAGAGGTTTGGTCGGTGAGGAGGAAGGTCGTTGATATCTATACTCAGTTTCTAGTTTCTGTCTTTTTTTAAGGGGATGGGTTGGATGGGATCGACTAGTTAAAGAGCTTCTGAATGGGATTAAGCTAGTTAAAGAGCTTCTGAATGGGATTAAGCAGAAGCCGTACCAATATATAGCAGGGTCTCTTGTTGGTTGGGCTTGGGCATCTTTAGTGTAGTTTGTAAATGAACATCGAAGCATAGGGAGGTTGTGGGGGTGGGTTTTCGTGAGAGGTTTGGTCCCCTTTTGGGCTTTTTGGGGGTTGTGCGGATGATAAGGATATGGTTTTAGATTGGGCAGGAGGGGTATGCTGAACCGTTGGTAAGGTGTTCTGGTGTGTTGTGGGTTTGGAAACTGAAGGAGGTTTAGAGGTGTTTGCGCTGGCTGGGCTGTGGATTTGCTGGTGTTTGTCTTGTCTGGGAGAGAGATCGAGAGATTAGCGTTTGTTTGATCTTGTAAGGGACAAGGAAGAACGAGACGTTTTGGACTATTGGTCATCGAGTTGTGTTTGAGTTAGGAAGCAAGATGTAGTTGGGCAACATAGGCTGATCTTCCGCGGGGAGATTGAGTGCTTCGGGCGCTTGATCTCTGCTCGCAAGATGAGCTTCTGTTGGGTGACTACATCACTTGCTTCCTTTCTTTGACGAGCTCGTTGCATCACGCTTTGGACGGACACTAGTAGCAGCAACGCGAATCTTGGAATCTTGATCTGGGCTGAGAAACGGGTGTATCTTATCCGCGCTCTCCCATATGCTCAAGTTACAAGATAGTGACTAGATTTTATTCTATTAGTTTCTTATCTGGCCTTAGTCTTTCCAAGCCTGGCCGGACCCACGCTTTCTTCCGAGAATGAGCGATTTTCTGTTCTTGGTCAAGAAGACCTGACGCTTGCGGGACAGCTCATCGGACTTGAGCAAGAAAGAGATGGTTGAGACGGTTTGCCACCAAATCTTATCCGTCGCAAGAAAATTCCGTGAAGAATATGTCTGGACAAAGACGGACGAACCCTCTCCTTCAGCCTCCTTTTTTTGCTACGAGATTGGAGGCAAGCCGCAGTCTTCGAGGGCTTCAAAAATGAGACCTTCCGAGGATAAGGGTGATGAAAGTAACTTTTGCAAATCATGAGAGGAATCTTGCTATTTTCCTGTTCCTAAGATACCGCTCAAGGTCGCGAAGCACGAGCCACGTAGCTCGTTCTAAGCTCTCGGTTTTTGAACTGTTTGAGAACAAAATATCTGCTCCTTTTGTCCCGCTTTACACTTTCCACGCAAAGATGATTTTCTGTGGTTGTCTTTTCATCTTCGGTCAAAAGTGGAGATCTGCTGGGCACGTGTCAAGGCACCTGCCAAGGCACCTGTCAAGGCATGGAAAGGTACATAAGCGTATGATGGGTGAAATTGGTTGGGGGATGGTGGGGGTTGAGAAGAAAGGAGGGTGAACGATAGGTGAAGAGCTCAGCTGTGTATCATCTGAAATATTTTCTTGTCCTCATCGACAAGAAAATACTTTCGGTTTTTTTTTTGTGGCGGAGAACGGGTTCCTTAGATGAGAGAGCGAATTTAGCTTGCAGTCAAAAAACATATGCTTGATGTCCGAGCAAGCCCAAGGGAAGGATCTTGAAGCCCTTTATCTTTCTCGTGCTTACAAGCTTGTGCTCGTTGACCAAGGTTTTCCTTTTCTTTCTTTTTTTTGCCACTGAGCAAAGCAAAAAGGAAGAAAGGTGGAAATTCAGAATTTCGTTTTGAACTTTCGTGTTAGATGCAACCTTCGCGTTCCAGTTCTGCACGTGTCGGCAAAGTGGGCACGCATGAACGAATATCTCACGAGATCATGGAACCAATCATTTTTTCATCTTCAGTTCGAGAGGTGGGTGCTAGTCGACGTTTCTCAGTTCAAGGTCCACTCTCTACGTGGGCCCTTGAATTGTAGAGATGCCATTCAGACGACCCTGCTGTCGTACAAAGTCCATATCTCGTCATGTGTTTCTGGTTTCTGAGGGGTATTTTGCAATGTGGATGTACAAGAAACGAACTTTGTTGATGAACAAGAAAGCAACTTCTTGGATATCACAGAAGATCAGAATTCGGCTGAAAGGATGAAAGGAGACGAGAGGATTGCCGCGGCAAGTTTTGATACGTACACGTACACGTTCACACGGCCATGTTCGAGCATGAGGAAAATGATCTGATCCAGTCAAGATATTTCTTCGCTGTAGCTCCTTTCTCAAGTGAAAGTTTGCCGGATCGGTAGAGCACTAACGGTTTCTGGAAGAGGTTCAATTTACCACACTTGATATCTACTACGACGGGAAGTTATCAAACGGTGAGGGATTGACCTGCTCTGACAGCGTGGGTACTGGCCTGGCTTGAACGACGAAGTGGGGGAAAAGCTTTCTATCTGATTTAGAAATCGCCGAGGTTCTCCACGATGCAAGTTGTCGGACTCCGTATCCCCGGGACAGAGCGAAAGGCTAGACCTTCGAAGCTTGAGTCCAGTTTTCTACGTTTTGATTTCGATGAAAGAACACACGATCAACCGCGTATCGTCTTCGAAACGGATTGAAGGACATCCCTGATCTAGCTCTCCAGTGAGTTGTGCCACGATATGACCGACGATTCTTCATCTTGTTGAAAATTTTTTGTACGACTAAGTCGAAACAGGATTATGCCAATCCCATTGAACCTAATATTTGAAACTGGCCGGACTATCTCACAAACTCTACTGCAGTACGTCAATGCATTGTTAAAGATGGTTGATGCGGTTTCCGGTTGCTGCTGTTTAGAGTCGTTCCAAACGGCTTCCTTGAGTGACCGCGTGAAAGAAAAAGGGTCTGGTGCAGGAAACCCGGGAGGTTGAGTTCTGGCTGTAAGGAGTTGTGAGGAGAAGATGTCATCAAGGACGGGCGAGGTCTCCAACCATCGTAGGGGGGGTCGCAGTACCCGTGGGAGGACACGCGCAAGCAGGTGCTCCCGATTCTTAGATGATTTTCAAATGCCACTCCTGGACGTGAATCGAAGGAGGAAGTTCTTGGACGTCGTGGATGAACACTTAAGTAGTCGATCAGTGTCTGACGCAACTCGGGTGATCGAACAGTTGGCGACTGATGTAGGCCAGGAGCGGTTGGTGGAGGTGTTCAGCCATAGAGTTGCCGGTATCGTCTCGGACAGGAAGCTAGAGGAAGAGCTCAATATGTCAGTGATCAGGTTACTGGCACGTCCCGAAGTTGCCCAAAGTGTTGTTGCGTCGAAGATCTACACAGCTTTTGCGCAGTTCGCTGTGAAGTTCTTTACCCAAGTTTTTGAAGAGGACGTCCTTTCTCGATTGGAAAACCATCCCGAGATGTTTGATGTATCGTCGCCATTGGGAAACAGGACTTTGACCTTTGGTCTCACGAGATTTGCAAGGAGAATTCTCCTCGCTTACAAGGCTTTCTATGAAGTACTCTACCGAGTCCCGGATATTGTGAGGCAGGACGTCCAAGCTTCTTTGAACTTGGTTGAGCTGATGTTCAAACCACACGAGGAGATCGTAGCTTGGAGCCAAGTGGATTCCCTGGGGCTAAGCAACCTCACCGACCCTGCGGTTCGGCAGTACTTGGTATCGGCAGCGTCGCTGCTGACGAAGATACAACATATTGCTGAAGAGATCCATGCTCAAGCGCTTATGGGAGAGACTGTTCAACGTGATTCGCTAAAGAGTGGCGATCGGTCAGATGAGAGCAGAGCTGGAGGAGAAATTCCCGCGCGAAACGGACCAGGCGTTTTGTCTCTAAGCAAGAGCGCTCGTCATGACAACGACTTTGAGGATTATAAAAAAATTTCCGTTTTGCCAACTGAGATGGAGATATACTCGAAGCTATGAGACTTCTTGCCGAGGGACGGCGTCGAGGGAAAAGCTTTTTGTGCGCCTGAAAACTTCCTGCCGCACGGGACACTGCGACTCTTCGACAAGCATTTTCGGCTACTGCGACATGATTTTCTGTGCCAAGTGCGTAACGCAGTGACTGCATTCGTGGGCTTCCTACAAGACAACCAGGTAAGTCAAACGGAACGACGTGCGAAGATGAAGATGAATTGGGCTCAGCTTGAGAAGGAAGAGCGTATAGAAAACTTCAATGTTTATCACAATGTGCAAGTCATAGGCTGCGAAATGTACAGACAGGGAGTCGGTTTTGAGATATGCTTCTCCTGCCCGATTCGGATAAGTCGACATCTAAAGTCGACGTCGACGCGTGAGGAGTTTTGGACTTCCCATAGCAACCTTCTGACCTTCGGCAACGTTGTTTGTATTGTGGTAGACGACGAGACCCACAAGCCTCGGCTGCTGGTATGCTCGATTGTCCGACGAGACCCAAAGCACATGATGAACCCGGAGATGGGAGATGCTCGTTTGGGTGTGGCTCCAGTGGATGATGGCTCCAGCGCGGACTTCTTGGCGTCTTTGATAAAGTCAGCTGAAAAGCGAAGAATTTTTATGGTGGAGGTTCCTGGTCTCCTCTTCGAACCCTATAGATGCCTCCTGAATTACCTCCAGGAAACTGTACCAGGGGTAATGCCGTTTGCGGAAATTCTTGCTCCGAGTCCGAAAGATCAGGACCCAGTTGGAGTTTTCCACCCACCGGCGAGAGTCTGCAGGGTGGATGCTCCGGAGTTTACCTATTGCAAAAACTTTAGGTACAAGTTAGGGGATCTGCTTCATCCACCGCGGCGGCTTACATTCACTCCGAATAGCATGGACACGGAACACCGGTCCTCTGTTTGCAGAGAACTAGCTGATGGGTGCGACTTGGATGATGGGCAGCGTGAAGCTCTTCTCAACGTCCTTTCTCACAAAGTAGCGCTTGTGGAGGGTGAGATATTTGCTTTCGAATAGTGCTCGAAGGTCGTTACGAATCTAACTTGAGATCTTTCAAACCCTCCTCTTCCTTCAGGACCTCCCGGTACCGGAAAGACAAAACTAGGAGTGGACATTGTCCGCGTGCTCTTGGAAACGAAAGAAGCGCAGCCTCAGCTCCTGCAGGGCCCGATATTCTGCATCTGCTACACCAATCATGCATTGGACCAGTTTTTGAATCATCTGCTGGAGAACAAGGTGACGGGCATTGTTCGAATTGGTGCACGGAGCAAGGATGAGAGGATTGGCAAACTCAATCTTGAGACCTTGGTTGCGACTGCTGAGGATAGAATATTCAGAGGGAGGGAATTCTACCACAATAGAGAGAGACTAAAGCAACTAGAGACAGTGAACCAAAGTCTGCATGAAAAAATTATCGGCAGGAGAAGCTTGGACTTTGAAGACGTGCAAGAGCTTCTCCCCCCGGGCTGTTTAGAGGAGGTGGAGGTTCTCGATCACGTGGAATGGAAGGACCATAATGAAATAACTGGACCAAGGGGACAAGAAGAGCTCACGCTGGGTTCTCGTGGTCCGTCGTTGACGCGTTTGTTTCATCATTGGCGTCGATGTGAGGATATAACTGCCATGGAAAATACCCTGGTTGAACTTGAGAATCGCCTCAGGCGGGGTTCGGGAGTAGCGAACGGGACTTGGAGCGGGATCGAGAATTCTTTTGCGATCCTCGAGAACGAGACATCGGAGTCGAGTTCGGAGTCCGAGTCCGACATGAACGATGACCTCCTGGCGCAGATTGAATCTTTGCGCGGAAGCATAAAGCGCCTCAAGAACAGGGACTCCGTGCGAAGTGCAGAGGAGATTATTTCTGTCGGCGAGAAATTCAAGCTGTTCGAGCTGTGCCAAGCGGAGAGGGCAACCTTGTACGCTTTCCTGGTGGAACAGATGCGGGGGCGATTAATTGCGGAGCTGAACATGGGTTTGGCTGAAGCGAATGAGTGTTATAATATGCAGAGAAACATGAATAATGAGCAGAGGAAGTATATCTTGCAGAATAGTCCGATAATAGCAGCGACGACAAGTGGTGCCGCAAAACACTGTCAGATGATTCTGGCGGCGCGACCGTTTGCCTTGATTTGCGAGGAGGCTGCCGAGGTGCTTGAAGTACATGTTCTGGCCTCGCTTAGTGCAAGCGTTCAGCACATGATCCTGATCGGCGATCACCTGCAACTGAGGCCATTAGTTCAAACATACGACCTGACTATAGAAGGAGGGAAGGGCTATAGGCTGAACGAGTCGCTATTTGAAAGACTGGTTAATCAGTATCCAGACCACTACCCTAGCTCGAAGCTTTTGGTTCAGAGGCGAATGAGGAAGGACGTATCAGACACGATACGCGAGACTCTGTACCCGGAGCTGCTGGATGGAGAAAACACATTGGAATTCCCGGACGTGAGGGGAATGGGGAAGAATGTGTTCTTCCTTCACCATACGCATGCGGAGAACCAACACGATCGCATGAGCGCTTCATCGGACAGGAGCAAAACCAACTTGTTTGAGGTCGATCTAGTCGAGGCGCTTGTCCTATACCTCGTGAAGAACGGGTACAACGGACAGAAGGATATTGCGGTCCTTACGCCGTACCTTGCTCAGCTCTTTTTGATAAAGAAAGCCCTCCAAAGGCGAATAGTCGTTACGCTCGCCGAAAAGGACATGGACCTTTTGGCAAGGGAGCGCCTCGACGAGGATCCGAGCCAGGGGGCTCAGGGTGTCTCTACGTACTTCACCAACGAATCCCTTTCACAAAGCGTGAGGGTCTCCACGGTGGACAACTTCCAGGGAGAGGAAGCTAACATCATTGTTCTGTCGCTTGTGCGCAACAGTGGCTCACCGGACGTTGTAGACAGGCCGATAGGATTTGTGCGCAATTCAAACAGGATCAACGTGATGTTGTCGAGAGCTAGGTATGGAATGTACATAATGGGCAACGCCTATCAGCTCGAGTTTCAGAGCAATATGTGGTCCAGAATACTGGCGACCCTGAAAGAAAAGGGCCTTCTCGGTGCGGCTTACCCCCTGACTTGTCATACACACAAGGACTATCACGTGTTGGTAAAGTCAGCCGAAGAATTCTACCGCATCTCGCCCGACGGAGGATGTCCGAGGCCATGTGGGGTTCGCCTGCCATCATGCGGGCATATCTGTCCCCTTACATGCCATGCATATGATGCTGAGCACAGGTTGACAAAATGCAACGCGATTTGTTTGAGACTTCGGGAAACGTGCGATCACTCGTGTCCAGCGAGATGCGGGGAAGTTTGTCCCCCGTGCCAAGTTTTCGTTGGGTCGTTGACGCTCAAGTGCGGTCACGAACTGTCACGAGCTCGGTGTTTTCAGAAGTTGGGAGTCGACTCAATTCAGTGCGTGGTTCCGGTGGGCGTGACGCTGCCATGCGGGCACGAGAAAACAGTCGAGTGTTCTATTCTCGAAGATGAGCACTTTTGTCAAAAGCAGTGTACGCACGTACTGGAGTGTGGGCATACTTGCGAGGCGGTTTGTGGTTCTTGCGCGAGAGCGAAAGAAGGCTTGAGACAACATCCAAAGTGCCGACGTGCGCGCGATCGACCACTGAATTGCGGGCACCTCTGCAATGTTGAATGCAACGTGCATGTCACCAAGGAGTCGGACGGACAGCAACGGACACTATGTCCGCCTTGCAAGGCACTGTGTGTGAATGCGTGCGAACACTCCTCCTGCAACGCAGCGTGCAGTGTCGTTTGCGTCAGCTGTGCTGAACCTTGCGCTTGGAAGTGTCCACACAAGAATAGGAAATGTCCACTACCATGTGGTGCGCCCTGCTCCATGTTGCCCTGCGATTTTCGCTGCCCAGAAAGGCTACCGTGTGGACATAGGTGCCCGGGTTTGTGCGGCGAACCGTGCCCGGAATCCACCTTCTGCCATACCTGCGGGAATCAGTCTACGAAGAAGCTTTTGGTAGACTATGTTTTGATGTCTAAGTACGAGGATATCAACCCCGACAAGGACCCAGTAGTTTTCTTAAACTGCGGCCATCCTATGACTATGGAGAGCATCGACAATCTCATGGAGATCGACAAGGTCTACGTGCGATCCCGAGTTTCGGCAGAGTTTGTCGATCTAGTACCATACAACGTGTCCAGCATTTTGTCAGAGAAGAGGCCCGTGTGCCCTTTATGCCGCACACCGATTCACGGCGTGCGTCGATATGGGCGAATTCTCAATCAGCACACGCTCAGCGCGATTATGAGGAACTTCAAGTACGAGTTCCTGCGCGTCAAGGAAAGTTTCGACTCAGCTGCAGATCACAGAGCCAGGCTTTTGGAGAAATACAGAGAGGAATTCAAATCCCTTGCTCAACGCAAGAGCAACGAAACCTTGAGAGAAGAGCGAAACGTTTCGGGCGGACGTACAAGCATAGACAGGTATCATTTGAACCTCTGCAATTCGGCAGTCAAGAAAGTCAACTCCGTCTTTCCAATGAGAACCATCGAACGTTTCTACAAACGGAGTCGCCACCCTCCAACCGAAAGAGTCTACCAAGCGAGCTTGGTCTACATGGAAAATGACCTGCTCGATTCGGAATCGTGCGAAGCTCAGGTTGGCTTGGAGACACCACGTCCGGACTATGAGCTATGCATTTGGAGCGCCATGCAATATGCAGAGTTCCTGCACCAGCAGGCCGACGCGCTAGTGCTGATGACGAAATTGAAACCTGCTGGAATGGACGTGAACAAACTGATAGAAGTTGCTTTCATCGACCTTCTGCATGCTTACAAGTGGTACATGGACAAGGCACTCGTGGATGCGACCGCAGCCAAGTACTACAGACATGCGGCGAACACTCGTCTCGCAGTGGCGGGTTTGAACTATGCTGTGATGCAGTTAATTCAGCAGCACCAAGAAGTGGTTAGGAAGCTTGTGGCTGTTCGCCACCAAAACGCCATAGCTCCGAATACTACGAGAAACAGTTTTCGAGAATTCATTCTGACGCTGAAGGACTGGCTGGACTATGTTGGTCGTAAAGACAAGCGCGTAGTTGCTAAGGACTGTCAGAGGGTGCATGACTTGCTCGTGACTACGAATTTGGACGAGGCTGTGTCTATCTGTCCCGATGGATACAAGCCGATCCTGGAAAAGGCCGTTGCTGAAGCAAGAAAGGAGTATAGCCGCGAAAACACGGCAGAATACAAACTTGCTCTACGATTAGAAATTATCGAAGCCATGAAAGCGTCGAGTATTGGCCTAGGTACGTAGCCTCCAACCCCACGTGGTTTACGACAGTTTCTAACCCAAAGTCCTCCACTCCACGCTGATCGGATATGTATGACCAGGAGTCCTTCATCATTGTCCAAGAGGCCATTTGGTAAGCAAGACCAGTAGTATTTCCGCAAGCGGTAGTCTCCTTGCAAGCAGGGTCTTTCGCTCATACAATTCTAATCGTATCTTTCGTAGTACTCAATCATGAACTGTGGTGAGGCAAATCAAGCAGCCCATTGCGTCGAGTATGGATTGCCGATCGGGGGATCGAATTATGCCCTACTACCAGGGAACAGAAGGATAACCTGACCCTTCCAGTGGCCTACGAGTCAGCGGAGCACAGCCCAGACTTCTCACCCCGAATCCGCGCTTCCGGCAAGATAATCCGGTTCGTGTTATGTATCCTCTGAAAACCTAAAAACGGAATAGTCGGTTTTCAGTGTTGATGCGATCTCCCATCAGCAACACCCGTAAAGGCCACTAGTATATCGATCAGCAACACCGGTGCACAGTTTCGGTTTCAACTCGTTCCTAGCTGATCCAAGCTCTGGTTCCAGGCAAGCTTGTGCTGGGAAGTGGGTCTTCACATTTGAGTCAGGGGCCGAATCACGGAAAGCCATTTGGCTCACGGAGGCTGCCCTACTCATCCGCCGATTCAACATCAGTCAAGCATCTCTGGGCACATTTGCACATCTCTTGCGCACTAAGTTATGAGCATTTGGTCAAGCCAGGCGATCCTCGTTGAGATGCCGAGTCTGTTCCGGTTCAGGGACCAAGTCAAAACGGCTTTTACAAAGTTCGATGGCCATGCTTCGAGCACCCAAATCCGAATAGCACGGGCGTTCTGCTGCTTGTGTGTGTGGATTAGTCGATTTGCCGAACGCTGACCACCCCATCCTCCGCGCAAACTCGAAAATACTGTAAAGATTAGAATGGGTCCGCAACATCGTCTTCGTCATCGTTCGGTAGGTCATCATCAAAATTCAGCGCCCTAGCCCTGTACCGACCACTTCCACGTTCGGAGCCGTCGTTCGAGTCTACCAGATCCCTCATCGACGTCTCCAATTTCTCGGCTGTCTGGAGGACGATATCATTCGTAGGATTCTCTAGTAGAGCCTGTTTGAGATGCTTCCATCCTTCCTCGAACTCTCGATGCTCCGTCAAGATATCCACGATCTCAACCCTAGCTCTTGAGACCGCCGCTCGCTGCCCCCGAGATCCGTCGCCTTTATATTTGTCTATATATTCTTCCAGAGTTTTGATGGCACTAGCAACTTCACCATCCTGTTCGTGCCTTCTAGCCAACCCGATCACTGCCGGCACGCACTTTGGGGAGAGCTTGAGGGCCTTCTGAAATGCTGACATAGCTTTGCTTAGCCTCTCCAAGGAGATCATGACCTATAGAATTCGCATCGGAGTTCGGTGTGTGAAGTAAATATCTGATTCAATCTCAACAGAACGCTGCAGTAAGCTCTGTACCTTGGCGTATACGCAGTAGGCGTAAGCCGAGTTAGGCGATCTCCGGATAGCATCTTTTGCTGTAAGATGTGCCTCGGAGATCGCACCGTTTCGCAATTGGATCTCAGCAAGGCTGATCTGCTGCGATGGCCTCAACGAGATCGGATTCTGTAGCTTCCTTGCCTCCCTCTCACAGATTCTCTGAAGTTGTGCATCCAGTTTGGAGCCGTGATCTTTGTCATCCTGAAGCTTACAAAGCATAGCCGAAGATCTCCATGCGACCGGAGAGAACTCGTCTACCTCAACGAGCGAGGAACACAGAGAAGTCAGCTCGGATCCCTGTCCGTTCTCCAGGAGGAGCGAGCAGTAGTCATCCATGCTTCGCGTGGTCCACGAGTCCGCGGATCTCGCCATCTGGAACGCCCTGGAGCTTCGTTCAGCCGCTTCAAAATCGCTCAAACCTACGTACTGCTCATACTCTGCTTCAGCCAGCGTGATGGTCAGCGGTACACACTTTGGCGCCTTCAAGACCCCACGATGAAGCTCAAAACGAGCGCCTTCGATGTCTCCAGACGATATGGAAGCGATTCCTACAGAGACGCGGTGGCGCTTTGAATCTCTGAGAAAAACGCGGCCGAGCTTCTTCAAATCAGTTGTTCAATAGTCGTTCCTACCTCTGAAATAGTTCTGCATGGCCTCGACTATCACATCCGGGATTCCAACAGTTGAGCAGCTCCTCGTTATCTGATCCAACGTTGAAGTTTCTAGTTCTCCGCCAGACTCCAATAGCAAAACGGCGGCTTCGATGGCCAGCGGGTTTCTCTTCAACGCGTTCTTGAAGCACGCTCTCGCCGCGCGAATCGCCGAGCTATCGAGGTACAGCTTTCCGAGCAAAATTTCCGCTTCAACGTCACATTCCGATCCTCGAATTGACTCCAACATCTTCAGAGCGCTCTCCTTTCTGCCGCTCGCGACGTAGGCCTTCGCAATCTTCTTCCGGACCCCCGCCACCTTGACCGATGGCTCCAAGCTCGACGCGGTAAGCGCCCGTTTGTACTTCTCAACCGCGCTCAAGTACTTGCCCTGAGCGTAGAGCGAATCACCAAGAATCTCTGCCGTCTCAAACACAGAAGACGCTGACAGACTTCCAGAGCCTCCCAGGAGGAGCCATCCGAAGAGTTCAGCGGAACCTGTTGTCACAGTTGCGAAAAGTATAAGCCGATTAGATCAGAGGTAGATCTGAATAGTAAACCCAAGATAGTCCCTTTAAAACGTCCTCACCATGAAGTCCTTGAGACGATAAATTTCTCAAACTCACAGATGGACCCATTGTCTCTACTCCTTCCACACCCATCACTAACCCCCTTCCTCACCAACCGATCCCAAATCCGATCAGCCGATCGGGTGAATGGATCTTAGCAAAACTTATCCGCAATCTTCCCTTGAAAACTCAACTAAAACGTCTTCGACAGCGTTCCCACCGATCTTCTTCCGTAACCCAACCCGCCGCGTTCAGAGATGGCTTGGAGGCAGAACAAAAAAAAACCGCGTTTGCATTTTTCAACAGCGCTCAAATACGTTCTCTCGACCCTTGCCGAATCAATCCCGCCTCCCTCCAAAACCCCTAGTGAACAGATCAGAGCAAGACTATCTGCTTTGCTACCAGCAAAGGTTTAACAAAATATTCGACCAGCAGGTTCCGGACCTTGAAGAAACTCCACCCATACACGTCAACGTTCTCTGATTTCAGTCTGTTGACCAGTGGCTCTTCAATCGGCTTGTTTTACTCCTTAATCAGTTCCGGTCCTCCCCCTCGGACTTGATGTAGTGAATAGATGAGAATAGACTATCCACCTTCCTGAAAGACTACGTGCAAAACATAGACGAGAAGAAACAGATGCTTGCGGGATTGGAAGAGGTCCACCTGCACGTCAAAGGTTGCGCAGTTCTGTTTGTTGATCAGTCGCTTTGTTTTGGTACCGCAAAGCAGTTCCGCTCCCGCCTCCGGTCGCCGTTTCAATCCGCGACTATCCATAGAAACCTGATTTAGTCGATCTGTTAATCCCGTGTGTCTAGTGAAATACAATTTTCTCACCCCTAAACGGAGATCCTTCTCTTTGCTTTCTAATGAAAAGATGGAGCGCTTCCCTTCGCAACTAAGCTCTTCTGCTTTACTCAGGTCTCTATTCTAATCCGCCGCCCACATCAACCACTGATCAATTTACGTTCAATTCCGCCACCATTCGATGCGACATTCAAAAAAAAACCTCTTCTCGCTCCGTTGAATAGCTCAATACTGCACCTAACACTTTTGAAGTGGAGGCTTTCTTCAAGCTCAGGAGAACTTCGTGTAGCTCAATGAAGTGAACGGCTACAAGCTCGCGGGTCTCAAAGAAAAGAAGACCCCGTGTGCTCCCCCGCATCTATGCTGGGTTTCAGTTGAGTAGCTTCGGAAGAGACAGTGGTCCCTGCCGCCACGCATTCGGCTAGTAATCAGTTCGCACCTCTCAATATACCTTGGAGGCACGGATTTCAGCGCAAGCGAGATTCTACATGCCGTACTGTCTAACTGAAGATGGTGAAGGTGTTTTAATCAGCAAGAACTGCTGGAAAAACTAATTGCCGTGTGGTGGTAGATCCTGATCCCAGTAGCGAAAGTCGGTAAAAGCACCTCTTCCACAATTTGACTTCCTTGACCCCTTGGATGAGAGCAATCGGTTATCGACCGTGTGAGGAGTCCTATACAAGTTGTCTTCAAGCGTAGAAGGTTGTTGTAAACCTCTTCATCGCAAATCCCGTCCCACGAGCTGAGAACTGCCGATGGACGAAGATGCGACAATGTACGTATTGGCTTGCCGGCTACTTCCGGTGCTCACCGCTTTCCATGCCGCAGCCCCGCAACCGCACGGCCATCATGTTTGTTTTTTCCTGATCTACCTCCCGGTTGCATCTCTGCTGAATACATCCTCCGTGGCCTCGCACATCAAGCTCCATGATAGGGCATTGAGAAATCTAATGTTCCCTCTTGCTTTTCAGCAATGATAATTTCAGTCCGGAGATTTGCAGGTGTTCCTCGTCTGCTATGGCTTGCTCGAGGCAAGGCTTCGAAAATGTTCTCCACAAACTTAGTGGGACTTTCTAATCCAATCTGCTGATCTGTTTGTTCCAAAGGCCTCAACGTCCTCTGCTCCTCAAGCGAGGACGAGAATTCCTGCACGGCTGGATTCATAAAACAGTCTGCGATTGGATGCCTGGAGAAGTTCAAGGCGCCTTCAGCTTTGACCAAGAGGATCTAGTGCTGATCAGACAAGCATCTCTCTCAACGAAGGCATTGTATTGCGCGAGGTCAACATGATTAATTTCCCCTTCCCACTGGTCTTCTTCGCTTCTTGCGTCTCGGAATGCCCGTTTCAGTGTTCGGAAGAGTCCTTAAACTCGCTCCGACTAGGTTCGCAGCAAATAGACCATGTTAGCATCAGCAAGCAGATAAGTAAAAGCGAGGACAACAGTCCGCAGCGAATGTCATTCTCTAGGAAACCGAATAGACTGCACTTGAAAAGGTGAAAGCGTAATCTTCACGATCAACCAGTCCGAGACCTCGATAGCCTCCAATTCACCAGTCTTCTCCTCAAGTATGTTACAAAGCATTGCCTCCTTAAAACCAAGGCGTGAGGAGACTTTCACACGAACCGTCTCAGTGCCACCTAATGACTCGTACAGGCGAAGCACCAGGTCATATCCAACCTCAGCCTTTTTAACGCAGTCTAGAAGCACACTGCCTTTGTATTGCTGCTCATTCTCATCCTCCAAGGCGAACATCTCCCCAATGCCGTCCTCTCGCACATAGTTTCCCGAAATGACTCTCAACTCTGCTGACTGGTTGAACGCCACGGCCGACCTCATGACATCGACACAAGGAAACGATCCCTTGTGCGGAAGTAGGGCATACTTGTACTGGTGATCTCCCATATCGCACAGGTCATCCGGACTCTTGGGCGAGCGCAGCAGCGATAACCTCATCAGCGAGTCTCTTACGGAGTATCCATATTTGCAATCGTTCAGAATGGCTAGGCCATAGTTCTTCTCTGAGAGGTCCGCATACCGATGACCACATACCTGAGAACCATCAACCTCGAAGTTGAGCGTATGAGAAGAAGCACTACGAAGCTGACAGACCCATTCATACCTCGAACTTGGCAGCATCCCAGGATGTATTGAAGTGCGTAGGCCGCTGTACGTAGCCATACTGAGTCTCATATGACGCCGAAGGTGAACGAAGGAAGGTGTCGAACTCGACGCGAAGCATCTTCCGATCAAGATGCCAGCTCACAAAGTTGTCAAAGGTAAGGAGGTTTGAAAAGCTCTCTAGCGACACTGTTTGTATGATCCGACTGTCAGATCCAAGCACGTACTCAAACTGTAGAGTAGCACGCAGGGGTCCCGTTTCAAGAACCTGGGTAGACGGAACGAAACACACAATGAGTGACCTCTCGTGGCGGATGAAGTGTTCGTGCCTACTAACCTTGAATGACACAGCACTGTCAACTGGATAGCACTTTTCAAAGTTGTAGGCTTCAACATCCCATGCGTCCCAGAATAGTGAGATGTCGTCGTAAAGTACGAAGCGGTTGGCGCAGCCCTTAACAAAGTTGGGGCTATCTGGAACGTTCCCGCTCCCTCTCAAGACGAGGCTATACAGGCGTCCATCAAGTCCCATCTCTACTTTCAAATGGCCGTTGTTGAGGTACAATCTGTCACCTCGATGTGCAACTGAGCAGCGATAATCTTCCTGTAGTTCTGACATGGTCCTATGCGAGGTTCCAGAACTCGGTGAGCTTCGTATAACCTAAAAACGAAAGCTCTTTTTCCAGATGACGTACTTTGGAGAAATAGTGAGCGCAATTGAGCTCGGAACATCCTCGACAACTACAAGGCTCGTCTCCGTGTCAACCTGTTGAACTAAACTAGATTTCAACAACATCTCCGAATCCACTCCCACGGAAACGTTCACAACCACTGGTGTACTTAGGAAAGCGTTGGGGTTGAAAAGCACCAGGACTTTTTCTTTTTCCTGGCGAAGAGGACGAGAAGACGGGAGAGCCGTCAAAACCCCATTTCGCATCTTCGACTGGACAGAAAGAAACTTGATCTCTCACCTGTTCTCGTTCTTCAACTCGAAGAGCGGAGGAACTTAACCCAGTCAGTCTAAACACTAGATCGCTTGATACGCGCTTAGCATGTTCGAGAATCTTCCTATGTCCAGCTTCAGCTTCTTCAACAACGGGCCTTATACATGTACCCGGTAGCGTATCATGAAACTGGTGAAGCATAAGAAGCTTCCAGCAGTGGCTCAGCAAGTCCGAGAACTCCGTGATCAGATCGCGTTCGGATGCAGAATCCCGAATTGATGCGAAAACTCCGATCACCAAGTCCGCCTTTCTCAGCGACAATTCGGCTTTTCGGTTGCCCTTCTTAATCATCGCTTGCGAGGTATAGGTTCCTCTATGAAGCTCAAAGTACAGCTCTCTGAATCGCAACCGTCGTACTTAGAGGGTCAGCTTCACAGATATCGGTACGCGAGTGACATCTTTGACATCCTTACCCAACCCATCGAGGCAGCTCGCTATATCTACTAGCGGCGTGCTTGAAGAATCGCTTAGGAGTGTCCGCCACAACGTCGGGAAGACCAGGTACGTTGTTCCGCATGATCCTAAGTGATTCAATCATAGCGGGGTTTGGACCTCCTCCGCCGTCGCCGTGGCCGAATAGCATCATCGCAGCGTTAAGTACGCCGGCATCTTTGTTGTCTTGAACAGTCTTGATGACTTCATCGACTTTAACTGACGTGTTGTAGGAGTCGGCAGGGGGAAAGTGACCTATGACCTCCGACCCTATTTCGAAGAAAGCGACAAGCGAGGGGAGCCTCAGTCAATTGCTGAAGTACTCCCTTTCTCCCTACTGGTGACCGGTGAATTGAGAAGCATCCCTCACCGTCAAGACCCTCCCAACGGAACACGGAGTGCGGAAACTTATTGAACAAGTTCCAGCTCAACTTTTGTGTTAGGAAGAATTCGATCCCGGCACTTTTCATGATCTGCGGTAGCTGCGAGGAGTACCCAAAAGTATCAGGCAACCAGAACACATTGCAGGGAGCTCCGAATTCGCTCTCGAAGAACCTCTGGCCGATCAGAAACTGCCTAACGAGAGATTCTCCTGACGGCATGTTGCAGTCCATCTCTATCCATGTTCCTCCGGTGACCAGGAACTGTCCCTTCTTGTGCCATGCCTTTATCTCCTGGGAACCGACAAAAATTGCCTCTTGGATATCAGCCAACGGCTAGCCGTCTTCTTCCTCTCCTTCACGCAGCTATGCTTACCTTATAAAGCGACGGGTAATCCTCCTTCACCCATTCCAGCTGTTGAGCCTGGCTACATACGAATTGGTACTCTGGATACTTCTCCATGTTCCGGACCTGCGTTGACCAGCTGCGCGCACATTTTCTCCTAGTTTCTGCATACGGCCATAGCCACGCGGTGTCAATGTGACAATTCCCAATCGCGAACACCGTTGGGGTTGCTCCGGTTCGTGCGAATTCGTTTGAGTCGTGTGGACGACTAGTGCCCGATTGAATGAAGTACTTATCCGCGATCTCTAGTCCCTTCCCGTATGTATCCTTGTCGAGAACATCGACCGCGTTGATCACGCGGTTGGCACAGTGAAGAGCCGTCTGCTTCCGTGTGTTTCCGACTGGCAAGCTTGTTGCACAGCCTTCCAGGAACTGTGAGTAGAATGTTCACACTGAGCTCTCTTTTTTTTGGCGGGCACGGCAGTCGTTTTCTGGATTTACTGGTGAAGGGATTTGTACCGTTACACACTGGAGAAGTTGCCACGCCTCAGCATCAAAGGTGGAAATCCCGCATTCGCTGAGCGTATAGGAGCAAGTCGGATCGGGAGGTTCTATATGTCCGCCTCGGCCAGCGCCAAAAAGACCGTTGCAAGCCATTTCGACGTAGAGAACAACCTCCGCGCCTCCGTTTGGAACCTCATGGAAAAGCGGGTAGTAGTCTCTGCGAACTACTCCTCCTCCACCAGTAAGCCCTTGCCTCGGCTGTCCCTGATCCAACCAGACCATGGCTTCAGAGTTCGAGTCCCACATGAGATGAACTTCTTTACCGCTGTACTCTGGACTGATGCGAATCTTCAGTTTGAACCAGAAAGTAGACCAAGTAGGTCCAAAGCTTTCTCCAACTTCAGTTCTCTCAAAATGCAGGTCCTTCACCTCGGCAAACGGAATCCGCTCCTGTCGGTCGGAGACTTCCAAGTCGATACACGTCCGGTCAGGAGCGCTCCAGACTTGGCCTGAGGGAAAACTCACAACAACAAAAGAAAAACAACGCTCAGTTATCCCAGAGGGCTAAGTGATAAAAGAATAAAAAAAAACGAGCGCTCGGCCTGACCAAGGCGTTCTCTCACCTAGCAGGGTATGCTGCTTCCTGCCAATCGGCTGGTTCCCACCGACGGCAAAGTCCTTCCACCCCGTGAAAACGCCGATCCTCTCCCTCGCAATCCTCTCATTCTTATATTCAACCGCCATAAGCCTTTTCCTAAAAATTCTCCAGTGGCCATCACTCACTAGCCTCTCTCCAGTCTACAGCCTCTTCCCCCCAGCCACAGAAAGCGATTGGCATCGATGGAGATGATCTCCAACCCATCAATATTGACACGTCCCAGGTGTCCCACAAGGGTACTGCCTCAATTGTTCCCGAATTCAAGGTTTACTTCCTCCTAATTAATCCCTAATTACGTAGTTTATCCCAAAACTAACCTTCCTTTTCTAACTCTGGTTCTTCTTCCTTACTTGTTTTCTTCTCTACCTTCAAGCTAACCTTGAAAATGATCGTGGATTCCATCGCATTTATACTGTTACTTCATCGGGATGTTCAATACAGCCGAGGCTAAAATAAGGGTGGATCCTCCATAGATTCTGGCACAGCCCGAGCATAATTTAGCTCAGCCATACTGCGGGAAGGTTGAACTTGCTTGGAGGGCTGAGACGCACAAATATCTCAGCAACTAGGACAGCTTGTCCTCTAATTCCTTTTCCTCCAATGAAAAGATTGGAATAATAAGCCAGGCTGTCTTTAATATCTGTTGGCCAATCGCTCCTTGTGTCTGAGACAGACTGTACCTACAAACGGGACTTTATTGTACTTTTTAGTACGTTGTTAGTACATCACAAACCGACTCATTCGACCGGGGTCAGTTTGGTATCTCTATAGAGGTACTCTAGTGGACTTTGTGTTCCGCCAATGGATTTTTCTGGGGTAAGACGTAGATAATCATCCATAGACAGCATGCACGTCTCCGATATCGCTCTAACGAAAAAGCCTTCATGAATTTAGGGACTCACTGCGAAGTTTGTTTTCCCGTGTTGGCTGTTGGCCCAAGGAGAGTCGAGTTATGTGAGTCAATCTCTGAGTTGGGAGCACGCAAGGGTACGAACAGCACACGGGGGCGCCTGCGACAGCTCGTTTGGCGTTATCCACGAGGTGGAGAGGTCGGGAAGGGCAGCGGACAGGTGCGCTGTGAGGATCACGGCAAAGAAGCGGGATACCGACTGGGAACGCGTCATATTCGATATCTTGATGATCATGAAATCGGCGGTTCAGACAGCAATGGGCAGCGCACGAAGGGCATTTCGTACATGCACCGCTGCCTTAACCATCGCGTCGATAATCAATCCGAGCGCTCCAGCAGTTTGTAAAAAATGCACTGGGTTTATTGTCTATGATGCAGATACCTCCATCTTTTCGCTTTCTACAACAACGGATATGTCCGTGCGCGGCTTGTCGATCTTTGAAGTGAGGACCTCCTGCTCATCATAAAAGGAAGAACATGAAAAGGGAAAGCAAAATCTTCAGTACTTGGGAGCACATGATGTAAAGCCGTTTTCCAGCAACCCTCACCGTCTTCGGGAAGGTGTATGGCGTGGACTTTCTCCACGGTCGCATATTCTCCTTCGCATAGCCCTTCAGCATCTCAGTCTTATCCTTCGTTATCACGCACAAGTTGACGTTACCTCCAGAGCCCATGTCGTTGTAAATACCGGCTGAAATCGCTTCGTATACAATCTGCTTCCCTTCTTCTAGAGTCATGTCGTCCTTGTACTTGCTCTCGAACACCGCCATGGCCGCTAGTGATCCTGATCCCATGGTCACGAACCTGATCACCAATAAGGTCTGGTTCAATATCTGTATAGCAAAACTTGTTCGCGAAGCTCGGGGAAGGCATGAGAGATTCTTACGGAAGAGCATCGGTAGATCCGTGAGGGTACACCGTATACAGGTGCGGTCCATGAAGATCTACTCCTCCGAGCACCAGGGCCGCTGATACGTGTCCTTGATATTGGAAAAGATGCCTTTTCAGCATTGTCAAGCAAGTCGTAACTCTGCTTTGTCGTCCCTGAGAGGTGCAGTCCATGGCAACGTGATCAAGTTAGATTTTAAGGAACCGTCTCTTCGTTTTGAGTTCAAAATCGTCCATCTTACGGTGTCAAGTCGATGGAGCTCTAGCTTGGATGCAATCATCGCCGTGGTATGCTCAGTATCAGCGGCAGTTCCAGCGCCACAGCAATATATGTTTGGTGCAATGTAGTGGATCTTTTCGCAATATTTTTCAAACACCGTAGTCTCTGAAGTTGCCCTGTTCATCCCAATTGTCACCCTTTGAGCCAACACCAATTCGAAATAGCATTGCAGAACAACAAGAAATCCATCGGAAAAAAGCAAACCAAACCTACCTTGTATCAGCTCCAAGCACAACACCATCTTTATACACCACACCAACAATCGTAGTTCCAGTTTTTGCAGCCTTGGGCATCTTCATCCCCCTGAACGAAAACCCGAAAAGTAACAAAAAACTTATCCCATCAGATCCCAACACTGTGGTCCGCAGACACAACCAAAACAAAGACACACGTACTTCTCCTCCAAAACATGATTCCTTGCGACGTTATCAAAAGAAAATCCGCCACTCCTTTCACTCATCGACTCCATCTTGTTCCCCTCTCTCTCCCACACACCCCCACCTCCCCCCGCCAAAATTCGTCCTTCCGATTGATCCTTTGGTCCTTATGTCCTTCAAAAACAGAAAATCCTCTCTAGTACCTCTCTAATCCCTTCTTAACAAACTTCAGATCCGTAAAATGAATTCCAATCCCAACCTGAACGCTTCCTCTTCCATGCACTTCCCTCCCAACGCCAATTCCATCTTCTACCTGCCGATCTTAACATCAACAGCACCTTCCCTTCTACCTATAAAAACGCTAAATTAGAGTATATACATTCTATATATTCATTTTTCACTTACACTAATTATCGTTTATATATATGAATTATCGTAATATACTTTATAATTATTGGTTTTTTGGATCCGAAACGATTTCCGATTTTGGCTTGAGGGATGGAAGGGTAGGTCGCTTTGTGATGCATTGGAGGTCTTTGGGTGATGATTTGAGACTTGTATTAGAGGGATTTCTACAACATGTATCCAACTCTGGTCCCCCCCCAGGCCCACACCCGCGGTTTGGTGAGGTTAATCCCGATCGGAGCGGAGGCTACATCGGGAATTGTTCGCTTTTCAGGGTAAGTTGTCAGGTTTTCGAAGACCGTGTTAATCGTGAAAGACCTTCAAGTAGGGTAACGAGTTCTTTTTTTCCCCAGTTGACCAGGAGAAAGCCAATTCCCAGCTGAGAAAGCGAACTTAGCGCCGGCCGGCGGCACAGGTGCATCCAAGTCTGAGGATCCACACCGTTGATGAAGTCGGAGACTAAAGATCAGAACTCTTCAGATATCATATGAAGCAGTCCCCGAAGAAGTGAAGCCATCCCCTCGAACATAAAGTGGCCAAGCAGTGGCGTGCTACAGTTATGGATGTGATGACTCACAGCTTGCTTCTCATTTCGACTTGTCACTCGCCACAACTTTGCCTGCAAGAGTAGCTTTCTTTGGATGCAATGGAACTCATCAGTCGTTCGAAAAATGCGAACAAGTTTAGCTACTGAGCCTGGCAACTTTGCATCCGTCGAAAAAGGTTCTTGCCAAGGAGAGGCGTCCATATTAGTACCTCTGCCATAGCTTTGTTTACTCCATCTCCTACTCTTCGTTTAGTGTTCAATAATTCTACATCCAGTTGCAACTCAAGACATCAGACCAGGTCATTCTCGGTGCTCTACTCCTCCAGCGTGTATACGGAGCAAACGGAGTCATTCGCTGGGGCAGTGAAGACATTGTCTGCCCCTTTCATGTTCTAGCTTTGGTTGTTAACCTCCTTCAGTCGAATTGTGACGGCGTTCTTATGCGCGTGAAGCTGCTCCACAGATGCCATGGTCTCAACATGCGGACCGACATTCCGTATGCCAGTGGGAGTCAGCTTCTGAATCGTTATGTACTTGACAAAAGTATCCAGGCTCACGCCGCCATACATTCTCGCATATCCGTACGTCGGCAGCGAATGGTTCGTTCCGGAAGCGTAGTCCCCCACAGATTCTGGTGTGTAGTGACCCAGAAAGACGGACCCCGCATTGACAATCTTATCAACGTAGGCCTCTGGCTCGTCCACTGGGATCACGAGATGTTCCGGGGCGTAGAGATTGGTGAAACGAATTGCCTCATCAATACTATCCACTCTCAAGAAGAGGCTCTTTGAGAGGGCCTCCTTCACAATCTCCTTCCTCGGCAGGGCGCTAACCTGAGCCTCCAGTTCCTCTGCGAATACTTTCTCATCAAAGCCCTTGAGAGCGACGCATACGACCTGAGAGTCCACCCCATGCTCCGCCTGAGATAGCAGATCCGACACAACAAAAGCAGGTTTGGATGAAGCATCCGCTATACACAACTGCTCAGATGGACCCGCGGGCATGTCGATTGCAAGGGAAGCCTCTCCAGAGTTCTGCAAGATCATCTTCGCCCCTGTGACGAACTGATTTCCCGGCCCACAGATCTTGTCCACCTTGGGACAGGTTTCGGTTCCAAACGCCATGGCCGTGATAGCCTGAGCACCACCGGCCTTGAGGATCTTCGTCACACCGCACTTGAGAGCGGCGTAGAGAACCTCCGGACATACGCTTCCGTCAGCTCGTGGAGGCGTCGCAAGTACGACCTCGGTACACCCAGCGAGCTGAGCTGGGACACCGAGCATGAGCGCCGTAGACGGAAGCACCGCAGTTCCACCAGGTACGTAAATCCCAACGCGCTCGATTGGTCTGGGAACTCTTCTGCATTCAATCCCCTCCATCGTCGATACAGAAAGAGTCTCGCGAACCTGAAAACGCGAGAGGTTTTGTGAGGAAACCAGGCCTCGCACCTTTCTCTGACGTCACGATTTGGCTCGTAGCTTACCTGGGCGCTGTGGAACTTGTGAATGTTGTCGTAGGCGACGTCAAATGCCTTCCGGACTGAGTCCTCAAGCAATGGTTCTTCAAGTTCCCTGGGGTTAACAACCACCTCATCCAGCTCCACTTTGTCGAACTTAAGAGTCAGCTCCCGGACAGCGTCATCACCTCTCGACTGCACTTCCGATATGATCGGCTTCACCAAATCCATCGTCTTGGAGAAGTCAATCTTCGGCCTCAGAGTAAGGTTCATAAGCATCTCCTCGCTCAGGTTTTTTAGCTCGAAAGCCATCACTATACCCGCAATCCTTTCGCCACCGGCCATCTTTGTCCAACAACCCTATTGCCAGCTTGGCGCTCTGAAGTAAAAAATCAATTGTCTCAGCTGCAAAGCGAACACCTTCAGAAAACCAAGCCTCAGAACATTCAAGACTCACACATACGAGAGGGGAAGAGCTAGCCAGAAGCGCCACCTCTTGTCAAGTTCAGATTACGACCTCCGCTACCAAATGCCTTTTTCACCGTCGGAAAAATGGCCGGTGACCTCGTCAATGTAAGGGGGGTGGGGAGGTGGGTGGAACATTTTGGATGGTAGGATTGACAGACAGCGCCGCCAGACACTTTGGAAGAACCTTTGCGATTAGGAACAGGTCGTAACCTCCCCCTCGAAGGGAATACTGCTCCGCGGTCGGAAACATGGCAGGTGACATCGTCAATGGATTAGGGTTGTGAGGATGTGGATGGAACACCTTCAATGGTAGGATTCACAGCGGAACCATGGCGTTTCTGTGCTTTACAAGAAGCTCTGTGAATCGGAACAGAGTGTAGGAGTTGCTCGCGGATTTCCAGGCGCTCTCGGGGGGCGTTTTGGTGTGAGACCGGCTGAGAAACTTCGGTTTGTGTCCTGTGGTGATTTCCTGACTTCGCAAACCCCGAAATGCTTTCAAACTTTTTTTGCGGGGAGGATTTCCCAGGGTGCGCGTATTTACTGGCAGCCTAGACAAGCTCCCGAAGAAAGAGCCCACTTGGTCAGCTTTCAAGCCGCCGTGAGCCAACTCCGTGGGGGAAATCAGCAAGATCAATACATCGACTCTTGGTCGTGCTGAGCGTATGTTATACTCTATCGTCAAGAGTCTTGTCGGATCAGGTCAAGAGCGATCCCAGAGAACCCATAGCCACCCAAATTCCTCCAGGAAACATTTCGCTAAGTAGGCCGATAGAGGTACTTGTACAAACTGCTTCAGGGTAGGTGACAGTTACTGAGCATCATTTACCGAAATGGAGCCAGGGTGTGAATCAGCTCAAACTTCAGGGTTGGTGACAGTTACACTCACTCTGTCGGAGATGGACAGACTGCCCATTCAATTTTGTTTTGCTTCAGGATTGGTGACGATTAACCACGCACGAGTGCTAGGACAGTCTGTCCTGGAGTTTCCAGCCTTATGGAGTGCTTCCGCAGGCATATGACGGAAGCCCTGTCATTACCTACAGCTGGATCAGACAGCTCCCTTTCCAACTTGAAATGTCGAGGAGCAGGTTTAACCTGCGCAAATCCGATTTTAGGCGACGTACCATAACAAGGGGCTGCTTGGTTCAATCGGAGGCGAGGGTCCCCAAATGAAGTACTCTAACGAAGTACGAAGGACGCAGAGAGCGCGCAAGGCTTCCACCCTGGACCATCCGATGCCTGAATTTAGCTGCCTCGCATTAATTGTCTTCTTCGAATGGAGAGCGATGTGCGGCTGCACGCATCATGCACCGCCGCAAGGGGTACCAGGAGACCCTTCCGAACGCCATCACCTTGCAATCGGGTGCGTCAAACCGTTTCGTTCCGCTTGCTATGTAGGTATTTGGATTCATTGAGAGCTCAGGGGCGACATGTCTGTTGGACGCTTTCGCGATGGTGATGAGACACGCTCGCGATACGCTGTGGTGTCTAATCCTTAGTCTTCCGGCTCTCATGGTTTTGCCTAGCCTTCCTCCAGAGACTTCCCCCTCTCAAGGTTGTGGTCTCTGAGTAAACGATTGGACAAGGTGAACAAGTTTGGCTCCCGCGCGATCTTGTCCGCTAACTTCTTGTGATCCGATCCTACCGTTCCGAGCAAACCACGGGGTACTTCTGCAAGAACGGACCCATGACGATGTTGAAGATTCTTGCATACTTGGAGTAGGTACATAGCACGAGTTGATGCGCTGTTTTCGTAAGCATGTCCAGGGGGCAGTACATCTGCTCACGACCAGTACGTGCGAAATGCGCCCACTGACTAGACGTGATAAAAAGCCGGGCTATGAACAAACGAACATTGTCATTAGAAGAAGACACATGTGTTGTGAAGCGCCAGCCATGAGCTAGTAGTTTGGTGGCCAACTGTGGGTGAGTTTTTGGACGAGTCAGTGCGGCTCAAAGCTGATCATGTTGGATGGGTATGTGAGTAACCGCGCCCGTTCATAGAACGTAGTTGTACGCAAGTCGGCCTGACTCTAGCTTTCGGGTGCCACGGTACACACGAACTTTCCCTACGGGTTTTCAAACCACTCAACGAAACAAGGCCATCTGCAAGCTGAAACCGAAACTATTAGAAAAGCTGAGAGTTCACATATTTTGTTGCAGGTTGTTTCCGGAGAGGGAGGACCGATAGAATAATATCGGTTTTCATCGCCCTATTTGGTCCAAGTGTTTTTGTTTGTAGACGTTTACGTTGTCGGACAGAAACGAATATCCAGGGGCCCATACGTACGGGCCTGGGCAGGCACTTTCCCGTTGTATAGATTCCGTTGAAGGTGAGGAGTAGTTGTCCTTGCATACAGAACTAGTTATTCGCACCTGCATTCAACCAAAAAAGCATTTGAGATGGACTTGCGCACCTCGTCGCCGGCAATTTCAGGGAGCCGTGTTGTTGAGACTTGTTGAGGCAACCGATCGGCGGTGTGATAACCCGCGGAGTAAGACTAGGTAGTCCCCAAGGATGTGGCCCGCCGTCCAAGCAATGCCAGTCAATGTAGGTCGACTCGTGCCCGCTATCTCTGCCTGGAGAAATTCACCTTGCGATACTGTTTGCAAATCTCTCCAACGGCATAAGGCCGGTAAGAAGATCTGCTACCAGAGTGGGCGTGCGAGCAAAAACGAGAATATACCGCGTGCCAGTTCGTCGCCTACTGGAAAGCGCTGATAGGTTAATCGACTTCAGTAAAAGTTGTAAAGTGGCCAACAGGGTCGATCCTCTAAACACCGTACACCACCCCCCCCCCAAAAAAAAAAAAAAAGGAAGAGGAGCAGAGGCATCACGAACTCGTGAAGTCCACCGGCTCGCGCCGGCCAAATGCCACACACACAAGCGCCACAGCCCACGAAAACACGTCATACAAACGAATGGCGAAAGAAAAAAAAACAGTAAGGGAAAGAGGAAAAAAAAAAAAACAAGAGAGAAGAGACCACAAACCACCACTTCTGATACCTTTATTAGTTAGAAGGGAGGAAGGAAACGAAGATGATATGGTCAGGGTGCGTTGGTGTGCGCGCGCGTGAGTGGTAGGGGGCTAAAGTTTGCTGCATTTAATTTTGGTCTCTAATGGAAGTTCATGAGAGATCTGGGTACACACCGCTAGATTACACAGCAATGGACATCTACCTTTTCTTTTTGCGGGAAAAGCTAAATTATTTTAGGGATAAATTAGCGGGGTTTTCGTATGGCCAATTAGCACACGATAATGTATCGAAATACATTTAATTTTCACAAGTAGGGATAGTTTTTACAAAATTTCTATTGCATCGAGTTTTTGGATCTTTTTGCTGTAAAGTTTATCTCCTACTGCTTTTTTTGTCTGGTTGTTTTGGTGTTTTTTTTTTGTTGACTCGGGCAAGACTATTTTCCTCTTAAGTTTTGAAAGATATGGACATTTTGGACTTTGACTTGGAGAAAGAGAATTCGCTGTCCAATATATCTTCGAGAAACCTAAATTTTTGTAAACGATATGGTTTCACAAAGGCAGGGAGGTGGGTTAGTAGAAAACATCTATCTTCGTTTTCGGATACAAATATATGAATTTCTAGTATCGTTCATCATTTCAGGCTCTATTCGCCGGTTCTACCCCAGAGGAAAATACGGGAGAGAAACTCTTACTTTGATATTACTTTCGCAGGATTTGGGAATCAAAATAAAAAAATTTGAATAGTGACGTAACTGGCTGGGCGAAAAACGATCGGGATTGAAATATTCCAAATTCAATCATCTTCAGGAACGTGCGCTTTGTAATTGGTCTTATTAATTTATGTTATGTTGTGGTTTTACACCTTTCGAGTCCATACTCATTTTTTGGCACAAAAAAAAGAGAAACTTGGAGGGGAAATCGCTCACCGTACCGACGACAACTCGATTCCCCTTGGGAATAGACATTTTTCCGATTTTCAACGAATATCCATTAATTCCAAATCAGAAACGGTGTTTCAGGGCTATTTTCTTTTTTTGTTTCTTTTTTCGTCATATTTCAGAGGAGGAAAACAATATTCTGGCGATGGTTTCACAGGCACCACATGAGGGCTACCTCATAAACTACAAAAACTTAACTGATTGGAGGTTAGGAGTAGCTGAGCGAGGCTAAAATTGGATGTAAAATGTAAAGCACCTTATGTTAGTTTGTTTGCTGATCTTGTAAGTCGAGGACCCGGACGGTCCGCTTCGCGCCAAGTATGAAGATCTGAGTCTTCTGTTTCCTCTTGTCCTCGAGGAATTTTGTATTCTTCGATTCGAGAGCGTGGTCGTGGTGCAGTTGCGCCGCCGCGAGGAAGTTTCGTATTCGTTCGGCCTGTTATCGAGGTCTTTCGATTGGTGGCGACTATTTTTCGCCATTTCGATGAGACTCTCGCTCTCGCTCTTCGCTTCCTCAATTCGTTGAGATTCATGGCTGCGTTTGGCGTTCTAATGTGGGCTTGGTCTCAGAGGCCTTTCTCTCTCGGCTTTTAGCCTAAGCCTTCTTGCTCTCAGGGTTTCTGTCTCCGAGTAAACGATGGTGGTTCGTTGTTGTTTTTCGCATCGGGCGTTTTCGTGTTTCAAAGCACGACGGTGAGTGGTACCTATAACGTGCGGGGAAGGTGCAGGCTTGCAACCTGAATTTGAAATCGATAACTAGCAACGGCTTTAAATGCAGCCCGTCGGCAGTCAGTGGTCAAATGTAAGCCAGTCTCTGGGAGCGTAGAACTCTTCTGGGGGTGGTTTTGTTTTCTAGGTGCTTCCTTTAAAGCTTGTTTCCCGTACAACCGCCGCTTGCTGTGTGCGTTCGCGAATGCGACGCTGTCCTAGCTTTCTAGTTTTCGGTCGGCCTGAACAGCCTGCGCTTTCAGTTGAATCGGGGAATCATCGTTCCTCGGGGAACCCCGTGGTTAGCCGCCTTCCCAGCACGCATTCTGACTTCTTAGCCTTTGCAAATACTAGCCGCAGACTAACAGTAACAGAACCTTAAAGAGAGCCTTGCGTGACTGAAATCATCAAGTTCTCATCATCGTCGCGCAGAACTAGCCCCATCCTACAATTCCTTGTTTCTCTCATGGTGACGTGCGCCCGGTGTGAAAGAGCGGCAAGGTCCGAATTCTATCGAACCGTCCGCAAAGCGTTTATCACATAGTATTCGCTAACAACTAGGCCATTTCTCGATCGGCCTGAGTCCGAAAAGTTTTTTATCGGACATGAATTCAAAAGCAACAAGGGCAATCGAGCGATAACTGTCCGATATCTTCAATCAATATCAATCATCTTACGCAGATTGTTGCGGACAGGCTGTCCATGTCAGGTTTCATCCTACAGAGACAATGCGAGTCACTCGCGCGAAAGTCATGCTAGTCACTTGCTAGGAATATCTTGGAAAGACCGGGAGGTTTTGATGTCGTGCCGATGAAGAAAGGTCTTTATTTCTCCGGGCCAAAGAGCGGCTCAAGCTCTCTACCAGCTCAAGCCTGTTGATCTGGGGTGATATCGTGCCACGTTCTTTCTGGAGGCCCCGTTACCTTTTAGGATCTCGCCTGTTTGTTAAAGTTTCTTGCCTCTTAGCAGATGGAGCTCTTTTTCTGAAAAGTGACCGAGAAAAGTGGGTCCTACACAAACAACCCCCAGTATAAGGAGTCCTCTATTGCCAGCGTAATCCTTCGCGTTGTAGACGTCTCCACCCGGTCGTCCGCCTCTTGTCCTCCGTAGACCCAGCGGAGCTCCCCAAATGCACGAAAAATTATGACGATAAAAGGTAGCCTGCAGATGGACGCCTTCGAGGAACCAAAAAAACAAAAAACAAAAGGTCCTAACCGTAAAATTCTAAGCATTGGCCAAAGAAAAATTACACCACCACCACGACTTCTATTTTTGTTATATTTTAGGACCCGCAAACGGCCACTCCTCAATTACTGTAGAAATAAACCATGCACCTTGAAAAATACAGAAAACAAGATGTGGATACAGGGGAAAAACCCTGCTCTACGGGCCGGCCAAAAAAAGGGAAAACATTTTGCTGAAGAGATCTATCAGTAGCCAACAATTAGCCCTCCGAAGAGAATATATATTATTAAATATTATTACCATAGAACAAGGAAGAGTAAAACGTCGTTTCCGATGGATAATCAATAAAAAATTGATCAGGCCTGGAGAAAAGTTGCCATTATTGAAGAATTGGGTGTGTTTTTTTTTGTTAGTTTGACAGTTGAGAAGAGTACGCATGTAATGTGCGTTTTTTGGCAGAGAACGAGTTGCTAGTTTGAGGGTGGGGGGACTGGGTTGAAAAGACGACTGGTGGCTTGACGTAAAAAAAGCCATTTTTTGGGGTACTTGCTTCACCTGGAGATCATGGCAAGTACTCCCGATAAGTCTTGAAGTCGAACAGCGGCAGGGAAAGCGGCTGGATCTCTTCTTGAAAAGGATAACGAGAGCCGGAGGACGGGGCGGGAGTAGGGGGGCCGGTTCATTATTGAGGCAGAGACGCGGTTTTCTTTCAAAAGGGAAGAAGGGAAAGTGCTTGCTTATCGGCCACAAGCAAAGACCTTTTGTTTTTTTTTTCGGGTGTCCAGAGGCAAACTTTTTCGTTGAGGGTTTTTTCGCCGGAGTCGCTTTTTTTCTGTCGCTTAATCGTTTTTGGTAGTCGAATATATCGAAAATATGCTTGATGCAAGGGAGAGTCTTTTCCCGTTGGTGAAGCCCGTGTGTTGGCAAACTGGAAAAGATGGTGAGTGTGGTTTGATAAAAACAAAAAAATAGACGGCTTGTCTAGTCACCACCATGGCAGTGGAAGCGGCCATAGTGGTGACTAGACGAGCCGTCTTTTTTTTGTTCCCAAGAGCTAGCAGTGGCAAACGACGTAACCACCACACTGCGTAACTTGTTCGTCACAAACAATAGCGAGCGGTTCCCCAACGAAATTCTTCAGTTTCTTCCTTCTTACATACTATCGCTCAATGACTTGATTCGGTTATCCGAACTTTTCCTCCCAGCTTCGTTTAGGCTCCAAACTTTTGCCGATCTGATCATGGCTGACTATGACTCAGCAGCCAACCGAACGTTTTGTGTCAGGGAGCCCTCGTCTCCTCCCGAAGAAACTCTAACCAGTTCAGTCCAAGATTCGCTGGCCGCGTATCTAATACCCCACCTCCTGTAACAGGGGTTGATTCGTATAGATAGCCTCTCCTCGGCTACAATGCTCGAACGTGTAAATCCACTCCAGTCTTCTCGTACGAGTATGACCAGGGGGGCGTCGCAACCAAACAAAAGAAGAAGAGCTTGGACTCCCAGTAAGTTGGTACCTACAAAACACGCCCAGTGCACCAAATCAATACAAATGCGCGGATCATGCCAATCAGGTTTTTTTTTCCGCGGAACCCCCCTTTCCGCCTCCGCCCCTGCCCCCTTCACCTGAGGCGAAGATAAAGGATCCCGGCGTTTCTTCTAAGAATGACGTATTGTGCAGTTCTTTAGGCTCTGGCAAGTGATTGAAAGTTAAAAGTCCTATCTAACGAATAAAGTTCACAATCCCAACAATATTCCAACCACGTTCATGGCCTATGAGCAAACTACACCCCAAGGAATACACTACTCAGGCTCGTTTTCAAAGTCTCCAATTTTCTTAGGGGTACCAAAAATTTGTTGACCAGCCCCCGGAGATGCCTATAACAATCTCTTCATATTTTTTGAGAAAAAGAGCTGGAGAAGTTTTTGTACCCCCCTTCCCTTTTCCGAGTACAAATGCTGTGAAATCGATTTCCAAGGGCTTGCTTTTGAGCTGGCTCCGGGATCTATTTATTTTCCGAACAAAACAATACTCCAAGAAGTTTGAAAGTGGCTATCAGCAGTTGTCATTGATTGTTTCTACTAATATACAGTATCGAGTAAGCCATTACCATAATCTTCAACAGAAAAAGAAAATTGATTGAGAAAAGGAAAAACGGCGGGAACGGAATTTTTTTCTCTCTGCCTTGATTAAGGGGAAAAATTGCGTCGTTTAATAAATAAAAAAGTGGATAAACGTCCGAAACTGAACAACTTTGGAAAGAACGAAACTAAAAAAAACCTCCTCATTTGAAGCATGAGCTTCCTAACACCCTAAACACCAAATTTACGGAACTTCTCCACACGATTGGCATCCCTCGTTCGAAAAGGGTGCGTACAAAACCCCTATTCAACGAGGTCGAACAGGGGGATAGTAGCGGCTTAGCTCGGTTTTCCCGCCTGTCTTACACGCACGCCCTGGCACCTTTGAAAACATATATTAGGCATTCCAACCGTGTTTTCATACTAGCAGAGGAGACCCTTGAAGTAATGATGAATACCAACACACCAACGAAAGTTCTACGAGCGTGGAATAGTTCACGAGATGCCGCGTGTCCCAACAACTGAAAATACGTATTTATATTGTTAGAAGATTGGAACGCGCGGCGCGAGAGCATATTCTGTTTTCTTTGAGATTTTGAAGGCCTCCGAGGAGGAACTTCGTTTGAAAAAAAAACCTAATGCATTTCTTTTACTATCAAGGGGTCAGTCTGTTTCCCTTCTAGTTTTATTGCTTTTTTGTGCTCAAACCTCAGTGCTAGATAATCAGGAAAAATGGTGGGGCGTGTGTGGCAATTCTTTAGGAAGCGGCCGTGAAAGGACGGCTACTTGTTTTTGTTTTTTTTATGTAATCGAAGGTCAGATTTTTTCTTTAGAACAAAAACCATCGGTTCTATTCACTACGTATAACATCCACCTCAGTCGCTCCTAAACTCGGAAGCCGCGTAGATAAAAAAGGAACGAACAAACAAAATTGCAACTCATGTTTTTTCAAAGAAAAATATGGATATCCAGTTAGGTGGAGACCTCTCATTCACCAGTCCTCTGCGAAAAGCAAAAAAAAAGTGAAAGCGAAGTTCCTAACCCCATTTTTTGCTCCCTCACCTTCATTTAATTAAATTAAACAATTGCTTCTTCCCTCCCAACCCCTGTTCAACAAGAAAATTATGGAACCTCATAATGCGGTGTTTTATTCCCAAAAAACAAACAGCTAAGGAGCTTCAGATGAAGTACAAAAAAGAGACGTACTTTTAACCCCCTATAGTCTACAACTAAACTAATTGATAAACGAGTTTTGAACATGTTTTATTGTCGGTATTAGCCCGGAATCCGCTTTCGTTTTACCCTCCTCCTCCGTCCCTTACGTTCCTTTTCCACTTTCGTCCTCCGACTCAGTAAGGGACGAGGCATATTTAGCTGCTCAGACGTTTTGGAGGTGTAAATTCTGTTTAATGGAATTCTTTTACAGGATTGAATGAAGTACACATTATTAAAAGGGACGAAATTGTGGTTTTTCTTATCGGTTTGCACTGGTCGTGGGTTTTTTCCGTCTTTCGCATTCAGGCTTTTATTGTATTGTAGTTTTGAAATAATATAGAGCTTATTTAAAAGGCAAATGGAAATGCCTTATATATGGGCAAAAAAGAGTTGCGACCACTGCGGGCCTTTTAGCAATTGGTCGGGGGAAGGAATGGGGCACGCAATATGGATTGTGTATCATACATACATATATATATATATATATATATATATGTCTATGTATGTCGAAACCGATCGGCCGAGCTGAGGGAAGTCGGCTTGGCTAACGGTTCACGGGGAGGGACAATGGAGTAATGGGGGTGTGTTTCGATTTGGGATTTGTTGAGAGTGTTTAACACTCGGTGGGGAAGGGGCTGCAGGGTGGGGGATTGTCGAAGGGGGAAGAGAAAGGGGAACCCAGCGAGTAAGGGTAGGGTGAACTATTGTAAAAGTCCTGGTAGTTTTCTGGAGCGAATGGGGAAGGTGGTAGTGGGTTTGCTTGGGCTTGCGCTCTTTGCGGTTGTTTCCGGGGCTCCACCCAAATTTACTTTAGAGCATGCGCGGATCTTGAGATGTGAACAAGGCACGGGTGGGGTATTGACAGAAGCGTTCGAGGTGCTTATTTCAAGGCCTCGTTGTACATACGAGTGCCACGAATACTTCACAAGTATTGACGATCTCACAAATGAGGTTTCCCGAGCTGAAGATTGCCACAGGGCAACTCTGGAATATAGCTTGGCCTGCTACGAAGACCCAAATCACGACTCCGGCTGCGGTAGCCTGGACCCCAACGCTTTCCAACCTACCTCACAAGCAGAAGTTGAGCAGGAATTGGAGGATAAGTGGGAACCCGTTTATGAGAATGTGTTGTACGATTATTCATGCAAGATCCACATCGACGGTGAGAAAAAGCTCTGCGCGTCGTCGCAAGCGATCATGGCAATAGTAAACGGGATTGCCATGGCATGTGCGGGACGAGATGAGTCCGAGCTAGATGAAGTCGTCCTAAGTGAAGAAGTTTTGAGCTGTGACTCCCCGCACACGCTTCCCATTTCAGACAACCAGTTTGATCCAGACCTGCTGGATGTGGTTGAAGACCCTGCGCCAGTAGACGATCCCGATACATGTCCGACGGATTGCACAAGCGAAGAAAAGGAGGACCTGTATGAGTACTACCTGAATCTCCTCTCATCGCTTGAGGATGTAGCGGACGAAATGCTCGCGGATCAAAATGAGATGAGCGCCCTAAGTCTCAGTGTCTACAACAAGGCGGATGGATCTAGCTACCACGATGCCTGGATGAGAAAATTTGACCAGCTGAGCATTTGGATAGCTGTCACCGTTGAGCGAAAGGACGAGGCAGTTGCTAGGATTGCAGAGGTTGAAGCTGATCTGGATACTCTAGTTCAATTGAATCCTTGGCTGGAAGGTTCCTCCAGAATAGCGGTACCGGCGCGGAAAATGGCATCGGCCGTTAGGGAAATAAGTTCCGATCATAGGTGTTTGGACAAACCAGAGTGTGACGGACATATATGGAAGAAGCAAATCTGGTTGCACAATCAATGTCGGTCGATCTGTATTAGCTATATCTGCACAGATAGGCTCACCTTGCGATACTGTTTGGAGAAGACATTGAACTGGGGATTGACTAACAAGAAGTGCCACGCTAATCAGTATACAAGAAGGAAATGTTTCGACGCCTACAGTTAATGTTTTTGCCCTTACCAACAGTCGGCGCGGAGAGGGGCGTGTACAGGAGAACAGACGGCGTGAGGGAGTGATTCAATCCCGGCCTATGTTTTTGTCACTTTAGGAAAACTTTTTAATTATAAATGAGAACAATACTTTTCAGTCTAGATCCATTTCTGTTATCAGCTGCAACTCGAAGATGTCGTAGCGACCACTGGAGTGCAGATCCTGCAGTTGAGATCGAATCAACTGGGACAGTTGCAAGGGCATCTACCCCTCATCGGCGGTAGCGACCAGTCCGATTCCACATCCGCAACAATCCAGTACACTTGTTGATACCCTTCAAACGTAACCGGTCCACCCCAGCTTTCGTTTTCTGGATTGGCCAGCGCAGTAGGCACTGCTCGCACAGACACTGCTCGCTCCTCAGAGTTACGATTTATTCACATGCTCACGGAATGCAGCCACTTAGTTTTGGCCTCCACAATCCACAAGTTTCCTTCTTGGTTCTTCGCTTCCCCCCAACTTTTTAAGCTCCGAGTCGCAGATCTTCCCCGACACTCCCAGGCAATTGGTAGCCACTACCATAATCAATCTCCCACAATTTCACATCGGTGCGGTTGTAGAGCTCCCTCAGGCTCCTCCTCACGAGCTCGTTCGAGTCTAGATAAAGTTCTCGGTGTAAGGTCGCACCTACGGTCTTCAAACTCTCCTCGCTCAGCTGCTCGTAGTACGCGCAGTTCTTGCACACCTGAACGTTTGCCTTCGGGAGCTCCACGGATCTGGTCTCAAGGTTGATCTGCCTCCCGAAGTGCTCAATGCAGGGTTTAAGATAAGCGAGCTCTGATAGTGGATTCTCGACCATGTTCTCATAGACGAGAAAGCAAAACTGCTCTGGTCTAAAGAACTTGAACCTGTGCAAAGTCGAACAAAAGAGTTCTCAGTTTCTCCTATGGACGAGTTACCCAATTTGCTTGGAAAGTCCTCGGCGTGGTCTCGTTTCCCGTTCGTACCAATGAGACAATATGTAGCCGTAGAGTCCGGAAGTGAAGTGGTAGGCGATGATATCAAAGTAGGCGGTTGTCATTCCAGTTTCTTCAATGTAGACGTGATGGTCATGGTAGGACGGATATGCTTGCGATCTCGCCGTGTGATAGCAAGCTGGGAAGACTTCGGGTGGACTCCCAGCAGCAAGCATGCACTTTGCGATAGCCTCAGTCGCGTATTTGCTCATCAGAGAAAACTTGTAGTCGAAGCATAGATAGGCCTCTCTGTAGTTTTCGTAAAACATTCCAAACGCGTGCACGTGCGTGTACCACGAATATGCGCGCTGAACAGGATCGCGCATGATCATGATAAAGCGCAGCCTCTCTGCGTTCATTCCAGCTTGGATACGCACAGGAGCTTGCGCAAAGGCAGTGTAGTCAGCGCTAGCATCGATCCCAACTTGGTCAGTCGATTTACGCAATCCGTAAGCTCCAATGTACCAAGACCACCCCCGGTCATAGAAATAATTGAAGAACTGCGGCTCCTTAACGAGCGGTATTCCAACGGGAAGCGTCAAATCGAGCTTGAAATTCTCCGTCAAAGCCCGAAAAACGGCAGTAGAGCCACACTTCTGAGCACCCAGAAGGAACAACTCCGGACACAGCTCGCGACCTACCGCCTGCTCTCTGCATACGTTCTCAGCGATCTCAGCCAGAGTCGAAGCGAGCAAAACAGAGACGGAACACAAAGCCCATAGCTTTCCGTAGGGTATCATTTTATCCAAAAAAGAAGGTTCATAGACCTACAAGAGCTACAAGAAAGCTTCCTAGCCAGTCCCGTTGCTTACGGATCATCCACAGCACACCCAACAGGCCTCGAACCGCATACGAAAGTCGCCTTATATTTAGGTATTAAGGTAAAATATTCAAGATTAAGACTTATACAACTTTAAATAATGAATAGTTGATCTAAACAGATTGGCGATTCGGGATCGGTGGCCTTTGTCATTTCGGGTTTGAGGATGGGGGAGAAAACACTGCTTTTGTTTAGTTCACTGCCATGAAAGAACCTGTCTCTGCTGCTACTCTCAAACTTTTCTGTAGCGGTTGGAATCATCGGAAGTCGGATACTAAAGAGGCCAAGCCGCTACTCAGACTTCGTCGGCATCTCCTCTCGTTTGGAGTTGTAGCAGCGAGCCGAAGGGATTCCGAGCCTTCTGGTTCATCGGCAATTTCCAGGGAAAGGAGCGATCCCGTCTACCTGCGTTCGAATACATACGGACTGTCGATGGCTGTGGACATGGTTCGAAGTGCTTGCTTTGCTTCCCTTCAGCGGACTTCGCCGGGGATCTTACCATGACTTGGCTCGTCTCACATGTGGGACTAGATGAAGCCCCTTTCTTTTGTTGCAAGCAACCCCGTTCAAATGCGACTTGTCGGAGCAATAAGCCATAAGAAAGTAAAGTTCTCCGCAGGTCCAAAACCCCAGATTCTTAAAAGGCTTTCAGCGTCACCTGTTTATATACGGATATTCGTTCAAAAAACTTAGGTTTTACACGAATTAGGCCTGAAGAAAACGCGGTGGCTAAGTGACGATGAAGAAACTATTCTGTTCGAGTCAAGTACTGATTGAAGGCAATCATTTCGAATATATTCAATCGAAGGGGACCAACGAGAAACTAGGATTCCTTCAACATTATTTAAAACGAACATTAGGGTACAAAACTAGGATTAGATATAAAATTTCATGTTTTAACGAAGCTTTCTGACCGACATGGCGTAGAATTAATATGCTATATTATTTGAAAATATTTTAGTTCGGAGAATGATTGATATGATTTTGCTCAAGAAATGCAAAATATATGTATTTGTAGAGCCTCAATGACGTAGATTTTCTTGCTTCGTTTTTCCGAGTGTTTTGCGTAGAGGGGGACGAATAGGATGGATGTAGACTGCTTAGTGAGATATGATTTGAATTCTTGGTTGCCAAGAGAGGACGGGGCGAGGAAGATAAACGTGCGAATAACGTGCGTCTTGATATCAGTCCCGGAAACTAGGCTTTACCTCGAACGACCAGAAGCAAGCTCTATTTACCCCCCTATCTAGTGGATGGTGCTGCGAGCATAGGCTCAGCCAAGCCACCACATTTGCGCGGCCATGAGAAAACAAAAGGCGCAAAAACAGTCTAGAGAAAAAAGGAGCGCGGGCTGCTGCGGACTTTTTCTATTGCTGAAAAAGCGGGATAAAACCTATCACCCGCAAGTAAGCGTGACTTGCGACGGCCCCAAAAACCCCAGTCGCATTGGGCTGGACGAGTCACGGGGCCGCGAGCTGCTCTGCGCTTGAATTCCAAAACATGAATTCATACCTCTCCATAAAAGCGAAAAACGGGTCAGTCCTTGAGCAAAAACAAGGCAGTGGCCGCCATGCCCCGGGGGTAAAGGACATATCTGAGCGGCTTCAAGAGAAGCGCTTACTATTCCCAAAAGCCCAGGGCAGTTGGCACGTAGATGCCCCGTTCATACGCAAACTTTCGTTGAAGACTCTTAAAACCCCCGTGCCGGCTTTTGGCGTTTGTAAGCAACATCAATGTGAGATAGTTTATTGTTCGTTTACGTTGTGAGCGTTTGAACTTCTGCCCCGGGGATCGTGGAAGCACAGATTAGCGACAGAAGCGAACGCTTGAGATTAGTCTGGGGTTACCAGAGATTAGCGACGCAAATGAACGCTTGAGAGCTTCCAAAAGGTGTCTGGGCAAATTTTCCGATAATGCTTTTCTCTTATCTATAAGGAGTTTGGAAGGTTAGTTCAGTTCGAAGAGGATTCGAAACTAAATACGTATGCTTTCTTTTGAGTACATGGCAGTAGAGGTTCAAGGTCTCCTACACGTGTTTGTATTGAGAAGAAAAGACTGGGTTTTCCTCTTTTGCCGACAAGGGTTTGGTCAACACTTGGGGTTGCTTGCCGGCTGCGCCTTAATTTCCTGGTCGTTTGCATCAAACATGCATGTCGAAAATGTGCCTGTGGAAATTCCAGCGTCGAACTCGTCGATAGATGAGGACGTGTGACCAAAGCGATTGTGGGCAGTATTGTATCTCACAACTGTCGCTTGTCCCATAATCCTGCTTACGACGCGTCTCCCTCTGCCGAGATGACTTTCTATTTCGGACGTGAGAGCTTGCTGTCCTTCTTGTAGCTCTTCCGGGAAGAAACAGAACTATCGCGTATAGCCGTACACCTGCTGGTGCTGTAATCCTTTCAAGTCCCCTGCCTCCGTTTACTGCCGTCCACTATCCAGACCACGTCAAACCTTCAGCAGGGCAACGAAATGATTCCGGAATAGCCAAGCTCAGCGACGCCAATGTGAGTTGAACATTTCAAACTGGAAAGAGAATTCCTATATGCAGTAAGTCGACCGAAGCGGTCTGTGGTCGAGTCCAGAATGACTATGATACCACTTCTCAGAGATCAATAGGCTCCTTCACAGTTCAAAGGCAAACATCAAACACATTGCAAGCATTAGATCGTTCGTTGCGAACGCTGCCTGAGGACTCGACGCAGGGGATCGGTTTCAAGCATGAAACCGTTCCTCACAGCTTCAGCGCAGTGTTTGTTTACGTCGTTCCCCGTATCATCTGTTCGAAGAGGCTTGAGTGCTGCCTCCTGCTAAGCGGACTGCATCAATCTTGGACTAGAATACGTAGATATCCTTCACCACAATGCTCAACAGCACTAGAAAACGCAAAACACCGTCCTCTCAGGCGGTAGAGCTAATCTTTATCAGCCCATAGACCACACGACAGACTCGAGCCTTCTACGATCAGGATTTTCTGAAACTAAGACGTTCATGACTCGCGCATAGGACTAGCCAAGTAACAGGTCACCACCCCGTACCGTGGGTACCTCAAAGCAACAACAGAAAGCTAACCTTTTAGATATTGCAACCCTGAAGTCTGTCTTCTACAAAGACCAAGCACAAACGGACTAGATAGGCCGGGGCGCATGCAGAATAACATGCACGTCTAAAATCAAATGAAGAGGACCCTTCTTAAGACAGTCACATCGTCAGCAACGCTCCTCCTCAACAAGAACGACCCCATGACGTTCGTCTTCTTCCAATCACGACATGCATCAGATGCAAATTTGGAACAACGGGCTGACCAGAATTAGATTTATTGCCAAAAACTAACCCCAATTGATCACAATTTTAACAATTAAAAATAAAAAAAGGAACCGAGATATAAAAAAGGTATATATTTAGAAAATCTGGTGTCCATCCCTTGGTGAACGAATCTCACCAAAACTAGACTCTTCTATCAAAATCTAGAACAATATATGTATAAATAAAATAAAAAACAAATAAAATAGAGGATAATATCTAAAATAAGATCCATTTAGAACATTTAGAATTGTGTTGGATACCGTTTGCGGACGCCCTGTTCAGGATTTCCGAACAGATTCCGTTCTTCTTGAGGAACGCCAGTGGCTTGGGTCTCTGGAAGGGAGAAGGGCTTGGACTCAGAGGATAAGAGTAGCAGAAAATGGAGAAGAAAATCGCAGAGTTGTGAAGATATCTGACGAGTCTAAAGAGGGGCAAGATAGCACGGTCTAGACGCATCTGCTGCTTTCTTGGATGGTGTAATTTATCCGTATTGGGAAGGTATGGACGATTCCGTGGGAAGCGACTCTGTGAGTCTCGAGGCAGTGAAGGCGTCGTATAACAGCAAGGTGAAAAGGAGGAGTGTTCATACTGCGATTTCATATTCGCTAAAGGATTCGAGAAGGCGATGGGGTTCCTACGCTTTGGATATCTTCGTAATTGCGATGGTTTGTTTTGTCCTGGTTCTGATGCGAGGGATTTCTTCGAGGACGCCTGTATTATATACCAACTTTGCAGAGCGACGAGTGGGAGAGGGTGACCTCCTTCTTCAACCGAATCCAGCTGCGGCAGTGCGTAAAAGTCCAGGCTCTCCTCTGCCTGACATCTGCGATTGTGATGACCTCGTGCTTGGGAATTTCCTCCCGGTCCGGTCCTTGGGTCCGGTCCTCACCCGCATACAATCGAGCAGTGAGAACATGATGGGTTTCTTTTCTAGAAACCTGTTTCTCGCCTCAGTGGCTGGAAAGGAAGCAGACCGCTCGTCCAGTTCAAGGGTTACGTTGATGTTCTACGACCACGATAAGGAAGATGCTATCAATGTGGGGAAGCGCTGGCATTTTCGAAAACTGGGCGAACAGGAAGCTTTTGCCAATGATGTGGTTAGCATGCAGAAGAAATGCTCTGTATTGTGGTTGTTAAGGAGGAGGCAGAAGGCCTTTTCCTTCCTTCCGTCCTTCCTCACCTGAAAATTTCGATCTTTTGCTTGAGCAGGTTCTACGTCTTATCAATGTAGTGGCAGCTATGGGGGAACGTGCAGATCTGACCATCGAACTCTCAATATTTCTCTCAATTCTCGACTCCGTGCTTTCCGCTCGCGGTGAGCCTATTCTCTTTTCCGACAATCAAATGGCGCTTCTGCAAAAGGACGACGAGTCTTATATCGGAATTCGAGTAGACGCCATTGGAGCGGGAGATACAGATGATACATTCTCATGTATGTAGCACCAGACGCCCGCACGACGCCGCTTCCTCTATCACTAATTCTCATAGCTAGACATGGCTCGGTTTTGTTGGATGTATCTGGACAGCAAATGGACTAGGTGTCGAGGTTGTCGAGGGTAATGAGTATTTGGTGATGTCCGTAAATCAAGCTATTGGTATTGCGTTTGGCGGGGATGCAGCACAACTGGCGACTGAAGTTGCTATTGCAGATTCAGTTGCCGGGTCCGGGGGTAAATGGTACCTTAGTTTCTTCTAATGAGGGCAAGAACTCTTGGGGACATAGCGCTGAAGTATTCTGGCTCGTGCTACTCGCTTAGGTCGTCCGCATTGGGCAACGTTGTCGCCCTGGAAAAGGCCCACTTCGAGCTCCTTCTGAGGGACATCTTGAGGAAGTTGAGAGAGTCAAATGAGTTTACTGTGCAGGACCTAGAGAAGTGTTTTCAGGTCGTTGTCCCTGATCCTGAGGTACCATCCGCTAATGGATTCTCCAGGAAACAGTGGCTTCAAAATCAAGCTCGTTTTGAGCAGAGCTGCGGCACTGACGCTACATCTAGAAGTCTGGAGACTATTCGCGAGGACTTCGTTTCGTTGAGGCAGGGTCCTCTTGGTGAGCTGTTCCAGGTTCCACCCTCGCTTGGTCAGGTTCTGAGATTGATAGAGGATATCTGGAGGGGCTTTGGTGCCGACTCTCCTCTATCGCCCGCGCTGCTGGAGGAATGTATTGCTCCTATCTTCGTCAATTTAAGCATTGATATGCTGACCAACAGCACCAAGGGTGAGCGTAAATCTAGGTCTATCCAACAGAAACGGATCTCCGTAGCTTATTTGGTAAACTGCGGTTGTATGTCAGGTATGAACGTTGAAGATTTCACTTCTCAAGTAATCGTCCTGCACGAGCAGAGATCGGATCTTTATAGTGGTGGACTGCAGAGCAGCCGCAGACAACTCAGCGCGTTGGCGGACGAAGTTTCCGTTGCTCTTGGTGTTGACTACGCAGTGAATATCACAACTCCTGTTCTCGACGATCTGGAGTTCAATGAAGTCGTCTCAATTCTCATCGATCAAATATTCTTCATCGTGTTCGTTTGCATTATGCTATTGACGACGCTGCTGCTCTTTTCGATAGCCACTTTTGACGTGGGTTGGAACGTAACACAACTATGTTGATGTCAAATTTGTGGAAAAAGTCTCACCGACTGTTTTCCTATGGTCCAGGCCGACAAACGCAGTTATGAATACGCGATGCTTCGCACGCTGGGATTGAGGACGAAAGAACTGATTATCATGGTAGTAAGCAAGGGATTGCAAATCACTATACCTGCCCTCCTACTGGGACTTGCGTTCGCACTTCTGGGCTTGCTGCTGGTTGACTTAGTATTGGAGTCGGTAGCTGGGGTAAGTTCTACCTCCGCGCTTTTTGGCTTTCCAGATGATCACTTTAGCAAGACGTGAAGGCTTCGCCGCCCGGCGGAAATACCAGGGAGAAGCCTAGTTAACAACCTTTCGCTGAACAATAATCCGTTTCTCCTTGCTATCAACCAGGGTGAGGTTGACCTGAATCTGGATGCTGGGTTTTTCATTGTGGCTGTGTTAGCTGGATTTGTAATTCCATTCTTGGCCCATACGTTGCCGTCGCGCATGGCGCTCGCAAAATCGCTTAATACTGCCATTGACATTTCCAGGCACAAGCAGTCCGAGATGAAGGTGTCGAGCCGGAATACCCATTGAAGTTTGTTGCAAATCCACTTGCTGACGAAGAATTGAACTGTTCTTGGACTCGATTTTGTTAGGTTGTATGGAAAAACCCACGAAAATTTAACGTCGAGTTTCTACTGGTCATCGTCGGGCTCGTTTTGGTTACTTTTGGGGCCATCTTCTTTTACGGAATTCCGAGATCCTTCAATGACGGGAATCTGAGCCTATTCCTCGGGCTTCTCAACGTGATCATCATGGGCATGCTTTTTTCTTTGTCAGTCATCGTCCAGCTTTTGTCTCCACTGTGTGAGAGGGCTTTCAGCTACATACTGATGCCCCCTGGAGTAAGTGGCTCGCTTACTAACGCCAGAGATCTTCACTTTTGCTGGAGGGGAGCAAAATTCAAGACAACCAATCTAACGGAGTGGCTGTCGCTCCCCGACTTTGAAGACCAGGGACGCAAGAATGCGGAGCGTGGTGATGCGGCAGCTGTTCACTCATCGGCCCAAGACAAGGAATAGCTCGATAATGTATACGATAGCCCTTGGCTTCTTCATCTTTTCTGGCTCCCTCGTTTTGCAGCAGAGCTTGGGAATCAATATTTACCTGCAGGAGTTCAGCGGGTCGGATGTTCGGGCGTTTCGAGTTGATTCAGAAGAACTCAACGTTGATGCGATCAATCCAGTCCTTGACAACCTCGTTGAACGGGGTGTGGTCGAGGATTTCACCTTTGTGACCCCTCCAGCACGTATAGTACGTACTGCAACACCATTTCTGTGATACAAGCGCGACTTGGTACCTCTCGAGCTGTTTGTGAAGTATCTTTCATCTGCTAATTGCCCAGTGTCACGTTTTCCGAGCAGGGCCTGAGTCAGGTTGTTGGCGAGGGCTTGGGGAGGCTGAGAGTCTACGGGCTGCAAGACAATTTCTTCAAAGTTGTGCCCGAAAACCTTGTTCAAGTTCATCAGACTGCAGCGGACTATTCCAGCATACGTGACCTTGACGATTTCTTTCTGCAGGATTCCGGGGCTGTTCCAAGAGCGTTTGGAGATGTGCCTTACAGTGACCGGTTACCATCGATTCTGTCTGGTCGGTGAGTTGGATCTGATTCGAACTGGTCCAAATTGGATCCATCATCGCGGGCTCCTTATGTTTCCGCAACCCGTGTCCGTATGCTCCAATCTCTTCAGGTCTGAAGAGGTCAGCGATGATGCGACACCAATACTAATCGGAGCAGCAAGTGCACTTGAACCTGCGATCGGAGTGTCAACAGGTGTTCCCTTGCTCGCGACTAGGAGGGAAAATTTTGCTGTGTCTCATGCCAGCGTGCTTTTCACGAAGGTACCCAAGGCGATTAGCGGAACTTCTTTTCCATTTGTAGTCCGCTGATTCACTGGGACGGCCACTGCAGGTCCCGACTCTCTTCTTCTCAGGCTTACAGGCGGTCGCTGGTGAAACTAGCGTATTGGTTTCAGAGAACAAGTTTGGAGAGCTCCTTGGCAACAGCAATGATGGAAGCAAAAAGGAGTCGCTTCTCATCAAGCTGAGGGGCGACAGCGAAGAGGAGTTGAGGTCAAATTCGTTGGTTGTAGAAGGCTCTCTTTACAGCTCGGTAGAGGACGAACTCGTCGTAAGCTACAGCCGCTCTGTCTCTAACTGTTCGAGCTCAGGACTAACCGGAACGTGTATGGATGTGTCCTCAGGTCCTGAACGCCGTGGAACTTTTGGATTCGGTGTCCACTGTCTCTAACTCGTTGAACGTTTACTTCATAATTATCGGTATAGTCTCAATTGTCCTGTGCTTTGTTATGCTGTGGACTACCGTTGCAGCGAACGTGTCCGAAGGAAAGTGGGAGCTTGCGGTGATGAGGTCTATCGGGTTCACAAAGCTCCAGATTATTCGGGTGCATGTCTATGAGAACCTTTTACAAGTGTTCACTTCGACCATACTCGGAACCGCTTCAGGGGTGCTAGTATCGTTGACGTTGGCACTGCAATACTCGATCTTTCAGGAGAGGCCACCAACGCTACCCTTTCCATGGGCTCTTTTCTTCCTGCTCGTCGGTTTGAGCCTGTTGACCGCCATTATCGCACCGGCTGTGATCGTCTCGAACACTTACGTGAAGGGAATCGCAGCGACTCTCAGAAGCATTTAGGTGTCGTACTCTCGTTCAAAGTCTTGTTTATTTAAAAGCAGCAGATGCGGTTGTGTTCAAGGCAGACGGAAGTCGCAAGCCGTTTGCTGCACGGAAAATCAACCACAAGGTCTTACTGTTTTCTTTTCGCGGGGCATCGGAATCAGCCCAGGTACCTCGATCTTCACGGCCAAATCCAGCGTTCAACAGTATGCACTTTGTGGATTCAGAAGATGCAAACCGGACTGAGCTCACTACCATAGCGCTTGAGTACCTTTACTGGGCATAGGAGTATGCGCTGGGCTACCGCCATTAGCTCTGTCAGTGCTTTCCGGAGGGAATCCTTGGGAGGCTGTAGCTTGAAGCAGTCTCATGAGAGTTTTTATCCTCCAAGTTTGTTAGTCAAAGCCTCACTCACTGTCGTCGAGGGACACGCGGGTTGTTGTTACACTTCGCCTTCGTCTCTCATTTCAGCGCCTGCGGCGGGGTCAGTGCCAAGCTTGCTCAGGATTTCGTTCTTGCGCTTTTGCAGCTCGTCCAGCTTATCATCCCCATCGACCTTCTTCTTCTTCACGTCACCGTTCGCCTCCTCTTTGTTTCCTTCTGACTCCCGATGTCTCTTCCGCCGTCGCTCTTCTTTCTCGCTCCTATAAGCGACGTACTCATTGAAAGACTTTTCCACTAATTCCTCTCCTCCAAGTGCAACGAGATCTTTGTACGCTGACCGACCGGATACAACGCCCTAAGAGAAGATCGGGCGAAACGAGAGCACAGCAGTCAGCACATGGTATTACTTCAACCGCCTCCTGGAACTTAAGATCACGGCCTACCTTTATCTCATGCCAAGAAGTTTTCTCGTTAACTTCCTTACGCCGAAGAAGATCCCAATAGTCCTCCTTTATCCGTTGCACTCTCTTCTCCTCCTTCTTCTTCGCCACGATGAGTTTTTCTTGTTGTCTGGTAAACAAACCTTCCGCGTAGAACTTTGAGATCTTGTTCTCCTCAAGCGCGGGTTGGGTCTTCTCCCATATTGAGGTAAACGTTGTGTCTAGCTCCACGGTTAACCCAGAGTCCTTCAAAATTGATCGGAATTTATCCTTGTGTCTGGCCATCTTCCCTTCAATGGCATCAATAACGTCTCTGTACAAGTCGGAAGTCTTCATTTCCTGGTCTACTATAGATGCGAACCACTCCTTCTCCTTCAAATTCGGCAACTCGTCCTTGTATCTCGCGGTCAGCTCGATTTCTCCGTTCATGATCAGCTCTTCCAGCTTCTCTCGGAAGGCTCCACGCTTTGCCCGTTCCTGGGCACGTTTGCGCTCCTTCTCCTTCGCGCGTACCTGTGAACATCGAGCGAAGAAAGAAAGCATCAAAACCCGATCAGGGCTCGCTCTCCACGCGAAAAAGAGGTCAAAAACTAGAAACTTAGAACACGTCCATACCTCCATAACTTTAGCTCTCTGTTCCTTCTGCCATTCATCGTAGATGATTGACCGATCAGGTTCATCCAAAGCAAGAAAGGTTGGATCCTTCTCGAGGACATCGCAAACTTGTCGAAACGAAGTTCGCTCGTGGAAAGGCGGCGCTTCTCCTGACGACTTCTTGTCCAGCACAGCACGAAGAGCTGCCATGTTTTCCTTTCGCTTCGCTCGCTGTACGTCTCGCATTCGTCGCTCCCGGTCAATGAAAAAGCTTCTGATCATGCTCCTCCTCTCGTGGTGATCTGCAACAGCCTTGTACCTCGGATCCTCCTCCACCATCCGAACGGTGGCCGATGAGCAATCCTCCAGGCTTCTCGCCTTGTGGCTTTCGTTCTTCAAGTGCTCCTCCAGCATCTCGAGAAGCTCATCGTAACTCCTCCGGGTTTCCAAGATACGTTTGACCTTCGCTGTCTTCGTTGCCTGTACGGATCAAATTCACAAAAGAGCGATATCGTGGAGATCGGAGAGATGAGAAACCGTCTAACTCGCTATGAGAGACTGCAGCTGGAAATCAAAACTGTGTACCTGAGATACGTAAATGACAAAGGCGTTATGCCTACGCCCGTAGCTTGACAAAACAAAGTAACGAGGATCCGCAGAACAAATTTTCATCGTTTCCAGCCAGCGGTTTTCGTGAGTAATTCCACACTCCTCCAGCACCGACTTGAACAGTTTGGTTTTCTCAATATCGGTCATACTAGAGAGATCGATGCTCTCCATCACATCTGCCTTTCTCGCCCTCTTCTTCTCGTTCTCTGTGATGAAATACAACTCCGCTGCCTTGTCATTCAATGGGCGGCCTTTCTCGTCCCTAGGTCGAGTGACACCCCCTCGTCTTCTTGATGGTCTTCGATCGTCCGTTTTCCTCCCTGACGCCATATAAAGCAAACATGCAGGCCGGGAATTCAGCGTTCATGTCCGCGCTGCTTCGGCACTCTCTTGCTGGAGCTTTGACCTTACCTCTATCGGACGGTTTGGATGACGATTTCTCGTCGTCCAGAGCTGGATTGGTCCACTTGGTTTCGTTCGTTTTAGGGTTGTGGTAGTATTTCTTTCCTTCCGGAGTCTCGTACTCTTTCCATTCAGACGCTGGTTTCTCTACGACGCGATGTTTCTGAGGTGGTTTCTCTATAGGAGCCATTTCGGGACCTGATTTGGATGGTTTCTCCCACCGCGTTTCTCGCGTCGATGGGTTGTGATAGTAGACCCGTCCTTCAGGAGTTTTGTACTCGAGCCATCCTTCGAAAAGGTCTGAGTCTGGAGCTTTCTGCGGAGGTACCTCAACAGGTTCCGTCACCACGGGCTTGGCCTCCACCGTACTGCTGGGAACGGGTGTGATTGGCAACGACGCGACGGGAGCCTCGGTTTCCGGCTTTTCCCACCGGGTTTCGCCCGTTTGTGCGTGGTAATAGTAGACCCTTCCATCCGCGGCCGTCGCTTCCTTCCACTCCGGAATGGTTTGTTGCGGGGGCTCGCTACTTCGTACGGCCGCAAAGGCAACAGGTGGTGCTTGACTTTGAGGTACCGCACTAACCGGCTCAGGCAGTCCTACAACGGGCTTGTCCCACCTAGTCTCCTGAGTAGTTACATTATACCAATACTATCAAAAGAACGTGGACGTGCTTAGAACAATATTTCGACTCGGATTTCCCGAAACTCGGTTGTTCCTAAATTGATGAAAACAAAATTGTTTTGAAATGTTTCAGCGCCCTCATCCCCACCTTTCTGCCATCATGCGCAGCAGCTTCGGCCCACCCGGGAGCCAACCCATCCCCATGAACCCCGGGCACGGGTTCTCGAGAAGGAGGCGGTGCCGAAGACGTCGCCGTAGGCAATGACATCGTACTCGAATCCCCATCTCCCCCTTTCTGCATCCATGCAGGAACGGTCCTCCCACGTCCTCTCCCAGCCATCCTTTCCCAACCCAAAACCTCCCCTCTCAGCCCAGACCAGCCTACTAAATTCCACCTCTATATTCACCACACCCTCCGACCACCCCCCACTCGCAACCTTCACAAACCTTATCTCCCTACTCACTCAAACACTCCCTCGCTTTCTCCTCTTAAGCAAATCCTACTACACCTACAGAAATGCCAATTGCGCAGACATTGATCCACACCATCCGCTAAGCCAACCCCCCACACCGTCCCCAATGAAGAAGTGCCGGAAACAGTTGTGGATTTTCGCTTGGATGAAATATAAAACAGCAGATCTAGAGGAGTTTGTTTCTTTACCCTCCCCGATGCATCCACCTCGCACTCGCAATCTCTCTCTCTCTATCTTCTAAAACAAATCCCATAAACCTACTGGCAACCGTCCCAAGCTTTGCTATGCAACTCGTGATTAGATACCAACGTACAAATTCGCCATCCCCACCAGCCTCGCTCTCGCATCCGATCCCCGATGAGGGCGGAGGAGAGAGAGAGAGAGACGGAGGGAGGGAGCGGAGAGGGAGACGGAGATCTCTAGAGGTTAACTTTTCTCATCTGAGTTAGCTTGTGAAGGCATCCGATTTTATATGGACGTAATCGTTTTCTTCTCTTAGAGCCTACGACAACAAGGTTTTATCTGTATGCCTTTTCCTCCCCCTCCCAAGAACGGTGGTGTAGGTTTGGGACATGTCCCGGAGTGTCCCACTTGATTATGTCCCGTTTATATTTCTTCATCTAAAGGAATTAAGTATATCCAATTAATACGTTGACTAGGAGGCTTATTATTGTTGAAGGATTTTGATTGGGTTAAATAGTACTATTGGTGGTCACTACGTTCTATGATTGGTTTAAGGTTTCTTTGTTTTGCTTGGATTGGCTGAAGGAAAGCTAAGAGCCTCATTCCGGGAAAAAACTTCCGCGAGGACGTATTGCATCGAGAGGAGAGCCACAAGCGCGTGACTAGCCATGTAAAACGAACACCAGCAAAACGTGAAGCTACCGATAGTCCTCTGATGGCTATGATGAGAACAAATCATGACATGTTCCTCCGCAAATGCACAGTTCCCGCAAACGGAGGCCTTAGCCGAGGATGAGTGTCTTGGGTTTTAGCTGATTGGTTTGGCGACAAAGGTCTGTCACTGTCCATGTTGCAACTCGTCCCATAAGCTTCCAAAGGCAACTGGGTAGAGTCACGTTGGTCTACAACCGGTTGCGTGGTAACTGTTGACTTTGGCCTCTCCGCCGGTGCCTCAGCGGGTTCTCTGAGAGGGCGATCCTTTTACTTCTCGACTTCCACTTGTGGAACGACAAAGATGACGGTTGGGTGAGAGTGAGTATGAAGTCGTGTGGTTTTTGGTCGTTCAGCCCGGTGGCCAGGAGAGCTGGCGACCACCAAGAACGTGGAGGTGGAGATGGTAGACGCTCTGGCATCCTTCCTGTGAGCGGGTTAGGAGCGAGATCTGTTGGTCTGAGTTATTTGTGAAAGCGTTGTTTTGGTGGTGAGGTTTGGAATGTTGACACTGTACCTTGCCGTTGTTAACTAGTTTTTTTGTTTTTTTGTTTGAGGGGAGTGGAGAAGGAGGAAACGGGTTTTCCATTAGTGTGAAGTTTCCTTGAGCGTATCCGAATCGTTTGCTTTGGTGGTGGGGAGTATGGTCCTTACTGACAACTCGATAGCCGTTCCCTAGATTGTCAATCTCGGCAACTTTTTTAGACGTCAGCAGCAGGTGGCCGAGCAATTCTGCGTCTGTTTCGTCGGCTCGATCGAGCATACTTATCGTTTTCTTCGGGACTATTCCAATACAAAACTTCAAATCAGAGTGCTGTTCAAGTACATAAACTCGCACTTGATTGCATATACTTACTGACTAGAACATGAGTAGGTGCCTTCCATCGCACAATGAAGAGCAAAACGTGAGCAGTCAAACACACCGAAGGCATAGGGCAAGGTCAGTTTGTGGTGCCTAGCTTACTTGAGGACTAATATCCCGGAAAGCGAGACACTTTTCATCCTCGTAAATGATATCAGCAGGAATCTCCTTCCTAACAATCTTCCCAAAGATCGTATCCTGAGGATCCTCCGTGGGAGCCTCCACCCCAGTCTCAGTCATCTGCAACCTAGCACTTCGCGTAAAGCACCTCCTCGAATTTGCGGATCTGCCTATGACCGCACTTCTAGACAACACTGCTAGTGACGGAATAAAATTCATTCCCTCTAAATCCACTAGCGATCACACCTGACCAAGTTACGCTTCGCATACCCTCTCCGGCCAATCTCGAAACGCTCGCTCTCCAGTTGTTTTTACAAAAAGCAGTCTAAAATCTCGCCGAGCGGGCACACTATCGATTACTAGAAAACTAGCGGCCACGGGAAGGTGCCTTAAGACATGAAAGAGGAACCGCAAGCATATGACTAGTTTCTTATCAGCAACCACTAAGAGCTAGTGGGCACTATCGAAAGATCCACGGAGTGCGCGTCCAACACAAGGCCCGCACTGCAACGTCCAGGAGTGAGGCAGAGGGAAGCGAACGGCCGATAAAGCGCACGAGGGGGATCTCGAAAGCACTCAAGAGGTCAGGCAGCTCCAGGACTATCTAGATATCCAAGAACAGCTATCACTTAGTGAACAAATCGGATGTGTCCGGCCCACGGGCGGAGTGGGCTGGGACGGGTGTAGGCTGCAATTCCTCAGCGTCGGTGAGGGCTTATACTTACGCCTCCTCTAAGCATTTTGCTGCAAGTAAATCACGACTGAAACGAAAAAACAGATAGATACCGATCGTCGAGAGGACATCTAAGCATCGTCACGGCAGCCCAATCCATCAAACGCCTTCCCCCCCCCCAAAGACTCCCCACACCAAAAAAACCAAAGTAACTAGTAAACACCTCATAAAACAAAACAAATTTCCAAATCAACCCCTATACAACGTATTCATTGGAGATTAATTTTGAAGTAGAATAATGTAAACGAATTATATACCTATAAATACACTTAGTACTATTAAATTGATTTTAATTGGATGTATTAAGTTTAGAGATATTCTTAAATACCAATCAACGTATCGAATGTGTCAACGAACTTTTATTGTGGAGAAAAAGGAAAGAAGTTTTCAAGAAAGATATTGAATTTTCGAAATCGCGCGGATGAGATGATCAGATGATCAGATGATCACATGATGATCCATTTGCGACGTTTTCGATTGAGATGGTGTGCAATGGCCGGTGGTGTGGAGTGTGGAGAGGGAAGGGAAGGAGGAGGATGGTGGATGTTGACTACTGTTAAGTCGATTGAGGAGGAGGTGGTTAACTTGTTTTCTGGCCTGGAGCAGTTTTTCGTTAGGGCGAGGGGGAGGGGGTGTTTGGTTTATAGCTTGGGGTTAACAACTATGACAGGATAGGTGATGGTGAGAATGGTTGTGGAAGATCGTTTAGGGATGGAGTGGGTCTGCTTTTGTCCCGGGGTTGGTGCTGCGGGAGGTGGTGTCCGGAGTCGGGCGTTGGTGAAGCAGCGTCGGTCTGGAGGGGCTTGGTGTGGGAGACCGGAGAATGGGTCGGTGCGGATCGCCGAGGGGTCTGAGAGCTTGGTGGTAGTAAGGGCCGTTGGAAGAGAGGCGATCATTGTTGAGGAGGCGCCGAGCAGTGATGTTGTTCAGACAGCTAAGAACTTGATCGTATTCTTTTTGTACCTACTGGCTGCGTTTCTACTGGCCAGAAGATTAATATACATTGAACCCATGGCCCAAGAGAGTATTATTGCAATCGCACTGGCGATGATCCTGCCAGATCTGGCCAGGTTCTCCTTCGTTATGGTCGGGAAGCCCCAGGGTGCGCAGCGAATTGCATCAGGCGAAAGCGGAGCTCTCGCCAGAGAATCGGACCTTGCCGAGCGGATTCTGCTATTTCTCACAAATGCTGTGAAGCTGGCTGGATTCTTCGTCGCCTCCAAGCTAATGCCATCCCAAGGAGCACTGCTAGTCATGGGGTCCGAAGTGGTGTTCAATATTTTCGTCCACCTGGGGGTCATATCGGCCGCACCGTATCAGTTCCGAAGCACGAACCGAATTTCAATTATTCTCATGGACATAACTGGGTTCGTGTTGCTTTCCTGCTGCAGACGCGGAATCGCACCCCTTGCCACTGCAACGGTGTTCTTCTCCATGGTCGTTGCGTACTGGCTCTCCAAGTATGACATCGACCTCCTGCCGCCAATGCGTGAATAAAAACCCGCGAACGAAGAAACCCGAAACCCCATTTCTGAGTTGTGCTTGTCAAAAGCCTTCGGCTAGCCCCTCTCATCGTAAGCGCCGGCGCTCCGAAACCATCCGGCGAACATAGATCTTCAGCCGGCAGGAGCTTATTGGAACACGAGCCTCGCAGGGTTGACTGTTCATCTTTTTCGATGGTACTACATGTCAGGAATAATACAGAACGGGTCGATCTCATCCAGGGCTAGCCTTATTTCTGTCTCAGGACCCTTCCCATTGCAATCTTCCCAGGCTGATCGTTGTTTGGTGAGCGTCTTTGCGGCAGAAACAGAAATCCAGCACCCCCGATGCTTAACTCTAAACAGCTTGGAAGACCAAATGTTTCGGGCGCTCTGATAGATCTTGAACAGTGTCACCGTTCATCAACCCCTTGCAACTCGCCTTCACCTCATCCCGCGGCTATCGAATGCTTTGTAGTCTTCTCGATAGTGAACGTTCCCGTTAGCCAAGTGGCCTCTTTCGTAGCAATAGAAAACGTCATGGTGGCCTCCTCACAGAACTGCTATTGACCCTCTGGCACGTTCCAACGTTGCTTTAACAGTTGCAAGCGTCCCATCAGAGCCTTCCATCGCTCTTCTCAGTGTACTGTTTGCCGTCATCCGAACGGGATTGCTTGCAGGTCATCACAGAGAAGTGTTTGGGTAACGAATTTGCTATTACAAGCGAAGCAACTCTTTGACGCCGAGATCCAGCAGGTCCTGATAGCCCCCCAAGCCCGGGCACTGTCTTTGATCCTCTTGGGGATGGATAACATTGCTCTATTGTTCACAAGCGCGTCATATCACCGCCTCGGAGCAGAGAGTAGCAGTAAGCGACAGCAGGTCAACGCGAAACATCGATCATCAAAAGAGAGCTAGGAACGTTTTCAGGTCTACGGGGGAAAGAGCATTACAGGAAGCGTTTGGGTGGGTAGTGTCGACAACAAGAGCCTTTCCTCTTCTTCGAAGAGGGTCTGTTTCTTTGAATAAGTATTGAAGTTGAATCAAGAGGTTTCTAGTCTTGTTTGGAAACTCATAGTTCCTGAAGGAACCAGCTGTTTTTGGATACGATCAAGTTGCTGGGTAGAAGTTCCGAGCAGCCTGGTTTGAGGCTACAGTCAGTGGAATGAGTTTTATATGTGATCGTTGAAGATGGGGGTCTGTGATAGTCCTGTGGAGCTTGTGGCTAGGCTTGGTGAGAGTGTGACTGGTTTCCGTGGATCTCGATCGAAGATTGCGGCTTTTGAGCAGATCCTAAAGGCAGGAAGCCATTATGAAGGATTCGATGAGCTCGCGGAATCGATATTGTTTTGTCTCGCGCTCAAGGGAGAAGCGGATCAGGCGGAGAAAGTTTGCATCTTGATCAAGGAGCTCTCTGGGATGGCAGCTGCTGAGCCTTGGGCGAATCCGTTGATCAAGGTGCTACTACTCCTCTTCAGAACAGATTCCAGGCATCAAACTGTTTCCATTGAACAGTCCGTTATGAATGCTCCGACTTGCAATTTGATCCTTGATGCATCCAAAATGCCATCTGAAGATTGTGGTAGGCCTCATCCGTCAGATCTCACCATTTTGGCCATATACGAAAAACGCTGAAACCAGCCGGATTGTCGTCCCAGGTCGAGAGAATTATATCCTGACAGATAGAGGAGCAAATGAAGCGTTTGATCGAATGATGAGGTCGTCACTCCCATCCTTGGAAGAACGCTCCTTCCACAGCGAAAGAGATCCGATCTTGTTGGCATGCAGAGCTGGCACAGCGAAGACCAATTCTCCTAATAGAACCGTTTCAGTATTCAACAAGGAGGTAATGACGACCTAAAAAGCTTTTTTGGTGGAAGAATCTGTGCCTCAAGACTGCGCCTTGTTAGGATTCAGTGCAGAAGGAACACAAGGTTGATGATCCGGTTCAGGAATTCTTTTACCTTTCGGAAATGCCGCCTTCCGCATTCGAGTCGATCTACTCCCTCCACTTCGGTCCTGAGGCCGGGATTTCGTCCACGCTGTTACCCTCCAGAGAAGTAAGGCTACTGGCGATCCAGGCGCTTTCCAACTACGGAGAGTTGGATGCAGCGTGTCTAAAAAGGATGCCAATTTGCCGTCGAAAGGCTCTAAAAGAGTGTATTGAAGCCCAGCAAGCATTGGCATTTCTCGAGGAGAAGGTTTCAGTCTGGTTGGAGTCGAGCGAAACTGTTCCTTACGGGTTGAAAGGCGTTGCAGAGTTTGTCACGGAGTTCCTGGTGCGTCACAGAATTCCATGTAACGAGTTCCGCTGTCTGTGTGCTGAGCTTCTGGCCCTTAATTGGTGCCTCCCCCAGGATTCCCACTACGGTTTGATGATGGAACTACGCGAATCATCCACCTCGACGCTCCTATCCTTGATGCTGAGGTCTGCTCCGACACGTTCCAAGCTTTTACAAATGAAGAACCTACTCCAAAAGCTTGACATCAACGCGGCGGAGACGTATGAGAATGCGAAGAAGGCTCTCCCGACGTTGCCTTCAACGTCGACCGTGCGAGACGAAGTACTCCTTGCGTACGCGCTTGGAGTGATCGAAGAAGCTCTTGTGCAGCTGCTAGGACGGAGCCAGAAGCTCAGCGGCAGCATCCAGATCCCCGGACTGGAGAGCGGGAAAATAGAGGAAACGCGAAACATGCTTCGGAGCCTTCGAGATATCAAGCCCGACCATCCAGTCTTCGGTTTGGGAATCAAATCACTTGAGTCGTCTACCCCGATGCAGAAGCTCGGAGAGCTCAAGCTGTCCCTATCGAGGTTCTTATTCCGACAAAGCAGGTCGGTGAAGGCAGCTAGGCTAAGACTCCCGTTTAAAATCCCTGACCTAGGTTCCTAGCTGAAGTAGGCAAGTCCGCAGAGCTTGGAGATGAAGAGGATGAGAGACTCCTGAGGCACGTTCGTCAACGACTCGAGGAGCTCAACAATTGCGTACCAGTCGCGTCAATGGTTTCCATCCTTGTTGCGGAGCCCTGTGCCTACATAGAGCAGACTATCGGCAAAGTCATTACGAGGCTCATCAGGTTGTCGCTTCCGGTTGCGAGCATCCTGCAGATGCTCCAGAGGTACGAAGAACCTTCACGATTCTAATACCCTTCAGAACTATCGGGGATTGTTGCTAATTCCCCCCCTTTTGCTGTACCACGTGCCTCGCGGCAGGTGCTTCATGCTCAGCGGGGTGGACCGTGTTCCCAGCGCCTTCAGGAAGTGGGTTTCAAAGGCCTTCAAGTGGGAGGTATTTGAACCACGGCATCTTGGGGTTATCATCGAGAGCGCTTGGATCGAGTGGGCGGAAAGCTGCTTTGACGCGCTTCAGCTCAGAGAGAGGCGCGGTATATCTATCACCACAGTTTTCGCGAACGGCTCTGGAGAGCGAACTGGGTGGGTATTTCTGAAGTCTTTTGGTCGTAAGCGTGTATCTTATTTCCAAGACTGTGCTAACATGGTTTTGTTGTACGGGAAAAGCTTGCTCTGTGATTATATCTCCTTCAGCATGAGTTTGCCGCCACCATTGTCTTCAGTACTTTCGAAGGACACCGTTCAAGATTATGGGAAAATCTTTCAGTGGCAGCTGCGAATCCGACAGTGCGTAACTGTTCTCGGCGGTCTGTTTCTTGCATCCAGGCATTGGGATGCAGAGATAGGGAATCAGGTGAGAGGTGCCACCTCAAAGGAACAAGTAGACGGTTAATGCGTATTGATCAGACTTTCATCGTGACTTCGATAAAGGCTGATAAGCTCAGATGCGATGCGTGCGTTCTCGTGAACGGATTGCAAGCGATTTTTGCAGAGCGCGTTGAACTTGGCCTATGGAAGGAATTGTATGCGAAGATCGACCTCAGCTCGGATTCTACTTTGGAGATGACTCAGCTCCACAAAACTTTCCTTACCGAGTCAATGAAATGGTGCTTTTTGGACAAAGATTCTAGTCAGGTCAATGCTGCGATATCCGCGGTCGTCGATGCCGTACTCGCGCTGGAGTGTGTCCTGGAACCAGAAAAAGTCCAGGACTCGCCTCCAGCGTTCATGGAGAAGATGCGCCTTCAAGCATCCCTGAGCCTGTTGATTCTTGCACAGACACTACAGAACCTCGTATCGCAACCGGATCCCCTTGAACACCACGTGCTACTATTGCAAAGGATTGACTTGAACGGCTTCACAACGGACGCAGGAATGTAACAGCGACTTTGGGCGCGTGAGGAGTGGGGAAATTTTTGCTCGGGACTTGCGGACCTAAGCTCGCCATTGCTAATTTCCACGCACCAGATAGGTGTATACTGCTAACTAGTACTAACTGATGTTCATAGAAATCGGAAATAAGATTAACCTCTCTCCGAAGTGGACCGAAAGTTTTGCCTTGTTGGTGGCCGCCACATTAACCGATGTCGGAGGAAAGCCTTTGCTGATTTCGGATCGAGTGCCCGGAAAGATCTAGTTCAGAAACAGTACTGGTTACGTCCTGGACCTTGACGACTGTGAGACATGCTCCTCCGCCAAGTATTCGGATAGAGAGATGGAGGCGGATTGGAACATCCACGGAGGCGGAATACCAACTCGGGGTTGGCTACAGATATTAACAAAATTTAGTATTCAAACATATGTATTTTAGAAACTTAAGGAGATATTTAGCAGTAATTTAAGAATTCTACACAATAAATCGATTTTTCGAGAGAAAAAGTATGCCAATTTTTATTTATCATAATCAATGATTATATTAAGAACATGTTTACAATTTTTCTATTTAAAAACAATTTCAAGACAAATGATATTTTTTTATTTTATCTATTTTATATGATATTATAATTGTATCAACTTGTTTTTGAGAAAATATCTAGTTGTGACTAAACTATTTATAAATTCTCGTTATTGGTAATGTTTTTCATATGTTTATTGAGCAATATGTCGTTTGGATATGAAACGATTTTTTGTCCACAATGGTTTAGATTTGCTGGCTGGGAGAAACTGGTGTGGATGGAGGTAAAGAGTGGTGGAACCCGTGGATAGGAACGACCAATGTGGTGGCCATGCAGTACGGAGGATGACTGGATAGCACATTGATGAATCCTCTTAAATTGGATCTTGAAAAAATGCATGTGAATTTCAGGTCTGAAAAAATGTCCCGTGCTTAGCCGGAGGTTTGGATTAATAGCTTTGGTGAGGAGCGGGTGTGGGTCTTTTGGGGGGGGGAGGATTGAAGAGAAACAGACTGTTTCTTGTCTGGAGAAATCTCTGCGTGAAGTAGGGGAGCAAATTGAGATTTCAAGGAAAAAGAAAGTCGACACTGGAACCGCTTGTAATCTTCGGTCGAGTGAGTGTTCGTTGGGTTGGCAGTAGTAGGATGGATCCTGTAACATGCGGATTTGTTCCGGGAATTCCCGTAAGCGCTTCGTTTCCTGTTCAGATTTTCATAGCTCTCTCGTGCTTTAGTTTTTGCTTGCTGCTGACTCGGTCATCCCGCTGCTCTTCTGTCCTCAGGTCAAAGGATTGACTCCTCAAAGACCTCGGATTGAGCAGAGCCGTTGGAGGGTCGTGAAGTGCAGAAGTTTACAGAATCCGAGCCCGGAAGATGCTTGGAAGATTCATATTCCAGAAGGATACGAAGAGACAATGAGGCTCGAAGGCGAGCCCGGCTGTGAGTCTTGTGCTGGAAACGGATCGATAGCTTGCGCGCCATGTATGGGTACGGGTGTAATTACTGTCGAGATGTTCGGGAAGACTTCAAGCTGCACATGCCATCTCTGCGGCGGGAAGAAGACGATTCCCTGTCCAGTTTGCAAGAGAATGATCTACAGCAGTGTTGTCTGGTGGAAAGTGAGCAAACTAGAGGGCTCACAAAGTAATTTCCAAGGCTCTTCGAATGCTGACAAGCTTGTGTCCCTGCGAAAACAACAGGACTTTCAGAAGAAGAAGGACGAAGCAGGCGTCGCCCAATTAAACGGTAACAAAGCTGTAGATGAAACAGATGGCTGAGCGTCACGAACGCACGCATGGGATCGAACGTGTAGGATGAGCTTGTCAAGGTTGAACTGATACAGTTGCTGAGAACCTGGGTACACTCGTGTGTTTCCTCTGCTGTGGAACGCAACAGGTCCACTTGCTTAACGGAAAAATGACGGACACTGGTTCTGGCAAGCAACTCAAGGGTTTTTTTTTGATGTTTGGGATTACTTCGCTCTCGAGCACTGAGCAACGTATTGAAACTCTGCGATAGAAAGCTCTGGTTTTCTTGCTACACCAGAGTAGGTATTTTGATGTAAAAGGAATAGTGCTGTGACTTGCAGGAAGAAAGACGACACACCGTGATCGTCGTTTTGCAGCTGTAAGAACTTGTTATGTCAACTAATCCTACACTCGACAACCTGTGGCGGTCAGCTAGTTCTGCGAACTGGAGACAAAGCACGCACGCAACTTCATTCTCCACTAGGCCGGTTCTGCTGGCTGGCCACACTGGCTTTGTCTTCCGAGAACGGGTGAACTCATCCAAAGCCCATAGAGATAGCTCTAGGGGCTGTCTCCAGTGGGTCGACTGGAATGCTCACACCTCCGGAGCGGGTGCTAAGCAGAGTCCGAACTCGAGCTTAAGGGCTCTTGCCAAAGACTAGTGTATTAATATTTGTTGATTCTAACCGCGGACTAATTAGAAAGCCCGTCGATCCACCTTCTAGAACAGACGGTAAGCAAAAGTCCAAGAGCCCGAGTCTCCTCTAGCCCTGTGGTCCGCACAGTCCATCAGCCAGCTGCTCTGTAGCTGCAGTACAGTTCTGGGCCCATTACAAAACAAAAGCATACTCGATACTCGATCGTATCCGGCTCTCCTTCTCCATTTGAAGATAGGACTCAATCTGGGGCCCTCGCTCACTATCCTCCGTGGCTCCAGAGTGCCTGGGCGAACAAACATTGTTATGTTCATTCAAGGGTGGTACAGTGGTATGCTCTGCTTGTCGCATAGTCTCGACCGAGACTGATTGCCGCAGAGACTCTGGCGATCCGACTGTATCCAGAGGTTCTAGTAAAACCTGGTCCAAAAGGAACTACGAGTTGAACCGACGTCTGTCTCTCCCAACAGAGACGGGAAGAACACTGGTTCTCTACCGCGAACGAGAACGTGTCGGCTCAGCATGGCTGGTTCTTTAGGAACGTGAACGTCGTCAACAGGGAGATCACTTCGTAGGCGTGCGCTGAAGGAGCTGACTTTTCAGCTTGAAAATCGGAGAGCACGGAGTTGAGCAAGTCCTGAGAAACTTTTCTATGGTCTTCATAGAACTCCCGAAAGTTATCGATCTGAAGCATCTGAAGATCTGACCGTTTCGCCATCTCAACCAGCGTCGGAAAGTGGACGAGGTACTCGGTTTTGTCAACGAGAAACGCGGCTCCATCGTTCTTGTATCGAATGACGCACTCTGTACCGACGGTTTTGAAGTTCTCACCACTCGGCAGATACATTTCGAACAGCCCTTTCCTGACTCGGATATCGTCCTTGAAAACTCCGGAGTGTCCTCGTCGTTTTTGATTGCCGCGGATCTCGATCTCCTTCTGTGCTAGCGTCCATAGCGCGCTTGAGTCCGTGGTAGTTCCAAACAAATACCCGCCAACACGCAGAGCGCTACTCGCGAAATCGAGAAACGCATCTACCCTATGAATCGACTCGAAAATCTCCTGGAGGTTTGAAAATGTACAGACTGCAGAGAAGCTTCCTACATCAAATGGATCAGCTACATAGGGCGGTCTAGACGTGATGGAAAGGTCAACGAGATCAACATTAGGACTCGATTGGAACTCAGCATCACAGGACACAAAGCGAGAACCACAAGCCGAGGACGAGGCTGAAGGTAATGACGGTTCTTACCCATCGCTTCTCCAAGTGACGATCTGAACTTTCGCTTTCTCAATCCCCAGAAACAACGGCCGAATATCAGATTCATCCACTTCGCCATCTAATGAAACGACCAGGACCGATTCACCATCTCGAACAAGATGCTTAACTAGGAGCCTCACCGTCCTAACCAAAATATGGAAGAAAAAATCACAGGAAATCGTCTCAGTAAAACCTAACCACGCACAAAAACCTTCATTTCTGCCACCTTCAACACAAACAAAACGCCCACCAGAGGAAGAAAACAGCCAACTCACCATTGCTCAACCGCTTTGGACCAGTTCAGCGCCAAGGCATTTCCATGAATATGGCTAAGCATCAAACTCGGACAAAAATTGCTCGCAACCATTCCTAATTACTTAAAATGCATTGCCAGGATAAACAAGAGACACAGCTCCATGTCAAGAGTTTTGCTCATCAGCCCCAATCGACTTTGGCTGAATGCAAGCACTGCCTTTCCTCGATAGGCACAGTAGTACTATTAGTACAGTCAGATCACGTTGAGGGAGGTGTGAGGTGGAGCTCTACGGCTGTCGGAAATTCCGCAATCGCGTTGCCAAGGTAAACGTACAGGTCAGATCTCTGAAAGTGCTTGGACACCCAGCACCGATCGACTTGGCTGAATGCAAGTGCTGCCTTTCCTCGATAAGCATTGTAGTTCTATTAGTACAGTCAACATCACGTTGAGGAAGGTGCGGGTGGAGCTCTACGGTTGACGGAAATTCATCAAGCCCATTGCCAAGTTAAACGCACATTTCAGACCTTTGAAGAGCTTGAACACCCAGCACCGATCGACTTGGCTGAATGCAAATGTGCCTTTCTTAGACAGCCATAGTAATTCTATTAGGACAGCATATCAAATCGAGGAGGTTGCAAAGTGGAGCTCTACGGCTAACGGAAATTCATCAAGCCCATTGCCAAGTTAAACGCACAGATCAGAGATTTGAAGAGCTTGAACATCCAGCCCCGATCGACTTGGCTGAATGCAAATGTGCCTTTCCTCGACAGCCATAGTAATTCTATTAGGACAGCATATCAAATCGAGGAGGTTGCAAGGTCTCCACGGGAGCTCTACGGCTAACGGAAATTTCTCAATCGCGTTGCCAAGGTAAACGTACTTATCAGATCTTTGAATGAGCTTGAACACCCTGCACCCGCGATCGACTTGACTGAATGCCCGTGCTGCATTTAATCGATGGGCACCAGCAGTTCTATAAGTACTTCGGATCACGTCGCTGGGGAGCCCTGCGGTTGACGGATTTTGTCGTCTCTGATTTGTTTGCTGGCCGAAATACGTATATTGACTTGTTAATACAGTATCCTCAGGCTTCACGGAGTCTCCCTGCCTCCGCTCGACGTCGTTGTGCTGGAGCTTCTTCCATGCAGCGCCTGAAAAGACTCGCTGACCTTCGCAACTCGGCGTTATGTCGACCAGGCTTGTTTCTCTCGTGGGCTTGTCGACAACGTATGGTCTGAAAGGCTTGACAGTATAGCCTACTCTGGCGTTCGTACGCTGCTTTATGGTTTGAGAGACAAGCCAAGTCTAATATAGGCCAAAGCAACCTAGGAAGGAGAGCTAATAAAGCGGCTCATCTTTATCTAAGCAGATTGCTGCTCTCTCAGTTAACCTCATCATATGGGATTAGTTCAAAGAGAGCCAACGTACGCTCAGGAGGGCGCTGAGCTTCAGGCAAGCACGACCCATCCATCATGAGCAACCACTGCGACCAGCTTCCAGGCCCCTGCTGTTACTAGCAGAGTACGAATACGTACTAAATTTACGTTTATGTCCATTTTCGGCGTACCGGCGAGAAGACGAAGGATCCTTTTGCGTTGGCCATAGAGAGCGTTGGAGATGGCGAGGGGAATGAGAGCTGAGCGTTGTGGTCTCTCGCAGAGGGAAAGCTTGGAAGCACAAGAAGTGGAGAGAATCCTGGAGAGCGGCGTCTATTTTTCATTTGAGAAGGAAGGGGATTGATGGAGGTGGCTTTAAGAGTTGGCCTCGCGTTTGCTGGACGTTTTGAACCGTTTTTGTGATGGTGTGTGGATTGTAGAGGAAAACAAAATGGGTTCTGGAGAGGATAGCGATGGGAAGCGGTCGCTTCCGGAGCATCTTGAGAGGATGAGGTCGAGGGTGGAAGTCGGTTCGAAGGTTCCGAGTAATTCTGAGGGAGTCTATTATTCTGGTGCGTACTCGTCGATGGGAGTCGACAACTCCCTGAGCGTCTCAGACCTGGAGAAGAGGCTTAAAGTGAAAATATTGGAGAAAGAAAAAGACCGAATCGTGTTTGAACTCATCGGAATTGATGCTCCCATCGCCAACACAATTCGACGCATCCTGCTCTCTGAGGTGCCCACCATGGCGATTGAGAAGGTCTCCTTCTTCGCGAATTCTTCGGTTATCCACGAAGAAATCCTCGCCCATCGGCTGGGCCTGATACCGCTCGATGTCGATCCAAACCTGTTCGACTACATGGAGGAAGGAGCCGAACCCTCCGAGGTGAACGCCCTCAAGTTCAGGCTCAAAGTACAATGCACCAAGGTTGCAGCAGTACCCGCAGAGGCCAAGCCTTCGCTCAAATACCACAACTCGGACGTCTTTTCCAGTATGCTAGAGTGGGAACCTATTGGGGAACAGGCCGAAGTCTTCGGTTCCAAGCCACCAAAGCCCGTTAACGACGATATCCTCATCGCAAAACTAAGGCCTGGACAGGAGATCGATCTGGAGGTGCTCGCAGTCAAAGGTATCAGCAAGGACCATGCCAAATGGTCCCCTGTAGCGACTGCATTTTACAGGTAAGAAGGCGATTCCAGCAATCCAAGTTTTTGGAGTAGACGTTCTGACTGCTGTCGCGTCGCGTGGTGCTCTCTGGCGAACAGAATGCTTCCGCAGGTGGAGCTGCTTAAGAGCATTGAAGGTGCTGACGCAATAGAGCTGAAGGACATGTGTCCATCGAATTGTTTCGATATTGAGGAATCAGGTAAGGCCGTCGCAGTCAGGCCAGGCCAATGCACTATGTGCAGAGAGTGCATTCGTCACGGTGATTGGGAAGAGAAAATAAGGCTGTCGAGGGTCCGAGATCATTTCATCTTCTCCATCGAATCCACTGGAGCGATCGCACCGGAGGATCTGTTCATGCGGGCCCTCCAGGTGCTAGTCGATAAGTGCGGGAACGTTGTTGAGAGGCTGACTGAATCCCTGGACGTATCATCGGCGCAAGCACGTGCGAGTACGAACAAGGAACACCTCTCACATTTAACGCGCATGTCGACGGGTAGATGATTCTCCCGCCGACCCGATCCTTGGTCCATTCCGTTCAAACCGAGCACTGTCAATCTCATCCCCGCGTGTACTCCAGTTATGTACAGTCTTATTGCTTGTGAATGATCTCAGCCTTGGCATCCGTTTATAAACAATTACAGAAATAATTTACAGGGCAAACCGAAATCGCCTCGCCTAGTTGTTTCCTGCAAGATCTCCAGCGTTGCTTCCGGGATCGATCTCGTTAATTAGTCCGGATATAGCTCTCATGGATCCTTCATCTTCCATGTCCTCTGCAGCGCCCAGAAGCTCGGATAATGCCTGCATGCCCCGGTTGGGTATAGATGGGAAGACCAGGAGGTTGAGTCTTGGGAGCTCGCCGTTCCTTCCCCGTGCTCTTGGGCATTGCGTTTTCTTACCCGCGTGAAGCTCAGTCGATGACCGACTCCCAGGTGTGCGCTCTCCCTTGTAGCTCGGCGTCCAATCTGCAGCCCAAGCTTGACGTTTCCAATCATGGTCGTGATATGCAGCAACTTTAGGTAAAACCCCGGCGCCATGTAGTGTGGGTTCTTCATGTGAACCATCCATATGACGGATACGAGATCGAGACGGTTCGCATTCTTGACATGGTGTACTAGGCTACTCGGGGAAAGATTTCTGAATTCAGCCGACGTTCAAGATTTTGCTTTGTCGGGAAGCGATTTGCTAGTCGCACCTCATCAGAAGCTTTCCATTTGGAGTGCAGTCATCATCTGTCATCGCCTCGAGCATTTCAAGCGCCGAATCGACGTCCGAGACTGAGCAATATCCGTGGATAATACAACTGTAGGTAACAGTGTTGGGAAATACTCCGTTTGCGCGCATGTCACTCAGCACCTCGGAGGCTTTGTCCATCCTGCTCGAGCGAAAATTCCATGGCAAATTGATCAGTCCAAAGCCCCACAAAGCTTCACCCCAAGACGAGCAGGATTACGGATGGTATGGTTGTATACCTGCCGGATTTACAACAGGCATCGATAAGGCAGGTATAGATGACCACGTTCGGTTTAATGTTCCACTGCCTCATTTCACGGAATCTGTTGACGAAAAGCCTGGAAATCTTCAGCTGATGCTTTGACATGTGGTTGAACACATATGGCGCCCTCCACTACGAGCGAATGGAAGATTGCGGCGTGCCACGTACATCTCAAAAGCTCGGTCTGGATCGTCTGCCTCGGCGCAGGCTTCGACGAGCACAGCGAACGTTATCACATTAGGCCACACGCCGTGATTCTTCATGTCCTAGGCATGCATTTTCATCTGCTTTTCAGCGACGGCGAGGCGCCTCCGGCCACCCGTGAGAGCTGGTGAACTTCTATTATTTAACGCACCTCGAACAGCAACATGGCCGAATCCAGACGTCCAGATCTGCCGCACGCATCTATCAACGCCGAGTAACTCGCTTGATCCATGCGTATGCCCTCGGCTTCCATTCTATCTGCAACCTCAAAAGCTTTCTCCACGTCGCCCACTTTACCAAGCGCGTCGATCACCGATCCGAAAGTAAACTTGTCGGGACGAAGTCCACGAGCCCGCATTTTATCGATTACCGCAAACGAAAGATCTGGTCGATTTGACCTCGCACAAGCTGCAACGAGCGCATTGTACGCGATCGAGTTCACCGTTCCGCCTTCTGCACAGGCGTTCAAAATATGGATCACAAACAAAGTCAGAAGAAGTGAGCTTTTGATGAACCAGAGACAAACCTGCTAGTCGCAGTCGGAATTAAAATTCTAACCCGTAGATTCGATAAAGTCGAATGTTCTGATAGCCTTATCCAACATCTTGGCTTTTCCATAGATGTCTATCACGAGAATGGCAGTCTTGACGTTCTTCGGGGGGATTAGCCGCCATGTAATCTCTGCTTCACGGATGACCTCAAGAGCGACCCTGTGATTCGTTTCACGAAGAGCGATCTTCCTTTGAGAATTTGGCACGTAGATCTTCTTCTATGGCGATGCTCTCTGCCCTACCCGATGAGTTTCTGCTTTGAAAGTCTGGACAAGAAATCGTTCAAATCCGACTGGTCAGGTATGTATTGGTTCTCGTGCGCGAATCTGAACGCATCTCTTGAACGACTAACGAGCATCGTGAAAAAATTCTCCTTCAACTTTCTATGGTCCAGTATCTCCTTGTCCCCTCTGTCTTTGTTCCGTGGATTTCTTCCCTTGCCGCCGCCTTGTCCTGGACGGGTGGTCTGGCCTAGCTTCTTCTTCTTCTTACCCGCTCCGAGGGAGATACTGTTCCGCTTCGTGAACCTATCAGTTCCGCTTGAATTCACTGGATCCTGTGAAGCCGACTTCGGTTCACGCTCAGGGTCGTCCAGACTGTCGCTCCGTTTTCTTCGAGATCGTCTTTTCCTAATCCAAACCAGAACTTCCCGCTCAATTCTGTGTAGATATATATAAACAAGCACAAACTCGCGCATTCGAACCAGGGAATGTGGTGCCTACCTCCAGTAGGATCGGTTCTTTCGCTTCCCTCCATCACTATCCCCATCGCCCTCTCCTCCGCCTCTGGCCAGCTGCCGAAGCACAACATGTTGACACGGCCTAGAAAACGCTACTTTCTCAGGACAATACAAATCATTCACGGCAGGTCCTAGGGAACTATTAGAACCACCAGAACCGATCCAAAAACATGAAACAAACCCCATGGATCCTTCCAAAGAATACACAAAAACCCAGAGCAGTGACTTCTCCCCTTCCACTCAGGTTACAACCCCAACCCCGTCCCAAAAACCCAACCTCGCTATCCGAACTCAAAACATATTACTTCCATTCCCAGATCCTCTTCAAGTGTACAAAGTCGAACATTCGATGCTCTCTCTCCCTCTCTCTCTCTCTCTGTTTCACAACACAATTCAAGATCTGCTCACCTGCAATCTCCCCCACGACGATAATGTACTACAAGTCATCGTCTGCTGATCAGTTCCCGACCTGCCCCGTCGAGATCGGTCTGACTCTCAGCGGAGTTGGATACAACGGGTAGAGTGATTTGAGGAAGGGTTTCTAGCCCGATGACCATATAGATCTCCAGGCCTTTTCATACCATGACTAGGAAACCTGCTGAAACTGACAAGCAGATACCCCCGTTAGTGATCTCCGTACCAGTGACTAGTCCTTGCCCGTTTAGGTAGTCACGCGCGCTGACTACGAGAGATTGATCTTAGGAGCGGAAAAGGAAGAGGATGGGGTAGAGCGGATTGGATATAGATCGTGGTGTAGCCTGGGAGCAGATATGATGGCAGTGTGTGTCTCGTCGGGGGTGGTGGGGGGTATATGGCGGGGGAAAGAGTATGCAAATGTCGAATTGTCCATGTCTTCTAGAGGACTCAACTCTTGAGTGTCTTATGCCACCGAAAGGGGATCCTCCTCACCCCAAAAGTTTGTGACTCCTCCGCCACAAGAAGACGCTAGCAACTAGCAGCTACTTGCCGGCGCTCCATAGATATGAAGTACAAGCGAGGAACTACCCCTCCACAGCCAGAATGTCGCGCGGGTATGAGTTAAGGAGTTCTAGTAGTTGCTCTGGTCTTCTACGGAACAACCCCGAGCTGGTGTCCCAGGGCAAGTAAATGGGAGTCACACTTGCTGGTGTGTGACTACTTGCTCATTAGTAAACACTTACAACCAGTAACTTTTCGTTCTGCGCAAAGCTCTCAAGTGCGACTACGCTAAGAAGCGGGAATGAAGTCGTTGAGGACGCCAGTCCTGCAAACAACCAAACAAAAGCAGCCGTGGAGTCTCACCGTCATTTTAACGGGGGGGAGGGGGGAAAGACTGCTACTCACGCAACCAGCAGCCACGGAAGCGTCCCCAGGTTCTGCCTGAAGGATTCGCGTAGAAACCAAGTAGTGGCTAACTCTCAGACTCCCATTTTCCTTCTCCAAGCACACTCACCCCAGTTTGTCATTAGTCTGGGTCTTCTTGGAAACCAGAGAAGTCAGGGTGGATTGTCCCAACAGTGGCCCATAGCGAAAGTCGCCTCGGGACGTCGTCCATAGGCATCTATCTGGAGGCGAACGTTCCAGGTGCTTGAGGAAGCTACCAACGCGGCTAGCACGCGCTCTCCAAAGTGACAAAAGGGAGAAGGGACGGACGGGCCGGGATAGAAGAAAGTGTAATGCTGTGTGCTCAGGTAGTATTCGAAGGGGAAGTGGAAGCTTGTCAACAGAATTTGGGTAAGGAGAGGTGGGGGGTGGGAAGGGTAGAGGGACAAAAGGGAGAAGGGACGGACGAGCCGGGATAGAAGAAAGTGTAATGCTGTGAGCTCAGGTAGCATTCGAAGGGGAAGGGGAAGATTGTCAAGAGAATTTGGGTAAGGAGAGGTGGGGGGGTGGGAAGGGAAGAGGGTGAGGGCATTTAGTTGTGTTAAAAGGGGGGGCCTCTTTAGTGTGTTTTTTTGGGCGCCGGGGGGGAAGGGGGAAGTGAGGTGGATCGAGATGGACGGTGATCCTAGATTGAAGAGTTTGAATCAGGTTCTGAAGTGGAGTGTGAAGGAGTCAACGAAAGATGGCGCGGAAGTGAGGAAAGTTGATCCAAAAGTTGTTGAGGAGAACAAGCACCTGCTGGATGAGCTGTTTAAAGACGAGTATGGAGGCATTGAGGCTCTGCGGAAGCTTGCGGCGGACGAATCCGCCGATGTTGGGGACAGGGCAGAGGCACTAGAGGCGCTGGAGGAGTATGCTCAAGACTTGAATTTTGCTGTCAACTTCGGCAAAGTTGGCGTGCTGAGGACTGCTTTAGACGTCTTCAGAGAAAGCGAGGATTCTCGTCTAAGAGCAAACGCGGTTTGGCTTCTGGGAACCTCCATGCAGGACGTTCAGAGTATCAAAGATGAGCTGGTCGAGATGGGAGTGATTCCAGTGCTTAAGGAGGCTCTCGAGGATGAGAGCTCGGGAAAGGTTCGTGCAAAGGGAGTTATGGCGTCTTCAGCCTTGCTGAGGAACTCCCCGCAGTACGAGGAGCGATTTACTGCAGCGGGAGGCCTGAACGCAATCGGGATGAGACTGCTAGACACAGAACAGCAACCACGAGAACGTGCTATGTTCTTCCTGGAGCATTCGCGTAGAAACAAGTGTGACTACTTCGCCAACTACGTCTCCAATGACCAATCGCTGACTGGAAATCTACTTGACAGAGTTGCAAAGGACCAAGACGCAGCGGCTGCTGCTGCCATTGCAGAAGCAGTTGAACCCTCTGCAACAACCCAAGACCTTTTCCATGCAAAAGCAAACTATCTGAAGGACACGGCAAAGTCGTCCAAGGAACCGGAGCTCAAGCGGGCCCTGCTCAAGATCGTCGTCAAGATTCCGAATGCTTGAGTGTATCGGACGTGAGCCGGCGGCTAGGTTCCAGTTGCAATTGATTCTAGTCACTGGTCAACCGATTTTCCTGTCGGATGACCTGTATTGCCGTACAGGTTATTGAAATCAGACAGAAGAATATATAACGCATGAGCTATACGCCGGAGGACTGTATGCATATATTTAAGCACTGAATCATCTGGGGTGAAGCTGGAAACCGGCACTTCCAAGCATACTGAGGACTAATGAGCGGTGCCGATGTAAAACTACGGGAGCTCATTCCTTGAAGATTGATAAGAGCTCCTATATCACTATTGCACCTGAAGCTTCTCGCAGAGAATTTAGAATCGACTGCTGATTTCTGATGTATGTAGGGAAAGATGCGGAAAGTGTTTAGACTATGATAGGTCCAATTAGCACTTTAGAATAAAACGCATCGTTCACTTGGGCGGCGCTCTCCGCAGGCTTTACACGAAGACGAACCTCCAGGCACGCGCCACACACTATTGGGGTTTTACTGTGAAACCAACAACCCCAGATGGGTGTCCTACGAAAATCGAAAGGGTAGTAAAAATATGTGACGAATACCGGAATAATCACCAACTACCTAGTACTGGCAGCACTCTCTCGGCTATTGAGGGCAACCCAGGCATTGCCTCTCCACAGCGTGCGGTTCATAGCGGCAAGGGCTCTACTGAGGGCGCTGCGGTCGGAGTCAAGGTGTCTCGTGAGCCGAGAAAGGTCTGTCATCGTACGAGTCGCGAGTCTCCCATAAGTCTCGAGGGCTATCGGGATAAAATCCTCTGGGTCAGCCAGGCTGTGCTATGAAGACATATCTTCTTACTTTTGCCTTGAGCGGCAGTGTGGGCAGTGAGGCCAGTTCGTGAAGCTGTACGTCGCAGGAAGGCCGTCTGGAGAGGGCTGGTGACTACGACATTGAAGAATAACGTCCGGTGCGTTCGCAGGTGTTTCGCGTAGTTATCGGGTGCTCGATGAGGTAGTTCCTCGTTCACTGGTCCTGGCTCGACGACAACGTCCTCGTAGCCCCAATCTGTCAGAAGTCGCGCGGTGGTCGCGCGGTGTCCGCACTAGCTCGTGGTGTTGATGGATCCAGTCGTTGGGAGCGGGCGCAACGGTGGAGGAGTTAATAACCGTAGACGTCATGGGTCGTTCTGCAGGAGGGGGAGGGCGCGGGCTGCGGTTGGTCAACGAGCAATACTCCAAGGAGTTGTCGGATGTCCGCGGTGAGTTGCTGCCTTGTGACGAAGAGTGCGCGGGCTGTTGGAATATCGCGAAGCCAGGTACCACTTGCGCCACCGGTTGCTGAGCGAAGTCGAGCTCGCGCGTAGACTGGGACCGTGGGCTCGTCGACTATGGCACTGTACGCTTATGCTGATGCAGAGCGTTGGGGTTCAACGCCTCCTCGAGCAAGGGTCCCGAGGCCTGCCGGTTGGGGAAGCAAAGGAGAACTGCCCCTGCTAGGAATTCCGAGTATGGAACGACGGATGGTCGCTGCTGACGAATCCCTTGTCGCCCTCCGCATTTTTCACCCCGCAGACGCCAGAGGGAGGGGGTTGGGTTCAAGGACAGTTCGATGATAATCCGTTTATTCAGAGGCTAACTACCCTGAGAAGCGAGAGACAAGACGCTGATGACGCGCGTCCACAAACAAAGCAGAATTGGAGCGCCACAGGGTCAAAGAAAGCTCGATCGATCCGTTGAAAGCTCTATTAGCAGACTGTCTAAACGCCCTGGGTCGTTGCGAAACAGAGCTCGCAGCCAGCGAGAACCTACACTATCTATCAAGCCAAAGCACTCAATAATGAGGGGGACGAACCGGTATGTCACCGCCTAATCGCGAAAGGTAGGGTTTGACATCGCTGCCGCGTACTGCGAATCTTTCACTTGCCGCATGGACCGAGCTGCAGTTCCTCGACGCCGAGCCGACGCAGGCAGGTACCTGGTCGCCTGAGGACAAGGGATGGAGAGGTCAATGTGACTGCGACGCGCATTGAGGTCAGTCACAACGAGATCCGCCACCCGCTGTACCGCTGGGGCGTCACTCTCATCAGCAATTTCCGATGCCACCGCCAGAGGGACCTCATACTCCACTTCTCGGTCCGTACCGAGCGATTGAGAACGAAGGTAGCGGAAAAGCAAGCGGTTGAGCCGCGTATGGCGTCTGGTCCGGGCCCCTTGAACCTCCGCACAAGACGCCAACAGATGCGCACCATAATCACTCCACGGCACATTGACCTCGCACAATGCGCATCTAGAATCCCGCTCAGCAGGCCAAGAAGGTTGCGGCAAGCCCAGGTAAAGTCGTAAGCCTACACGAAGTTCGAGATCGGTAAGCGCCAACCGCGGATACGCAGGTATGACCGTGAAGAAACGGGAGCTGAAACTCCCCCCCAAACCGCGCAGGCGAGCCAAAGTCGACGCCGAGCACGAAGTTACTCGAATGCCACCCTTCTGAGTTTACACTCAGAAGGGTGGCACACGAGTCCCGATGTATGTCCCACGAAAGGGGTTTTTGGATTACATCGGTCCTGGAAGGGGCCGGACCCGACCGGGAAACGCCCTCCTCTGGCGGTCTCGACGGCACAGCCAGCACGACAGCTCCGTGAGGAGGCTATTCAGACCCCCTGGGTTGTGTTGAAAAAGCTCACGAAGCTAACGAGAACGCTATCAACTATACCAAAGCACTCGATGATGAGTGGAACAAGCCGGTATGACAATGCCGAATCCGGAAGCGTAGAGTCTAACATAGCCGCAGCGTACTGGGATTTCTTCAGTTGCCGCATTGACCGAGCTGCAGCGCCTCAGCGAAAAGCAGAAGCAGGCGGGTATCTGGTAGCCCGGGGACAAGGGATACAAAGGTTGACATATTCACGCCGACGAGCGCTCAGATCGATGATGATCCGTTTATTCAGAGGCTAACTACACTAAGAAGCGAGAGACAAGACGTTGATGACGCGCATCCACAAACAAAGCAGAATTGGAGCGCCACAGGGTCAAAGAAAGCTCGTTGATGATCGGTTTATTCAGAGGCTAACTACCCTGAGAAGCGAGAGACAAGACGCTGATGACGCGCTTCCACAAACAAAGCACAATTGGAGCGCCACAGGGTCAAAGAAAGCTCCGTGAGCAGACTATCTAAACGCCCTGGGTCGTTGCGAAACAGAGCTCGCAGCCAGCGAGAACCTACACTATCTTTCTTTGACCCTGTGCCGCTCCAATTCTGCTTTGTTTGTGGACGCGCGTCATCAGCGTCCTGTCTCTCGCTTCTCAGGGTAGTTAGCCTCTGAATAAGCGGATCATCATCTATCAAGCCAAAGCACTCAATAGTGAGGGGGACGAACCGGTATGTCACCGCCGAATCGCGAAAGGTAGGGTTTGACATCGCTGCCGCGTACTGCGAAGCTTTACTTTCCGCATGAACCGAGCTGCAGTTCCTCGACGCCGAGCCGACGCAGGCAGGTACCTGGTCGCATGAGGACAAGGGATGAAGAGGTCAATGTACTTACTGCGACGTGCACTGAGGTCAGTCACAACGAGATCCGCGCCACCCGCTGTACCGCTGGGGCGTCACTCTCATCAGCAATTTCCGATGCCACCGCCAGAGGGACCTCATACTCCACTTCTCGGTCCGTACCGAGCGATTGAGAACGAAGGTAGCGGAAAAGCAAGCGGTTGAGCCGCGTATGGCGTCTGGTCCGAGCCCCTTGAACCTCCGCACAAGACGCCAACAGATGCGCACCATAATCACCCCACGGCACATTGACCCCGCACAATGCGCATCTAGAATCCCGGGGCGTCACTCTCGTCAGCAATTTCCGATGCCACCGCCAGAGGGACCTCATACTCCACTTCTCGCCGAGCGATTGAGAACGAAGGTAGCGGAAAAGCAAGCGGTTGAGCCGCGTATGGCGTCTGGTCCGCCCCTTGAACCTCCGCACAAGACGCCAACAGATGCGCACCATGATCACCCCACGGCACATTGACCCCGCACAATGCGCATCTAGAATCCCGCTCAGCAGGCCAAGGGGGTTGCGGCAAGCCCAGGTAAAGTGGTAGGCTTACACGAAGTTCGGTAATCTAAAAACCCTTTCGTGGGACATACATCGGGACTGGTATACCACCCTTCTGAGTTTACCTTGATGATGATCCGTTTATTCACAGAATTTACCTTCGTGCTCGGCGTCGACCTTGGCTCGCCTGCGCGGTTTGGGAAGGAGTCTCAGCTCCCGTTTCTTCACGGTCATACCTGCGTATCCGCGGTTGGCGCTTACCGATCTCGAACTTCGAACTTCGTGTAAGCTTACGACTTTACCTGGGCTTGCCGCAACCCCCTTGGCCTGCTGAGCGGGATTCTAGATGCGCATTGTGCGGGGTCAGTGTGCCGTGGGGTGATTATGGTGCGCATCTGTTGGCGTCTTGTGCGGAGGTTCAAGGGGCCCGGACCAGACGCCATACGCGGCTCAACCGCTTGCTTTTCCGCTACCTTCGTTCTCAATCGCTCGGTACGGACCGAGAAGTGGAGTATGAGGTCCCTCTGGCGGTGGCATCGGAAATTGCTGATGAGAGTGACGCCCCAGCGGTACAGCGGGTGGCGGATCTCGTTGTGACTGACCTCAGTGCACGTCGCAGTAAGTACATTGACCTCTTCAGCCCTTGTCCTCATGCGACCAGGTACCTGCCTGCGTCGGCTCGGCGTCGAGGAACTGCAGCTCGGTTCATGCGGAAAGTAAAGATTCGCAGTACGCGGCAGCGATGTCAAACCCTACCTTTCGCGATTCGGCGGTGACATACCGGTTCGTCCCCCTCACTATTGAGTGCTTTGGCTTGATAGATAGTGTAGGTTCTCGCTGGCTGCGAGCTCTGTTTCGCAACGACCCAGGGCGTTTAGACAGTCTGCTCATAGAGCTTTCAACGGATCGATCGAGCTTTCTTTGACCCTGTGGCGCTCCAATTCTGCTTTGTTTGTGGACGCGCGTCATCAGCGTCTTGTCTCTCGCTTCTCAGGGTAGTTAGCTTCTGAATAAACGGATCTAAAGTTCGGTGGAGTATGAGGTAGGTCCCTCTGGCGGTGGCATCGGAAATTGCTGATGAAAGTGACGCTCCAGCGGTACAGCGGGTGGCGGATCTCGTTGTGACTGGCCTCAATGCGCGTCGCAGTTAGTACATTGACCTCTCCATCCCTTGTCCTCAGGCGACCAGGTACCTGCCTGCGTCGGCTCGGCGTCGAGGAGCTGCAGCTCGGTCCATGCGGCAAGTGCAAGATTCGCAGTACGCGGCAGAGATGTCAAACCATACCTTTCGCGATTCGGCAGTGACATACCGGTTCGTCCCTCTCATTGTTGAGTGCTTTTGGCTTGATAGATTATCCGTTTATTCAGAGGCTAACTACCCTGAGAAGCGAGAAACAAGACGCTGATGACGCGCGTCCACAAACAAAGCAGAATTGGAGTGCCACAGGGTCAAAGAAAGCTCCGTGAGCAGACTATCTAAACGCCCTGGGTCGTTGCGAAACAGAGCTCGCGGCCAGCGAGAACCTACACTATCTATCAAGCCAGAGCACTCAATAATGAGGGGGACGAACCGGTATGTCACCGCCGAATCGCGAAAGTTAGGGATAAACGGATCATCAAAGGTAGGGTTTGACATCGCTGCCGCGTACTGCTAATCTTTCCCTTGCCGCATGGACCGAGCTGCAGCTCCTCGACGCCGAGCCGACGCAGGCAGGTTTCTGAATAAACGGATCATCATCATCATCATCAGGTACCTGGTCGCCTGAGGACAAGGGATGAAGAGGTCAATGTACTCACTGCGACGCGGATTGAGATCAGTCACAACGAGATCCGCCACCCGCTGGGGCGGCATTCTCATCAGCAATTTCCGATGCCACCGCCAGAGGGACCTCATACTCCACTTCTCGGTCCGTACCGATCGATTGAGAACGAAGGTAGCGGAAAAGCAAGCGGTTGAGCCGCGTATGGCGTCTGGTCCGGGCCCCTTGAACCTCCGTACAAGACGCCAACATATGTCAGCGTCTTGTCTCTCGCTTCTCAGGGTAGTTTGCCTCTGAATAAACGGATCATCAAGAGATGCGCACTATAATCACCCCACGGCACATTGGCCCCGCAGAATGCGTATCTAGGTTCCCGCTCAACAGGCCAAGGGGGTTGCGGCAAGCCCAGGTAAAGTCGTAAGCTTACACGAAGTTCGAGATCCACAGGCGTCCAGAAACGACCCTAAGGGATCGCCCTGCTGCACACCCGTATGAGCCGCAAAGGTGTGGCTCTCGGCACCCAGGGTGACAAATCGGGGCCCGTTCGGCGCTTCACCATATACGCGGCGTAAGAACGGGAAGCCAGAGGGGAAAAGCTGACGAACTACCTCAAGCGCGTGTGCTCGAGACACACTGTTAAACGCATGGGCGAAATCCACAGAAAGCGTTGCCATGGGCTCATCGCGGAGACCGTCCAGCTCCAGGATAAGAGAGAGATGAGATCCGTTTATTCAGAGGTAACTACCCTGAGAAGCCAGAGACAAGACGCTGATGACGCCCATTCCTTGTCCTCAGGCGACCAGGTACCTGCCTGTGTCGGCTCGGCGTCGAGGAGCTGCAGCTCGGTCCATGCGGCAAGTGAAAGATTCGCAGTACGCAGCGATGGCAAACCCTACCTTTCGCGATTCGGCGGTGACACACCGGTTCGTCCCCCTCATTATTGAGTGCTCTGGCTTGATAGTGTAGGTTCCGCTGGCTGCGAGCTCTGTTTCGCAACGACCCAGGGCGTTTAGATAGTCTGCGCACGGAGCTTTCTTTCGCGCTTCAATTCTGGTTTGTTTGTGGACGCGCGTCATCAGTGTCTTGTCTCTCGCTTCTCAGGGTAGTTAGCCTCTGAACAAACGGATCGATGACGCCATGGGTGCAGGATACGCGTCACCAGTTCACAGCCACCTGAATAGCCGACACCGACCTGGGTCAACCCAAAAAAACCCCTGGCCTCCCTTAGTGAGCTGACGCGATAGAAAGCGGCTCGCCAGCTTCCGCAATGCTTCGCACATCCCGATTGGCTGAAGGGAAGGTGTCTGATCTGAATGTCCAGGCTTGGGCAAGAGGACCAGTTGGGAGCGCGACAATAGTGCCCAGGCCTCTGCGCAAAAATCCTCCCCATTGACAAGACTTTCCAGTGCCCGCGCAAGGGCGTCCAGCCCTTCTTCACCCAACCAGCGAAAAAGTTCGACCTGGAGTCCTGAGGGACCAGGTGCACGACCTTTCGGGGCAGACCTAAGCAGAGCCAGAACCTCATCCGGCCGGACAAGCAACCGACCTCTACCGTCATCATCATCATCATCAGTTTATCGGAGCCTAACTACCCTGAGAAGCCAGAAACAAGACGCTGATGACGCGCGTCGAACAATAAAGCGTTGGCTTATAGTTACGGTAATATATTAGGCATTTGTCAGCTGGGTTGGGCGCGATTGGGTTTGTTCGCGATCTTGATGGTCCGTTTATCTTCGTGGGGCCTGCCATCTTTCTGCGGCTGTTCCTCGCCTTTCCCTGCGTTTCCGGGTCGTCCGCGAAGGGATTTTTGGGTTGTTTTGGTCTGGGAAGGTGGTTCCGGTAGGGTATTGGTCTCATCTTGGCGTTGCTGTTTTGTTCGGCGATATTTCGGTCATCGGCGGTGCTTGTGGGGTTCACCTGCGCCACTCTTCCCCCAGCGTCCGTGGTAGGGCGGAACCGGTGGAATGTCTCATCGACACCGGTGCGGTGACGGCAATTAGAGAGGACGTTGCGAAAGCCCCCAACCTACCGAGGTACGACGAGCCACGGACATACGGGTTGGCTGTCGGTGAGGAGACCGTGATCAGCCCCGGAGTGACGGAGACAACGATCACACTCCAGGGACGACAATTCAAGACGAAGCTGCGAATATTCAAGCATCTAAGCCACGATGTATACTTAGGTCTCGACTTCTTGAGGCAACATCGAACCATCGATTGCAGCGCGGAGCCCCCACAGCTGGTACTGGGAGCGGAAGGCGCCAGCATGCGTAGGATAGCAAGTATGGAAACTGAGGAAGAAATAGGGGAGAGGTCTGGCGCGGTCATCCGGAAAGAGGAAGGCCTAGAGAAAGGCGGAAAGGACCAGGTTGCCGACCGTTTGGTACCCGGAAAGAGTTTCCCCAAGTTCTCCAAGATACATTGCCGTTGCCACCGAAGAACCGGCAACGATATGGACTCAAAATCGAATTGGAACCAGGGGAGCTGGCGAGTACACCAGCTCAACGTGCATATTCGATGTCACGGGTCGACCGAGAGCGGCTACAAGGAGAATTGCACTACTTGGAAGAGCAAGGATTTATCTCACGGAGCAGAAGTCCGTATGCTGCACCTGTGTTGTACGTGGACACAAAAGACGGTGGGCGACGCCTCCGCATCGACTATCGCCGGTTGAATCAGATCACCGTGCGAGAAAGAACGACCCCGCCTAGAGTGGAGGAGCTATTGGATACCCTGAGCAGCGCTCGGGTTTTCACAACGTTAGACCTTCGCTCGGGATATTGGCAGTTGCCAATTGCGTGGAACACCTTCGCATGACGGTGGGTATTAGCGGATGGCGCAGATAATTCTTGTGCCAGGGTCAGTGATTTGCGTGCATATGCAAGAATTCGCTGTTGTCCTTGGGAGAATGCAGTAGCGGCATCGGGGAGGTTCTCAATTTGCGTGGTAGGTAGTGAGACATCCAAGTGGAGCCGCGAATGCCCCCCTGTTAACAGTGAGTACCCCGTGCTGGCTGAGGGATGATTGTTATACGCCAGCTGAAGTAGCGGGAGGCTCTGCACCCACGTGCGATTTGTACAGCAGCATCTCAGCATGATTTGAAGTGTCTGATTCACGCGCTCCGTCTGACCGTCCGTTTCAGGATGGTATGCCGTGGACAATAGTTGTTGAATGCCCAGTAATTGCATTAGGTGGCGCCAAAAAGTTGCCGTGAGGACTGGATCGCGATCTGTGACAAAACTCTGTGGCAATCCGAACCAGGCGACGATATGTTGCAGGATAAGTAACCGCAGGACCTGCGGTTACCATTTTCGTCGTCGGGATAAATACGGCGTACTTTGTGAGTCGATCGACCACAACTAGTATAGCGTCATTACCCGCGATACTGGGAAAGCCTGTTATGAAGTCCATAGTCCAGTCGACCGCGCGATTCTCCGGAATTGCGAGCGGTTGCAGCTCGCCCTGGTTGCGCCGAAGTGGTTGTTCACGGGAGCATATCTCGCATTGTTGTACGCGCGTGAAAATGTCTTTCCTCATGGTAGCCCAGTAATAGCGTCGGCGCACAAGCTACTTACCGTGTGGTGCGTTACTTAGTTACAAGCTACTTACCGTGTGGTGCGACGACGCTATTACTGGGCTACCATGAGGAAAGACATTTTCACGCGCGTACAACAATGCGAGATATGCTCCCGTGAACAACCACTTCGGCGCAACCAGGGCGAGCTGCAACCGCTCGCAATTCCGGAGAATCGCGCGGTCGACTGGACTATGGACTTCATAACAGGCTTTCCCAGTATCGCGGGTAATGACGCTATACTAGTTGTGGTCGATCGACTCACAAAGTACGCCGTATTTATCCCGACGACGAAAATGGTAACCGCAGAAGGAGTGGCAACACTTATCCTGCAACGTATCGTCGCCTGGTTCGGATTGCCACAGAGGTTTGTCACAGATCGCGATCCAGTCCTCACGGCAACTTTTTGGCGCCACCTAATGCAATTACTGGGCATTCAACAACTATTGTCCACGGCATACCATCCTGAAACGGACGGTCAGACGGAGCGCGTGAATGAATCAGACACTTCAAATCATGCTGAGATGCTGCTGTACAAATCGCACGTGGGTGCAGAGCCTCCCGCTACTTCAGCTGGCGTATAACAATCATCCCTCAGCCAGCACGGGGTACTCACCATATTTCCTGTTAACAGGGGGGCATTCGCGGCTCCACTTGGATGTCTCACTACCTACCACGCAAATTGAGAACCTCCCCGATGCCGCTACTGCATTCTCCCAAGGACAACAGCGAATTCTTGCAGATGCACGCAAATCACTGACCCTGGCACAAGAATTATCTGCGGCATCCGCTAATACTCACCGTCATGCGAAGGTGTTCAAATAAATAAACGTAATCGCCAACGTGGAACCACGTTGGCGATTACGTTTTTTTGTCAACGAAGAATCTCTCACTGGAGGGCCCAACCCGCTTCCAACCTGGATGGTTGGGCCCGTTTCCCGTGATCGAGAAACACTCTGACGTGGCATACACTCTGCAGTTACCGGATGAGATGCGCATACATTCGACATTTCACGTTTCCTTGCTAAAAGGTGCCCCTACGTGTCCTCCGAATTCTCCGATGCGGAGTATCCCTCTCCAATCGGATCTCTATTCAACGCTACCGATCCTGTCGGTATTGGGGGTCCGCCACGCGGCTAACGGGATCCGACAGTTCCTATGTTATCGCGAAAAGGAATCCTGGACTGATGCGACTTGGATACCCGAGCCGGACTACCCGACCGATCTACAATCTCGACGACGCTTACGACACTACCTCAATTATCGCAAGGCGCTTGAAGCGCTACCTTCAACTTCTTGAGTTTGTCCCCAAACTCGGCAGGAGGAATGTTCGAACTTGCCCTGACAGCTGTGTAATCTGTGTAAGACACTCCCTACTTTAGTGTAAGACGCTAATGTGCTAGAATCCAACAGTTTCTATTTTACTGTCAGTCTTAGTTTACAGTAACCAATACTATATAAGACCTAGCTTTGCTAGATCTTGAGACCTAGAATTAAGTAAAGACAAGTTGGTTAGAAGAGTTCTAACAGAACTGTTACGTCCTGACCGAACAAGTCAGCCGTCAGGAGTTTGGCCCAAAACAAGGCTAATAATAGATCAGTCTAAATCTAATAATAGTACTCTAGCAAACCCAAGACATGAACCGGAAGCCTATAAATACGGAAGTTATGACCTTCCGTCTTAGGATTAGAGCTAGAGGAGAGTATCCAAGATAGAGAAAAGATAAAAACATAAAAGGGAATTTAAAACTATTTTGGATCATCGACACACGTTAATGGAGAACGTGTCAAGTGGTCTCATCGCAAGAGTTGCGATTGAGGAACGAACATTAATGAGCCCAGAACCAGAAAACCTGAAAAACCAGAAAACCAGAAAAACCAGAAAACCAGAAAACCTGAAAAACCAGAAAACCAGAAAACCAGAACACCAGAAAAAAACCTGACAACCAGAAGATGGCATCGCTACTCAAGATCCAGGCTCCACAGCCGAAGGCCTACGACGGGCGACGCGACGCCCTGCTCATCACTACGTTCCTGAACAGCCTGAGAACTTATTTCAAATTAGCGAGACTTCCCGACGACGATGACGAATACAAAATTACCCTGGCAGAAGGGTATTTGACGGGTGATGCTTCGTACTGGTGGTCCTTAATTGCGGAAGACCAGCGGCCGACAACCTACGCGGACTTTGAATCTACGTTGAAGGCGCAATTTTACCGCTGGGACAAGGACAGCTGTCCCCGGAGCGATCGTCCCAGATGGAACTGGCACAGGTGGGACAGCCACCGCCGCCGACGGCGAGCCTTGACCCGGGGCATTGGCAAAGGCGGCAAGGGAGGAAGTCAGCTCCGGGAGGCGGTTGGCCTCAGCAGCAACAGCAACAGCGCGAGCAATATGAATGACTAGGGCCTCTGCGGTAGCCTTGGAGCAACCTGGCAGCTCGGCGAGCGTGCCAAATCGCCCAAGCCGAAGTTCCACCGACAACGGTGGGGTGCTCGACGCGGCCATCACGAGGGGGACCGCGAAAGAACGCCGTAGAAGGGCACAACCACCAGGAACCTTCTGAGTCCAAGGGAAATCCCCGCCACAAACGCACTCGAACCCCCCCGAAGAAAAAGAGAAACACCCCCGCAACCCCCGGAGAACGTCAAAACCCCCTAACAACCACCAACCGTTTTACACAGACCGAGAAACAAGCGGGGGAAAGACCGCTGAAAGCATCGCCTCCCACGAAAGAACACTTAGGCCCCCAAAAATGCGCCAAACCCAACTCCAGATCACAATCACAATCCAAAACCCCTACCGCGTGAGGAATCGACAAAAGGATCTAAGACACGCTGGAACTCAGAGTTCCAACTCACGTCGCGCGCAGGGAACAACGCAGCGACTGGATCAGCCAGGTCAGTCCGATACGGCTCGACTGAAGCGCCTTGCTGGAGGATGGCCGCCCCACGCCGAATATGCCACTGTGCCACTGCTGCCTTTGCCCGTACCTGCCTACGGGAACGAGAAGAAGGTGAAGTCCCGCACGAAGAGGAAGAAGAGACACTAGCGAGCTAAAAAGATTCTAAGAAAGCAAAGTCCCAGGCCAGAAAAGACTGAACTTTGCGTCTAATTGGACATGCAGCGCGCCCCTGGGAGACCGTGAGCACTAGCCGAGGAAAAACAAACAAAGCCTTCCAAGCAAATGCTGCTTGAGGATGGTCGGCCATCTCCATAAGCAGGAAATCCAAAAGAAAAGAAACCCTCCTGCGCAAACGATGCGGGAGAGAGACTGGGGGCGAACGAGGGCAAAGAGGGATAACCCCAGAAGGAAAACGCCCAACAAAACCTTCGAACCAAGAGAAAAGGCGAGAACGCCAGTCCTGAAAGCTACCCGGGCTCGAAAAGAAAGCAGGAAGCTCAGCTCAGATCAGTGACGACTAGGTCGCCAACCGTTGGTTGCACCTCTGGGGCGTCAGCCTCATTAGCAATTGCCGTTGCCACCGGCAGGGGGACCTCATACTCCAACTCTCGGTTCGTGCCTAACCTGAGAACGAAGATGGAACAGCAAACGGTTGAGCCGAATATGGCGTCTAGTCCGGTCCCCTTGGACCAGGAAGCCAACAAGTGCCCACGAAAATGTACATAGACCTCTCCATCCCTTGCCCTAAGGCGACCAGGTACCTGCCTGCCTCTGCACGGCGTCGAGGAGCTGCAGCTCTGTCTATGCGGCATGTGAAAGAACCGCAGTACGCGGTAGCGATGTCAAGCCCTACCTTTCGTGATTCGGCGGTGAGATACCGGTTTGTCCCCCTCATTATTGAATGCTTTTGGCTTGATAGATGATCCGTTTATTCAGAGGCTAACTACCCTGAGAAGCGATAGACAAGACGCTGATGACGCGCGTCCACAAGCAAAGCAGAATTGGAGCGCCCCAGGATCAAAGAAAGCTCCGCGAAACAGAGCTCGCAGCCAGCGAGAACCTACACTATCTATCGAGCCAAAGCACTCAATAATGAGGGGGACGAACCGGTATGTCACCGCCGAATCGCGAATGGTAGGTTTGACATCGCTGCCGCGCACTGCGAATCTTTCACTTGCCGCATGGGCCGAGCTGCAGCTCCTCGACGCCGAGCCGACGCAGGCAGGTACCTGGTCGCCTGAGGACAAGGGATGGAGAGGTCAATGTACTCACTGCGACGCGCATTGAGGTCAGTCACAACGAGATCTGCCACCCGCTGTACCGCTGGGGCGTCACTCTCATCAGCAAGTTCCGATGCCACCGCCAGAGGGACCTCATACTCCAAGATAGTGTAGGTTCTCGCTGGCTGCGAGGTATCTTTCGCAACGACCTAGGTAGAGCGTCTAGATAGTCTGCTCACGGAGCTTTCTTTGACCCTGTGGCGCTCCAATGCTGCTTTGTTTGTAGACGCGGGTCATCAGCGTCTTGTCTCTCGCTTCTCAGGGTAGTTAGCCTCTGAATAAACGTGAAGAAGAAAATCACCGCAAGGCACCGAACCGCCGCACGCGTGTTACGAGGCCTTCATCATCACATTATCATCATCATCCGTTTATTCAGAGCTTAACTACCGTGAGAAGCGAGAAACAAGACGCTGATGACGTGCGTCCAACAATAACGGAACGCCAGAGGGTCAAGAACAGCTCTGTGAGGAGGTGATCAAGACGCCCTGGGTTGTTCCGAAGGAGCTCAGGAAGCCAACGAGAACCTACACTATCAACTAAATCAAAGCACTCGATGATGACAGCCCCCATCATCGAGTGCTTTGGTGAGTGGAACAAACCGATAGGACAATGCAGGATCTCGGAGCGGCGAGTCTAACATAGTCGCAGCGTACTGGAATTCCTTCAGTTGCCTCATTTACCCAGCTACAGCGCCTCGGCGTCGAGCAAAAGCTGGCAGGTATCTGGTAACCTGGGGACAAGGGATAGAAAGGTCGATGTACTCACTCCGACGAGCGCTCAGAACGGCGCGTCCGTTGCCGGACCTAGTGGATCAGTAACCACTAAGTCCGCCACCCGTTGCACCATTGGGGCGTCAATCTCATCAGCAATTTCCATTGCCACCGGCAGGGGGACCTCATACTCCACCTCCCGCTCCATGCCGGCCAGCACCTGAGAACAAATAGAGAGGAACAGAAAGCGGTTGAGCCCCGTATGGCGACGAGTCCGGGCCCCTTGGAGCTGCGGACAAGATGCCAGCAAGTGCCCACCAAAATCACCGCAAGGCACTGAGTCGCCGCCCTGGTTGCATCTCGAATCCATCACGTTTATTCAGAGGCTAACTACCCCGAGAAGCGAGAGACAAGACGCTGATGACCCGCGTCTATAAGCAAAGCAGCACTTGAGCGCCACAGGGTCAAAGAAGGCTCCGTGAGCAGACTATCTAGACGCCCTCATCATCATCATCATCATCAGTTTATCAGAGCCTAACTACCCTGAGAAGCGAGAAACAAGACGCTGATGACGCGCGTCGAACAATAAAGCCGCGTTGGAACGCCAGAAGGTCAAGGACAGCTCCGTGAGGAGGCTATCAAGATGACTTGGGCTGTGACGAAAGAGCCCACGAAGCCAGCGAGAGCCGACACAATCAACTAAACCAAAGCACTCGATGATGAGTGGAACAAACCGATAGGACAAGCGGAGCGTAGAGTCCAACATAGCTGCAGCGTACTGGGACTCCTTCACTTGCCGCATTGACCAAGCCGCAGCGCCACGGCAGCGTGCAGTTGCGGGTAGGTATCTGGTCGCCTGAGGACAAGGAATAGAAAAGTCAACATACTCACTCCGACGGGCGCTGAGATCAGTCACCACCACTAGATCCGCCACCCGCTGCACCCCTGGTGCGTCAGCCGTATCAGTAATTGCCGTGGCCACGGGCAGAGGGACTTCATACTCCACCTCCCGGTCCGTGCCCTGCATCTGGGAACGAAGATAGCGAAACAGCAACCGGTTGAGCCGCGTATGGCGACGAGTCCGGGCACCCTGGACCTGCGGACAGGATGCCAACAGGTGTTCACCGAATTCACCGCACGGCACGTGGCTACCGCACAGGTTACAACTCGAGGCCCCAACCGCGGGCCATGGCGGTTGGGGCAAGCCAAGGTACAAACGTAAGCTCGTGCGCATCTCGAAGTCTGTCATCACTAGCCGCTGGTAGGCAGGAATGACCGTAAAGAAGTGAGAGCTGAGGCTACCACCCAAAGCACGGCGTTGATAAACTGATGATGATGAGGGAGCCAAGGTCGAAGGCGGAGAGGAAGCTGAACCTAGAAGGGTGGCGTACGAGTCGCGATGTATGTCACAGGAAAGGGATTTTTGTACTACATCAGTTCTCGAAGGGGCCGGGCCCGACCGGGTAACAGACTCCTCAGGCGGCCTCGACGGCGCGGCAACTGCGTCCGTTTCAGCATCGACACCATCCACGTCAGCATCGACACCATCCACGTCAGCATCGCCTCCAGCGCAAACGCCAGCCCCCATCCGGGCTCCACTGTCAAGACACGGTTCCGCCGCAGAGCTTCCCGAACGAGATCCGCCAAAAGAGTCAAGAACTGCCCGCCACGACCCGTAGCACGACCCGTAGCGGGGGTGTGTACCGCTTGGCAGGGCAATACATTTCTGAAACGCACCCTCCAGCTCGTCAAAAACGCCTCCGAGCCTCGAGCTGAGAGTCACGTCCAAATGCCCCTCACGGAGGCCACGCACGGCGGGATTGCTCTCCTTAGACCAAGTAGTTAAAGCATTTGGTGAGCTCTTGGGCAAATGAGGGTGAGCTCTTGGGCAAATGCCCAAGAGCTCAACACGGCCGCCGGTTGGATTATTGCATAAGTCGTGGTGAAAGAAACCTCGCAGCCAGCGAGAACCTACACTATCTCTATCAAGCCAAAGCATTCAATAATGAGGGGGCAAACCGGTATATGTCACCGCCGAATCGTGCTCGGTAGGGTTTGACATCGCTGCCGCGTACTGCAATTCGTTTACATGCCGTTTGGACTGAGCTGCAGCTCCTCGACGCCGAGCGGACGCGGGCATGTAACCCTTTCGTAGGACATACATCGGGACTCGTATGCCACCCTTCTGAGTTTACCTTCGTGCTCGGCGTCGACTTTGGCTCGCCTGCGCGGTTTGGGGGGGAGTCTCAGCTCCCGCTTCTTCACGGTCATACGCAGGTATCCGCGGTTGGCGCTTACCGATCTCGAACTTCGTGTAAGCTTACGACTTTACCTGGGCTTGCCGCAACCCCCTTGGCCCGTTGAGCCGGATTCTAGATGCGCATTGTGCGGGGCCATTGTGCCGTGGGGTGATTATGGTGCGCATCTGTTGGCGTCTTGTGCGGAGGTTCAAGGGGCCCGGACCAGACGCCATACGCGGCTCAACCGCTTGCTTTTCCGCTACCTTCGTTCTCAATCGCTCGGTACGGACCGAGAAGTAGAGTATGTGGTCCCTCTGGCGGTGGCATCTGAAATTGCTGATGAGAGTGACGCCCCAGCGGTACAGCGGGTGGCGGATCTCGTTGTGACTGACCTCAATGATGATCCGTTTATTCAGAGGCTAACTACCCTGAGAATGCGCGTCGCAGTGAGTACATTGACCTCTCCATCCCTTGTCCTCAGGCGACCAGGTACTTGCCTGCGTCGGCTCGGCGTCGAGGAGCTGCAGCTCGGTCCATGCGGCAAGTGAAAGATTCGCAGTACGCGGCAGCGATGTCAAACCCTACCTTTCGCGATTCGGCGGTGACATACCGGTTTGTCCCTCTCATTCCTGAATGCTTGGCTTGATAGACAGTGTAGGTTTACAGGGCGTCTAGACAGTCTGCTCACGGAGCTTTCTTTGACCCTGTGGCGCTCAAATGCTGCTTTATTTGTCGACGCGCGTCATCAGCGTCTTGTCTCTCGCTTCTCAGGGTAGCTAGGCTCTGAATAAACGGATCATCATCAAAGAGAAGAAAGTGAAGTCCCGCACGAAGAGGAAGAAGAGACACTAGCAAGGTATAAAGATTCTAAGAAAGCAAAGTCCCCCGCGAGAAAAGACTGAACTTTGCGTCTAATTGGACATGCACGGCGCCCGTGGGAGACCGTGAGCACTAGCCGAGGAAAAGCAAACAAAAGCTTCCAACCAAGTTCTGCTTGAGGATGGTCGGCCACCTCCATAAGCAGGAAATCCAAAAGAAAAGAAACCCTCCTGCGCAAGCGGTGAGGAAGAGAGACTGGGGGGCGAACGAGGGCAAAGAGGGATATCCCCAGAAGGAAAACGCCCTACAAACCCCTCGAACCAAGAGAAAAGGCGAGAACGCCAGTCCTCAAAGCTACCTGGGCTCGGGAAGAAAGCAGGAAGCTCGCAATGTTCCCTAAAAGACTCAGACATCCTGCTCCCTCACCACGGAGGAAGGTCTACGAGATGCGAATCCGCAAGGGAATCAGAATTATCATCATCATCATCATCAGTATATCAGAGCCTAACTACCCTGAGAAGCGAGAAACAAGACGCTGATGACACGCGTCGAACAGTAAAGCCGCGTTGGAACGCCATAAGGTCAAGGACAGCTCGATGATCCGTTTATTCAGAGGCTAACTACCCTGAGAAGCGAGAGACAAGACGCTGATGACGCGCGTCCACAAACAAAGCAGAATTGGAGCGCCACAGGGTCAAAGAAAGCTCCGTGAGCAGACTATCTAAACGCCCTGGGTCGTTGCGGAACAGAGCTCGCAGCCAGCGAGAACCTACACTATCTATCAAGCCAAAGCACTCAATAATGAGGTGGACGAACCGGTATGTCACCGCCGAATCGCGAAAGGTAGGGTTTGACATCGACAGCTCCGGGAGGAGGCTATCAAGACGACTTGGGCTGTGATTATCATCCCTGCATCTAATTTGGACAACCTTTGGCATAGAGTCAGTGAGTGGGTTTCACCCCGCTGATGACGCGCGTCCACAAACAAAGCAGAATTGGAGCGCCACAGGGTCAAAGAAAGCTCCGTGAGCAGACTATCTAAACGCCCTGGGTCGTTGCGAAACAGAGCTCGCAGCCAGCGAGAACCTACACTATCTATCAAGCCAAAGCACTCAATAATGAGGGGGACGAACCGGAATGTCACCGCCGAATCGCGAAAGGTAGGGTTTGACATCGACAGCTCCGGGAGGAGGCTATCAAGACGACTTGGGCTGTGATTATCATCCCTGCGCCTAATTTGGACAACCTTTGGCATAGAGTCAGTGAGTGGGTTTCATCCCGCTGATGACGCGCGTCCACAAACAAAGCAGAATTGGAGCGCCACAGGGTCAAAGAAAGCTCCGTGAGCAGACTATCTAAACGCCCTGGGTCGTTGCGAAACAGAGCTCGCAGCCAGCGAGAACCTACACTATCTATCAAGCCAAAGTACTCAATAATGAAGGGGACGAACCGGAATGTCACCGCCGAATCGCGAAAGGTAGGGTTTGACATCGACAGCTCCGTGAGGAGGCTATCAAGACGACTTGGGCTGTGATTATCATCCCTGCGTCTAATTTGGACAACCTGTGGCATAGAGTCAGTGAGTGGGTTTCATCCCGCTGATGACGCGCGTCCACAAACAAAGCAGAATTGGAGCGCCACAGGGTCAAAGAAAGCTCCGTGAGCAGACTATCTAAACGCCCTGGGTCGTTGCGAAACAGAGCTCGCAGCCAGCGAGAACCTACACTATCTATCAAGCCAAAGCACTCAATAATGAGGGGGACGAACCGGACTGTCACCGCCGAATCGCGAAAGGTAGGGTTTGATATCGACAGCTCCGTGAGGAGGCTATCAAGACGACTTGGGCTGTGATTATCATCCCTGCGTCTAATTTGGACAACCTTTGGCATAGAGTCAGTGAGTGGGTTTCATCATCATCACGTTTATTCAGAGCCTAACTACCCTGAGAAGCGAGAGACAAGACACTGATGACGCGCGTCTGCAAACAAAGCAGCATTTGAGCGCCACAGGGTCGAAGAAATCGCTGCGTCTAATTTGGACAACCTTTGGCATAGAGTCAGCGGGTTCCATCCCCGCGATCTTTGTCATTGGACACGTTTTAGAGTGGATCGTATGTCATCTATACTCTGTTCCATCAAAGAGGAGCTTCTAAGAGATGTCAGATTGGCGCAGGAGATGGAAATTGGAGCTTTTAGGAAAACCTCTTGCAGTGCAAATTTCGTGGGCCAACAACAGCAAACCAGCAAACCAGCAAACCCACCTGGTGGCCAATGATCCCATTCCTCGCCGTCCACATGATGACTACTTAGTCCTTTTGTTTCGCAATAATTTATTAAAATAGATTTTTTTTATAATAGATAATATGCAGCGGATCCTATCCTAACGCTTTTGGGATGAATTCTGAGGGGTGGGTTCTATTTTGCCAGTGACGTGATCAGAAATAGTTTCTGAATGAAAATATGGGGTTTTTGCAAGATATTTTGCACAAATAGTGAGTATGTTCTGGGGGGACAAAGTATGTTGCGTGTGTACCTCGAGCGTTCCGTGGAGGCTGGAATATACTCCGACGTGTCCCACGACAGGTGGGACATCGTCGTACCAGTGTTTGAGCGGTGGGCCCCGTTCGGAACCAATGTCCAAGCCGTTCTCAAGGCCTTTCCTTGCATTTGGATAGCTACTGGAGTGAGACTAGACCTTCCGCCCCTTCACCACAAAGGCCATTGTGAAGGCCCAGAGTACTGTCCCGAGGTTGGAGTGGAAAGAAATCTAGGATTCTTGTTCGGTACTCAATTGACGTCGCGTTGGCTGTTCGGAGGGCTGGAGAGGGGGTACTTATACACAGCTTATACGCCAAGTTGGGTTGTTGGTGAACGCTTTCGGCGATTGGGGTAAGAGAGGAGGCGTGTGAGGTCGTATGGTGAGGGATGGTGACAGAAGAGATGGATATGTTCTTTGATTGGAGCGGGTGATGGTTTGGTTGTGCGGAGGGAGGGCTGGGGTGAATGATGATGTGGCTGGTGGGAGCAGTTTTCAAGGCTCTTAGGGTAGCTTCGAATCTTGTATTTTTTTTTGAGGCTCAGCGCTTGCTGGGATGTTTGATCAAGCCTACTTCTGACGAGAGGGTCCAACGTGTGGACCAGAAGGTACTGGAGGCGGCCGGGGTTGAGTTGCGTCATGAGAATGTAAAGTGCGCGGGGTACAAGATTCGTACCGTCTTCTGCGGGAATCCGACGGACCCACCGCTGGTCCTCATTCATGGGCACTCGATGAGCAGCTCGTTCTGGTATAGAAACTTTGCAGACCTTGTGAATATGGGCTACTACGTGATAGGACTGGATTTGCTCGGTTGGGGTCGGTCGGAGCGACCTTTCTACTCTGGCGAGACTGTAGAGGACAGCGTTCATTTCTACATGGAGTCTTTCAACGAATGGAGAGTAAATTTGCGGTTGGAAAAGTTCAGCGTTATCGCGCACAGCATTGGTGCGTACCTGGCGTACGAGTTTGCCAAAAGGCACCCTGGCACCGTGACCAGGCTAATGCTGGTCACTCCCGCGGCCATTGAACAGAGGCTTTCCCTCCTGACGGGGATATACTTTACCCTCACACCACAGGTAGAAGACCTGAACTGAAATGGACGTTGACTGTACGCGCCGAGCGCCCATGTGCTAACCTTACTTTGCCATGATTTTGTCGAATTTTTTTTTAGACCGTCGCGAGGCGACTAGGTCTTTTGGGATATTTATTGTTTGAGATGAAGTTCCCAAAGGAGGAGCCGTATACGGCAAACAGTCTGAAAGATTTGACATGGCAACTGAACTGTCGACCAACGCCTTCAGGCGACATTGCGATTCGGCATCTGATCGAGTTCGAATCATGGAACAGGCCCGTAGTGAAACGTCCGTTCATCAACAGCCTGGAGCACCTCGAGATGCCCGTGCACGTCGTATCGGCCGACATGGACACCCTGGTTTCCATTCAATCGGTGGAGAACCTTTACAGAGCTCTAGTCAAGACCGGCACCGAGTGTACATACAACGTGACGATCGGATCGAACCACTGCCCTTTCCTCGAGGTCCCTGATCAGTTTCGAGAGATCGTAGGAAAATATTTCGACAGAAAAATGCGAGCCGGTGCTTAAACTATGACCGAAATTATTTAATCTAAGCGGAAAAAGTCTCCACCTCCCCCTCCTCCGTGTCCTTAAAGTAGTACGCTATCATGCCGCGTGTGATCACATCTACAATTGTTGTCTTCAAACCTGTTGCTAAATAAAATCTATAGGCATTGGTTGGGAGTCCAGAACATTCAATAAAGATCCTCTTCCTTTCTCCTTCCCAGTCTCGCTCGGAGCTCTACTGGCTTCGTTGGTAGAGACCCAGCAGTTGCTGGATGATTCTTGATAGGCGCAGCTCCGAAATTCGTGCTTGGCGCGTAGAGGACCTGTCGCCCGGTTGCTCTGCCTCTCCACGCCACACCTTCGAGGCAGATCAGCCAGTCGAGATCGCTCGGCAGATAGAGAAATTACCGTCCCACGATCATCCAGTAATGGACGCTCATGTTGGAATCAGCGATAAGCAGAGCTCCCGTGTCTGTTTTGTAGCTCCAAGTGAGGCTTTGTTCGCTTTCGACGCGCTGACCAACCACGACTTGCTGCAGGACTGTGTAGGCGACAGAAAAGAGCAGAAGACATTGGAGAAGGGTAAGGGACTGTTCCAGGCTCAACTCCGTTTCCAATCAGGAGCGCTGGTTTTCTCCTGCTCACCGTGAAACGTCGCACAGAAACATGTCGACATGGGAACGTGGGCTTGTGCTTCGCGACCTTCGAGTAGGGTAGCAAGCCATGTTGTCGTACACGGTAGGAGACGCCCGAGATGCCGAAAACCACGTCAACTCGTGAACGAAAAGCCCTGCTTGGTTTCCTAGCAGGCTTCTGAGTTTCCTCACGAGCTCGTCCCTTCCAATCCCGTGCCACAGATTTTTCAGAACGGCCTTTTCAAATTCTTCCACATGGGCAGTCCAGAAGATCGCCTGAAGATCCCGCCTGATCCACTCCCGAAGATTGCGATCCAAAAGCACAACGATACGGCCGCTGTGATATGCCCGTGGGTCAATGCACTGCTTGATACCCAGAGCATACTGACGAACAGATCAACGAAAAAAAGAGGCATCAAACGGTAGCAAACATCAGCGAAAGCAAGAGTTGCAGTCTCTTCTGGAGGATAGGGTTCTCCGAGGGCATACCAATCTTTCCTTGTACACGATTCTCCTCCAGAGGTGCTCTTCTCCAAGTCCCTGAGGGAGATCTTCCAGCATTGCGCTGCGGTATTCAGAGATCATGCTCTGTCGAGATTTTCTTCGCCACTCCGTATGGCTAGGCGATCTTCTTTGCAAATTCACCACCGAGACCTCCCCGGTTCCTCTCTTAGTGTAGTAGAACGACTCAAGCGTCTTATTGCACAGCGGACAGGGTACGCGCTTCTTCCTCTTCGCCCACTCTTTCAGACAATCCGTACAGAACCTATACAAACACAACCAACGTCAGGTAACGAAGTCAGTAAGACAAGAGCACATTGCAGCAAAACGAAACCGCCTCCATGCGGCATGAAAAATAAACGGAACCCCACGTACTGATGAAAACATGGAAACGTCACCGCGAGCTTTTTCATCTGCTCAAAGCAGATAGGGCAGACATCACTCTCGTCAACTCGCACTTCACTAATATCCATCTCACAACCTCGCGCTCCCCCCCACCGGCCAATTCTCAATAAAATCGTTTCCTTTTACACTCCCCAAAAACTAAAACTCGAACGATCAATTCTCAAAATTTTCTAGTTTATCACGTCCTACAATATCAAAACTCCGAGCACACGTCCGTGCTCCCCAATTCCTCTCTCGACTCGCCAGTAGCTCGACGAAAACCAAAATTAGATCCAAAGCAAAACTTGTCTTGGCTTTTCCAACGGTGTTTCCTACTTGCCCTGAACTGCCTGCACAGGAACTCTTCCAAACCCAAACCACGGAACTGTTGTTTTCTCTCTCTCTCAAAGCAAAGCCTCTATGGACGTTTTCCTCATTCAATATCTCCTGGCATGGTGCTGGAAGTGGATATCGCTTCCCGCATTGTGAGTGTTGAGTGAGAATATCTTCGGAGATATCGACATGATCTATGGAACGAGTAGCTAGTGGGCACACACACAGTCCTGGTGGTTTGTCTCGATGAAAGCTACTGTTTGTAAACGAGGCTTCCAAAAGCATATCTTATTGCGGGAAGGCGTCTCTTCTTCCGGATGAATGGTTAGAACTATTCGCTCAGATCACCTAACGGACATATTGCCCCACGGAACCGGGAAACACGCCATGGGATTTCTACACTGCAAGGGCATCGGTTACTGATTTCTGTTTTCGTTTTCGTTTTTCTCTGGTCGGTAAGGTGATAACATTTACAGAGTCGAATCAATCGCCACGTCCTTCAAGTCACGTTTGCGATCCACCATCAATAACCTGGCAATATAAGCGATTTCCGCTCCAGCGCTTATAACATGTCCGGACAGACCGCGCTTTTAATTGGTACACAAGCTTCCACTAGAAACCAATACAAAGAGTTGGTATGGCAGCTACACAAAAAAATTAACTGCGAAGATCCGCTAGCCAAGCTGCTACCAAAAAAAGAAACCGTGTAAACTGAACTGTGAGCTCTGTGTCCACGGAGAAGAAGCTTAAGGTCAAGCAGGAGGAAAAGCGGAGATCTCCACCTTCCATAGCGTCTGAAGGCAACAGCAAATAGACTCAAAGGCAAAAAAAGATATCATGATTATGCCATGATTATGTCAAGTAGAGGCTTGAATGCAGGTGTAGAAAATATTTATGGTACCGATGTAATCTAGTTTATGAACTTACTACTCTGTTATAGTCTGAAGTCCGCATCCACGGAAAAACTTTTGGTTGCGGCTTGGTTACTGGAGCAAATGTCACGTCCGGACGTTTCAAGGAACTTCGACTTGATGTCCTAGGACGTGGAAAGGGGAGTAACAATCGTGTGACTAGTCTCGTTTGCAAAACAGCAGCTTTTCTGGGCCTCTCATAGATGCGAAGTGGAACCAGGAGCTGCACCACCATCGCGTCTCGTTCATGGAGGGAAACGCTTCATGTTGCTGTCTCAGAGCTATCTGCTTTGTTTTCTGAAGCCTAACTGCAGCGCAAGTGCCTTTCTCCCCGCTTGGGCCATCGAAGTCTTCGGATTCGTAGAGAGCTCTAATCGCAACTTGGCCAGGGGACTTTCTTCTTGACACACCGTCGCGTCTTCTCTTTTCCTTGACCTTCATGCTGAGGTGCTCTAAGGTTAGCCTACTTCTTAGAGGTCAGCATTCTCTGCTTGCTCATGTTTCGTACCCCTCAGGGTTGCTGGCTCTGACGCAACAACGTTTTCTCTTCTTTGGTTGCGCAGCCTCCACAAGTCCTGACGATCTAAATCGACATCCCCCTAGATTTAGATATAAAAAGACCAAAAAAAGAAGAATCAGAAACTTGGAAGGGGGGGTATCCGGATAAATAAATTCATATATGCTTTTTGTAAAACTTTTCGTAGATTCATTTGCTGATAGGTTGATTTTCTCCTTTTTTGATTGAACATCTATCAGCTCGGCGAGAAAATCTGGATATGGGACACTGGTTTCTGTTGCCTTTTTTTTTTCTACTAATACCTTTTGAGGCGTGGGACATTTTCCAGTAGGCTATTATTTGTTTATTATTCAAAGTTTTGATGGGACAAAATGGGAAGTTTGCTCTCGATCTGGTCGGGGGATCGAAAAGGAATCGATACATGGAACGGGGCAGCGTCTCTTCTGGATAGCGACTGAGATACTTACCAGCCTTCACTTTTCCTTGAAGGGGTAAGGCCTTGGCAATAAGGAACGAACGATCTATTTAGATAGGGGCTCGCATGGGATGTATTTCTCAGTATGATCCCGCAGGAATGTGAATTCATGGCTATCAACTGGTTTTCCGACATGCTAATGTAGTTCGAAAAGAAGTGATCGGCTATGCTCTTCATGGTATCTGCCACTTGCGCAAGGAAGCTTCCAATGTTTTTCAGGGTTTCAACTTCTCGGGCTGGAAAGGGCAGCTGGGATAAACGTTTCTTGGTTGACTATTTCGGGAGGGAACGACGGCAGAAGCCTTCCAAACATCGACCGTGGCGTGTGCCGTTAGGGTTGAAACCTATTTGGACCTGGTTAGTTTTGCTACGTCAATCTCTTTTTGGCCAGGTCTATTGATAGCCAAGGCGCCATAGATACCCTCCTCCATCCCTAGCGGGTTCCAATCGAGACTTCGGATTTAAATTGTTCACGGATCCGACTTGTACGTTCCACCAAACCACAAGCCCAAAATACCCACCACCACCACATCCACCTCCACCCATACCGCTGCTTATTGCAAGGCCCCCAGGGTACTTAAATAGGCTTACACAACTGTCCGGAGTCACAACAAACCACCTCGGCATGAACCAACCCGAACCTCCGGCCACTCAAGGTAGAATCTTACAGCCCGAGACGTGTGGACATCTCCAACTTCTTGTGCATTGAGAATCCCTTGGTCTTCGAAAATCCATGCGCGGCAATGATGCATTGTTTCTGCTTTCTCTTCCTAGTTGTTTCTTCTATGTTTTGATCTCCTTATAGCGTCTCGTAAGCTTATCAAAGAGGACTGAACCTCCTGGTCCTCTTCATAAGTCGATTTCTCGATCGCATCATGCAAGTCCTCAAGAGTGGCCTCAAGGCGGTCTGATGCATCACCTGATTTACGAGCGCGATTGCCATTTAAAACGTATCAGCTGGCTGCCAAAAGACCGCGTCCAGGTTTTTGGAGCATCCAAGACAATGATCGCCTTTCGCTACCTTCGTCGGGAGGATCACCTCCCGCTTCTTCAGCCGCCATTTTGTCAAAATCGTCTTGAATAAGGTATTCAGACTCCAGCATCTCCTCAACCATAGCCTCAATCAAGTCCTCCCCCGAGCTTCCATCTCGGGCGTTACCTTCCGCTTCCGTTGCGTCCTCGGGAGGAAGCTGCTTGACACAATCACAAACTCAGTGATAACCTGAGGATAGTTGCAGAGAAAACGGACGATCGCTTCAGCTGTAGCGTCCCATTGTCCGTCCGGCAGAGCGACGAGTCTGTCCGCAGAACGCTGTTTCAGCCGGGAGCATCGCCTGCTTGTCCCGACAACTAGAAGACCTCTGTTTAGTTGGCGTGGCTGGGCTCACTCTCTTTCGATACTGATGACGGTATCTGGTTTTGAAGTACTTGAAAATTTTGTAAGAGTCACGGAGTGCAGGTATGGTCGGTTGGAATCTATCGTGGTAGGCGATGACCTGGGCGCTTGCAAGGTGCAGCCTGTCCAGTACTTCAGGGAATGTCTTTGAGGGCGATTGCAGACGGAGCAGATAGTTGGGCTCGAAACTCGGTTTCGAGTAGGCAAATGATATGGATATTCTCGGTCTGACATCAGGTCCCTTCCGGCCACGGCTTCCCCAGTGAATGATTCGATGGGAGAAGATGGCAGCACCACCAGCCTAGACGATGGGAATACTCAGGAATCTGATTCTTCGCGAATCCAAAAGGACGTTTGCTCGAGCAGATTCAGAAGTTTTCAATACCTGTAAAGGAACTGCTCGAATGCTTTGGTAGTCGTCCTTCTTTTTTAGAGCTCGTTGAAGAGGATCCTCAGTGTCCAGATCTCCAGTCATGTACCCCGGATCCGCATGCTTCGGGATGACGTAGAGACAAGAGTTGTCTGGGGTTGCGTCGGTTAAAGCCACCCAACAAGTATGGTACTGTGGACTAACTCGAGCAAAGTTGAAGCCTTTGCCGTAGGCGAACGAGAGCTCAACGTCTTCAGGTTGCCGATCTCGATGAGGAGTGAATCCTGCATCATCCTTGTTCGGGTCGATCACCCAGACTAGTACATCTCCGTTGAACTCGTTCTCGGGAGCAGCGCTCGATTGGACCAGCTTGGTGAGTGCTTTAACCAACATCCAGACCTCATCGTATAGGATCAAAAAGGTGGGAGGCATGTTGTATTCTGCTAGCCTCTGAGCTCCGCGAGCGAGTCGATTGATCAGTTCGTTGTCTTCCAGAACCCTGTCCACAGAGAAGAACCCTTCTTCTTCCAGCCTGCTCACATAGTCCTGACTTGGTTCCGCTCCTGGCACAACCTCCAGCGTTCTCTCAGAATACTGTTTGTCACCGATGTGCAGATCCGGGTTCTTCTCTTTGAACCACTTGATCTTGCCCTCAACATAGGCAACCATCTTCTCCCGTTCTTCATCATCATCTCGATTCTTCTCCTTCATACCACTCTCTCCAAGTCAAAAGAAAACATTTCCAGGTCGATCGACTTGTCGTCTTCTTCTTCAAACCATTCCTAAGCCGCAAGAGAACTCCGGAAACAAAGTCACAAACTACCAAGACAACAGTCTTGCCGATCTCATCGTCCTCAGCATCACCTAGTGCTATTCCTAAGCCATCTTCTCAGCGCTTTCTCAAGATTTAATACCTTCAGTTATTCACACTGCTAACATGTGGCGCAGTTGTCACAACTAGTGGAAGCGCGATAAACCCAAGTTGAGCATAAGGCTGACATCCATTCCGAGCATCAATCTGGGTGTTGTGTACCTGAACAGAATGTCTATGTCCCCTCTGCGAAGCTGAGTAGAACGGGTTGAAGCGCATAATCTCGGCCTGTTGACAAATTATGATCTACCTGGTTTGGGGAACGCTTCTAGGAATCCAAGCCCAAAGGAGTTTCCTCGCGTTTCACGCACACGGCCAGGTTTGGTCATGCTGTTCGTGAATGCTACGCTCTCGTGAGGGGCGGCTCGGGATCTTCATGACGCTGATCAGCGATGATGTTAGTGTTTGGCATCTGGGAAGCCAAAACCGTTCGTCGCTGTTAGAGAAGAAAGGCATCGCTCAACATGGACGCGGAGGTAGAGCTGACCAGCAGAAAGAACAGGGCTCAAACGTAAAGGCCAAACCGAACAAAAAAACGATTTGCTTTGTGCAGATCGAGCTTTCCCGTTGGGGGCTTCTTCTCAAAAATTCCTGGGCGAATTCGGTCCTGGGCTTTAATGCTAAAGCCAGAGATTATTCTTCCCTTCCCTCCTCTCCTGGGCGCGCCTCTACCTATCGTCTTGTCCCAAAGCACAACCAATACTCAATCCCAAAGGCGACAGTACTCTTTTTTCACAAAATAATATCCAATAGCCGAATACTTCATCCAATTGAAGGGAGTCTATGCTTCACAAACCTAAAACAAACAAATTCATGTATCCCTTTACCAATCACATATCTATACATATCTTTATATAGTTCTATTGGTAACTATTATCAACATTTTAGTACTATTTCATACATCTCCCTTATTACTTCTTTTATATATATCCAAGAACATTAAATACTAATCCATAATTCCATGTTTCATTCTCGTCATCCCTATCTCAAAGATGTGTGGTCAAATACGTCAGAATTCACTCAAACCCGAAAAAAGATTTTCAAAATTCCAGTCGTCCAATAGTTATTCACTTAAATACTAATATTAAAAACTAATAGTGCAATAAATACTCTAAATAGGTATATCTTGATGAAAATGTCAAATATTTCAAGATATTTATCTGATATTTGTATTAGAGTTGAATCGATCAAAAAGGGAAAAAGAAAAAGGGGTTTTCGACTTTTTTGGGGGGGGGTTGAAATTTGTTTTTTAATTTGATTGCGGAGGATGCGGCAGTGGAGTTGGAGGTGACAATGAGGAGGGATTGGATTTGAGATTGGATTTGGTATGGATTTCTGGAGGTGTTTAGCGCAGCAGCAACTTTGGTACATATGAACAGGTTGGGATGGTGTAATTTAGTGTGGAGTCGAGGTGAGAGCTGGTAGGCGAGAGAGGAACTGGAAATAAGAGGAAGTTAGAAAATTTTCTGGAGTGTTTTGTTTTGTCGGAGTGCTGGGGGGACTAGGGTGGGGGGAGGTGGGGCCCAGGAGAGAAAGAATGGCTTTTGTTGGAAGTAGTTCTGCTGTTGTTGGTAGAGGAGTGGGTAGGAGCGATGTAGTAATGTGCGGGAGAGGGCGGCAGGGTGTGGTGATGTCGCTTTCGAGAAGGGATATCATCTCACTTGGTGCTCTGGCGGCTTTGGTGCCTTCTTTTGCGTTTGCGGAGGAGGGGGGTATTGCGCCTGCGACGAAAGCTGCGCCGACCAAGGTTTCTGGAAATTATGCTGATGGTATGGTTTGGATCAAGTTTTGGGGTAGAGGTTTGGGCTTACCGTACTAACTTTAGCGTTACTTTTGCTGTTTTTATCTGGGCCACAGATGCGAAGAACGTGTTGGACAATATGATAAACGTGTGCAGCTTTAAGAAGGGAACTCCGGGGATGAGCGACGTCGTTGCTGATGTGAGAAAGGAAATGAACGACTTTGTAGCACGGTATCGACGAAACAACAATGTCAACGGATCGGCATCGTTCAACACCCTCTATACCGCGATAAACACGCTCAGCGGTCACTACGCGTCTTATGGAAACAACTACCCGGTCCCCGAGAAGCGCAAGAAGAGACTGACACAGCAGTTTGCAGAAATCGACAAAGCCCTGAAGCGGGGTCGCTAGGGGTTACCAAACTTTCGCTAGGAACTTGTGAAAGGCGCGGCCTAACGCTGTGGTTCTCGTCCGCGACAGTTCCTCGATATCTGTTTGCTAACCAAGTTCGCAAAAGAAACTAGAACAGAAAAATCCTCTCGCTATAAAACAGAAATCCCAATCAAAGAAATGAGAATGCTGGCATTGTGAAACCGGATTGGACCTATCTGCCCGAAAGCTGTCGCAACTGCTCTAGCTTGAGTAAATGCCTCCGAACAATACGAATATATACAGGGACATGGCATCATCCTCCGCGAGCTGAAGGTTTGAGGTTGCTCGCGAGTCTTGCGGTCAGGCAAAAGACTTAAAAAGCAAGTTAACTTTAATTACACTACTTATACAAGGGTACCCTTTGCCCTGGTCCTTTCACAGTATCCTGTTCACAACTGCTATCGATATCAAGGCAAGGAGAATCCGTCCCTCCACGGTGACTCTTGGTACGTGGTCTATGCAAAAAAATATTCTTTTCCGTTCAGTTGTGAGCCAGCGGTGGTGGTGGTGGTGGAGGCATAGGTGCCGCCGAAGTTGTCGGGCTTGCAGGGACGAACGCTGGCGGCGGAGGAGGTGGCGCCATTGTCGCCAAAGTTGTCGGGCTCGCGGGGACGAGCGCTGGCGGCGAAGGAGGTGGCGCCATTGTCGATGTTGTCTTCAAAGATGGCGGAGGTGGCGGTGGCGCAAGAAACTCGACTCGTGGCGACATCCTCAGAGGTGGTGGCGGCGGCGGCGCAAGAAACTCAACAACCTTTGGCGGTGATGATATCGTTGGCGGCGGCGGCGGCGGCGGCGCAAGAAATTCAACAACCTTTGGCGATGATAATATCGTTGAGGGTGGTGGCCGCGGCGACAAGGCCGGGGGCGGTGGTGGGCGAATCTTTACCGATGTGACTGTGGTACATTCTCCTCCCATCTCACTCTCGCCGTTAGGGATTTCTTCGTGGTCGTTGGGTACAGATTGATTGCTCGCCTGTCCATCTCCCAGCGCATCTCCGTTTCCGGCATCAGTACATTTGCTCCCGTGAGAAAGGGCAAAACTCGGAGTTGAGCTGACCTTCGACATTGACTTCTCCTCGTAGAAGATCCACTCATCCCCAACCGACCGCAGGGATTCACTCAGCCTACGGTCATCACGTACTTTTCTAAATTGAGTAACGAATTGGTCCAGAGCTACAAAAATTTCCACAACCGTGCTCGCTTTGTTACACGCGGGAAGGTAATGCAAGATTCCATCCGCGCATTCATTCATCGCGTTAATCGATTCTCGTAATTCTTCCCGAGCAGGTTCTGCCTCCTCCAGCCAATCAGCCATCTCCGCAGCAAACGCAAGTCCGCCGCTTTCATTTCTGCACTGCTGAACCTCGGCTTCCGCATCACAAACAGATTTCAAAACCTGGTCACCCCGCGCTACGATCGCTTTGTGGTCCAGGGTCGCGGCATCCCTCAGGCTTGGTATCTCCGAGTCGAACTCGAGAATCCCCGGCATCTTCTTGCGCAAGACGGCAACCGCGTAATCAAGAAGTGTGAAACGTCCCATACTTGCCCTCGTGTTCACCATGGTAGGCAGGTTTAGGATCGAAAACCCGCGCGCGTTTCCCTTTGCTGTACCCGCGTTCATTGTATTGCCCAAGGCCAGCGCGAACTCTAGAAGGCAATGGAACTTATTCGCCTCGGCAAGTTCTTGACAGGCCCGCCTCACTAGGCTTGAATCTGCGACGGTGGACGTAACCGAATTTTGAAAGTGGAACGACAGGCACATTGCCTCAGCCTTTCGTGGCAGTCTTTGCACCATGGCAAATCGCACGAACAATTGCTCCGCCACATGCAGACCATCGATGCTTGCAAGGTCGAAACTCTCCCTCCCAATCGTGTCAAGCTCATCCTCCGTCGGCAAAATCGGGAGGAGTAGCGTAAGTGACTCTTCGTCGAACATCTCCCGATTCGCGGTGTTGAGCCCATTAACCAACTCCTCCAAGCTCATGCGTCGGAACTTCGCGAGGACTATTTCCACGTTTCGAGCTCTCTTGGAATCGAGATACCGCAAGGTAGACGACGGTTCCGTTTCGTTCGAGAATCCCGGCTCGTTCTTCCCTGGTGTAACTCCGAAGTAACGTACGAGCTCGTTCTTATCCGGGAACCACGAGCCGGCGACAATCCATTCCCACAAGGATCCTTTGATGGACTTGGGCGGGACCTTGTTCCAATGGAATCTCTTTGTTGGGAGACTTTCTGATCGAGCAAATTCATCGTCAAGGTTCTGCACTACTGAGTTGGAGCCATACATAGACCCTGGAGTTCGGAGTTGATCTGTCCCATCCTTCGCCATACCACCGGCCCCTGGTGTCCTAGATCTCCCTAATTGTCGTTTGGCAGCTTCAGCCTTTTTCTTCTCGACCGCCTTGAGAGTCAGTTCGCTGGTATCCCGCAAATTCTTGATCTTTTTCGACAATGCGGGACTCAACCCCTCAACGTTTGAGAGCATATCCAGCGCCTCCGTTATAGAGTCGGCACTAGCGCCGTCCTGTTGAAGCAAACCCTGAATTGCTGAAAGCAGCGAAACCGCCTTGTTGTGGCTAGAGGTCTCCTCTTCCAGTCTTGAGGTGCGAAGCTCGACCATGTCCCTCTCCAGCTCACGGCATCTCTCCTCGCTTGCTATGAGAGCATTCTCTAGCATCCTAACATTAGCTTCCTGCGCAGCAACGGCATCCAAAGCTTCCTTCAGGTTTGCTCGAGCCTGATTTTCGCCCTTTACGCCCACGTTCAGCTCCTTCACGTTTTCGTATGCCTCCCAATCCTCCCCCCAGTTCGCCGTTCGAATTTCGGCGTTACAGTACCAGAGATCCATCTGCTCTTCACGTGACATACCCTCGTACTCCGGGCCAATCGACAGGACCTTGTAGTCGAAGGCTTGCTCAATTGTTGAGGACCGGAATGTGACAACGATGTCCCAGACATTTCCTGGGTTCCAGTTCATGCGCCGGGCACAGACCGGGTCCCAGCCGCCAATCTCGTCAGGCTCACCCAGAATGTAGAGGTTCTGCCCATACGCCAGGTTTTGCGGGATTCTCAGGCGGGCCGGTTCATACCGGTCGTCAAAGTCTGACCTACCCAAGAAGACGTCGCTTGTGTGCAGCACTGCCTTTCTGTTGAACCTATTTTCCCATCGAATAGAAATATTCGGATCGAATTGTCCGTCGTTTGCTTGGGCAAAATATCTATATTCAAAGTTGGATTCCCTGCTCGCTGCCGCGCCAAAGTCCACGGTGATATCCCACTGGTAATCCCCTGCCAAATCATCCAGTGAATGGACCAAAGGCAGGGCCCTCTCCACGTTCCATTCTCCCAACTCGGGTACGGATCCAATAATATAAACTCTCTCGCCAAACCTCGTTCCAAAATTTACACTGAACCGCAGAGTGATAACTCTATTGTTCTCGTCCGGAGTAATCACCACCTGGTTTGCATCCTCCGATGATGATGTCAGCCCACTTGTCTCGTCATCAGAATCCTCCATAGTTGCAAACTCCCAAGAATTGTCCTCCGACATTCTCTTCACATTGCCCTTCCTCTCCACCCTGCCTCACCTCCTCAGACTACCACTACCCCAAGATACTCTCGCACCCTGTTTTCTAAGCACCCCCAATGCGTCCAACAAACCCCTCAGGTCTCCTTTAAGCTCTTTTTAACCTCGAATGGAGAACCAAAAGAAAAAATCCGAACCCACCCCTCCAACATCTGCCATTTATTCCAGTCAATCCATAAATATCGTAATTCAATGAAGTTAAGGGAGTTCAGTCAATATTATTTTTAAATATTTAGGAGGGGTAAAGATCTCCCGTTAATACCAATGCCGTATTTGGGAGTAGTCCACCATTGAGTATCATTGGCCAGTTTGAACAGCATTGAAATGGCCCAGGAAAAAGTTTTTTGAATTTAAGTAGGTTGAGAGGTAGAGGGAAATTCTCTAGCGATGGATTTGGATTTTTTTTTTGAAATAGTCTGGTTGGCGCGGCGCACAAAGGAAGGGGGGTTGGTGGTAGGTGGATTTTGCTTGGGGTCGGTGAAGGGAAGGCGCGTGGAGGGGGGGGAGGGTGTCCTTGAGTGGCGGGAGAGGAAGGCATGAGGGATTGAAATGGATACGTTTTTTTAATATTTTGAGGTTGTTTTTGAGGGGGTGTCCGCCTTGTTTGCTTCTGTATATTTGAGGATCGATCGCGTTTTCAGGGAGAACTAATAGTTTTTTCTGAGACGTTTTTGAATATACAGTTATATCGCGAGGGGACTCTGGTCAGGGAGGGTTACCATTTGGAAGATGGGTTCCAAAGTCTTTCTGTTCATATCCCGTGGTTGCAGTTAGAGGGGTAGCTAGTTGACTCTGATCAGGAATCGCTGAGGGTAGAGCACATGCGATGCATGTCCATCAATCAGTTTCGAGAAGAACGTGTGCACGCCGAGGACCTCGATCTATAGCAGTTGCATATCTTGTTCCTCACCCCGACCTCCACGAACGGCATGCCAACAAAAAAAGAAAGGTGGACTCCAGCGGAGATATCTGGAGGCGGAAGAGGTGGGTTTGAATTTGAAATAGTTGAGAGGCGGATCCCAGATGAGTCAAGGTTCCAAGGCGAGATTTCTGGATTTCTGAAAGAGCTCCTATAGAGGATAGAAACCCTGCAGTGCTTCAGGAGGTTAAGTCACGTTGTTAGCTCTGGAGTCGGAAGTGAAAATCTCTCCCGTATTAGATCCTCGTTTAGTCATTGTATCGTTGCACAAATCAACGAAAACAAAATCGCCTAGTAGACATCGAGGGAGGAGAGCGGAACACTCAGTACGCGCACCGGTGCATACGCGCGTTTGAGTCAGCCCCCAGGAACCTGGATCATCACCATCAAGCAAGCCCGTGCCTCGATGTCTGGCATTCAAAAAAAAATTTCGATTTTCAACACTTTGCACCCCCGGAAGTTTAATTGTCTTTCAAGATTTTTTACTCGTTTTTGAATCGTCTCAACGCTCGCTTGGCGGCCATCGAACAGTCTGGGATTTGACAAGGGGGATAGATCTCGCTCTGTTGCACGAGCTTTGTCTTTGTCGACGTTAAAAAAAGTCCAAGCGCAGATCGCGGCAATCAAGAACTCTGCCAGAGCGAACTTCTTATCTTCCAACAAAACTCAAGAACACTGTCAATTGCGAGAGAACTTTGGCACTGTCACAAATTGGGACGGGATTCGAACTTTGACCAAAACCACAGCGGGGTCGGAATCGAAATAAGCCAAGCTGAGCTGTGGTGAGCTGTAGTGGTTAGCAGAGAAAACTTCCCGATTGGTAAACATGCGCTCTCGACCTTCCATCCGACTTGTTGAAGGATGCAAAATAGAGAGCAATTCAATTAAAGCGGTATTTTGCAAAAAGATATTCAGATAACCGATATTCGTCGAGGCACTCGACAACGAAAGATAATGTTTTTGTAATTTCAAAATTTTCAAGACACGCGCTATACTATCATTGGTTGAAGTTTCCAAAATGACTGAATGGCTTAACCGTCTCAATAGTTTTGAAAAATTGGCGTTGGGTGGGGTCCGCGTGATCCGTGAGCCGAACGCGTGGCTTCTGAGAATGTTGTTGAGGACGCGTTTCGTTCGTCCTAGGTGCCAGATGGGAACGCTAGCATGAAAAGTAAACAACGTAAAAAGCGAAATGATCCGTTTAAGACTGCTTGAATACAAATTTCTTCGCCCGCCAAACGATTCCGGTCTTGTCCAATGATCCTTCTGAGCTGCTTTTTCTGGTGCTGTTTCTGAACAATCAACAAGCTGGTGGTGTCCTACTGGAGTACCACCTCCCCTCCCCCGCTCCTTTTCTTCTGGACATTCTGGAAGTAGCCGAACTCATAGCCCGCCGCCGCCTCCTTCCGCCTATGTTGAGCAGAGCAACAAGAGTACCTCCAGGTTATGAACGAAACCCTCTAAACCCGGTTGTTTAATCAATCATCTTGACCAATTCTACTTGAAACCGAAACCGCCTGTGCACCCAATAACAACCTACCAAACTTCACGACATTGGCCACAACAGATTCCACCTTCCCCGCAAACTTTGAAACGTCTACCTCCTAAAACAACAAGCATCCGTTAAATAAAGAAGTAAAAAAATCCCTAACCGGGGAGGGGTGCTCATACGCCGGCAAATCGCTCGAGAGAGAGAGAGACAGTCTGTCTCTTCGAATTCGGGGCCAAAACCCTGGACTTCATACACAGATCCAATGTTCCCAACAAATGGAAGGGGGAAACCTAATACCAGGAATTGGTCAATGTTCTGCTTACTAAATAGAAACGCGATGGAAAGAATGAATTGAATTGGGTTGTTAGTGATGTGCTTGACAAACGATGATCGTTTTTTTTTTAGGGTTTTGTTGGTGGGGAAGAAGACGACAGTAGTGGGTAGTGGGTGGTGAGGTGTGGCGAAGTGACGGCTTGGTGGTTGGAGACGGATGGGAATAGTTGAGGGTTTTGTGAGGGTTTTATGGAGATCATTGAGATAGGGTTGTGTGGAGGGGGATGGTGGGGGGTTGGTGGGGTCGGGGGTATGATCTATGGGTTTGACAGGGTTTTGATATAGGATAAAATGGTATTGAGTATTTTGTTAAGGACTTGGTGAGGTAGTGGGAGGTTTTGCCTAAGTTGGTTGGGCTACGGCCCTGCTCTTTGGAGGGCGGGGAGGGGGGTGTTAAGGGGAAGTCATGGAACCGGTGGCATTTGTGGGTGATGTTTGCGGTTTGCGTCAAAGGGGTCGGAAGATATTGATATGTGCGGAGGATAAGGAGAATTTTATTATAGAGCGGGCGAAGAAGGATCTGGAGGTGACGCAGGAGTTTTTTCGGACTGCGTTTCAAGCGGATGGGGCGCCGGTGGTGTTGAAGAGTAATACTGCAAAATCTGCTGCGAAGAAGATCAGGAAAGGCTTGGAGGAGGTTGAGAAGGCTTCTATTCGAGGTGCAAACAGTTTGCAACTTGCTGCTGGCGTTGTTCTTACTCTGTTCTCCGGGATTGTCGGAGGAGCGAAGACACTTGGTACGACAATTAGGAAAGAACTAAGGCTTGAAGCTGTTGAAGACATCGAAGAAGCGGAACAGGATGATTCCACGGATTCCAACTCCATTACGAAAAAGACTGAAGGAGGAAAAGTCAAAACTAGACGACGGCCCACTCGCGGTAAGACTTCAGAACGAATGATTATGGGTTCGTTCCGATGGCAGGTCGTACCTGAAGATGTGAAAAGGCAGCTAGGCTCTGAAGACTTCATACAGCTGCTCAATAGGCAAAGACAAGAGTACAAGATTACCATGAAAACGAGTATCTCAAGCGCGAAAAAGGGCATGCATTCTCGGGTTACCGAACATTTGCTAAGAGCCGCCAAAAATGATTCCGGAAACAAGACCGCTGCCTTCCCAGCAGGTATGCATGCGTGGGACACTACTACTTCCCTGCGTCCAGGAGACTGCTGAGGCCGAATCTTTTTCTGGAAAATCTCTCTTAGGATCGCAGGAGTTAGAACGAAGCAAGCCATCGTCTTCACCTAAGGAAGGGACGAAGCGGAGAAGAGGCGGACCAGAAGGTAATTTTCAAGATCCAAGACGAGGACGACCAATGGTTGGCTCAGGTACAATACTGATACGAATTCCGATCGTGACGGCTCTTGCGAACCCGTGATAGGTACTCGGAAGGGCGATGGAATCAACGTCAACGACGTCGTCAAATCAGTCCAGAGTTCTTGGACGGTACTTGAACGGCAGTCGAAGGACTTGCCGGCTCCGGCCAAAACATTCTTCACCAAAGTGGTCTCTGAAGTCCTGTTGAACAACAAGTCGCCTCCCAGCGACCGAAAGACAAGGTCGAGAATTGGTAGCGCAGAGGGTTCTATCTCGGAAACCCAGTCCAATACTAAACCCGACCCCCAACTGCGACAAGATGGGGGAAAAGCAATGGAATTGAGTTCCGGACCTGAGATGCTGACTCTCCTCGCTTCTGGGGCGTTCTTTGTTGTTACTGCCAATGGCCATGATCTCACGAGTGTCATGGCCGCCAGCACCGCCTCTATTGGAACTGCAATGGCTGTCATGCGAGCACAGGGTTCCAGAGTCCTACCCTTGCACATGACTACACTTGGTGCAAGTCGGAAAAGTTCAGCACTGAAGAATTCTGTCTTTAGGAAGAAAGCGTCGGAGGCAACGAGCCCAGTCCAAGCGTATCCAGAGGTAAAGAAGATGGCACCGAAGAAATTGAGACCAGTTCAGGCGGATTCCGTGGTTGAGGAGATCGAATCCAAGACATCGAGCCCAGTTCAAGTGGATCCCGTTATTAAGAAGTTGGCATCCAAGACAACGAGCCCAGTCCAAGCGGATCCAGTGATTAAGGAGACCGCGTCCAAGGCGTCGAGACCAGTTCCAGCAGATCCGGTGGTTGAGGAGATCGAATCCAAGACATCGAGACCAGTTCAGGCAGATCCGGTGGTTGGGGAGATCGAATCCAAGACATCGAGCCCAGTTCAAGTGGACCCCGTTATTAAGAAGATGGCATCCAAGACAACGATCCCAGCCGAAGCGGATCCAGTGATTAAGGAGACCGCGTCCAAGACATCGAGACCAGTTCAGGCAGATCCGGTGGTTGAGGAGATCGAATCCAAGAGATCGAGCCCAGTTCAAGTGGATCCCGTTATTAAGAAGGTGGCATCCAAGACAACGAGCCCAGCCGAAGCGGATCCAGTGATTAAGGAGACCGCGTCGAAGGCATCGAGACCAGTTCAAGCAGACCCCGTGGTTAAGAAGCCCGAATCCAAGACATCGAGACCAGTTCAGGCGGATCCGGTAGTTGAGGAGCTCGAATCCAAGACATCGAGCACAGTTCAAGTGGATCCAGCGGTTGAGAAGAGGGCATCGACGAAGTCGAGACCAGCTCAAGCGGCTCCGGTGGCTAAGAAGACGTCGAAGACATCGAGCCCAGTTCAAGCGGACCCCGTGGTTGAGGAGATCGAATCCAAGACATCGAGCCCAGTTCAAGCGGACCCCGTGGTTGAGGAGATCGAATCCAAGACATCGAGCCCAATTCAAGTGGATCCCGTTGTTAAGAAGTTGACATCCAAGACCACGAGCCCAGTCCAAGCGGGTCCAGTGATTAAGGAGACCGCGTCCAAGCTATCGAGCCCAGTTCAAGCGGATCCAGTACTGACAGAGCCCAACAAAAACTCAAAGGCTATTCCACTAGTGCCCCGGGAGGATGGTGGGAAACTGCAGAAGGGCCTCTTCACCGTGGAAAACTTATTCTCTACTGCAGGTGAACGAAGCGAGACTAAAACTCAAGGCGTGGCTTCCGGAGATCTAGTGGTGATTGCTGAGGATATTGGTGATGAAGCCAATGCGAATAATAGTATTATCATTGACGCAAATGCGTTTACAGTACCGATAGAATTGACTGACTTGTCGCCACCGGTGCACCTGGCTCTACTGGCGATCCTGGACGAGGGCCTGTACACTGCTGAGGTCGTGCTTAGCCGTGCCAAGTCACGAATTCTCCGATCCGGATTTGGGATCGATGTGGCAGATGATGTGGAGATGTTGTCCACTTTCCGGCAACACTATGAGGAAAATGACCTCTTGTAAAACTAATTCGTGAGAACACTCGCGCTTTATGGGTGTTTTTATGTAGCAGGGCTGATGCTTGATAGGCAAAGGGTACTTTATTAAAAAGCAAAACAAACATGAACAGTTAGAAGTAGAGCTAGTCTCCAGGCACGACCATTCGGACCGGGTTTGCGGTGTGGTGCTGCTCCTTAACCGGGCTGAGTATAGTCAGAATGGTACCTATGATATACATCCACCATCACGCCAATGGTGCGTAAAGCACTGATGGAGTAGACTTGGACAAGATTCCTCGGGCTCCTAGCATACTTCGCGGTTGTCTGTTCGGCTTCATAGTTTTTTATATGTTACTTGATATATCCAATTATAAGAATCAGTTGGCGAGTCTATAGCTTGAGGCGAAGCACATGGGATGTTCCCCAATCGACGATCCCGCCATCGGTTCATCTGCTCAGAACGAGGGAGGTGAGGCGCCGCCAATTTTTAAGAAAGTCATTGTACTACTTACTGTCTGGAACGTTCTGTCGTGTTTCGACAACGTCATTCTCTCCATCCGTGCCGTCAGAGGAGAGGGCCGCCATCAAACGCGTCCCAACTATAGTGTTCACCTTCATCGTGTTCAACTTGTTGTTGGGGGGCATTTTGGGCATCGGTCTGCATCGCCAGCAGTGTCTGATTGATGTGAACGCTTTTCGACGGCAACTCGGCGCCACAAGGTTGAGCATCAACATTTTCATGTTCTTCAATTGCGCCAGCTTGTGGTGGTGGTGCAACCTGGTACATTGGTATTGGCTCTGGAGCCTGAAATCCTGTCATATCAGGTCCTCCCCAATGCTGAGTAGTGAGGCAACGAACAGACATGAGTTCGAGTTTTCAGAGGCTAATCGAGGTTGATATTCATGGTTACCTCCCGGTTCATAGGCTGTCGAAGAATTTTGTTATCCTGTCTAAGGCGTTTATTCTCTTCCTTTAGCTTTTCCAGTTCCTCGCTGAGATATAATTTGTCTGCTCTCAGCTCGACCTTCTCATTGCGGACATCCTCCACTGTTGCGCTGATCTTTGCGAGTTCTGCTCTCAAAATACCTAGCCTCTGTTCCTGTTCGGTGATGTGCTCCGTTGCTCCGTGAACTATCTTCTCGCGGTCCCACTTCTTCCCTCGGATGATCTCCTCACCTCTGCAGCTCGAAAGAACAGCCTCAAGCGTTTTGAAGCTCGCTGAAGTTTTTGATGAAGCGAGACATAAGCACGAACAAACAACTTAGCCATCCGGGTCCTCCAGGACGAGTAAAAATCATGGTGAGGCTTCCCCTTACTGTGAATTTCCTCTCTCCTTCTTCTCTCAGAGACTCGTTTCCGAACAGCTAAGCTCAGTTTCGGCGACGCTCTCTCAAAATGCTCTGGCTCACTCTTATCATCTCTTCTCTCACCGGAGAAGGTCGTCGAAAATGACCCGCTCATCCAGACATATGAAAGATAACACTACGAAGCTTACCCAAGTACTTCACAAATCCACTTCACAGCCCCCAAAGAGAACTTTGCTTCCAACCCGCAACTGAGGCTCTCCAGACTTCACCGGGGATTCAATCAGCTCAGCTCTTCCCTTCTCAAACCTCCTCGCACCACCCTTCCGGAAACCAGCGCTGAGAGGCTCCAAACTTCAAAATCAATAATAACTATCACTACAAATAAAAATAATAATTAACCATATCAATCTAAATAATCAACCTCCTCTTAAGATTCCACCCGTACAATTTTTCGTTACTTTAATCCCCCTAAAACAGGTTAATTATTAATCTAAATGATATATTGGAAAGAATGTCATTCCTGATGTACCCTGATGAATTCAAGCACATCAGTCATTATTAAAAGTGAATGGATTTAAACTTGTTTTGTATAGGTGACGAATAAAATAAATTTCAGAGAGCGCGTGTGTATGGCGCACTTCTTCGAGCGGAATGATAGTCAACTCTGTACTTTAGCGCTGGACCAAAATACATAATAATGGATATTTTGGTATAAATATTGTACATACTCGACTCAGAGACGGAAGACTATCTTTTGTTTATGAGGAAATTTTGATAGGGTGATTCAAGTTTTAGATATATTTGGGGAGCACCGCTAGGTATGGGTGGGGGGAGGGGATGGGCTGGGGAGTTTCCGCCGTTTCTTAGCGACCTTGTTTCTGGAGTTGAACGGTTCTCGACGAAAGTCGGAGGGAAACATTCAGTCGGGGCGTTTGAGACCCTGATCACAGGTTACAATTAAGCGCTAGCGCTTCTTGCGTATGGCACGGTCGTTGAGACCTTGTATCTAGTAAGACAAAGTAAAAAGTGAACAGCGACTGCATCTCTGCAGCCTCGTGAGTAGGCAATCAGATGGAGGCTGGGGAGACGATCGGTTACGGATACTTGGCAATCAGCGCATCCTAGAACGCATAAACGAGCTCTGTCAGCAATACGACACTATTCAATTCCGCCGTGCAAAGAGTGAAGAGCCTACATGCGACCAGCAGCTTGGTCGGGAGCAAACCCAGACATTGAACCTGTAGCCGTTTCCGACACATTCTAGCCCTTGCTAGCTGATGAAACTCCTATGGCACCGAGAAACCAGTTCTTTCATATTCCGGCGCTGGAATATGGATTGAACTTTACTGTTGATCTCTGTCAAGGGATTTCTTCTGCCGGCTAAGTGTCATTTGTTGAGCGATCTAGAACCGCCCTACGAAAGCTGCTATGGTATGTATGTTAGGGAATCCCTCTACAGGATGTTATTCGTTTGGACGAAACATCATGACCAGATCTTTTATGATCGAAATGTATTTGGGTCTTGCTCTTGCGTCAGACTCAAAAAATAGGGTGCCGACTTCCGGGAGGTGGACCTGGCGGAGTGCTTCTTGGTCCCCTAGGATTCACTCTGTCATAGCGTCAGCCGGTGTTTCTATGGCATGGAATCACAGTAACGTACCGTACAAAAGCGAAGCCGGGCGAGAAGGTTGTTCTGGGCAACGTTTTCTCCTTTGTCAGGCCGAGATGCGTTCTTGCGATGTATGTTCGGTACCGTTCGGACTCTACCTTTGGAGTGGATGAATATTTTGAATTCTCACAGGACAGAAAAGCAGCGAACCTCGAACCGCTGATTGGTCATGAGACTGCTTACCTAGCCCGCGGAACGGGCCTCGCAAGTGTAGGTTCAGATTGGCAGCCGTATTCGAAGATACGACAACGTTTCGATTGTTTTCCCTTGCTAGGAAGAACAATGAACCATCCGGACGCCTTTTTCGACGACGCCGTTGTTTTTTTTCCGGTGTTAACCTTGTGATCGTGCTATCCGGTTCTCTGGAGTAGCTAGTGGAGTATCAGAATGGTGTCTGAGAGGATATATTCGGTTCTCGCGGCAGTAATCGATTCACAACCGCAGCATGCGATAATGACGTTGCTCGAAAACAAAAAAAACCTCTCGCGTACGCACAAGGTTCGGTCGAGGTGCGCTCGCTGCCATACTATGTAGAGAAGTTTTTCTTTGTCCACCGGTGCACGGCAAATCCCACATGGAGCTCCCATGCAAGAGAAAACGTGACGATTAGCTCGATGTTGATCCAGACAAGGGGGTTGCACTCCCACCTGGGGTACCACATAAAAAAATACGAGGGTTAAAAAGTGTAAAAGGCGAAAAACGCTATAGGTTGAGCCAATACTTTAACAAAAGCTCAGAAACCACTGTATATAGAGGGTTGAGAGCTGTGGTGTGAGGACAATGACCTGTGCAAACTATGTGTAGTTCCCGCGCTTTTGAGAACCCCGAATATCTTATCTGCAAACTATGTGAAGTTCCCGCGCTTTTGAGAACCCTGAATATCTTATCTACTATTCTGAACAGGTTTTTGGAGTGTTTTGGATAGCGTGGAGAAAGTGTAGAGTGTGGAAAAGTGTAGAACGGTAGAGGTGTAGAAGTGTAGAGGTGTAGAAGTTTAGAGGTGTAGAATTGTAGAGGTGTAGAAGTGTAGATGTGTAGACGTGCATAGATGTAGAAGCGTAGAAGTGTAGAGGTGTAGAAGTGTAGAGGTGCAGAGGTGTAGGGGTGGAGAAGTGTAGAGGTGTAGAGGTGTAGAGGTGTAGAGGTGCAGAAGTGTAGAAGTGCAGAAGTGTAGAAGTGTAGAAGTGCAGAAGGGTAGAAGTGTAGAAGTGTAGAAGTGTAGAAGTGTAGAAGGGTAGAAGTGTAGAAGTGTAGAAGTGTAGAAGTGCAGAAGTGTAGAAGTGTAGAAGTGCAGAAGTGTAGAAGTGCAGAAGTTTAGAAGTGTAAAAAGTTGTAAAATGTGAAAACAGTGCAAAATATGAAGAGGGTACAACATAAAATTGGAGTCCCTCGCACCCCCCAACTTGGATCCAGAGCTTGTACTGTGTACAATCAGATGAGCGCTGAGCTCATATGCCATGTGGTGGTAGACCCGTCTGCACGCCGAGGAGGGAAATTCGGTCTTTTGGGTCAGGGGCTCGTGGACGGATTTTCCTTGCGAGCCGATATACCCCCGAGGGGATTGGTTATCTAATCGGTACAAGAGCTGCGGCTTGGTAGGCTAGACGCTGGCGACGCGGACTCTTTCGAGCGCTGATAAAGTTGGTGAGCGTATACTTGGTTTGGGCCAACAGCAATTCGTCGTATTGAACAAAATTGGAAGCGCGCCTTTATTGAAACTCTATAATGCGGTCTGCGGGCACAACAGACCTTGCGCGCTAGCCTAGCCAATTTAGGCGCAGATATTGGAACTCTATGATGGGGGGCCTGCGGTCACATCAGACCCATCTTTGCGCGAAGGGCTAGCCAAACCGACTTACACGAAGTAGGGAGCGACACCAGCGACCCAGGTTGCGACGTCTGGTTGCTTAACACCCATGACGGCCTCATAGTCACCAGTATCGTTCAGGTAGGCCACGCCCTCGTCGATGCCATGGTAGAGGTCCATGATCCCGTCAGCCTGCCACTCTTGAAATCCCATTCCCATGAACGCCTGTTTGGCCGATTCGTATGGAACCTGAACGTAGCTGATTTCCTTTCCCATCGAAGCGGTGAAGGCATCAGCAACCTCTCCGAAAGTATGCGCTGGAGCAGTCACCTTGTACGTCATTTCTGTATGGGGTGCAGGGTTGGACATGATTTTGGCGGCCATTTGTCCCACATTTTCAGTAACTGTGGGCGTGTACGGCGCCGTCCGATCAACTGGGCAGTAAATAGCCGACTGAGATACAATGCTGTCCTAAACTCACAGGACAAGAATGTAAGAGTTTTCTCGAGACCGCTCTGTGACTGTCATTAAGTATAGCCTAACATACCTTGAACCCCCAGTAGTTTTCCATGAACAACGGGAGTCTGAGAATTGTCCACTCGAATCCGAGCAACTTGATCCCATCTTCGATAAACTTGAACTGTCTTCCGAAGACTGAATCAGTGCCTGCGTTAAGAACGGAGACGACCATGACGTGTTTTACGCCAGCGGTGGATGCGCTCTTCATTGTCTTGAGCACAAGCGGCGCGCGATCCGCAACTCCAGGACTGACAATAAAAAGACAATCCACGCCAACAAGCGAAGCAGCCAGACCCGCATCGCCCATCTCCGCCTTCACCACATTAATCCCCGGCAGTTCCGCCAACGCAGTCGCGGTCTCCGGGTTCCGAACTCCAGCCTTAATCACCATTGTCGCCTCATCATACAGAGCCGACAATGCCTTGCATGTCGACATTCCAATGGTTCCAGTCGCACCAATCACCATCAACGTCTTCTTCTCCATCTTTCCGATAAACCAAATAAAATAAACACCAACCAAAATCTAACTACAGAACAAAACAACAAGACCAAAACATAGGATTCCTCGATGCTTCTCTACCTTCCCCTCCAGCAGCTCCTCCTCTTCATCCCCCGGCAAACCGATCTTACCCCAATCTAACAGAATTCCTCAATATCCCCAAATTGACAATCCCCAATTTCTCCTCTTAATTGCGAAATCATTCAAAACATATTACCCCTTTTCAAGAACAACACAAATCATATATCTCTGATAGAATAAATAAAATAAAAGATAATCTTTTTTATGGATTGTTTTATACCCCTCTTAGTTCTGTTTGTTAGTCATTGGCAATCAGGTTTGTACAAACTGCATTTACTAATATTATTTTAGCCCTAAATAAACCGTTTTGTTTTTACAATCGAAAAGGGACAAGCTGTCCTTCGATTTTATTTTTTATTTTATTTTTTGCGGGAGGGGGATCGGCTGTTCGATAAGCTGATATAGAGGAGATTGATAATGGCAGCACGATCAGAATGTGTGTGGATACAGTTTTTGGATGCTTTCGTTGATTAGAGGATCTCAGATTCTGCACCGTCTCCAGGGTCTATTGCCGAAAAGTCCGACGATCCCTGTCCTGTGTGATCGACACTCTGGAGAAGATCGATCGGTGAGGGGCAGCAAGATCGGACTGTGGGCAGATATCCTCGGGGTTTGTTCGGTTTATTAGAGGATCTCCGCGATCTATTCAATCTCCGCGATCTATTCAATCTCCGCGATCTATTCAAGTTTCTGCACCCATACCCAGGATCCACTGCGAGACTCGCCTCACGATCCTTGTACTATGGGAGAACCTTTCTCCAGAGGATCGATTGTAGTAGCACGCTCAGGCCGTCGGTGGACATCCTTTGTGTTCCTTGGTTGATCAAATGATCTGCATGACCTTCTGAAGCTCTTTTCCTTTGTCGAGCAACCAGTTACTTCCGCATCATCCGCGGTTTGTATCTCGCGGCGGGTCCTACGCTTGTGAACGAAGCGCCGAATTCGACATTACCCCTTATGTACAAAATGGCCAAACTGCGCACTTGGTGAACAAGGATCTGCCAAAGGCAGGCAGTCCGCTAGGAACATATACGAACCACTCTTCAACCTAGACGAGCAATACAGTATATAAATGCAAAAAAACGCCAAAATTTCTAAGTGGTGAGATGGCCGAGCGGTCTAAGGCGCTGCGTTCAGGTCGCAGTCAACATCTGTTGGCGTGGGTTCGAATCCCACTCTCATCAACATTATGCAAGCCGTTAGCTAGTTTTTCCTTTGCGGTGAAAGCGTGCAAGGTCATGCTAACAAAGCTTTTGCAGACCAATTCTCAAGGAAGAGCTTGCGATGCATACCCTAATTGGCCGTAGCCACCACATCTCCAAGCTCAGCTGTGCGGACTCTTGACGTTTTCAAGGGTTTACGTCAGACGGTTTCCGGCCCATAACTGACTTTAATGTGACCAGAGGGATACTTTTCAAGACAAGTAGACCTACACTACTATTCTGAGACAGAATCGGCTTTGCCAAATGAGTTAGAGGTCGTCAACGCCCATCTGATGAAGAGCTGCGTACTGCTGTTCATGCAGATGCTTTGGAACAGTTTCGTACACGTCCGACATCATGCCTGTTACCGGTGGTTTTCGTTCTCTTTCTGCGGCTTCAAGCGCATGCTGTAGTTTTCCAATGTAGGAAGAGACATTGAATCAGTGGAACTGGCCCAATAAGCTTGCTGAGGAATCCGGATAGGCACTCACCAAACACTCTGCCCTAACGTGGTCCCTAAACTCTCTATCCTCCTGGTCTGTCCAAAGCTTTCTGTCGTACAAGTATGCTCGAAAGCGGTCGATTGCAGAGAGCTGATGACCTACACTTTGAAGCTCATCGGGATCCCTATATCGTGTGGAATCGTCGCTCGTTGAATGATGTCCGCTTCTGTACGTGACCAGCTCTAAAAGAACGGGCGATTGAGTACTTAAGCACTTGGATCGAGCGTCAGATACTGCTGCGTATACAGCAATAGCATCGTTTCCGTCCACGCGCAAAGCATCTATTCCATAGCCCTGACCTCGGCTGAGCACACCGTCACCGTGATATTGTTCTTCCGTTGGAGTTGAGATCGCATAGCCGTTGTTTCGACAGAGGAAGAGTACTGGACATTGTAACGTAGATGCGAAGTTGAGAGCTGCATGAAAATCTCCTTCAGAAGACGCACCCTCCCCAAAGTAGCAGGCAGCAATTCGTTTCTCTGGCGTTCGAGAACAAGCCGTCGATGAGCTGTTTAGCTGTTTCGCTAATGGCTGAGGGAGTGGTATGCTACTCACCTTCCTTGAGCTTCATATGATAAGCGGCGCCAACAGCGTGAGGTAGCTGCGTTCCCAGAGGAGATGAGATTGTATGTACGTGCAACTCCTTCGAGCCGTAGTGTACGGGCATCTGACGACCCTTCCCAGGATCCTTTGTTGTACTACAGCATTGATTTGCGACCTCATCTAATCCAAAACCCCTCCAAAGGAATAGGCCTTGCTCACGGTACTGAGCGAAAACTTCGTCGCTTTGGTTCAAAGCAGCTGCTGAGGCCACTACAGAAGCTTCCTCGCCTGTCGAAACGGGTGTAAATCCCCTCAGTACATGAAGACTCATACCAGGTGAAGACTACTGGCTTATAGTTACCTGAGCATGTCATGTAAAACGAGATCCGGCCCTGTCTTTGAGCCAGGTAAAAGATATCATCCATAACGCTCGTTCGGACCATCGTCTTGTACACTTCCTTCCTTGTCTCAGTTGGCATGCCATTTTCAAACCGCCTACCGGTTTTGTCAATCTTACCGTTCCCGTCCATGACCCGGAAGCTTGGGCGTGGCCGGATACTCGACGCAGCCACATACTCCAGTTTGTTTATGAAGGAACCCGCACGTCTCACCGCCGCGCTCATCGTTTCACTCCTCAGAAACGCAAAAGCTCGACCTAGCCAAGAAAACCAAGCTCGTCAGCGTACTGCACGGATTTCCGGTCGAAGATTTTCTGTCACCCAACCGTAGGTCGGTCACTTCGTGGACAAGGCCTCTCTCACTAGAACAAACCCCTCAAGGACGTTGAAAAAGTATTTATATCCCCAGCCCCTTTGAACAAACTACGAAAATACCTTCCCTACTATTAAAAGGCCTCTTACGCCACCGCCTCAAACCCTGGACTGTTCCAACTCCCTTAGCTGTGTCTGTCCGTGTCTCTACTGCCCCCATTTCTCAGGAGACCTACCAGTGTGCAAATACTCCAAAACACTTCGCCATCCACTCCAGCGTTCCAAACCATCAATCAGCAATCAGAGGACGAAGACCAGCAAAGGTTAAATCTAAACGGGCAGGTCGGAGGGGTCGGGGGGAGGGAGTACTGGCTGAGATTCAGTGACAATCTAATATACATCAGTACAAGAAACAATCTGCAATCTCGCAGACCTAGTTCCCTTTCCTTAGCGGCCGAGTTCCAAGTTCCCACCAAAGCCTTGAAAACCATTTGCCTCTCCACAAGCTCTCATTCCCCCCTGCAAAAAAACATTAAAATGAAAGAAAAAACCATAAGCTTCCACACATCAAAACTCTTTCTGAAAAAAAAAAATTCCCTTCCACCACAAACCCAAAACTATTTCACGTCTAATAATTCTTTTTTTGAGGATTCCATTCTCCACCATGCGAAACTTAGGAATTTCAACTCGACCAAATAAGATACACAGGTACTAAGAAAATCAGTCAATTTTAGGAATCAATCACTAAAATGAGAAGGTATTGAAACTGGATTGGTTGAAATTCTAGATATGATATTGAATAGTGATACTTTATGTGTTCGACAGACTGTCACTATCAAGTTTTTATTGTTTTTCTATATTCGGGATGAATAGGTAGCAATAGTTGACTAGGGACAGCAGACTTGGCTCTGCATAGCAGTGCTTCGTGAACGCTCTGACTGGCACTCCTCGGGGTTACCCGTTTTGCGTTCCTCTTTTTTCTGTTGTGACGTATGAACGAGGCCTTGATGCTGGAGGCGCAAGGTGCTCTTCGCGTTGAGTAGAGTGTTTTGTTTCCGAATAGAAATCACCTTGGTATAATATCTGAAGTCCGAGGAGTGATAACGGGGCAGTAGAGCGTAGAAGAGAATTAGTTGCACTTTGCGTTGGTATGAACTTGATCATCGATTCATCACATAGATCGGTTAGGAGGAAGGAGTTTCAGACAACGGGATTGTGTCGAGCCCTCTTCCTCCGGCGTTTTAAGAACGAGAAAGTTGCATCAGATCTTCCCAGAGGATTCCTATTAAGCTCTTAAATGCTTAGGTTGTATTGCTCCTAGCTTGGGTTTGAAATCAAAGTCGGATGGAAGCACAACAAGATCAATTATAGGTTTCAGTTCAGTCAATACATGAATTAATTTGGAAATAAAATTGAGTTATCAATCAATTGATGGGATGGTATGTGGTGTATGGATGTTGTTGCGAAAGGATTCGATCCGAAGTTTGCTGGGGTTACGTTCAAGTAGGTCAGAAATTCACACAACCTAGGTGTATAAGAGCTCATTAGGAATCCTTAAGCGATTACTTACTTCTTCCAAAATCGCGGAGAAAGAGGGTTCGACTCGCAAAATCCCGTTTTGTGAACCTCCTTCACCCTAACCATTCCATGTGATTCTATTCTTTATCTCACATCAATATTAAATAGATACAAAAACAAAAACATCCACTCCAGAACTCTACCGTCTCAAGAATGTCGAGTTGCGTTTTGCTGCTAATACAACCACTCCTCTCGGTTTCCGTGCTACCGCCCTCCCCACTATCGCTTCTCGGACTCTTTGTATTTATCAAATCCACTTTCTACTAATCGACGGCTGCAAGCATTCACCATGGATATTGAAACTGCAAGTACAAATGCTTCTCCTCTATTACTACTCGGACCCTCAATGCTTTGTGACCATTACTACTTGGCCGGTAATCAACGACTGAAGAGTTCATCAAGTATATATTGAAAAATCATTGAATTGAGAATGCCAGTCTGTCAAAATCAGAAATAACCACGATTCAATGTCAGAGCGATTCCAAGAGTATCAATGGCGCGAGGATAGCGCTGTTGGGGTCGACATCAATGGTGAGGATAGGTGGTGGGTGACATGTTGGTTAGGATGCGCTTTGCGTTTTAGAAGGTAGCGTGACACAAATTTTGAGGTCCTATCGCATGGACGGTGCTTTGGTTGGGTTTGGTTGTTCTTCTTGGGTTCTAGCTCTTGTTTCGGTTTTCACAGCTTTGGGTTTTCATTTTTGCCTCGATTTCGTTAATGTGAGCAGAGCGGTCCGCGAGTTTGGGCTTCTCGATCGAGCTCCTGCTGTTCGTTCCTATGTTCATTCTCAAGTTCCTGATTTGAGCTCTTCCTCCTTCTTAAGACTTTGACCATAAAACTTATTCTTTTAGACGAATGTTTAGCCAGCTGCGTGCGGACTGTGTTCTTCATGAACACGCTCGCGATTATACCCGTAGCCGTACAAAATTGCGCTTCAACATTACTGAGCAATAGCAAAGGGATTGTGACTCGTTCCAAGACCAACACACGGATGGTAGTTCATTTAAACATAGCTTCGCTGTAATTTCGTGCTTGTGAGCGTGCCTACTCCGTCTTCGTTCCGGACGTTGCAGCGTCAGTCAGATCTGCTGGTGCGGTTACCGCCGTCGTAGAGAATCTCTGCCTGATCGTGTCCAACTGCGGCTGATACTTCTCCAGGTACGGCGACGCCGTGTCGTTGAATTTCTTCGATGCCAGATCAGAGTACTCCCTTGTCCTCTCCTCGGCGATCTTGTAGGCTTTCGCAGATTCCTGATTACATCATAAGAGCAAATACAGTGAGCAACCCGGGGGTTTCAATGGCGACCGGTGAGCATTCAATCTTACCTCGGCAATCCTCTCTTGCGCTTGTGCTGCTGCTTTGTCGATTTCGTCCTTGTTCATCTCGTAGACCTTCGGAAGGATGAAAGCCGCAAGGAAAAGCACGTAGAACAAAACGAGGTCGGGGAAGATCCGTCCCACAAGGTAAACACCGAACGTCGCACCCAGCGCCTTCAACGTCGTCTTGTTGTCTTTGCACGTAACAATATCCCTTGTCTTTGTGATATTTTCGTTCAAGAAGTCGACAACCTGGGGGACCTTGGCCTGGATCGCATCTGCGTTGAATGGTTCGAGTCCAAAGCTCGGTTGCGGAATTTTGTCCTTGCCCAAATGCCCTTCTAGCAGCTTAGCTGCATTCTTGAAAAGAAAGCTTGCAACCAAGAGCGCCATGACGAGGAACGAGAATACCGACAGGAACGAATACTTGACGAAAAGCGTCAGAATGCAAATCAAGTTAACAGATCCGAAAATTGCGCCTGAAAGCTTCAGATCTCTCCACAGCAAAATTTGCTCAACTAATCACAGAAACCAAAACCAACACAAACACAAAAGTCTAAGCACGCTTCAAGCAAACCCCCACAGAAGTTCCAAAAACTCCCACCCCCTTCCCGACAACAAAACATCAACACAAAAACCAAATCCACTCAAATCCATAATGCAAACAAAGGACAAAATCGCCTTACCCAAAGTCTCCTCAGGAGCTTCTCCAGTAGGAGCCATAGCCGTAGTTTCATTCACCTTGGTCACAATCTCATCCGAAGTCGTCTCCATGATCAACAAAAAGCGAAAATAGCCAAGCAGAAAATAGTTCCCTAAAACAAAAAACCGAACCCAAAATCCCCCTATCCAACTCGATATCTATATCCGTCCTTCTCCTTCCTCCCCACCCTTCTCGTCAAGTTCCCTCAGACTCCAATCCCTTTTAACCCAATCCCTGTCGTCAGAATACTCGACACACCAACGGCTTTAGTTCCAGAGCATAAAACTACCACTTCAGGATTAATGCTGACCTTTACTTTCTCAGGTTTCTTGATCTTCAATGATTCCTTCTTCAGGAATTTTTCTCTCACAGATCTACCTCAAACTGATCTTGTCAGAACCATTCAACTCTGCCTACAGTCTGGAGGAGACCTCTTCAGGAGTCTTTTCTTCCCTTCCCTTCCGATCCTCTTTGCGATCAAAAACTTGAGCGCTATCACTCATCCAGATTTCCAACTACTCTATCACTTTAATCCAATAGTTATTTACCAAGTGTCTCTAATCTCTGTTTATTAGTATATGATTGGTAAAAATGTAGAAAAGTGGAAAAGTAGAAAACAATGGCGGGAGAGGCCTTTTTCTGGTTTTTCGTTTGTTTTTATTACGTTTTTTTTGTGGGACAAGGTTTTTCCTTATCAATAAAACCATTGTTACCTTTCAAAATTATTAAAATTTCGCTTCTTGTTTTCTCCTGTTTTTCAAGGAAAGTTTTGAAAGTCGCTGATGGGTGACGCGAAATATCTTAGGGCGTCAAGAAATTTTTGAATTTTTTATGTACGGGGGCAAGGGGGTCCATGAGAATGCTATTACCGAAACCAGAGGTTAAAATACTAGCCCTCTCGATTCTGTTCTATGATTTCCGTAGTATGTCTAATTGTAATATTTTGAGAGAATTCAAGATCTTCTATGAGTTTCTGTGGGTGCCGGTGAAAACATGGTCATTGTATTTCCAACGGGGGTTGGGGGGTTGATTTTGTCTTCTTTGTTTTGATTGATTTACGGATTGATCGATTGGCAATGTCGTTCTTATCATTGTCGATGGCTCTCTTCCTCAATGGATGAATGCACGGGTCAAAGGGGAAGGGGACAGTGCTCCCCATTTCCTAGTACCCCGCGGATTTGGAATACGCGAATACGTTTTCTCTTCTGCTCAATGCCCCTTAATCTTGTTCGACCCGAGCATCGGATCCAGAGTCTCCCGAATACGAAAGAAGATCTTTGCGACTTTTTCAATTGCCCGGGATGCTCCTAAGGCAGAATAGGGCAGGAAGTTCAGCGAACCAGCATTCATCTTTAAAACTGTTACAAAAGTCCTACCTGTTTCAGTGCCATCGGGGTGTGGCACAAACTCCAGTTCTTTCCTATACAGCTTGATAGCCTCCTGAAGTGAGGAGAGGTGTATTAGCTCAACAAAATTAAGCCACTTGTCCGTGGAATATTGACCGGAGAAGGGATGCTCACATAGTGAATAGCCAACACCACTTTGACGGTGTACACGGGCCGGAGAACAAGTTGCTTGATCATCTGTGCAGCTGTGAAGGGCCTCCGCTGTAGCTTTAGATCTGCGTAGAAGAAATTCGCTCCCTTGTCTTGTAAAGATATGTTCACCAGTAGTTTCTGTTGATTGACAGAAAAGCAAGCCTTTTTTCTCAGGGTTTTCTCTCTGCAAAGTGCTGAGGAAAAGCCAGTATGGTCCAACGAGCACACACCTCAGAGGGATCATTGAAATTCCACTTGTATACGATATCCTCCATCTTGATGAACGGGGAGACGTGAAAATCCTTGCACTGCTCTCCAAACTCGACCATGGTGGCGCTACACTCTTGGGAAGCACCATCGGATCTCACTGCAGTGTAGAGGTGCTGCTCAAGCCAAGGAATATTCCCTACCTCCATAACGATCGCCTCTACTCTTTCACCGCGCTCGTCGAACACGTAGTAGAAACTCACAGGATTGAAACAAAAACCGAGATATCGAAGATTGGTTAGCAGACGTACTGGTCCTGTACAACAAGACAAAACCACAAGGACCAGTGAAATCCTTCAGATTCTACGTCTGCAAACCACGACATCCACATGAACAACCGAAAGCTCATTTAAACCTCTCAAGCACAATCATTGGTTATAAAAAGTAATACAATCAACATTAATTTCATAAATAAATATAAAAAGATACAGTCAGTCTTTTTCATATTCTATAAGCCAATTATTGTGAAGCTGATCAATCATTTTCATCGGTTCATCGATGGTGGTTTGGGATGACAGGCATTACCTTTGGGAAGCTTTCCAGTCACTCTCTTTACTTCTTCTCGTACTTTTGAGTCTACATGTTGCAGATTTCCCATGGCCATATGGTCTCCCGTTCTGAGTTCAGAGAACGCGAACTTTGACCTGGAAGAGAACCAGGGCCACATGTCGAGGTCCCCACGTTTGAGCTCGTCCAAGTCGAGGTAGACCATGAAGACATCGTATGTGAACTTGTTCAACTTGGGAGCTGCCCGTCTGATTAGTCGAACCAAAAGGGACGCGGCGAACGGGAACAGAAATACACCACGCAAAACGAAAAGCCTCATGTCAGCTCATGAGAATGTCCAAGACAATCAGGCTTGCGGATACGTTTTCAATCACTCACCTATGCGTCGTCGTCCCTTCATAAATACAGCTCTTAAGATTCTTCATCTCGGGACCAGTTCCTCTTCAAGACCTCCGTACGCTAGCAACTTTTCCGAGCTATGTGCTTGCCAAAGGAGCAGCCCTGGTGCCGATTTGCCGTAGACTGGCAGTGTCTACATACTTGCAAATCAGCGCCCGCTGGAGTAAAGTTGAGTTCGGATGCACGTTGAGGACGTTGTCGAAGTCGTTGAGGACGTTGTCGAAGTCGTTGAGGACGTTGACGAAGCCGTTGATGGGTGACGCGAAATATCTTAAGGCGTCAAGAAATTTTTGAATTTTTTATTTACAAGTACAAGGGGTCCATGAGAATGTTATTACCGAAACAACAGGATAAAATATTAGCCCTCTCGATTCTGTTCTATGATTTCCGTAGTATGTCTAATTGTAATATTTTGAGAGAATTCAAGATCTTCTATGAGTTTCCGTGGGTGCCGGTGAAAACATGGTCATTGTATTTCCAACGGGGGTTGGGGGTGTTGATTTTGTCTTCTTTGTTTTGATTGATTTACGGATTGATGGATTGGCAATGTCGTTCTTATCATTGTCGATGGCTCTCTTCCTGAATGGATGAATGCAGGGGTCAAAGGAGAAGGAGACAGTGCTCCCCGTTTCCTAGTACCCCACGAATTTGGAATACGCGAATATCTGCAAACAGATGAGCAAACAGAAGAGCAAGCATAGGCGATAATCCCTCTAGTCCGCGCGAATGTACAAATTCACGACAGCATGTCGACAGGAAGACTGGTGTGTTGGGCCCTCCATATGCAACGCACCACACAGACACACAATCCCTCACGGGACCTCTCCAGGATCAAGCAGTACGAAGGGGGAGAGAGGGAAGCTAGTTGTCTCAAATCTGAGTTTTGCCTCGTGTCCCATTAGCAGATGAGATTTTGTTTGAGAAATCTGCGTGCCAGGGCGTGAGTGTCGCAGGTTTTTGTTGAACTGCTTCAAGGGCTGCTCATTTAGCCTGGACAATGAAAATAGATCAGCGCACTGGGTTCACATCAGTTTCTTCACCACTAGCGGGGTCCTGAAGATCGGCATTGCGCCGCACTTGTCAGCCATCCTAAATACAGCTCTTAGGATTCTTCATCTCGTGACCACTCTCAAGTTCTTCAAGACGTCCATATGCTAGAAACTTTTCCCAGCTACGTGCTTGCGAAAGGGGCAGACCTAGCGCCGATTTTTTTTGTCGTAAACTGGCAAGTCTACACACTTGCAAATCGGCTCAGGGTCGTGCTTCCTGAAGCGGGAGCAGCCTTGGTCCAGGATTCTTACGGAGAGAAAACTCTAGGATTCCGGAAATTGGTAAAGTCTTGCTCATGCCAGCCGCGGATGGCATCTCTTTGCAAGCCGGCGCTGAGACCAGCAAGCACGCGATACCTGGTCAGCAGATCAGCGTAGAGCTCAGTGAGCCACATCGGATCAGTAAATACGCGAAACGCCATCGTTCTACTCACGTTTGCTGTTTTCCGCTCGGGTTTGCTGACCTGATGCTGTCTGCTGTATCATACGGTCTATTCTGTTCGTGCACGAGAGCGTTCGAAGTCTAATGAATGACCTGGTAGGTTCTGAAGAACTTGTGAGATTTGATTCTGGGACGAAGGCAATCACAATCTAACGAGCGAGTGCTTGCTCGTTTGATTCGCTTCTACAAGTTGAGGACGTCACAGTTAGTTTTCACTTGCGCGTGAGCCACGTTGGAATTACGTTAGGAACGCCCTTCGGGATCCCGTGAAGGGGTACTGCTTCTTCCAATACAAAACCCAAAACAATCTGCGAATTTTTTTGACGATTCGCTCGGAATCCTTTTGAGAGAACAAACCTGTTCTGCGCCTGCTTTTCTCTAGGGACTCTACTCAGCATTCAATGTACAAGGCGATCATCTGCTCGCACTTCTTCAGACATCCCCGTGCAGTGCTCATCCAAACCACGGAGGCGGCCATCTTGCTGGAGTAAGCTGGAGAGTTCAGATGGACGTTGAGGACCCTATCGCAAGGGTTTCCATAGCGTAACCTCTTTCCATGCATAACTGGGAAAAGCTCTACCACAGAACAAATCTTCCTGCTGCTCTCAAAGTGCCAAGCACGTCCGTGCCGCGTACATCCACTTCTATCCGTCGGTTGTGATGTTGTTGTTGGCAAGAGGGATGCCCGAAGGGGGAGTTTTCTCTGTCCACGGAATCCCAAAGCAAAGGGACTTCGCGGTCTCTATGAAGTCCGTTAGAGGCCAACGTCTCAAGCTGTTAGGAATACAGCTCTTATCATAGAAACAGAGAGAGGGCAAGCTGTCCATGACGGACAGGTCGTCTCTTTTCGTTTTTTCGTTGGATTCATTGAAGAGGGTTTACGTTTGGGTTTGGGGTTTGGGTAAGTTGGATAGGTGGGGGACGGGTGGGGTAAGGGGTGTAGAGAGATGGCTTATTCGTCTGGAAATGAGCAATGGCAACAGTTTACTGATGATAATGGACGTGTGTATATGTACAATGGGGTTAGCGGTAAGACTCGATGGCTGTGGGAGAAGTTTTTTGATCCTGGTACGGGAAAGGATTACTATACAAACTTTGTAACTCGGGAGTCTAGATGGGCCGATGAGGTAGATCGACCTGCTAAGCCTGTTCGAGGGAGTAATGTACAGGCGTCTGTTGGAGTTGATTCCAGAGGGGGTGGTCAGCAGAGAACTGATCCGAGAATTAGGCGTGAGGAGGCCGCCGTAGGGGGTTCTCGGAGACAAAAGATCGAGTTCAAAGTTAGCACACCGAGCAAGACTGTGACTAAAACTCCTAGCAAGACCGCAAAGGCTCTTCGCGCTCTCTCTGGAGAGGAGCCTGATGAGGTTGTAGAGACAGATCCCAATGGAAGAAGGTTTGTGTTCAATCGGCGAACCAAGGAGAGTCGGTACATTGACAAGGAGGAGAAGCCCAAGGAGGAGAATCCCAAGGATGAGAGCCGATTTAAACCTTCAAACGTCCAGGAGGAAAGACCAGGACGATCAGATTCAAGTTCTGATCAAGCTGTCCTGCGCCTCGGAGTGGTCAGCAATCCTCATATAGACAACATTCCCGAAGAGCCTCTGAGCCTAGCCTTCGACTACGCTCCAGCGGAGAGATTTGAACCGACGGTGACCCAAAGGCAGCGAACCAATGAGGAGACAAGCCTTAGCTATAGAAACCCTAGCGCTGAGGTGACTAGCCAGATGCCAGCCAACGTATCTGCTACGGCGGATTTCAGCGGGTACAACTACAAGGCAACCAGTGGGATTGTGGAGAGTACTACTCAAAGCGCCTTGAAGCGCCCAACGACAAACTCGGAGAATAGCCAGAGCCTGAAGGGGCTCAGCATAAAGGACTTTGGTCTAAACACAGACGTTCCCGGCGTTTTTAAGCGCAACGGTCGGTTCTTTTGTGAGCCATGTCAGCGATCCTTCAAACAGCACCCGCATGCGAAAGCTCACGCGGCATCTGACACACATAAGAAGAACCTTAGGAGATGGAAAACTGATCTGTATTCTTCAGAACCCAGTGAACAGAATAACAAAAGGGCTAGAGTCGGCGCAGCGACAGGAATTGACGGAGACAGCAGCGCCTACTTGGATCAGGTTCTGCGAAAGAACTATCCAGGCCAGCTGAAGCAGTGGATACTCGCGTCACGGCTCAAAACCGAATCCGCTGCAGAGGCATCCGAAGTCGACAGAGTGATGGCGGCGACTGTATCGGCGGAAGTTGAAAGCGGCGGCGTCTTCGCAAAGGACTGGTCGCGCCTTGATCCGATAGCCGCTTCGTATGTTTACTGATCCATGCACTTCTTAAACGGGCCTCTAGTCTTAGCGGTTCTTCCAAAATCTCTTTTCGATTTCGTCCCCCAGAGGCACGGATCCAGGGAAGTCCGCCCTCAACAAGAAGAAGCTGCTTTCGAAGAAGCTAGGCAGCGCCGATCTCAAGAATCACAAGGAGGAGATGCTGTCCGCTAAACTCCCGAAAGAGGAGCGCAACAAAGTCAAGCGATCTGCTAGCCGTCCTTATCACAACCCGTACCAACCCGTCCTGGAAAGAGTGACCGACGGGGATCCCGTCTTCGGGGCTGGGAAGCGAATTTTCCGGTCAATCCAGAGTGAACACCTGGCCGCGGTGTTTAGAGAGTGCCGAGCGGTGTGGAGCACGACCGAAATCTTCAGTGACGAGATGAAATCTGGCACTATAGTAGGCAGGAATATGACGTTGGAGAAGGAGTTCCTTCGAATGAACAATTATGAGGCTGACCCCGCTGAGGTTCGACCTCCAGCAATTCTGTCCAAAGCACTGGATTTGATTTTGCAAAAGTATAGGTACGTCGCATTCATCCCGAACACTTTGCCCCTCCAGAGACAGGGAAGCTCTAGCATCTAATGACGAAACTGTTTTTATATGGATGGTTTTCCGGGGTGGCGCGCACAGATCGTCCCAGGTTGACTACATCTACATGGTAAAGCAGTTCAAGAGCTTGCGTCAAGACCTTCTTGTCCAAGGCATTCGGAACGAGATCTCAGTTCGGTTGTACGAAGAACACGCTCGAGTTGCGATACAGTGCAGAGATGTTGGGGAGCTTAACCAGTGTCTTACCCAACTGAAGGAGTTGTACAGAACCGTAAGAAGTTCTTTCTCGTCGATCTTGTTTCTCGGATGCCCACTCTGTAGAGTTTGTGTTAATGCCTTCGAACCTTTTTCGACCTCCAGATTCCCAGCGCAGATGAGGAGGAGTTTGTCGCGTACTCGTTGTTGTACGAGATCTACGCAACGTTCGTCAGTTCCTCGAACAACAGACGAAATTTGCTGAAGAACTTGATCGAGATCTACGCGAGACCGACCACGTCTGATCACGTTTCCTTCGCGCTGAAATGGAGATCGGCCCTTAGCTTGAACGAGTACTGGAAGGTGCATGGTTTGATAGAGGATGCAAGAGGCCTGAAGAACGGGAATCTGCTTGTGGGCCTTACCAATTTCATGATGGCTCCAGTAAGGTCAAAAGCAGTACTGACGATGGCCAAGGGATTCAGACCATTCGTTCCGGTTGATACAATCGTGAGGAGGCTCGGACTTGGGACACGGACTGAGGGCGTCTCGTTCATAGAAGGTCTCGGCGCTGTGCTTGGAAAAGACGAGGACGGCGAGGTCGCTATGAACTGTAAAGAATCTGTTTCTAAGATTCGGGTTCAGAAGCCTGAGAGAATCACGGCGATGGGTGGTTCTTAGCGCCTCACTCGTTTATCAGAGTTACGGGTACGTTGGAGTTATCTCGTTTCCTGCTCTTCTGCCCCGGCTCTCTAGTTGCGAACCAGCCTTCGTTTGAGGGCAACTTGTAGCTTTCGCGCTCGTCTGTTGGAGTTTGTGTATGCGAGGATCCAACACGAGGCCTTGAGCGAAGCACAGCTAACTTATATAGCCCAGACTGCGAACAAGGCCAGGACTCACCCGTGCTTTGGACGAGAGCTCGGACAACGGCTCATGGGCGCTCGACAACGCTTTCAGAATTTTTTACTGCATATCTAATTAACTACCTCCACATCTTGAAGTCGAATGGTCTGATCGTCCGAGGTCCACCAAGTTGCATAAAGCCTTTTGTATCGATTTCCGATGTGAATTGAACTGATTTGCATGCTTGCCCGAGTAGCTTGGAGAGTGGTTCTATCCTCTTGTCGATCTACGCATCAAGGTCATGCGATTCATTTTCAAAGCCGTAAAATCCCGCTTCCTTATCGGATGATGGGAAAGTGCGAATCTTTTTGGATGAGCTCATAATCAAGTTCAAACTTCTATTGAGACCTTGATTTGCCTATGGGACGAGAACAGTCAGTGCTGTTCTCGTGTCATTTCGAAGAATACCGACGGCACTTGTGCTTTCCCCGCCTTTGGCCTATCAGGTCGGAGTTGGACGAGTCGACCAGCCAGCAGCCAACTTGAAATCCATTCCCAGTGAAAAAAAGCATCGCCGAGTTCCATTCCATCAGTTCGAGCATAAGAACCGAGACCCATCTAGCAAAGCAATCATCGTTTCCAAATCCATCCCATCCCAGCGGGACAATAGTCGATCCTCGTTTGTCCCACCAATTCCTCCTGTCCCAACACATTAGAAAACAAAGAAAAACAAAACAAAAAAACCAAATATCGCGAAAGATCCCAACCCGAATAAATTAGAAGTCAACAAAGCCAAATCTCTACCAATAAAAAAACACTATATCTCCTAAATCCGAAAAATTTCACCGAACGACGTTCAACGTTTGGGGGAGAAACCTACAATCCAATCATAGAAAAGAACGTACAAGTTACACTTTTTAATAACCAATCAATTAATGTCCCAACCGTGGAATTGAGAGAACCGCAGCCACAAAACCTTTGAAACCTGTCCAAACAGGACAATAATAACGTCTAGAGGGAGTAAATCCACCAACACGAATCATATCCAGGAACATCCTAAAACGTCGGTTTTAATACAATAAAATGTAATTCTAAGATATATGATTCTATCCAATGAAACAATGGGATTCATGATATTCTATGAGAACGAGGATTTTTATTTTATTAAATTGGAGCTCCAGGATGGCGAAAGACAAAAATAGAATATGAAAACAATTTGTAAAGGCTATAGAAAACGATGAAAAATGGATCCAAAATGGTCGTTTTGGTGGTGGAGAGGAAGATTGCAATAAGGGGAGTCAATGAGAGTGGTGGCAGGGTTTGGGTGGGAGGAGGGAGGAGGAGGAGGTGGGGGGTGATTGAGAATGTCTTAAGGGTAAAGGAGAGGGAGAGAGAGAGAAATTGGATGGGTTGGGGATGAGGGGAAGGTAGTAATTTATTAGAAGGTGGAAGTGTGAGGGGTTTATTTGGGGGGAGGGTTGCAGGAGATATTGGGGATGTTTTGAAGTGGGTATGGAGGAAGTTTTAGGATTTGTAGGGGGGATTCATGGAGGTCGATGGAGTGGTGTTGAGGTGGGTAAGGTGAGTGCATCTGTGGCCACGTGTGTGCTTAGGGAGGCAAGTGTTGGGAAGAAGGTTAATAAGGTTGGGAAGAGGCCGAGGCCGGGGGTGAGGAAGGTTGATAAGGGAGTGGGGAAGCAGGAGGTCGGGGTGGACACGGGGCAGCTTATAGATTTTTCAAAGCTGGAGGATATTGACGGATGGGCTTCGGATGGGTTGGGTGTGGGAGAGGAGGAGAAAAAGGAGTCCAAGACGACTGCTCAAGGGACCAAGAAGCAGTCACGACGTAGGAAGGACTCCGAGAAGCAAGCTGAGACGCCAGTGTTTTATAGGGACTCTCTAAAGTCCTACATGTCTGAGATAAGGAGAGTGGATATATTGAAAAGGTCAGAGGAAGTGGACCTGGCGAGGAAGATCCAGGCGTGTGTAAAGCTCGAAGACTGTAAAGCAAGGTAAGTCCCCCAGTAAGAGTCCACGAAGAACCTGGCAGTCAGCTAACGTTGAGTTTGTTCTTCAGACTTCAAGTCTCTTTGGGAAGGAATCCGACATTTAAGGAATGGGCGGACGACGCAAAGCTTGATGTAAAGGAGCTGAACGGGATCATTATCTCGGGCACATCTGCCAAGCAAGCATTGGTATCAGCAAACCTACGACTAGTCCACTCCGTTGTAAATAAGTCTTCTCGATCGCATGGATTGAAAGATGCTTCTCAGAGGCAGGATTTGATGCAGGAGGGCGTATTCGGGCTGATGAGAGCGGCAGAGAAGTATGATGCGGACAAGGGCTTCCGTTTCTCGACATATGCTACGTATTGGGTTATGGTAAGTGGAAACTAGAGGCGAATGAGGAACCTTGGTAGTCAGATCTGACCGCTGACGTGGTTTTTTTTTGCTTGAATTTTCACGATTCAGTCGTTTACTTCGCGGGCGCTGCAGACCATCGATAGGCCTGTAAAGGTGCCTACTAGAGTTATGGACAGTTACATGAAGATGAAGAAGCTGCATAGGGAGTATGTCAAAGCTCACAGAAGTGAACCGAGCGAGAAGGAACTGGCGAAACTGGTGGGAGTGACCGCGCCAAAGCTGAGGACGATCATTGAGAGCGTCAACCAGAAGACGATTTCTACGGACCTGCATATATCAGGAGAGGCCGAAGGGGCGACCATTGGGGACCTCTTGGAAGACGATTCGGATATTGATGAGAACCTGGTCGAGGACATGTTTAGAAAGGATTTCGACAGGGCGCTGAAGAAGTACCTTAACCCACGCGAACGTGCGGCGATCCGTCTTCGATACGGTCTCGATGATGGAGGGGAGCGGACCCTGAAGCAGATATCCAAGGTTCTGAAGGTCAGCGCTGAACGTACGCGGCAGATTATATTCGGAGCAATCGTCAAGCTTCGCAACCAAAACGTCCTAAGTGATCTGAGAGAATACGTTCCTGACGTTAAGGACGTCGATCCTGAGATCTAAGCACGCCTCTAAGTACTTTAGTATTGGTGATGCTTCACGATCACTGGCCTACCGCGGCAACCCACCAAACCTTGAAGCTTCCCAGACGAAACTAATTTTCTTGATTATTTCTCGTTACTCTTCCGATGGGGAAAGTTGTTAGGCGGACAGTATTCTGATAGACACACACGCTTCAAGCCACAAAAAAGTTCTTTCAAAATGATAACTAAAACCAACCGATACTTTTAGAAAATTTACATCGCAAACCCAAAAATTCTGAAGGCGGTGCGGGGATGCATTTGCCGCTCCCATTACCCTGCCCATTTTTTTTGGCTCAAGCAAAGACGTGGACACTCGATTACTTTGTTCAAACTATGTTCTTGTTCGCTCTGAACAGCCTCAGTCTTCCCTCGGATAGTCCTGTGATGACGTCTTGCTCTTCTTCTTTTTCTTCGATCGCATCGTATTTCTCAAATCCTTGACGTGAAGTACAGCCTCTTCCAAAGCAAATGTTTCACTCGCAAGTTGCATCTTGGCTTCCATCAGATCCATAATCGCCTCCTCCTCCCCTGGCGGATGGTTGAAAATTGCCTGCATCTCCTTAATTTTCCTCCTTAGCTTCTCATTCTCCATCTCAAGTTCAACAGGGCCGCCTACCAGCGCCTCCTTCAGTCTCACGTTCTCGCTCTCCAATAACGAAATCTGCTCTCTCGTACGTTTAATCTTTTTCTCAAGCTCCCTGCTCGCAGAAAACTGTTCATCGGGTTCGCTAGTAGATTCACCCACACCCTGTGCAGCAGCAGGAGCTCCTCCAACCCCCGTCGATCCAAACGAACTCATAGATCTGAACAAACAACAAAGTATGCTTAGAATCAGTTTTATCGCCTCATCGCCTGACCTCTCTCGAGCTACAAACTTGGCGCACAGCAAAAGCGCCATGTCCAGCGGTTCTGACGTTTTGCAAAGAGCTTACTGAGGATGAGATTCAGACGCGGTATTAAATTCTATGTCGGATTCCAGTTCATCGAGGTCGTCAAGATCGTCTAAGGAAGCGTATCCTTCATCGGATCCAATATCGCTGGAGGACATGTAGGTTCCCGCTGAGCTCTGGCTCATGGAGTCTGAATCCGGATTTTTAGCTCGTTTTCCGCTGTGAACGAATTTGGAGCGGACTCTAAGGACTAGGCTGGATCCGTTGGACATCTTGAGCTTCAGTTTCCGTTCATTTCCAAGCGGATCCGCGTAATCAGAAAGATCGACGCGAAACTTTCCGAGAGTTTTTCCATTCTTATGACCTGATCGGATGGCCACTTTGTAGACTTTCTCCTTCAGTTGCTCAGAATCGGCATTCGCCTTGTAGAGAGTCATCTCCTTTGCAATGGAAAACCCAACGTCGGCACGACCGTCCTTCACCTTGAACGGCTCCGAGCTCTCAAGCGAGCTGCCCCTCTCGAAGATCACCACCGCGCTTCCCAGAGTATTGAGATTCTCAACAGTCTCGAACACAATGTCGAAGAAGAACACAACAGGCGTGACCGGAGATATCTTATTTGACGCTCCCTTCCCTGCTTTGACGAACAAATTCTGCGTAGCAATACTAGAGGTCCTCCTTCTCAATCCAAACCCGCCACCTCCTCCACCTTGCCCATCACCACTACCAGGAGGTGCAGCTGAGCCTCTCCGAGACATCCAACTACGAGCCTCACCGCCATCTCCCGCGGAATTCACATTGGAACTTCCTCGACGTAACATATCATAGATATGACAAAAAAAAAGAAACAACACTACCCAAAAACCAAAACCCCTCAACAAATCTCAAGTGCTTCCGCCCGCCTCAAAACGCCTCCTTGCACCCCCACCCACGTCCCTGCAGCTCCTCGACAAATCTCCAAAACCCCTCTCAGAACCTGTTCATCTATCCTTCTACGCCAGGCTCTCTCGTCCCCTTCCTTAAGCACAAAGACGGGAAAAAACTTACCTTCAAAAACCTAATTGACTCTCTCCTATCACAACCTTCTTCCCCCCCTACCGCTCCCTCCGCCTCTACAAAGCTTCAACTCTAATATCTAAGAACGGGCTCCCTTCCAACAGTCTTAGCAGCGACTCTTATGAACTGGACATGGAACCCCTTCCTCTTTCTCCTCAAAAAACCTAGTTCCCCAATTCGCACCTTAATAAACTCCCTTCTTTACCCGCCTCCAGTCTCTTACCTCAAAACACATCAGTCGATTTCTTTCTCAAACTCAAGGTGCCGTTTACATAACAAGAGAAACAGACGACCGCTCTGACCAGCTCTCCTTCACTTCTGCTATGTGTATGTCCTAACCCGACTATGATGAAAGAAGACCAAACAGACCTTGGTCAGGGTAAACTCTTAATTACTAGCTTGCAGCCTTTTCTTCTCTCACTCTCCTCAGTATGCCTTCTTCTCAAGAACTCTGTTCACTCTGCTCACGTCCACATCAACTGAGCTTGTCATTTACGAAGAGGACGAAACCGGATAAGCAGACCAAACGACAACGCCAGCCGAAACAAATCTGGTGCAAGACCAGAACGAACAACTTGAATTCACATCTTCCTCGTCGGGGCTGTCAGCCACCGCCCGGCTTTGGGCTGCTGTCTCAAAGGCTTTACAGATTTTATTGTCTAGGTTTGGACCAGGCAGACTTTTCACTGGGTTTCTTGCTGTTCTTCTTCTCATCAAAGCTGTAACATCTTCGTTGGTAGCCTCAAGACTCTTCAGACCGACAGAAACGGGGCAAGACTCCTTCTGGGGAACTCTGTTCGAGGGTTACACCCGCGAGAAGGGAGACCTACACTCGGCGTATGGAAAAAGCCACAAGAATAAGGGCGGCTGAAATCCGCCAAGGGGAGGGACTAAGAAGAGACTGGAACCGACCAGCGATCAAGTTGATACTCAAAGCAATCACGCAACTAGAGGACACCGCCACTGTCCACGCCGAGCGGGACATACCTGGGCCGGTCGCAACACTAGAGCAACAAACGGTGAGATCTAAACGCCAGCTATGAAACAACGAGAAGGGGTTGTGGTTAGTAGTGCACGGTAGTAAGAGGTTGTTGGTTGGGAAGCTGCTTGGCTGAAAGACCGCGCTTCCGTGAGCGCCATGCCGAACGTTCCGTTCTGTACCCGGCTCTTGAGCTGTTGTGGCGAATGGACGTCGCATTGTTGTTTGAAGCGCGGAACATGCGTCCTGAGTAGTTTTGTGCTCTCAGAGTAGATAGTCCGTGAGAAACGTACTTGTCTTGTACAAGAAGTCTCGCGCCGAGATAGGCTGCCATGAATGACACCTCTGGTGAGGAAGTGGATCAACTCACGAGCTATTCTGCCGGACCACTCAAGAAGTAAGGGCTCGAGCTGCGTCTGAGGCAGTGTCCAGACCTGGCATGTCGTCGGGCATTGGCACGGAACCGCATCGATCGGTTGATGCCATGTCCCGTGCCAAAGAGGAGAGAGAGAAAGATGCCCTACCCTACTGAAAGTCGGCGTGCACAAGAGAAGTCGAAGAGAAAGACAGCTAGGAGATGCGATTTCTGCAAGAGGCCTTATCGAACAGCAAAATATTTGCCATCGTAATGCAGCACCGTTGAGGACTAAAGCAACGAAGGAACCAGCGTAGGAACAGTGAAGAGCTTCATGCCATGCTATTAAAAGCGACCGCAGCACCATAAAAGAATGCGGTGGAGTTCGAATTCAGCCCTAGGCTGTACGGTCTTCAAGACGGAGTACCGCCGACAGGTTCGACGGTCTGCGCGAGCTGAACCAATTGGAACGCTCTCTGAACAAACTATGACAAACCTGGAAGTGTCCTTGAGGAAGAATGAACTCCGAAGATGTCTGCCTGTGGCGCTCGAGGTCAGTTTCCATATTTAACGAGGACATACTCCATTAGGATCATCATTTGGATCGAAATCGTTAGTTTATATTCATTAATTTTGCGGACGGATGCACTCGTTTTCAGTGGGGAAGTCTTAGCTTCCATCTCCGTAGAAGCGGTAGTATCTAATTTCTTGGTTCCTGGCAGCTTCGAGGTCGGTGCTGTCAAACTCGAGCGTTGAGAACGCTTTTGTCTTCCCCACGGTAGCGTTGACGGTGATCCCGTATTTGAACTTCGTATCATCGCCAAGGGTCACGCCAAACACTCTCGCCTTCTCTACTTGCCTTAGGGTGATCGCACTGGACCTGCCCACGCCGCCGAAAAAGTGTATATCTCTGAGTGTGACGTATTTCGCATGGGCGATATCCACCTGCGTGCTCTGGTTCCTTCCATTAAGAACCTTCACATCAGACAAGACGAGCCTGTTCATTCTGTCCAGTAGCACGGCGTTCTTGCATGCCCTCGCAACAACTCCGTTAATTGTAATATCACCATGACCCGCGATAAAAGCCTCTGAGTGGATCGCGAAAGTGCATCTCGTCGCGATAACGTTGCTTATAAACACTCTGTTCACATGGGCTCCCGAATCCGGAGTAAATTCATCGTGATCCTGGAGTGCAGCGGCGTAGAAACAGTTCTCCGCATAAATATCCCTGATGAAGACGTCCTTTGCGCCGTCCGTAACCTCAATGGTCCCTCTCTCGATTTGATCATATGCTCGAAGGTTCTCGGCGACGATGTTTCTCGCGACGGCCTCCCCTGAACCGTAGCCAGTAATTGAGACAAGATCCCTAGCGTTGGAGTAGCCGACGAGGTCGCGAACAACACCTCCTACAATATCGTACTGGTGTGATTTCATAGGTTGGATTGTAATTCCGTTCTGAGAACTGTCCCTCATTATCCCTCGCTCGATGCTGAAACCCCCCCTCGTCACCCAGATGAGGGGTTCCCGGTCCTTAAACGCTACAGTGCCAACGTTTCCTATGAACTCAAAATCGGTCATTGTGAAGCCCTCCGATTGAACAGACATTAGCGGAACATTCCCGATTCCGCTTCCAAGCTTCGCGTGCAAACCGCGTATTGTCACTGGCCTTCTCACGCGGATCATTTTCCGAACGGTCCACTGGCATGTTGGGTCCGCGACAAGCTCGGAGTGCGCGGGGGCAGATTCAATCTGAGTTCTTAGGTCCCGCGAACAATTCAATTCGATCACCTCGTGGCAGGAGCACCCAACCACGAACAAAGCAAACAATAGCGCAAACGTCTTCATCTTTTCTTTCACTTCTCCTCAGCGACCAATCAATCCCTCTCTGAACCTCTACCACTCGGTCCAACCCCGTCAACATCAGTTTTATACCCATCCTCAATTTCCAACGCCGAGCTGTGTAATGCCTCCAAAGGCGAAACCAACAAACTTCATCATCCGCAATCACAGTAGCTAGCTATCGCACCAGGCAATCACTCACTCACTCGCTCACTCACTCTATACAGTTGCTTCCAGAATCCAATCACACCTGCGCAACAAGGAATCAGTAGTTCGCGTAACTCGATCGTCGCCCTCACTCCGTTAAGCCAAAATTTGGCCAAGAATTTGGCCCAAATCAATACAAAAAGGAAAATTAAGACTTTATATTTGCCCAAATCCAATATTTGAGTCACAATTGGACCCAGAATTTCGCAACAGTCAACCCTTATAGTTGGTTAAAAACAAGTATTTTTCAAAGTTTTTAATGGCTACTAAAAACAGGGGGAGGTGAATCATTTCCGTAAATTTTTTTCCTTTTGAAAAGTAGAAAATTGCTGTTTGCACAATGGATATTTTAAATGCAAAACGAACTTTTTTGGCTTGTTTTTCAGGAGTTTTGGAAGGACATTTGGTTTTTGGTCTAGGGTTTGCTGACATAGCCTTGAGCGCTTTGCAGTGGGCATCATGCGAACTAGGGGCGGTTTACTTCAAGATACCCATTGTACCGCAAGGGGTGACACAAGAAAAGCATAAGAAGCTACTAGGCTAAGGAGACCCCAGAGCAGGGAATGATACTACGTCTGTCTACGACACGGTGTCAGGACGATAGCATCTTTTTATACATGGCATGGATCGCCAAGCCATCGCTTCCGGGCCATGTTTGTCGGTTCAGATTCACGCGCACGAAATAGGCGCTAGGAACAAAAGCGTAGGAGCATCGGCCAGCATGCTGCTAGAAATTCGCCATAGAGCGACACTGAATCGGGGTGGGACTCGGCAGGATGGTCAGTAGAACATTTGTGCCGCCGCTGTAAGCCTGAATTTTCAAGATGACCAAATCCTTCCTCAGGACGTTTGGACACAGCTTTGTGGGCTTCGGTGTGCGGATTGAGCTGGGGACTAGGTAGCGACTGCCTGTGGATTTACTTAAGCTGTTTACATGATAGAGAAAGGCTTAGATCATGTTGTGCTAATAAGAACCCCGTGGACGACGAGAAAACGTTCAAGACACACCACAGCAAAAGGGCGCGTTCCGGCAGACAGTGACGAGGGAACTGCTTCGGACATCGCTCTTCCGCGTGGAAAAAAAAGAGAAAACACTTTCATCTCGTCCCTGTCTGTTACCCTGTATGGAACTTCGGAGGGAATGCGTCGACTTGCACAAAGTTGCTCGCCATAAGTGGCCTAAAAGAAGTATTTTTCAATGCACGACGATAGTGCGCAAACAATGCTTAAAAATCAATCTTGCATGCATCATTTTTGTATTTAAAAAACAAAGAAACCAAACGCTTTTTGCAAGTGATTTCCGAGGCTATTTTAAAAGGAAAAATGAATTAAATTTGTTTGTCCAGAATTTTTGATTCTGGTTTTGGATGACTTCACGGGGATCCCCACTGGGACTTAGTCGTCGTGGCCGGTGGTAGCATGAGGATTGGAGTAATGATGGCGCGTGAAAGGCTGGAGATATGGATGATGATGGTTTGTCGATATGATCAAGAAGCTGCCTACAAGGATTAGAGAGCAAAAATCCAGTGACGTCAAATTTAGGCCTGTCTGATCCTGGTTTTGAAGCGTTTTAACTGAGCAACAAGCTTCTCAACTCAAGTCCGTTTTGTGGCGAATTTGGCTTGCATAGGAGGGCAGCAGCATTGCTTGCTACATGGATACCTATTCTAATCGAACCCAGTTTTGGCTTGTTTACGATGTGAACGAAAATCTCGACGTAGTTGAATTGGTGGTGAAGATTGTGTAGCGGACGCACTTTTCCCACTACAGTTGGATTTTTTTTGTGGGTAGGGTTTTCGCACGGCTCTGAATAAACGGAGCCAGTGCACTTGGTATATTGGCTGGCCTCCGAATAATTGTGGAAGTGACGTGATGTGTTTTTAGATTCTCGTTCTCTCGGCCTAGCCGCGCCTTTTTCCCCTCAGTGATGTTGTCTCTGGCTCTTCCAGCATCGCCCTGCTCGACAGACGTCCCTCCGCGCCACTCCATCACTCGATACAGTGCCTCCAAAGGAAATCTTGATACCATTAAGCCACCCCCAACCAAGAAACGGAAGAGAATTTCCGTATTTTTACCCCGTAGCAAATTTATAGACAAGACGAATTTCCTCCACTTATTCGACTTTTCATACGTCCCTATTGACACCCATCGAAATTACCGCAAACCACACTTTTTCTCAAACGAAACATTTCTACGGTAAACCCCGCAACACCTCATCCCTACATCGAATGGTTACCTAAAACAAACTTAATCTAGAGATAGTTTCCTAATAAATTCCTAACAATAGGAAGATGAACATATTTCACTATGCTCCAACCTATTTAATGACAACTTGTTCTTGTTGCTCCAGATTACGTACCCTCCAAACTAAACAACCAGTCCATTCATATTGTTTTGCTATATATTCTTGGGGGGGACGAAAAAGACCCATTAATGATTGAGAATCTTATTTTTCCACTGGAAGTTGGCGGACTTGGAAACTGGAGTTGATTGACTAGATCTCTATCAGTCAAAATCTATTTGTCCGATTTCGTCCGATAAAAACGTTTAGTACAAACACGAGTACATATTAGTATCTAATAAAAGAGTTAAAACTTTAATTTCAAAATGAAACTAATAGGAAAAATCAGACGAACACGAATCAGACAAGTTTTTTATTATTTAATTCTATCTTGCAAGGATGTATTCGTTTAATTAAAATTATATGAAATTCCGTCCTTCTCCGACATGTCCGATAACTTTTATCAGACGTTTTGTGACAATCGCAGTATTTTGACTGAACATGGAGGCATCCAAAAGAGTTTTTTTTTTGATTTTTGCTTTTTCGGGCTGGTTTACAGTATGTTTTTGTAATGAGCAAAGAGCAGCAGCAGTGGAGTTGTGGAGGCGTCCCCACCCCCCGACTCCCCCACAGTGGGGGTTGGAAGAGGCAGAGGGGAGGGGGGGGTTTGGGATCGGTCACGGACGATTTCTGAAGGCTGTGAAGAACTAAATAGACCTTTTAATTTCTCTGGGAGGAGTCGTGTTGAGGGATGGGTTGAAGGTGTAGTAGAGTCCCACCTGGTCGGAGAAGAGGGTGGATGTTGTTTTTAGTTCGGTAACGGCAAGATGGTGTCAGCAACGACGTTTGGTATGTGCAGGGTGACGTTTCTGCTGGCGGTGGTGGGTCTGCTGATGGCCACCGGATGCCTTGGCGCGAGGCTGGTCAACTTGGAGTGTGACAAGTCTTTAAAGCAGCAAGTGGAGAAGGCGAAAGCGAATTCCAAGCTGGTTGCAGACCCAAAATGTAGGTGGGAGACCTCCGAGGAGATCAATATCAACCGGCCCATGACGATAAATGGCATTAACGTCACCCTGAAGAAGGGTGTTGGGAAAACTGCCATTTTTGCCATTCGAGCTGAGAACGTCGTCATGCAAGATTTCGTGCTCACCGGGAACAACGGAACTGTGGATTGGCTGGACAGAGAATCGCTTCTACTCGCACACGCTGGAAAGTTCATCATTCAACGCGGAGTCTTCAAGAAGGCCTCTAAGAATGGTGTTACTGTCCGGCCAGACCGGAAGAACCCCGTGAACATCGTTGGTGGGATCCTTCGTGACCTCGTAGGAAAGAAAAACAGGAGAGATCTCGCGTCCATTACCACGACGGTTGTAGACGACAAGCTCTACACTTCTAGCGGAATCGTTGCGGAGCATCTGGAAGCATTTGATCAGCCGGAGAGGGGGACGATAGAAGTTACGGACGGCGCGTGGGGTATTACGATACGCGATATCTACGCGAAGAACTGTCTGTATGCTGTGGACATACAGGACCACGATCAGCATAAAAATGGTGTGGTGAAGGATGTACAGATCTCTGACGTACTCGCGGAGGACAGCACGTATGCCGTCCGCTCGGAAACGTTTATGAACGGTCATTCGGATATCACAATCAAGAAGGTTCAGGCCAAGAACTGTATGAACGCCGTTCTAATGGACAGGATCAAGAGGCTGAAGATCCGTGACGTCCACATTGTAAACGGGAGGAACGAAAGCACTCAGGTGGACATCGCCAATTCAAGGTATGTGACGCTTCGGGACCTCAAGTTCTCATCCGGCGTGGGCAGATCGAGCGCGGTGATGCTCCGCGAGTCAACGAATGTGAACATGAAGAACATCGTTCTCGCGAAGGACACAGACTTCAAATTCGGCATCACAGTCAACTCCACTCAAACCATGGAGAAGGCCTTTCGAACTCTCACCTTTAAGAACAATGACCTCAAGGCTGCGACCAAAAAGGAAGTCCGGTACCTGAAGTGGCACAAACCCGGCGAGGAACCAAAATCTAGGTAGAGTCTGCATTTTGCATATGGAATAGCTATTTAATTGAAAAGCGGGTTTATTAACCAATTGAGCCAAGTTTAGAATTAAGTTCTCCCAAGCCTGTTCTCCATTGGATCAGCCACAACTGAACACCAAGCAGGAGGCTGCGCTCTGCTCGTTGAATGATCAGTTCGGAGTCCGCCTCGAACTGACGAGAAAGCAGGTCTTGAGGCATGTCCTGGAATATGCTTGCCTCTGGAAAAATGGTCGCAGAGTTTATAAATCTACAAGAACCCCTTCCCCACACCCCCCCCCCCGGAGGAAGAGGAGCGTCGCGCTTTTCAACCCAACGAGTTTGGGGTTACATCGCTTTCTCAGCTAGCTAGTGGAGAGTAGAACAGAGATCAAGATAGACATCCTGGAGTCTTGTGATTTAGAAGAACGAGAGGCGGATCCTCCACTCGTCCGCGCTGCGCACAAACGGGAACCGCAATGCCTTGTACTGTACAGCAGCACAAACTGAAGCTGTTAGAGCGTATCAATGAAAAAGCGACAAGCTGGCAGAGGACGTGAATAGGAGTGCTGGATAATCTTTCCCTTGCGCCTCTGAGAATCCCTGCAGGCTCTCCTCTTGATATTGAGAAGGGACAGTTTGTCGCTCAGCTCCGCAGTTGAGAGAGATGGAGAGAGCTCAGTAGTCTTTTCTACGGAGATTTGCTCAATTTCCTTTATTTGCAAGTCTGAAAACGTAAGTTGACGTCCATCATATCTGGTAAGCTGTACAGGAGCTGTTTTTGTTTTGTTTTTCGAAAGTACGATCTTCTTCTTCTAGTCTCCTCAGTTCGTGAATCAAGCACCGGTTGGTCGCACGGGCACAATTTTGATTTCTTCAACCTTTGCCGCTCGGAGATTGATTTCCGAGATATCTGCCGACAGGAATTTCGATTTGATCGTCTCGAAGAAGGTCATACCGATACCGAAGGAGGTCCGCTCGCCGAGGGTGATTCCAGATACTCTAACGCTGCTCGAGTTCTTGATCAAAACAGCGTTTCCGTTTGAGCTGGTACCGATGAAAGCCACATCTCGTACAGTCATGTTGTCGCTGTTCAGCACGGCAATTTGCGTCCTTCCTATCCCAGCATCGATCACGCGGACGTCATATAGCCTGCCCCAGTTGAGATTATTGATCTGCAAAGCGACTCTGCAATTTTCAATGATAACGCCTGAGATAGAGATGTCAAAGTGAGGGATAGAGGTTCTAGATTGAATCCCGAAGCCGCAATTCCTGGCAACGACGTTGTTGAGGAACAGTCGCCTAATGTTGTGCATTTTTCCGCCCTGATCGTGCATACCAAACGCGAAAACACATCTTTCCGCGTAAATGGTCTGTACAAAGATGTCCTGAACGCCGTTTGAGACCTCCAGGGCGCCCTTGAACTTGCTGTCGTATGCGCGGAGGTTCTCTACAAGGATGTTCTTGGTAGTAATCCTTCCCTCATTTGTAGTCGAGATGAACAGAAGATTTCCCATGTTCCTGTAACCAACGAGATCGCGGATAATACCACCATCTATCTTATCACCACCTGCAATGGGCGCGATCCTCACGCCATGGCTCGAGCTCGCTTTCAGAATGCCGTTCTCAATTACGAATCCGCCCTTGTGCACCTTTATGAGCGATTCGGCCTTTGTGACGCTATTCCGGTTGCCAATTATCGTAAAGTCGGAGATCGTGACACCAGCAGAAAAGATAGCGAAGACCGGGATGACCACACCAGGGGTCAAGGTGACATGCACCCCTTTTATAGTCAACGGGATGGCTATTCTGATTACTTGACCCACAGTCCATTTACATGCCCCATTGGATACGAGCACATCAAACCTCTTCGCAGATTCCACTTGATTCTTCAAGTCATTGCCGCAGGTCAACACGATCGTCCTCCCTAGACATCCCTCGAAGAATATGCACCCAACCAACACCAAGACCCAGACCCGCAACCCCACCATCTTTCCTCCTCACGAGAAACAGAACACACCTCCTCAAGACTACCTCCAGTCCGCTCAATACTACCGAGCGCGCTTCTTTGTCAACAGCTACCTGTTCACCTTGCCCTTTACTCAACAGAACCTCTTAAAGCACATCCCAAGTCCGGTTCAAGTCAACTCTCAGTCTATCCAAATTTGTAACGGAAACTTCCAATATACCGTAAATAACAGTAATATATATCATTTTTATACTCAAAAAAATAGAATAGAATATTTGTTCTTAGCACAACAGAACAAACTCTAATTTACCCGACGCGTACCCAGGGGTTTTACCCCCTGGGTACGCGTCGGGTAAAAGGTTGGGGAGAACTGAAACAGGCAAAAGCACAAAAGCGTAAGCACAGGGGTCCATAACCCTAATGACAATTCAAAGTTGATCTAGAACAAATATATCGTTTCTTGGGAAGTATAGTTATAATTTGGAAGTAAATTCATCAGTTTAATCTAGGTAAAGATCTAATTTTAGAAAATAAATAACCTTCTTTTGGGTTTTGTCCCAGGGGGGTTAGAGGTAAAAACTGAGGCCGGGAAGAAAATTTTACAAGGGTTTTGATTAGGAATTCCCCTGAGGGGTGGGGGCCTGTGGTAGTAGATAAACAATAGATTGAAGACGATATTGATGTACTTATCACAGTTGAAAATGACTAGACTTATGGCACTGGTGAAGATATGAATAAAAAATTTTAATTTTTTAATGTCGTAACCGTTGGATTTCGAAAGGTGGTAAAAAAATTTCGTTTTACTACTAGAATTTATTTTTGAAATACAGATAATCCTTGGGCTGATCAGAAAAGATGCAAAAATTGTATTTTAATATTGGTATTTCTTTCGTTGAGGTTCGTTCCTTTTTTTTTTGGGGGGGGCGAGGAGAGTATTGTTGTGGGGGGGAATATGGACGGAGAGGAGGTTGGGGAGGCGGTACTGGGAAATTTTGCATGGCATGGAGGAGCGCGGCTGGACTGTTTCAATTGTATTTCAGCAGACGAATGCAAGCCTTTGGTCGATTGTTTGTTAAGGCCGTCGTTCGAATGTGGGAATTTTTTTGAATTCGTTCTGTAGACTCAATTTGGATCTCTCGGGGAAGTGCCTGGGATGCTTTCAGGGGACCTTATTATTGGCGAATGCAGTAGAATTGATCAATAAAGTACGGCTAATCTGAAAAGCGATGGTTTGACTGACAAGCAGATGGGGTTTGTAGCGGCGGACATGCAAGTTTGAATTCAGCCAATAGGCTGAAATTGGAGAAAGCAGCCGGGCTCCAGCGGGCGTAGCTTCATATGCACCCTTGTAAGGAGAGCGGACAAGTCACTACGGATGGTAGATCCCGGGCTACCACAGCAAAGTTACACTCCGTCCAGGTTTGCGGCCATACAGGTTTCCACAGATACTTCATTCAGCATAGAATTCAGAATACTCTCGCTCCCGTGACCAGGGTCCATAGATTCCACAACTATACCTCCACGGATCCAGTATTTGAATTTGATCGACAACATTCTAGTTGTACATATGTGATGGAATGAACACCGCCGTTCAAGCTCAATCTGAAGAGACGGACAGAATGACACATCGAATTAGCAAAATTTGCTAATAGCGGACGTTTACGCCAAACAAATCGTAGTACAGGGAAAATTGTACTATGCATCAAGATTTTCTGCCAATACAACAAGATTCATCTTTGTAAACGGGGTACTTAGGAATACTATGTGCTAGCCATATTCCTTTTTTATTTATGAAATTTAGTCATTGTCATCGTTCAAGTTTTGCTTTGACGGGGGTGTATGCTGAATGATAAATGAACCACTGTTATTGGTTGCCGAGTGATACCTGAAAAAAATTATACTTCGGTAGGATGGGCATATAGTACATCGTACGTTGTTAGTATGATCCCGTTGCTCAGTGCGCGGTTAGACTAATGTCTATGCGGTTGGCTGTGGCGTTCATCTGACTCGAGAACGCACAGAACGTGATTGCCATTGTGCATAGATTATCTAGCGAGCTCATGACTGTACAGCGCTTCAGACCTTTGTTCTAAAATATGATTGAGATAGATTTTGGAACTCCCTCGGAATGCAATACTTGGTCGCACTGATTACCTGTTGCAAGGTACCGCTTACACTTTCAGAGAAACGCCAGTAGGTGTCAACGAGGAGCAAGATCCAGTCAGTCGAGCTTTCCGAACGCTTTTTTACGTTTGGGTTGACGCTGAGTATTGTAGCTAAGCCCAAACGGACTTTGGAGAGTACTGCAGTCACGGGTTCGGCATTCGCTCAGAAAGGATCGATTTGGTTATACTTCACCTTTTTATGACTATAAAATTATAAAAACACTGCTTAAGTGGTTTCTGAACGTCCAGATGGACCCCGTTTACCACCCCACAACAGGGCAGCCCAGTGTGGAGGAATATCCGCGACCTGAATCTCCTGACGTTTCACTGCCGCCAGGTCAACTTGAGATATCTGAAAGCCCGATTGGGTTTCTCGGTTCTTTTTGAATACACTTATGCCGAAATGGAAGTTTGAGCTCCGGTCGACAGTGACTCCAGCGATACGCACGTTGCTCGATTGCATTACCATGATCGCTCCTCGTGCTTTACCTCCACCGACAAACGACACGTCTCGAATTTTCAGGTCCTTACAATTGATTATCTCCAGGGCGTATCCAGTAGTCCTTGGAGCTATTACCCTCACGTCATCGACTCTAACCCAGTCGAGATTCTGCAGCTCCAAAGCCTTAATGCAGTTCTTAGCAAAAACCCTGGAGGTGGAAACATCCCCGTGCCTGATCGATTCGACCTGGGAAACAATAGCGAAATCTGACCTAACAGCGACGACGTTGCTGACGAAGACTCTCCGGATAGTCTCGAGCTCGCTCACCCCATGATCCTGAATCGATACCGCGTAATAACAGTCGATCGCGTACACATTCCTGACAAACATATCCTCTACGCCGTCACTTATCTCAACCGCACCACGATCCCTGCTGCCGTAGGCTCTGATATTCTCCACGACAATGTTCTTCGTAATGGTCTTCCCTCCATCGAGTGTGGTGAGGGAAACGACGTCACGATTGTTTAGAGTCCCTATGAGATATCGAAGTACGCCCCCAGTGATTGAAGGGCTCCCCTCAATTGACCTCACCACAACCCCATCCTTTGTTGAGTTGCGAAAGGTTCCCCGAGCGATGTGAAATCCGCTCTTGAACACTTGCATCAACGCTTGCCTCCTTGAATCCAAAACCACCATGTTGTTTCCATTTAGCTCGAAGTCAGTAATAGTCACAGACTTTGCGAGGATCCTCAGCAGAGGAATTGGGTTTGTAGAGTTCAGAACAACCCGGATGCTCCTTATCGTCATCGGCTTCAGCACCAGGATAGGTTTCGACTCCTGCCATACGCACATCCCCGATCACCTCAGAGTATGCTTACGCATTCTCAATCTGATCCTTAAGTCCCTTGCCACAATCCAGTGGAATTGTGATACCAGATACAAAAGCTGGGAATAAAAAATCAGAGAAAACAAAACCAGCTTCATCTCTACTACGAAAACGAACGCACACGCCTCCAATCCCTCTCTCCCGCCACTTATCCATCGCAGTAGTGGTGCAAACCTCGCAACTCATCGTCACTTAGTAATCAATGACTCTCACCAGTGGAGCAATGTTAACCTAAATTATCTGAAGAACCTATTGCCACGCCTCCCAACCTCGCCACTAAACGGATTCCTGCGCTGGGGTTCGCGACTCGCGACTTTGCTTATTGTCCGGACGGAGAAGCCAATTTTATCTTATACGTTACCCGATGTTCCTTTATTTTAATTAATAGGAGTATTTATACCGTACTGACTTTATCGTGTTAATGATATTAACAATATTGTAGGAGGGAGCACAGTCCGCAAAGTTTGTAAGTAAATTGATGCACATCCGATTGCGGACTGACTGCTCCAGCTTCAGGGTGACTTGGCGAAGTAGGAATCGAGCTAAGAAATCCCACTTGCAGTATAAGGCAGAGTGGCAGCTTGGAAGGGGCGGTGCTGGAGAGAAACTGGAAATTTGGCTTTCAATCATGGTTTTTTATTTAGCATGTCAAGAAGGGAGAGCTAATGAGCGAAACGAGGGTAAGTCCAGCGGGGAAACTATAGAGGTACGGGTTGGAGGCCCCCTGCTCTTGCGTACCAATCGTCGTGGTATGCCATCTCCGTGTCGAATAAGTGCGGTATTCACTCCCGCGTGCCGAAAATGTCTAGAAAACTCGGGATCGCTAGCATATGTTCAAACATCGGTAGGGGCTATGGTTTCGTGGTGCACGATCGAATACCAATGCCTTAAGGGATCATGCTTGTCCTTCGCACTCGAATGCGCTGTTTTCGAGCAGCCACGAGGTCTGCTTGTGATATTTTGAGACTTTCTGCAGCGCTTTTCGGTTTCAGTGCCACATAGATCCCATACCGCGCTTTTGAGTGTTTCCCGAGGGTGATCCCCTCTATGCTGACGTTTCTGGGAAACAGAACTGAGATCGCTTATGACCGGCTTTCCTCCAATAATAGAGATGTCGCGAAGTTTGAGATCCGCGCAGTTGTAGATGTTAACAATAGGGCCGCTTCCACGGGACCCAATAACACGAACCTCAACGACACGGACCCAGTCTAGATCCTTGAGACGTAACGTCTGTCTGCACTCCTTGGCTATTACGCTCGTTATTGACACATCTCCGTGACGTACCCCATGTACCTGCGAGAGAACCGCGAAGTCAGAGTTTATCGCAATCACGTTGCTAATAAACATCCCCTTAATGATCTGAAGATAACCCAGGCCATGGTCCTGGACTACAACATAGAAGCAATTCTCCGCGTAAACATTTCGAAAAAACATGTCCTCAACACCATCGCTGATCTCAACAGCACCGCGCAGTAGTGAAGACCACCCCGGACTCTTTGGTGCGATGGAATAGTAGCAGCAGCAGCAGCAATCTCTCTCAGATATTCGTGTTCTTGATCAGGGAGCCTCAATTTTAATGTAGTCTAGGAAAAGAAATTGATTTATTTTTTTTGTCCGAGCCTAAGTTCAATCTTTAAGATTGATTTGGATTGGTCTTGCAAAAATGTGAGCTGGGGAAGCGACCACAAAAATAAGACACTTCCTAGTACCATATTAGAAGGCTTCAGAATAGAATACTTCAACTCTTCAAAGATAAAGGAATTTATTTCTGGAAGCTTAGATGCAGAAGCACGACCCGGGTGTTCGTAAAGCCGTTTCATGAACGGGTCACCCCCTAAACCGTCGGATGATCACGCCATTCCTCGCCGCCTCAAAGCGGTTATACGCCGTAGTAACAGGAACGCCTGTAAGTGAAGGAGGAACCTCAACCCTTAACCCTGCCCAGAACTGGGTGTCACTTTCTAGTACAACGGATCCCACGTAGAGCTCAGTACAATCGTTCGTCGCGATTGCAATTCCTCTGTGCCTACTATTGCGGAAGACTGCATTACTCAATCTGACTCGATTACATTCCTCAGCTAAGACGATTGGGCTGCCTGTCTTTGGCTGCTCAACCTGCAGGAATCTCATACTGACATCGTTCATGTACCTCAGGTATACAGCCTGTCTACAATCCGAGAATTCGAGTCTAGTATACGTTATGTCCGAGTGCCCGATAGGGCTCGTTTCGGAGATAACACCGTATCTAAGATCTCTTCCTCTAATGTTATAGAATCGGATATGATGATTGGCTTGGATCTGACTCTCTGCATCACCGGCTCTCTCTCTGCGGATATGATCTTGAATTGAAACAGCGTAGAAGCATCGTTCACAGTACACATTTTGAACAAATATCCACTGGCATCCATCAGCGACTTCTACAGCTCCCTTCTGTGCACTGTCGTACCCTTCGACTCCATTAATGTATATCCTAGAAGTAAGTAATCCGTGGCGTGAATTGACAGCCACAACATCTCTTTCAACGCCATAGCCGTAAATGTTTCTTATCGAACCGCCAGTGATTGGTGTGCGAGTGCTTCCCACCGGCACAACAGTAATCCCGTCCCTGGATGAGTTGACGAATGTACCGTTTATAATTGAAAAACCACCTGCGTTTACGCGAAGAAGAGACTCCCTATCTTCGAACGACACCGTGTCCTTGTTCCCGATCAATTCAAAGTCGAAGAGTTGCACGCCTCTGGAAGAGATTATCATCGCTGCCGTATTGCCCAGACCCGGCCGCAGCTGGGCCCTGAAGTTTCTGATGCGCAGCGGTTTCCCAATTTGAACCTCTTGAGACAATGTAAAGGTGCAGTCCATACTCCCCACAAGCTCGGCCCCCTCCGGGGCGTTGCGCACCTGCGTTTGAAAGTCTCTATTGCAATCCAATCTGATGACTTGTCCTCCGGCAATCGCAATGCATAGAGCAATCACGACCGCAATGGCCTTCCTGAGCGAAAACATCTTGAACAGCTTTTTTTTTGTTTTCACTTTGTAAAGACTTTGATTTCATCCGTTCCATGTGCATTGTCCTGACCGCCACTGCCTCTCTTCTCATGATTGTAAGCTCGAGGACCCGTTCTTATATGGCAGGGTGATCGTGAACTCCGACTATTCCCAAAGTACATCAAACGCAAACTACTAAACGCGTCTCTACGTTCGTGATTATGGAACCGGACGTTGAAAGAGAAGCTTTGTCAGTCTCTTTCGGTTGATCCGGTGTCTGAACAACATTTTCATGAAAGAATGAGATCACCCAATTTGACACGGAATGGTTAGTCTCAACTGAGCCAAACTCACAAAGTGAATAATAATTTTCCAAATCTCAAAAGCGACCAGCCCACAAGCGTATTTACCCCACCAGACTGTCAGGAATTGTACAACAATCTGCGGGAGACAGACGTGCGAAGCATATGCGCTTCCAGACGGGCAGTGAATGAAACCCCCTGAACAGTAGGTTTGGTTACTGTTACATTACGTTGAATGCTTCAATGTTTCGTTACGGCATGGCCGAATAAATCCTATGGAACTCTCCGATCGATTGGGCTCACGACCTGAGAGTTGTTTCATGGACGAACTCTAGAGTCAGTCAATTTTCGGACCGGGTTGATGAATAATAAAACTTTTTCTCAATTTGAGCTCTCTTCTTGATTGAACTCGTTGAATGGAATTCGATGTCTCGAAAGCATCAAAAATATTCGGAAAAGGAATTTGTGGATTTAGAGCCTTCGATGTCGGAACAGAGGCTCTTGTCCCGAGAGTTAACTTTGTACAGAGTTATGGATTGGGTCACTAGGCTGCTGGTAAGGTGATTGGTTTGATTACTTGACGATTCTCCTAAGTGGAACGTTATTGGGAGCCAGGGAGGAGAACCAAAAAAAAGCTCTGGGTTCTCCCATCTTTTGATCGAGAAACTACTTGAGGCTGGTCCAGCTTGGGACAGATTCTTTCTTTCTAGGTTGGCTTACCGTGTTCTTGTTGGACGAAACGATGATACAGAATCGTCAACGTTTTTCTGTATCGATCGCGTTGTCGTGCTCTTGATTTCCCGCCTCAGTCCGCCACACCGTGCGCTGGCTATGAACCGTGTTCAGCCCGGAGCTCCTTGCTTGTTTACGGCCCTCATGGGCTATGACGTGACAGTTATGAATTGGTGAGAATTTCGATTCTTTCTGTACAGTAGCGGTAGCCGCTTGTTCACTTTGCTGCGGTAGGACTGCACTTGGTGAATCAAAATCCACAATACAGCTCGTCCCACCGGATCTAGCTCGTGCCCTAAATAGCGCATACGAAGTGAAGCTGTCCGAACTTGGAATGCGTCTCCAGCAAGCACGCCTGTTGTTAAACAGATTTTTCGTGTTAGCTCTCGACATACCTAGTATTTTCCGGATTATGAGTGCCATCCAGGGCTACAGTTACGTTCGTCTCTAGTCCCAGTTTCGGAAAAGGGGGCTTCAGCTCATCGTGCCAGCGAGTCCTATGCCATTTAATTCAGTACACTCCTATAGCTTGAGCAACCTACAGGTTGAGGAACACGTTTTGAGGTATGTGCTAGCGTAGGTAGGTGACAAACGAGTCTATTAACTGGTGGTTTTAGAACATACTCTTGAAACACAACACGCGGGGCAATGCGAACGAGAGACCGTTTATTTCTAGGTACGAGGAACAAAAGCGTGCAAGCCAAGGAGGTAGTAGCGAGCCCCTGTTAGAATATTACTAGAATATGTCCATAAAGCGACACTGAACCGGCGTGGGAGTACAAGATACTCTGCAGAATGGTCAGTGAAGCATTTGCGGAGCCACTCCACAGCTTGACTTTTCAGAATGGCCAAAAATTTCTACGATGCAAGGCTGAAGGCTTTACGACCTGCTATGAGCGAACAGAGGCTGGCCATGCTCTCGTACCGTCGTTCCTCCTGTCGGCGAAGAATAGCCGCTTCTGCACCGCAGCATAGTTCGACGGATGGGACATAGGTACTACACACCGGGCAAGTGGCTGCGAGGTCCACAAGTTATGGGCGTCCGGACAGGGCTGCGTCCGAGACCCGGAGTTCTGCCTTGAAACGCGGCAGCTCCGATCAAGTTACGCGTTGATGAGCACTGGAGTATGTCAAGTTCTTTCTCAGTTCGTGTGCAAGTGCAATGTTACGCTTTTCTCAGAAATGGCCGCACGAAACGGATAATTTGCCGGATGAAGAATAGCCGACGCAAAAGAGTCATAAAAGTACTAGTCTGCATCATCGACTCTGCAAACGAAAACAGTTCCGGAAATAGTTCATCGAGGCAAAACTGCACCACACCAATCCACTTCAGCTTAGGATCCCAAAATCCTTAGTGCTGGCTTCATTAGTTTTACTGACACTAGGTGCTAGCACCAAGGGCTTGCCTCTCCCATGAATGTGCAGCCGTCCATGTCGACTTTCCCCCCCTCCGCATATCCTGTACTATCCATGCAGATTCATCTAGTGAATCAACTTGAGTCGAGGAACTTCTTCAGATCCTTGATCTTGGAGCACAGAGCTCATCGAAATTACTTGGGAGCCATCGATAGACTCCATGAGAAAGGTCAAACGCCGAATTTCTGGATCAAGTTTTGGCTCTCCTTCTCCGAGCGCCCGCCCGTTCACGAGCTCTTTCGTGTTGTCAACCAAGAACAAGTGCTAGAACACAGCGTGCTTCACCAATTCTGGTACTGCTCTGTAAACGACGTTAACCCGCCTCCTATAGTTCTTTATTTTGCAGTCGCAAAGTTTGGGAATATGTGCTAGTAGTTGCGGTGGTGAGTTTGTGTATGGCTCCACGTGTCGAACGTCCCTAATAGAGGGTGAGAACCCTTCGGTGTCGTGTCTCAGCACTTAGGGAGGATTAGAATTCCATACCATATCCATCGGCGCGACGTGCGGAGAAGTAGCATGTTTTTTTTATTCTCCGCTTCTTTTCTCCTCCTTTGTAGTCTGGCAGTTGTGCCTACGCCGCGTCATCAATCCGAGCAAGCAGTAAAAGTACCCCTAATGGGTCCCTTTGGGTCCTGTTGTGACGAATTGATGACGCTTTGATGTTGGAGGCGAGCGGTTTACGCTTTCAGTAGTGTTTCCCCCCACCTCTTTGTCAGTCTCGGAGTAAACAGATGCAATCCATTGGTCCGAGCTCAATCGAAGAAACTCTTTTAAGTTCAATCACAAAGAAACGGTGAAAACTTGAAAAGGTTGTGATGTTGATCATAATGACGAGTTTCGGTAATTTGGAGAAGGGAGCTGTCCGGCTTTTTCCAGTCATGCAACTATGGATCAGAATCACCTCGGCTGGGGGAACTGGGCGAAGCTCGACCCACTTGTCTTAGTAGAGCGAGTTCTTGTGCTTTGAGATTAATATCGATCTTTTCATTGTACAGAAGAGTGCTACAATTTGCGCGGTCTCTTCGATCCAAGCGAAGAAGGTCCACTCCATGAATGCTATTGTCCGCAGTTAGTCCAAGGGGTGGCTCCCAAGGTATCGGGTGCTCAACTACATCGAAAAGCTTGCTGCACGTGAAGAACCCGAAGCTAATTTTTTTGACTACGTTCACCTATCACACACCCGCAACAAGCTTGTCTGACGGAGTAGATTTTTTGCTGGTATAGCACCAGGCGCTCTTGTTTCAAAAGACCTGGTACACAGTCAACAGCAGCATGGATCTCATATCTCGAACAGTTTCAGGGGTTCTCCCGACTCTACATTAATGCTTGAAGTGTTTAGATAGGTCTCTCGCCAGCCGACTGGTTTGTAGAACTCAATCCCATAAGCGAACTGGGTCGTCTCCCTATCCAGCGTCAAGCCCTCAACCCTCACCCGTTTTGACGAGTGCACAACCATCGCTCCGTCCCTCCCCGAGCTGTCCCTTATGGAAATGTCCTGTACCGAGAGATCCCTGCAAGCCTCGAACTCTATCGGAGCGAACTGCTCTCTCGTCCCTTCGACTCTCAAGTCCGAGAGACTTAGAAAGTCAATGTACTTCAGGAGAATCGGCCTACGGCAGTCAATAAAGACCATGCCGGTGATGTTGATATGTCCGTGACCAGGTCGGTGAGTCTGAGATAAAATTCCATACTTGTTTGCGACTCCCACGACGTTGGTGATCTCTACCCGGTTGTTGGTTTCAAGTTCTGATCTTTGGTGGTCCTGTATTGCTATCGTATAGTAGCATCCCCTGGCGTAGACGTTCCGAATCACAATGTCCTCAACCCCATCCCCAACCTCCACTGCACCTCTGAGATCACTGTTGAATGCTTTGATATTCTCGACCAGCACATGGCTCGTAGTAATCGCTCCGTCTCCAGCGGTGGTTAGAGCGACGAGGTCGCGGTTGTTTCCGGTCCCTGTAATGTCCCGAATAACACCATTTCTGACCGGTTCAGGATCAATCTTGGAGCTTCTTGAGGCATGAACCATTATTCCGTCTCTTGAGGAGTTCACTAGCCTTCCCCTCTCGAGAATGAAGTTGCCGGCGCTCACCCACAGAAGTGACTGCCTCTGACTTTGCGGTATTGTTCCTTTGTTCCCTATCAGAATGAAATCAGTTATACTGACACCCTTCGATGCAACCCATATGGCCGGTTTCCTCCGAATGCCAGGCATAAGGCGCACCCGCACACCCCGAATTGTCATCGGCCGATGAACCTGAACCGATGTATTTGTTTGCCATACGCATCCTTCGCTTGCGACTAGTTCGGAGCCCGCAGGAGCTCTCCAAACCTGATCTCGAAGATCTTCTTTACATTCCAACTCTATAACCTCCGCAGTAACCTGAACCCTAGTCAGCAAACTAGCTAGGATTGCTATCCACACGAGTTTCCTCTTAAATACAGTAGACATGTTCTTCATGTAACACGGTACAGCCCAATAACTTAAAGCTCTAGATTACAAACGAGGCGAGCCGTTCGGTCCCCCTCAGCAACCTCATCCAAGCGTATTTTACACAACCACCCCGTCGTCGGACTGCACCCAAACTTCATCGTTCGTCAACTTCTGATTTGAATCATCCAGGCTTCTTAAATCTTCTCACACATTGATGGTTACATCACCAGAATTCAAAAAACAGCATCCAAACTCCAACGTCCTCTCAGAATTCTCCTCCGCATCGGCCACAACGGACATGACTTGCCAAACCCGAGCTCTGATTGCCATCCAATGCGGGCAGTGTCCGTTTCAAGAAAGCTCGGCTCCCCCCAACAAAGGTATGAAAACAATTAATTTATACCACGTATTTAGAAACGGTAATATTTCAAATTCATTTTATGACAACGTTAGTTGAAAAAATAAGTAATTTAAAACTACTGTTGAACCGACAATTCTATTCGTTCGTTTTTGATGCACTGAGAATTTTAGTAATATTAATTTTGGTTTATACAAATGAATGATGAATAATTATGCACCATTTTTTCAGTCGGAAAATCTAGGCTGGATAATGATTGAACGTTTTGGGTTTTGGATTGAACTTGACGGTTTTTTCATCTGGGTGTTGTCGTCAGTGGTTCGGCTCCAGTCGAGAAGGGTTGAGCTGTGGATGTGACATGCACCGCTCACTACCGAGAAAATGAGGAGGGAAGGTTGATCAGAGCTGTTGAAGACTTATGGTCCGGCATTGTGTCCGATTGAGAGTCGTTGGCGCGGTTCTTGAACTTATCTGACTTCGAAGGGATAGTGCTGACGACATCAGGAAGAGTCACTTCAATTCATTCCCCAGTCTGATTCCGTCCAAGACACGTCGGTGACGCAAGTACGCTGGGAAAGGGGTTGCCTCAATTGGATGGGAAGTCCGCATTCTCGATCTCGACATTGGAGACGGGTCTGGCTCACCTGCTTGACCCGTTGATAATGTCCAAATCTCCTCTACCCCAAGTAAAAGGCCTTCGGACTTAAGAGAGTTGAACCGTGGCCATCAAGAAGGGTTATCCGCTCAACCTCTAATCGAATGTGTCGCCACTGTTTGCCTTGTTGACCTGAGCTCGACTGAACGTGCGAACCATTTCCGTTGATCACCTGAACCGCTTGGGGGTTTCATGCCACCATCGATGCTCACTATATTCGCGATCGTTCTTGCTCCTTGAGCTACCAGTCACTCAATCCAGTCCCTACTGAAGAAACAAATAATTCTCTATCGATAATACCATCAAAAAAACTATTATATCCGTAAAATAAGAAAACGTTATAAGAAAACTTGAACGTACAAATCTAAAAAGCCGATCTGATAAATTTAATAAAAGCATATTATACCGTATTTATCAGTACAACTCAAAAGAGGCAACTCTTCATAGCCGCCAATACAAAATCCTTTTTTCGATACTAATTACTGCGCACGTCATGTATTGGACAATTTTAAAACTAATTCATGTTGTCAATGATGGACCTTCGAAGTGCACAGAGCGAGAGGCCCCGGAAGGAGAAGTGCACAGAGCGAGAGGCCCCGGAAGGAGAAGTGCACTTGAGAGATAGTTGGAGGAAACGTGAAGGATTCTTTGAAATTGTTCTACGAGAACTGAACATAAAAAGGTTCTTAGGACTCGATTGTGAGTCTTTAAATAGCAAGGCTGTTGATCTTTTGAGTGTTTTTAAGCATGAACGCCATCAGGGCGAGATATATCCTGTAGGGCAAAGGATCGAAGTTGTCCTTCCACAACTCCGTCTAAGGATTGATCGGATGAGATTATGTTGATGTAGAGAAACTAGAACGGTTGAGGCTTCCAGTTTTCGTTTAGAGCAAGTGAGAGCCTTGGGATTTGTGTACATCACCGTGGCAATATGCGTGTTGGAGCGGCTCACTGCTTTGAGGGCGGGTAGGGAGGATTCTGGAAGTCGACCTGAGGCTGCTAGTTAGGTTTTGGGGGTTTTTCCTTGAATTCTGTTTCGTCTTTTTCCGCTAAGTCAGAACGGCACCATCAAAATGGCGTCCGTTTGATGTCCTTAGCTTTTGTCACTCAAAATTACCACTGTGTACGCAAAGCCACTGGGCTTCGGGAGAATGATTCAGTCCCGTTCGAGATGTCTTGCGATGTGTTTTTTTTTGTTTTTTTTGGCGTGGTTAGATCAGAACCTGGCTGCGGTGCAATGTACTGCTTATGCATAGAAAAGTGAAAATTTCTGCTGGTCGGAGCAATTCCTTAAGTGTTCAGCGTGGTGATCGTCAACCGCGGAAGGATTGCGTATCTCCCTGGTAGAGACCAGAGGCATCTGTTTGGTCGAGTGGACTAGCCAGCCGGATCCACGTTCCTCTCCACCAAGGCCGGTCGAGTGAACCCTTGGTGCCTGGTTCGTTGATCAAAGTGGCTCATGAAGGGGAAAGTTTCCCAGTGACTTTTGGCGAAATTACACGTTCGTGCAATTTTCGGATGTGCCAACATGGCAGCATTGTGTCTTTACAATTTGCAAGGTACAAAAAAGCTATCCTTTTCTCTCATTCTCGTCGTAGACTGACAATTCTCACCTTTGTCAATCGCGGCGAATATTAGAGCCGCTTGTCTACTTTCCATAACTTAAAAAAACGAGTATACTGTTGTTACAGATGAGCATTCTTCTCGTCTCCAGACAATTTGTGCTCTAGCTTTGTCTGATCGTTCCTATGTTGTTCGCTAACACAATATTCCCGAGGTTACTCTGCGGATTCGTTTCGAGGATTCTGATGCCAACGGTCTTCGCTGAAGCCACATCATTTTCCTCAACCATCAAACTCTCAAAGTCCTTCGACAAAGTTGCAAGCACAGTGATGCCATACTTGAAGGCTGAGCCTGAAGTGAGTTTCACCGAGTAGACGCGGGCATTCTTGGAGTTTTTCACCCAAACTGCACTCACACTACCCAGTCTGTTACCAAAGTGGGCGTCGCGCAGGACGAGGTTGTCACAGTTCATCAGCTCGATTGCATTACCAGTCCCCTTGTTCCCTTCACTCCTCACATTGTATATGGTGAGGTTCATGATATTCTTCAAAGACATAGTCCTTGTGCAACCCCGCGCATACACATCGGAGATTTCGATGTCGGAATGCCCAATATCGGTTGTCTCGGATCGAACAGCAAACTTGCACCTGTACGCGTGCACGTTCGAAATCTTTATCCGGTTGTTGCTCTCCAGTTTGCCCTTACTGTGGTCCTGAATATCCACAGCATAGACGCACCTTTCCGCGTAAATGTTGTCCACTATGATATCCTCCGCTCCGTCGCTGACCTCCACCGCGCCCTTCTTCCTGCTCTTGTACGCACGGATATTCTTCACTGTAATATTCCTGGTCCCTCTTAGGCCATTGTCTCTTGTACTTATGGATACAACGTCTCTTTCACAGCCATGTCCTTCAAGGTTCTCGAGGAGTCCTCCAACGATATCGCTCGCGCCTTGGTTCGCTCTGACGGCTACTCCATTCTGAGACGAATCGTAGAAAACTCCATTTCTGATTGTCACGTCGCTCTTGAAGACCAAGATCAGAGACATGCGGAAAGCTTCTTTGACAGAATCCTTGTTCCCGGTTAAGACGAAGTCCTCGATAATGACGCCTGGCTCCAGCACTTTGAAAATTGCTGTCAACCCTACTCCGCTCTTCAATTTTGCTCTCACTCCCCTAATTGTGATCCTGCTCCGTATCGAGATTGCGTTATCCACAGTCCATTCGCAATTGCTATTTGCACGGAGAAAATCACCGTCGCTCGCTGACTCGATCTGCTCCTCCAAATCCTCTGAACAGCGTAACCATGTGGTCTTCGATGCGGCCAGCCAGACCAGCATCAAAATCACGAACACACGCATCTTGAACATCTTGGAGAACTGAAAAATGGTCAGAGAGAGCTGACCAGAACGCCTTCTACAAGATTCCGACAAAGACGATATCGACTTCAACCGGTTGCCCCAGCACGCGTTCCTATCCAGCACCAGCTGCCCCGTCGCACGAAAGGCTGTACAGCCAAGCAAATCGATATATATATACGCTCAACAGTTCGATGGCATATTCGTTAAATACCGCAGAGCAGTTCGCGTCAAGAAAAAACCTTTTTCAAAACCTCCTTTTGGAGAACGCTACCCAACAGCCGCACTTCTCAATACAACCAATTCCATTCCCACCTCTCCTCCCCCGCCCCCCCCATTTAACGATCCTTCTCGTTGGTAAAAGCGCTGTTAACACACTAACATATACATCCAACCCCTCAGTCCCTCTCACTCTCTCCTCCCCCTGATCTATAGTCTCCCTCTCCCCCCTGGCACATTCCGGTCACAAAAACACAACTGTTGAAAAGCGTTTCTCTTCATTTTTGTTCGTTTCTAGAAGAATTGAACGTTTGCACAAACAATTTACTTAGCCCATCATCGGCAAAGCAGAGAGTGCCAACTCTACATTTCCTGAACCCCTATATTTCCCCACAACCTCTGTGAGGTCCGTACTAGTCATCTGATGCTAGTATGTCCGTTGAACTGTGTGATAGAAAAAAATACCTAGGGGGGGGGAGAGGGGGCGGGAGAAGGTGAAGGGGGGAAGAGGAAGAGGATCGGAATATGATACCAGAGAGAACTGGAACATGAATTAGGAAAACAAAAAAAAGAAGAAAGCTATTGGGTCAGTTTGTTCTGATTACCTGTCAAGATTGAACAAAACTGCACGAAGAATGCGCAGACTCTTTTCCGTTTCCCAGCGCCTTTTCGCTTTATTCCTAAAAAACTCTTTGGGTGATGGAAGTTCTTCTAATGAGTAGTTCCGCGTCCTCTCCCACCCTCCGTGTCTCGGGAATACAAAAAAGAAAGACAAAAAAAATCCTGTATTTGAAACTCAACGGGTAAAAAGGAGACACTGTTGATTTTTTTGTTCTGTTTTTGACCCCTTTGTGGATTCTTGTAGGCACATATCCACCAAAAATCGTTAAGCAAAAGCCGGGTTTATTTCGTCAATTCTTTTCTCGAGTTAGTTGTTTTTTTATTCCCAATTCGCTTCCCGCGAGGCCCACTCCCCTCCCCTCCCCTCCCCTCCCCGGGGGGTGGCATTTGGATTTCGCCTCTTCCCATAGATCCACTTGGGGCACCCCCAGGGTAATTCTGTCCAACCACTCTTTTGATATTTCAGTAGAAAAATGGATGGTGAGGAATATGCTAAATATTCCTGAACATTCACTTCAACTCGCGTAAGAAACTCATAAAATTCATCTAAATGATATCCAATGGATGATTTGTATGACACAGCAGTTTGGCAACTCAAACTCAATATTTAGAATTTCAATATTCAAGTTCAATTCGTGAAAAAGTAGTTTTTCCAGAGTGCAGGAAACCTAATTTTTTTTGGCGGCGCGAGAGTTTGATAATCTAATCCCTACTCGCTCTAATCGTACGTTTGTGGGAATATTTCTAGGCCAGAACTTCACCGTTACTACACAGAAGCTCAATTCTGAAATGGAAATAAGGAATATTCTGCCCAGAATGGTCAAAAATAGAGTTCTTTGTCGTTGACCTTGCATTCTTGGATCGCGCTGCCAAAGCGTTCTCACATATAGGGAGGGGGGGTTAGGAATTCGCCATTGGCGCGATCAACGATTGTTTTCATCGACATGGTTTGTCTCAGATCTTTGAAAAGCTTGACTAAAACGTCGTTTCCGGGGTGGACTTGTACTTTTTTTTTTTACGCATGTTAATATTCTCGAAATTTTGGCCTTGTTTTTTCATTTCTGACGCATATTCTTTTGCTTGTTTCATATTCCGTCGAGCGCAGGACAAAAAAGAACAAACGTTTTCGGGAATATCCGTGTATATTATAGAGCTCTGCAGTCCTTACTTTAGAGGGGAACATTTGAGTTTCGACGGGTTATTATTGAGAACCGATTTTGATCAGAGCTAAACTCTCAAAATTGGCATTGCCGCATGCCCAAATCTTAAGATCCAAGCTCTACCAATGATAGCACGGGAACTGAATCGACGCAGAATTGATTGGTGGAAAGGATTGAATTCCGTTGAAATTCCGGACGAAGTCGACTGTTACAAGGAGTGGGGCACTGGAGGTCAATCGTCGTCGACACCGAAGTCATCTGGAGACCGAGGAAAAGTGTACAATTATTGGGAGACATGGGCCATGATAAGGTATCCGTTGAGCTTGGACCCGTCGCAGACGCACCACAAGCAGAGCGGAGCATTCTAGTGCGGGGAAACCCGCCGAGCCTGGCTATCCAATTTTTGAGGACAAGAAGTATGGACACATACCGTCCACCCCACCTTTTCCACGGACCGCTCGACTAGCATGCAATAACTACAGCTACATGGAAGTGACTTTTGATTGGTTAAATTATTAAATATATGATTTTCTTAAAAATAGGAGAAAACATGCTCAGACACCTCGACATCCTTGTATTCAGAAGTATTTTTTATTGTCATTGTGGGTTGATCCTGAGCTGCTTCTGCAACCGCTGTGGACAAGCCACGCCACATCGGGATCGAAGCGCGAAAGTAGAAACCGTTTGAAAATTTGAAACAAACTGGGTAAATGAGGGATGGTCATACATTTTAGAGGGGGGGGATCGATTCTTTTGAAATGATCAGAAGTTTCACCTTCCCACCCCCACCCCCCCCTGCACTTTCTTCTAAACGGTTGGTAAGCCGGCGACCTTGGAAGTTTTATCTGCTATTTTTTTCTCTCGGATATTGCACCTAAGAAGGTCACGTATATTGTTTCGAAAGTTTACGTTTTTTGGTGGCCGTTTCGACACGAGGTCCCCCGCAAAAAGAAGGCATGCATTTAACAATTTACTAGTTATTTTTCCAACCTTCCAAACGCATGGTGCTGATTTCTTCTTTTTTTGAGGTTGAACCAGTCCGTGATATTAGACCGATGGAGGTGGTTAGCAAATGGAACAGAAAGCAAGGGACTCCCGACAAAAAACAACTGAACTTCCTCAAGAACGTGGAAACTATATTCTCAAGGAGGATTTTTTCAGTTTGGAATGATTCGTGAAATTGATGTTTTCGTGTTTAATGATTAAGTAACTTTGGATAGTTTGTGAAAAGTTTTTCGGTACTGAGAGACGTCGGTCTCTCTTTGGCTAATTAGTTGTTCGTTGCTTTAGTATTTCCGGGGATTTCTGTTTTGAAGCGCTAAGAGATAACTACGTCTTGGAAGATGATGTGCATGTGTTATAAGGGGGTTGGCTGGTAGAGAAAGAAACGCCATCGTTTCAAATTACATGCCGGTGAATGAGAATGAGTGTGTATAGGGGAGAGATGGCTCACAATATTGCAACGAGCACATGGTATGCTTTTTGTTTTGCACGTCAACTGGCAAACGGGGAATTTTTAGTTAAGGAGATGGTTGCTGGTGGCCCGGGAATTTCAATTTCCTTCAATCCGGGTTTAGAAAGTGCTAGCCCGCAGACAGCTCTCCGCGCCCCATCTCCACCTCAAGTTCCTTCTATTCGCACTTGAATGGAAGGATTTCTATATGTATCTCGCCCACCCAGTTCATCGTTCTGCTCCCGGACACGATGACACGTGTGAAGTGGGTGAGTGTTCCGAAGCTTCTATTAGGGAACGAACAGCTTTTAGGTTCTTTTCCACCAGCTCGGGATGGACTTGATGTTTATGGAGATGGGCAGGGGGCTTTTAGTGCCGGCTTCATCTGTTCCTTATATTTTTCACCAACGTTTTTGTAACACAAACTGCGTAACCCGTTGAAATTTTTTTAGTCTGCGTTACGAACTAACTTATGAAGCGAGTATCCGATCCCGAACGGATAACAAACTGATCAGGTATGGACTGTAAAGTGCACGGCACCCGGCCCCATCGCAATGGAGAGCGAAACAGCCCAGACCAGACGTGCGCTACCCCCGCCCACTCCCATTTTCAAGCAACACGAACTGAGCTCGCAAGTTTCCGTAAGACTTGTAAGATGACATGTACGACCTTGCCAAAAAGTGTGTTTTTCGTTTATGCAAGGTTGAGCCACTAACGGTACTCGTTGCAACAAAAGGTTCGCGACAAGAAGATCCCTGGGCTTACTTCCGTTCGGCTTGCTCTCAGTCACTAGTTAGCTTCCACCAGTCATACTCAAGCGGCGAACGGCCTAGTGGCTTCGAAGACTTTTTTGGCGTGCGGGAACTGCCAGGCGCAGTGCAAAAAATCGCAGGTTGGCAGCAGCCAAGGGATCCGTTTTAATGCATTGCGACTGAATGTGTTGTTCAAACAATGCTTTTCCCAGTGCAGAAACCACTAAATCGCCATCAATCTAGTTTCCAGTCTCATATGAGTCGAGGACTTTTCGTTCCCAAACCGCCGTGTTTCAATCTCCCCCTTTTTTTCTTTTTTTTCGATGCTCTTACCGCATAGACAAGGGCAAATCGTAGCCACGCAACCACGTCAGCGAGCTTGGAATGCCGGTTGTCTCCCCGGTTCACAACTCTACGTAGCCGCATACGGGAGCCCAACATTCTGGTGCGGGGTTCACATCGCAGGATGAGTCCAGCGAGGTGAGTCCAGAGTCGAGAGTCGACTTTGCAATGTTGTTTTTTTTATTCACTCGACTTTCGCCGAATCTAGCCAGGCACGAAGGACAGGCTGTCTTTGTTCGAAATCGACTGACACGTGCTCCATTAACGCGCGACGCAACGCGTGTCGGTGATCCAAATTGATTTTAAATTCCCTTTTTCTTTTTATCTTTTATCTATCTTGGATGCACCCCCTTGAGCTCTAATCCTGAGACGGAAGGTCGAAACTTCCGTATTTATAGGCTTCCGGTTCATATCCTGGGTTTGCTAGACTACTATTATTAGATCTAGACTTTTCTAGTATTAGCCAAATATCAGCCATTTGGCTCGACTATTATTAGACCTGTTTTGGGCTACACACTCCTGACGGCTGACTTGTTCGGTCAGGACGTAACAACTCCTCCCCACTGAAAGAAAGAACTATCCGGTGGAAGAAGAAGCTGCCTTGTGGAGGTTTGTATAATACCGCATTTGTTTCTTGGCATTCTGGTTCTGCGGTAGTTGATGGTAGGGCAACCATCTCAAGTCGTCCGTTGTCTCGCCTTCAAAGTAAACGAAGTATTCGTTCAGGTTCTTTTCGTCTCGACGATGTCCAAAAACTGACTTCAACTCGCGCTGTGGTATGTCTGGTTGTAATGCGGGAACTACATGCGAGGCTTCAGGTTCCGGTCCATTGAACTTTCGTAATAACGAGACATGAAGAACATCATGTAGTTGAGAATTCCCCGGGAGCTCCAGCTTATATAGATGCTACGTTACCAATTTGGCGGGGGGCAAGGAGTGTTGATCCTGTTGGCGGCGTAGGAGGTTTGCGGCTGCTTCCGGTAAAGGGGTAGTCGGGGTATCGTCCGGAATAATGAGATCAGGTAGTAAGGATGGATTTGCCCCATAAAGAACCTGCGAAGCTTTTTGCCAGAGGCAAAAACCACTCCGACACTCAGCGGGAAAGTTGAATCCACTGCCTGCTCCAGACGGGAGATTTCAGCCGTATCGATGGATTTCATTGGCGCCATAACCGAGGACGGGTTCGACGCGATCTTCGTGATCGTCGATCGCTTCACAAAGTATGCCCGTTTCTTACCGACAACGACAACGGCGACTGCGCAACAAACCGCGAAGCTGTTCTTACGTCATTGGGTTAGGTTTGCTGGTATACCTATAGACATCATTTCTGACCGAGATCCAAAATTTCCGGGACTGTTCTGGAGGGAATTGTTGAAGATGCTGCAAGTAAGGCAAAACTTGAGTACAGCATATCATCCACAGACAGACGGACAGACAGAGCGAGTCAATCAGACGCTGGAGACGTACCTGAGGTGTAGTTCGACTGCAACGAATTGGGCAGAAGATCCTATCGATTGCAGAGCTGGTGTACAATCGTCAGATCTCGGAAGCGACGCAGTTCTCCCCATTTGAGCTACTTTATGGGGCAAATCCATCCTTACTACCTGATCTCATTATTCCGGACGATACCCCGACTACCCCTTTACCGGAAGCAGCCGCAAACCTCCTACGCCGCCAACAGGATCAACACTCCTTGCCCCCCGCCAAATTGGTAACGTAGCATCTATATAAGCTGGAGCTCCCGGGGAATTCTCAACTACATGATGTTCTTCATGTCTCGTTATTACGAAAGTTCAATGGACCGGAACCTGAAGCCTCGCATGTAGTTCCCGCATTACAACCAGACATACCACAGCGCGAGTTGAAGTCAGTTTTTGGACATCGTCGAGACGAAAAGAACCTGAACGAATACTTCGTTTACTTTGAAGGCGAGTCAACGGACGACTTGAGATGGGTTGCCCTACCATCAACTACCGCAGAACCAGAATGCCAAGAAACAAATGCGGTATTATACAAACCTCCACAAGGCAGCTTCTTCTTTCACCGGATAGTTCTTTCTTTCGGCGGGGAGGAGTTGTTACGTCCTGACCGAACAAGTCAGCCGTCATGAGTGTAGCCCAAAACGGGTCTAATAATAGTCGAGCCAAATGGCTGATATTTGGCTAATACTAGAAAAGTCTAGATCTAATAATAGTAGTCTAGCAAACCCAGGACATGAACCGGAAGCCTATAAATACGGAAGTTACGACCTTCCGTCTCAGGATTAGAGCTCAAGGAGGGCATCCAAGATAGATACAAGATAAAAGAAAAAGGGAATTTAGAATATTTAGAATTATTTTGGATCACCGACACACGTTGCGTCGCGCGTTAATGGAGAACGATCGCTGCAGGGATTGTCGTCGACATGTCGAGGTTGCTTGAGTGAGAAAATTTGCGAGGTGGATTTTTTTTTGCCGAAGAGAAACTTCTGCAGGATGCCTAAAGTCGGAAGACAGAGGGTTGTTGGGTATGGGACAGTAAAAGGCGCTATTTCACGTTTGACAATAGCAGTGGTAGTCCGACAGATGGACGTATGCGGCTCTGCAAAGAGGTTGATTGTGACATCCTGAGTACCTGGTCAGCAGCTGCCTCTCAGGGTAACCGTATCTGTGGAACACAGTCGTTCCGCTTTTCCGGAAATATAGTGACGAACACAGTCGTTCCGCTTTTCCGGAAATATAGTGACGATCTGCGCGTTCTGCCGGGAACTGTTGAGTGCTAATTATTTTAATTATTTGCGGGAGCGGCTGTGAGACTAGGAGATAACAGGATGATGTCTGTATCTTCAGCAGGCAGACATAGCGAGGACCGCCGCATCTTTTAGATCGGTGCAGTGCTTCTTCGTCTCTTTGGTTTGGTGTTCCGGATTATTGCGAACCAAATGCCCATTCCGCTACATGAAAATTATACTGTTATCAGGTTGGTGGGGGACTATAATATTTCGCATGGGTCCGCACTGACGCCACGGTCAAAAGAAGCTTGGTTTTTTGATTACTCCGGAGAAAAGCACCATCCCGGAACGGTGCAGGATGGTAAACGCGAACGGTCGATCCACGAGGAACTCAATTGGCGGCCTACCAAGGGACATTCTCATCATGGTCACAGCAGTAGCCGCCGCGGCTTTGGTGCCGTACTCGTCGACCTGTCAGTGTTGAAGACGACCAGGTGAGCGATCATTACGTACGCGGCTGAGATTTGATTCAATCTGAACAGTTGCTGCAACCAGCCTTACCTCAATAACAGCTTTGTGTGCAACATCTCCGATAATAGCATCATCACGAGTGCAGATCCCTTTCAGCATACCCAATTCCGAAAAGATGGACTCAATTCCCATGCTGCGTAGTATATCCTTCACACTGGCTGCGTACTCAACCTTAAACCGGGGCATCTGCACCTTCACTTTTTGCATCTCCCACGGTGCACTCGATATCGCCCCATGTGGATTAGGCACGTCTCCTGGTGAAGGCAGGGTCACGACAGCGTGGAAATCACCAGACTTTCCTGCTGGATAGTAATGACATGGGGCGCTTTTAGCTCGAGGAGTTCGAACGTATCCTCTCGTGTCGACTTGCTTTCAACCTACCGTACGGAAGCTTAACGCTCGCTTCTCCACTCGGCAACTTGCGGTACATGAAACTAGTCTGAAACGTCTTCATCATCTTACAGGTCTCTGTTGAGCCATCTGCCTGGGTGAACAGAGCATCTTCGGTCGCCTTTTCGGAGAACTGGGAACTCCACTGGCCTTTGAAGTACACTGCGTTCACCAGCATCGCGATTGCATCCTTGTGGAGCTTGGCCAGCAGATTCTTGATTAGACCATTTGTCTGGGCCTCCACCTGATCGGGCCGAACAGTAATTTCATGAAACCAAAGCATCAGGTTCCTTGTCCTTGGATGAGTCACTGCTCGGTGTGGTATTGCTCACCCATTCGTTGATAGGATCTGGACTCGTGGGAAGCGCCGCTGTATGTACTGACAGCTTGTCCATTTGCCATTTGTAGGCCGGCTTGAGGCTCTCCGACATCCACAGCGAGTTGACGAACTTTGTCTGGACTGCCTCAGTATCTATTTGCAGCTCTTCCGTGAGATTTTCCAAGACGTTCCCAGCGCACGGCAAGAACTTGTCCAACTCTTTTTCTCCAGCTGAACCTGCGGTTGTGCCCAACCTTACCATCGACATGGCAGCCGCGATGCTAAGAGGCGAAAAGAATACATTTTCCTTGGGATTTGACGCAATCATCGCGTCGAAAACGCTGCTACCAAAAGCATTCACGCTCTTCACCAGCTCATCATCCTTCATACCAACCCCGCAGAATCCACCCACAACGGCAGCTTCCTTAGCCAACTCCAGGTCCCTTTGAAAAACCTCAGGCCTCTCTATCCTTCCGCGAAACCCAAAAAACCAAACAATCCAAAGCCCCAAAGCGCCCAAGAAAACTCGAACCGTCAAAGATTGGGATGCAACCCCCTTCCCCTTTCCCATGGCTGTTCAAACCACACAGCAGGCTAAAATATCAGCGTGGGCGCACATAACCAGCTTCAACAACACCAACAAAAGCATAGACCTAGCCGTGGTCACTAAGAACCTTTCCGTAACTATCCTCCTTCCCTCGAAGCTCCCCCCCCGCCCCCAACCAGTCTCTTAAGGCTGTCCACCAACAGATATCCACATCAGGTTTCCCCTCGTAGAAATATATCAAAACCAATCCAAAACACACCATCGCAGCATTCAGTCGATTTTGAAGAAAAAGAATCAATAATTATTCCTTTCATGACAATGTCAGTCAATATTTAAATTAATTGACTGAACAACATATGTGACACTTAAATTGGATTTAACGGTATCATGGGCTGAATCCGTTGAAGCGCGTCTCACATCCAGAAACAAATTCAAGTTTTATTAGTTTTTTTGAGGGATAAATCTCAGGGGGCGTTCTGATTGGATATTGTTCAGGAGTTTAGTCATTGTGCGTTTTAATTGATTGATTTGAGGAGAGGGTTGGGGTTGTGATGGACTTGGAGAGGGAACGTTGTTTGTGAGATTGGATGGTCAATGTGTTTTGCGTCGGAAAGCTGTGAAGTATTTTCGTCGAATAGGGACCAGCGGATCTGGACAGATTCTTGAGGGAATCTCTAGTTCAGTTCTCGTGGAGAAACAGATATCTGGTGGGTGATGATTGGGTTGCTTACTGCTGATATCTCGGCGGTAAATCGTACGCTGGACAGGGTGAGGAGCGGGGCAGGGCAAGCGAAACTTGTTCTTTTACAGACACGCATTTGAAAAGCGCTTACCGTACTAAAGCACGCTTGTGTAGAACTGTCCCAAGCAACTGACCACTTGCCAATCTACGGGGGAGCTTTTTAACCGTTGGCACCGCCTCGTGTAAGACCCAGCTGTCTCCAGCCGAATGGAGGATTCCCCTTGGGGTTTGGGAAGAAGGAGGTTGTCTGGGAAGAGCCTAGCTCTTCTGTTCTGCATTCGATTGTTTTAAACGCGGTTAAGTAGTAATGGGTAGGTGTATTGGCTGTAGGAAACAGACGCAAATTTTCTGCTACGTTCACCAGGAGTTTGTAGGTTTAGAGTGCCTTGTGGGTTCGCTTGGACATGCTCGGTGTTATGTTGGCTCGTATCGCGGTTGGGTTCAGGACAGTTCATACCCTTGGCCGCCGAAGTGTGTCGTATGTTCAAAGGAACTGATGTCGGATGATGGAGTTACTCGGTTGACGTGTCTAGGTACAGCATGTTACACTGCATCAGCACCTTCGTTTTCAACGGAAGTCTTAACCCCTTGCATCTTGGTCGTCTTAGCCATTGTTGAGGATTCATGTCTCATGAACAGAGCCCCAGGAGATGGTAAATGTCCGCATTGCGAGGTACTGATCAGTTCAGAAAGGCAAAGCGACCAGAGAAGCTCGTCCCCTTCGCTTATTCAAACAGCCCACTTGCTCTGATTGCCCTACCTAGACAAGCTTGGTTCCTCCTCGGACGGATGGAGGAGCTATCGCTCAAGACTTAAGGATCAAGTTGAAGGACGTACCTTTGGTGAACAGGCTCTCCCCGAACATTGAAATTTTGACTCCAGAGCAGGGAGATCCTTTTAGCGCGAGGGGAGGCGATGTGGCGATCGAAATCGGAGCAGGAGCAAACACGAAGATATCCTCGACAGGAGTTCAGAAATACGTTGATAGCGAGTCTGTGCATCAGAGTGGGATTGTACCGGAGCTGGACGAAGATGATAAGCAGCTGAAAGCTCAGAAGGAAAGAGGGCGTAGGACGTTCATGTCCGCACTGAGGTAGGGTGGGCTGCCATTACGGCGACGTAATGCTCAGTCTTGTTCTAAAGTCGACTGCCTCTGTTCTACCGAATCGGGGATGCAGATTCTTCAGAACACATCGAAGAGGGATGTTCTTCATATTCGTAGTTCTCGTTTGTGTTGCGATTTCCGTCGGTGTCATCAGGGCGGCAATTTCGCAGGGAACTGCGAATGTGGAACGTCGTCGGGATGCAGCTCGCGCTTTTCAAGAAACGACGAGGAATCCGAGAAACTTTGGAAACTTCGATTCAGAGCGCAGAATGTAGCCCGATCTAGCTACCGGATGACACCCTCACGCGCTCCACTTTCACCAAAGAAGATGCGCTCTTGATTTACTGAGACATCCTCTCTCTTTTCGATGACACAAATGGAACATCCAACCACGCACGTTGTCCCCCAGCCGATTCCCGTGGAGCTCCGGACAGTTAGTACCATTGAAAAGCTGAGGCAGGGACCTTAAACCAGGTGATCGAAAGAATTGCAATTGTAAAACTCACGCGTACTAGTAAACCTAACAAAATTTTAATATCCAACAAGCCGCGCAATCCAACCAGCAATTATGAGTGTTGGTCTGTGTCAGAGATGCATGGGGTCCAACGCCATCCGATGCCTTAAAGCACGCGTTCTCTACCATAATCTCCTCGGCGGCTTCGCTGATCATGAAGCTTCCCGTGAAGTCTAGTTTGAGGTGGTTTTAAATACTCACACGACTGGGGATCTCCAGTTCGTCCACCGTACCGAGCTAGACTTTCTGCTGATCTCGTCGGGGCCAGGAAGAGTGGATACCCGCTTCCCGAAGACATCAGCCAAACCATCAACGGACACCAGATCGATTTAGAAACAAACTAACTCTAAAATTGAGAATCCATTTCCTAGATAAAAACCAGATAGAATATTTCGAAAGTTTCACAACCAACAATGCGCTCTATATTTAGAAAATCCCCAAGCATTTTTTCTCCATTCCTCGATAAAAATTCGAACGAGGAAAAAAGTTTGGATCTTAAACTCAAAACCCTCACTTTCCGGGGAGGGACAGCTGTCAAATTCCAACGGATATTTTGTTTTGCTTCTGGAGGGTGATGAATGATGAATAGTTTTCCACGGCCACGATTAGTAAGTAATATTGGTCGGCTTTGAAATGATCATGCCATTGTGTGATTTCTTCTTTTTCTGGTCAAAAAATAAGGAGCGAAAAAGTAGTTTATGAGGGAGAGAGCAGTGGGCGAGAAGGGCCGACTTGGTCCCCAATAAAATTGTTTTGAAGTATGGAAATTTTTTATCGAGTTGAAGGAACTTGTGGATGAAGCTGTGGATTGATACTTATCAGAATGGAGGGGATGTGGATTGGTCTGAGGTTGGTGGGGGGGGTGGGTGGGAATGGAGATGGGTAGATGAGAAAGGAAGAGAGAAAAGGAGGGATTAGAGAAGTTTTGAAGAGATCTAGCGATCCAATAAAGGTATGGATTCTTGTTTTGTATTTGGAGGGGGTAGATTGGGCTGTGGTTTGAGGGGTGTTGGAGGTGGTGTTTGCGAGAGGGTTGGTAGGGGAAGGGGATCATGCGTGATGTGCAATGTATCTGTGAAGGGGAAGGGGAAAACTCGTGGGATTTTGAAGATCGTCGAGGATGAGACTTTGAACCAGTTTTTTGTGGATGATGGGAAGGGCGGGAGAAGGGAGCTTGACCAGAAAGAGAAGGAGTACCTCGTTATGGACGCTTTGCATGCGAGGACGACACGTATGTATGGAGCCCCGCGGGATCTGGTAGTATCTGATGAGCAGTTGGATCTGCTGCAGGAGGATTTAATGTGGCAGGGATCTAGGGTCTTGCTTCTCAATGCGAAAGAAACAGGGTATCTCGAAGCTGCAAGGGCATATTACAGAAACGAACCCATCATGAGCGATCATGAGTTTGACGAGCTACGACAGGAGCTGGTCATGGAGGGATCTGTCGTAGCTGTATCTGACCGGCCAAAATGTAGCGTGGAAACGAGGATTTGCTCAACGGATCTTGCCCCTGACTCAAAGCGAATGTTTGCTGTGCACCTTCCAGCGGCAGGAGTCGGCGCAATCGTTTGGGCAGCCATTTCCTATGGAATTCCGTTCCTTAGGAACGTGAGTGACCTTTATTCGCTCCTCTTCGGCCTACCCGTCGTTGTTTTGTTCTCAAAGGTGCGTCAGCAAGCGTATCAGGAGTATCTCTGAAAGCGCAAGGAGTCTGCTATAGCGTTGCTTAACCCAACTCTGAATCCTAGGTGACCACAAGCATGGTAATAAAGGATCCGTCTCAGATTCTTCGGGGTGCTTGCCCAAACTGCGGGGAGGACATAAGAGCACATTTTGGAAGTATCTTGACAATATCTGGTCCTCAGAAAACGTCTCAAATGAAGTGCGACCACTGCAGAGCCCAGTTAACTTTCCGCGCAGAAACGAGAAAAGTTGAAATCAACGCGAATAATATGACGCGCGCGTAGAAAAGTGTCGTGCCAGTCGCCAAAGAAACTTGAAATGTGGGCGGTGCTAGTCCTGGAGCCCTAGGGACTGGGCTGGCAATGTAATCATTAGTGAGCGCGCTAACGGAACTTCAATTTCCACATGGAAACCGACCAACGCCCGGGCAGGTACGGGTGTAATACAATAGAGTTTTTACTTTCTACTAAGGAATCCATGAGAATACGAAAAAAAGGACTAACAAGCGAGAATAACCTTCAGGAAGCAACAACAAAAACCGCGTCCCCCTGTGAAGTGCAAGGAAGCAATGCGAGCCATAAACGCCATCTCCCGCAGATTCGACCGGCCACTGCGCAAAAACTCTGAGACCGACCATCTACTCGTTAACGACTAGCAGGTCGCCTTGAGAGGATTGTCTTGTCCACGCTCAGATTCAGTGTTCCAGTTATTCGCAAGGCTCGAGGTCTCACCTCAGACTGTGTTGGCTATGGCTGGACCCTGCGGGGGGTTGTTTCTGGAAAGGGACTTCAAGTACGCGCTTGTCGGCCTCTCCCCAGGCATAGCGGTGCCGTTCGCAGTAGGCTCTTTGCCAAGCTTCATGCTGACACGGGCAAGCTTTACGTCGTCCAAAGCGACTCCACTCTGGATATCACTACTTGCTGCCTCAACTGGCTGCACAGCAGCCTTTGCCTCCTCATCCTTCCAAAAGACGTCAACTGGTGGAGGAGGGGTGGTCTCCCTAGGTATATCTTCAATTCGAGATGTGATTGACGTCGTGAACCCAACGGCAAAGTTAAAGCGTTCGAGTGCTAGCATATCGATGCCTGCAAGATCCACCAGCCTTTTTATGTTTTTCCCGCCTGATCGGCGAGGTGACTTCCAGTATGCCCTCCATTCCTTGGCGGTCGGGGTCTTCGTAGCAATGAGTTTCTCCTTTTTCGCCGAACGCGCTGGTGCAGATTTTACAACCACGATCGTTTTCGGCTTTGGAGGGGCCTGGGGGGTCTCCTCAATTGGTTTTGAAGTAACCTGCTTAGCGCGAAAGACTTGCGCTTTCGCCTTCGCCTCACTGGCGGCTAAAGGTTTTGCGTCTTGGACAGCGCTCACCGGCACGCCGTTCGAAGCAGCGCTCTCTTCTGTAGTTGCGACTGGGCTAGGAGCCTCTAACACTTCAAAGCCTGGCTCGGTTTCTTTGGCATCTCGGGCTTGCGATTTTACAACTTTGATCACTCGTACTGGAGCTGCTGGTTCCGGTGTAGCAGGTTTGCTCTGCTCTACGGCTCCTTCAATCGCAGAATCCGCACTGACGTCGCTTACGAAGGACGCGATCTTCTGGATGTTCGCCGTCCTCTGCTCCGGAATGTCTCCGAACACCGCGTGTCCTTCCCCAGGAAGCTTAACCAACTCTTTCCGTTGGAACACAGTTGCTTTTTTCATGATCAACTCCGAGTTTGATATGCTCGAGCGGTGGTCGAGCTCCTTGTGCAGAATTAGCAAATTATCGAGCGTAACTCGTGGCAAACTCTGCTCGAGATCATTGGATAGATCCATAATAAGTGCACCACATGCGCATCGGAGAATCGTATTGTACCCACTAAGTGGATCCTCCTTGGAGAACGCAGCCGCTTCGGCGTCGCCGAACATTTTGTCCCAGTCTGTCTTGGAGATCACATCCGGTAGCTCCCATTCTGGAGTTAGGTTTCGCATGAGGTTGAGCCCACCCTTCACTAATGGCATTGACATCTCTTCAATTCGTACGAGCGGAGAACACAAAATGACTCCCTTCAGCAAGTCAGCCAAGTCAGGTTTGAGGACTGCCTGCAACGATAACAGTCCACCAAACGATTCGCCGAGCAAGAACAGGGGTGTTCCCGGAGCTACCGAGTCCTTGAGTCGCAGCAGAGCAGCTTCAATTTCATCCATGAAGTCTTCCGGTTCCTTGGCATACATGCGAAATCCGTCAATATCGTCGGACTTTCCGTGAGAAGGGAGATCCAATCCGTGCACAACAGCCTGCGAATCTTTGCAGAGTCCTTCAGCTAGCTCAGCATACCACCCCGAGTGGAACAAAAAACCATGCAGCACGAGAACGGCGGCAGCGGGCTTTCCTCCAGGAACTCTTCTCCTTTCAAAAACCTCACGAGAAGGATCTCTTGCTGACGTGATTGGCTCCCCATCAAAACCAACACTCCAATTCAGCTGGGACATGCTCGTGAGGCCTTTCCGCCACGCGCTAGCCCTCCGCCCTTGTAAGGTTGAAGCTGCATAGTTCAGCTCCTTCACTCCAACGCCGCCAACAAATCCAAGCTCACCAGCCATCCTTAGCTAATTCACCTAACCACAAATATATGAAAAAATCAACCAGAATCACACCTTCGTCC